>CM036777.1:22253271-23453271 GCA_020796225.1 Arion vulgaris | reverse complement strand
ATTGGTTATATAACATAATTCTCACCTGGGGCGAGCATATCCCCTCTCTAGAGTTGGAATTCCTCCGTGTAACTCTTCTCTCCCTCCATCTCTCACTGCGTGATCTGGCAGAGATGCATAACCTATAGCTGAACCTGCTGTAAGTTGTATCTTAGCCTGCCTTGCTCTCAGTAAATCATTATGATCCATGTAAACCTCGTTTGAATATGCTTTAGAGTTCTGGTAACCTTTTTCAGAAATTGGAGTAGGGTATGATGTAGATGGTACTGAGGTGGAGTCAAGACTGTGTCCCTTACCTCCCTGCTGAAAATGTTGTTTGTACATTGTTGATGATGCTTGCACTGTACTGCTGTATTCACTGTTGGCATAAACGTTCTGCTGATGAAATAATAGCGGAGGTTGCTGCTGTTGAGATAAGTCCACTCTGTTGCTGCCAACTCCATCAAAGTTTGTAGAGCTATGTATGGACATGTATTCATATGGTCTATCAGTGTCTAATCCTGATGAATAAGATATAGCTGCAGGTGGAGGGGGTTGTGGTGGAGTTGTTGGTGCTCCGTAACGGCTGGCTGATGGATTAATAGCACTATTGTTGTACGCTCTGAAATGAGATCATGTTCAGAAATTTCAACAATCATACATATTTTCTTATCAAATGTTTAGAAACTTTCAACAATCATACACATTTTCTTATCAAATGTTTAGAAACTTTCAACAATCATACACATTTTCTTATCAAATGTTTAGAAACTTTCAACAATCATACATATTTTCTTATCAAATGTTTAGAAACTTTCAACAATCATACACATTTTCTTATCAAATGTTCAGAAATTTTCAACAAACATACATATTTTCTTATCAAATGTTCAGGAGTATGTTAATAATAACATATTATTTCCATGTGCAGGGGATGTTAAGTGTCAGCAGTGACTTGCAGGTATGCCAGTGCATGGCACATCTTGTTTTGTCTTCTATAGTAGGATAATCAAGAAGGTAGCGCATCACGATACGCAACATGTCATTAGTGCTCCCAAGTGTGATGCGTATTGTCTCATTCTGTATACTTTCCAGTCTTTCTATCTGCATATTGCTGAGATTCAGGATTATACAAGCATACTCAATCACAGATAGGACCAGACCCTGGTATTAGAGACCATAAAGAGAGAAAAAGGAAATAGGATGAAAAATTGGAAAAACCTGAATGGGTCAGGCTGAGGACTGTATTCAACAGGTGTGTTCACTTGAAGACATTGAACCCGGTGAAGAATGGATACAAGGAAAACCCAGTGGTTGGGGAGGTAGAAGTTCTGGCATTAATTTTTGCGAACTCATCTGAGGACGATGTAATCATTTACACAGATGGGTCAGTGATTCGACATGTGCAAAGCTCATGGGCATTCACTGCTCAAGTTAGAAGGATTTATGAAGGAAAACGTAGCGGTTTTCCAGTAACTTCAAGCAGTCTCACTATAGAAATCATGGCAGTAACTAAAGCGATGGTCTGACTAGAGTCAGGCTAGACTTTTTATCCATGCATGTTTTCTCAGTGGCTCGATTGAGTATGCGGTCTAGGCTGACAAAAATCTATTTTATATTTGTGCCAAGACATGCATGTGCAAGGGGAAATGAACTTGCCTATAGGCTTGCAGGTATGGTTGCTGTAAAAAAAAGGACGAGCAATGGACCAGGCTGATATTCTGAACTCCTTAAGGAAGAGAGAGGATGTGTAAATGATTCAAGTAATAGTGGTGAATCTACAAACCTAACACTATGACATAATTGAAAATTAAAACATTGACCTTTTGGCAAAGGAAGGTGGATGACGTGCACGAATATAAATGGTCTAAAGATTAAGGATTGACTTCACTGTACCTGGGTTTACCCTATATAGCTCAGTTGACTTCACTGCACTTGGGCTTACCCCATATAGCTCGGTTGACTTCACTGCACCTGGGTTTACCCCATATAGCTCAGATGACTTCACTGCACTTGGGTTTACCCCATTTAGCTCGGATGACTTCACTGCACTTGGGTTTACCCCATATAGCTCGGTTGACTTCACTGCACTTGGGTTTACCCCATAGCTCGGTTGACGTCACTGCACTTGGATTTACCCCATATAGCTCGGTTGACTTCACTGCACTTGGGTTTACCCCATATAGCTCGGATGACTTCACTGCACCTGGGTTTACCCCATATAGCTCGGATGACTTCACTGCACTTGGGTTTACCCCATATAGCTCGGTTGACTTCACTGCACTTGGGTTTACCCCATATAGCTCGGTTGACTTCACTGCACCTGGGTTTATCCCATATAGCTCGGCTGACTTCACTGCACCTGGGTTTACCCCATATAGCTCGGTTGACTTCACTGCACTTGGGTTTACCCCATATAGCTCGGATGACTTCACTGCACCTGGGTTTACCCCATATAGCTCGGATGACTTCACTGCACTTGGGTTTACCCCATATAGCTCGGTTGACTTCACTGCACTTGGGTTTACCCCATATAGCTTGGTTGACTTAGATGAAGACTACACCAAATACAGAACAGCAAGAATGTATAGTAAAAATAAAGTAAAGTCATCAAAATCAGAATCTTGGGCAAAATATGGAGAACATTTAGCTGAACTATGCACTAAGGCACCAAGAAAATTTTACAGAAGCATTAAGGCAATGAGGCTAAGAGAAGAACAATTCAATCCAGTCACCATTATAAATAACAAGTCTAGGAAACCTCTTACCAACAGCAAAGATATTAAAGACAGATGGAAAGAATATTTTACGGAACTGTTAAACTGCTAAACACAAGGTACAGAAACATTTCAATTGAAACATGGAAAATACCAACAATTGAATATCTTAGAATCCAAAGTTGAAATGGCACTAAATCAAAGCAAAAGAAGGAAGGCAGCAGGGATAGATGGTATAACAACAGAAATGTTACTTGTGTGTAAGACAACAGCAATAACATGGCTGACCAGAATTTTTAACATAGCCTGGGAGGCACAAGAGGTTCCAGATGACTGGCAGAGAGCTATTATAGTCCCAATATGGAAGAACAAAGGAGACAAAAGAGAATGTGAAACATACAGGGGTATCTCTTTTGAGCCAAATAGGAAAAATGTTTGCAAAAATATTGGAGCGAAGAGCAAGACATATATTAGAGCCCCAGTTAAGCAATAGCCAGTTTGGGTTTAGGAGGGGTAAGAGCTGCACAGACGCAATATTTACACTAAGACAGATCTGCGAACAAACAATTGAATACAATCAAAGTAAACAGCTTATATTTATAGACCAAGAAAAGGCATTTGATAGAGTAAACAGGTGCAAACTATGGAAGATCCTTGAAGAATATGGCGTCCAAGGACAACTATTAGGTAACATCATGGCCTTATATCAAGATAGCCAGAGTACAGTAAGAACTACAGAAGGAATGACCGACTGGTTCTCCATTACATCAGGTGTTAGACAAGGTTGTGTCCTTTCACCACTACTCTTTATCGCATATATGGATAAAATAACTCAAGAGTCGAATTCAGATAATGATGAAATAAATGAACTGCTTTTGCAGATGATCAGTGCCTGATACATCAAAATGAACAAGATCTACAACATCATATTGACACTTTGAACAATAATTGTGTGAAACATGACATGAAAATCAACAACACTAAAACAGAAATAATGAATATGGGAAGAAAACATAATAATCTAGACATCCATGTCAATGGCACTAAAATAAACCAAGTGAAAGAATTCAAATACTTAGGAAGCATATTCACAGAAGACGGAAAACTAGATAGAGAGATAGAGGCTAGAGTACAAAAGCAAATGCTGTAACCTACCAGCTAGCCCCATTGTTAAGGCACCCAAAAATTTCACAGGCAGCTAAGAAACAAATGATCAACAGCATTTTTATACCTACTTTGTGTTACCAGAGCCAAACATGGACATTGAGCAAAGCGCAGTCACAAAAATAACTACATGTGAAATGCGTTGCCTGAGAAAAGTTACCAACAACACAAGAAAAGACAGAATCACCAACATCAGCATAAGAAAGAAAGTTGGCACAAAACCGTGCTTGAATTATATAGATAAACAAAGAATGAAGTGGTTTGGCCACTTAATAAGAATGCATCCAAACTCCACAGTATACAGAGTCTTCTACAACAGAACATCGGGAAAGAAGGCAAGAGGAAGACCACGGAAAAGATGGTTAGATGGCGTAGCAGAATCCTGTGAAAGAGCAAAGATAACAATCCACAAGCCACCAGAACAGCGCAAGACAAAAACAGAAAACCACGACACTGGGCAACAACCCGGTAGCAGTGTGACGACAAAAGAAAAAGAAGAAGAAGACTTCACTGCACTTGGGTTTACCCCATATAGCTCGGTTGACTTCACTGCACTTGGGTTACCCCATATAGCTCGGATGACTTCACTGCACTTGGGTTTACCCCATATAGCTCGGTTGACTTCACTGCACTTGGGTTTACCCCATATAGCTCGGATGACTTCACTGCACTTGGGTTTACCCCATATAGCTCGGTTGACTTCACTGCACTTGGGTTTACCCCATATAGCTCGGTTGACTTCACTGCACTTGGATTTACCCCATATAGCTCGGCTCCTCTCTGCAGAAATGGCACACTATCTGCAGAGAGTATTGCACAAAGCATAAACCCCATAGTTCCAGCAATGATCTCACGGGTCTCTGGAAAAATGCACTTGTGAACAGAACAACGTGGTCGGATTCGAACCCATGACCACCAGAATGCAAGGCAGCGGCTTAATTCAGAGAGCCACAGAAAGGTGGTGCTGCAAGAGAACTAGCTTGAACAGTAATCATTTCAAGTTGAAGAAATATGGACACAGCAGACATCTTATTTGCTCTCTGTTACATACATGCAAGCAGAATCAATATGTGTAAACAGAATCAGACATTAAATATCTTAATTGAAATGGTGGTTAAGAGCGGACAAGCTGGCCGATGCTGTCTGTGGGGCAGAGAGCAAAGCTGTGTCAACAAACAATTGGCACAGTGAGATGGCTGCTGCGTTGGAGGACAGAGCTAGCATGGACTTGTAAAATGTGTGAGGATGCTGAATGGCAGAACTGAGATCAAGAAAATGGGAACATGATACCAATGACGTTCTAGACATGATGCAACACAATGAGCTAAATCTAGCCTGAAACTCAATCTTCACTCCAGATGCACTGTAGGACTGCAACTATCACTATTTTCTAACTAGACTGACACTTCTGATTGGGAAAGTCTACCTTACAGACCTGACTGTCAACATGAGATAACAAGGTGACTTACCTGTTTGAGTTTTCATAGTTCTTTATTCTCAGCTCATCTTGCTCAACTCCCCTTTGTTTTAATGAGTATGTTTTGATAGGTACAGGGGGAGGTTGTTCTTTTTTTGTGACCAATTGTTGGTTAGGATGTGTTGATGTATTTCTATTTATGCTAGATTTTGGCTGACTGTCTTGTTTCCTGAAAGTACAGTGATGAGACCTATTTAATTATCTGTGGACGGACTAAGACAGGTCTGTAGAAAAATACAAAGTATACTAACAAGTTCCCAACAATGGAAGTGAGACTTGCAGGGCTGGGTAGAATTAATACTTCTTTATGCATGTAAATGGCAAACAGACAAAAATCATGAGCAACAATAGAAATGTGGTCACTAGAGAAAATGTTGAAATAACATGGTCAGTAAGAAATGAAATTAAGAATAATTACCAGAACAAAAACAGCTAAATGATCAGTAATAATTAGAATAGAGAGATGGGGTCAAAGGCGCATAGGAACAACGTCGCGGCAGGATTGGTGAGCTGGTACTAATCGAGATCCTACACCACCTCCAAGTGGTGACCCTGGTAAGATACAACGGTTCCTGTCTCGCTAAGCGGGTGGGGATCGAGGGAGAGCTACAGGCAGTGGTAGTAGTGCAAGCACAGGAAAGTGACGTAGGTCCAAAACCCTGAACAAAATGCATGCATCACCTGGCCGAAGCCCGATGAAAAGCTAGTAGTTGAAAAGTAAGGAACGGTAATGTACAAGTCATCTGCGAATGAATGCTAGCTCCCTGGAGTAAATGACCACACTAAAATTGCCAGCTCTGGGGCAAGAGTTAAAAAAAACACACAGTGTAACAAGGCAAAAGCCGCACTACAGTCTCCCGGCCGGTGGAAAAGGCTGAACAAACGAACATAAAAGGATGAGAGGTGCATCCAGAAAAGAGACGAGACGTGGGCCCACATGAGGCTAAACTCGGAGCGCTGAGATAGGGGCCCGAGTTAGCTCCATGTCCGGACAGCCTAAAGGCATGATGAATGTGAGCACAGTGAGAACTAATAGACATGGTGGGCAGGAATTAAAGCAAGCGTAGTGATGAGCGGACCACCCAAATGTGCAGAAAAACTGGAATGTCCAGCAGAGGCTTGAATCCAGTGTGTGTTTCCCCTTGCAGGGAACTACTACTGCCTTGTAGTTAGATTGGGGACAATCAAAGGCTAGCGGAGTAAACCGTACACAAAACTGGATGGTAGGAAAACCAAGTAGTCAACAACAAAAAGACAGGTAACCTGGGCAGATGATGCTCAACAACCGGGAGGATAGTTGTCTAAGGGTCGCTACCCTAAAAGAAAATAGCAACCTGCTGCCTTGCAGGTAGGCTGGGGACAGCCAAAGGCTGACGGAGAGCGAACCCAGTAAACGCTGGCCGAAATCGGATATTTCACAGAATAATAAGCACCAGAGCTCCAAATGGTGCTGAACGATATGATGTAAAAATATGTTCTTGGTAAAGGCTGTTTATATATCACAATAAGAATGATCAAAATGGCCAAAAAGAATGATCTAGAGAGAGAGAGAGAGAGAGAGAGAGAGAGAGAGAGAGAGAGAATAGAAAGATGACAGGAAAAATTTGGTAGCCATGAACTAGGAAAAGATTACCTACAAAACCTTGTGACAACATGAATGAAAGCTTGAGTGCAAAAGAAAACATGAAATAATTGGAATGGCACAATAAGTATGTTTAGAAAGTAATGAGCATTTGAATTAGTGACATACTCACAGAACAGATGACGATAACAATGTGACCAACAACTACCATGACACAAGTTCTTGACAATAGGAAATGTAACAACAAGCAAATAATTTTACAAAAAGGAAAATTGAATACTGTCAGATTAGATTAAGTGCCATCTCCACCAAATGAGTTTCTATGATTGGTCTCCAACATTTACTTTTCCATCTATTCCTTCATTGTACCTTAGTTAAGTGT
This sequence comes from Arion vulgaris, assembly GCA_020796225.1. Classification (NCBI taxonomy): domain Eukaryota; kingdom Metazoa; phylum Mollusca; class Gastropoda; order Stylommatophora; family Arionidae; genus Arion; species Arion vulgaris. The sequence goes on along the minus strand of CM036777.1, from coordinate 23,445,970 downwards.
TGGGGAAAATTGTAGGAATCTTCTGTGTGCCTCATGTTAAACTAATAGATATATAATAGATATGAATATAAGCTATTACCTGTATCGGGCTGAAAGGTTCGAGATTTTGGCCTTGTCTACGTTTCCAGTGACTGGATGAGCTGTGCTGCGAGTGAATCGATAAGGATCATGTGTTGGACCTTCTTTCCCTGATGTCTGAAGATTTCCAAATTTCTCTCGCAGCTTGGTATCATCATGCTTGTTCTGTGGGCTGTTGACATATTTAGTATAGGAGTCGCTGGAGTGTGAAGAGCTATCTGTGTATCCCTGTCAATTGAAAATATTGAATACATAAATACACTGCATTTTATCCTTATCTTAACTTTCTGCTCTTCCAATTTCTCATAATTTTAATTGCACCAGTTCTCACTGCTCTACATACTATTTTAAACACCTTTTTCCTTCAACAACAAGAACCCCTCTGAGTTATGCAGTCTAGCAACTCTCCTAGTGTTCACGCCTGTGACTTCCAATGGTAGTTTGCTTCACTCAAGACTCTCAGCTATTTACATATTTTTTTTCCCACTATCGACTATCATTTTGTGATATACTGAATCACAAATAATTACATGTTTTATGTGACCTCCATCTGTAATAACAATTACAAACTTGGTTATTAATAATAGGAATAAATAACATAGCACTCTTGGCGACACATATTAATAAGTTGCTAGTTGATGCAGGCAATGGATTCAATCACTACAAATGTCAACAAATTGCAGAATTACACTCATCTTCATTCTGGAGAACATGTGTGTCTGTGGCAATGAGAGAGCAGACAGGCTGGCTGGCTGTGCCACATTGTCAGGGAGTCAGCAAATGGATAGAGCTGACATTCTGAATGCCCTCACAGAGTGTGGCTGCAAAGAGGATTTTCATCTAAACCAATCCACATCAACTGCTGGATTTAAAGAGATTGGTTGCAAGACACTCGGCAACAACCAGGTAACAGTGTGATAACAAAAAAAGAAAGAAGACAGAGATAAATATCCTTATTATTTCTTACTCTTCACTATTTTCATCCTAGTTGGGCCCACAGATTCATTGTAAATACATTTTAAATGCTTGTTAATAATGTTTCATCTTGCTTTGTTATGCTCCAGTTTTCTGATCCATATAGAACAATTGGATCATATTAATTTTGTATATTGTGATCTTAGTGTTATGAGACAAGACACATGGATTTCAGTAGCTGTTGTAGAGGGCAAAGTAGACCTTATTTCCTGATTGCATTCTAGACTATTTCTTCTCTTATTATATTAAAGTTATTGAATGTTCATGTCCAAGTACTTCAATGTTTATGTTTTGTTTATTTTCATATTATCTACTTGTATGTATTCAGCTTCCATTTTGATTATACACACATTCTGTCTTGATTAGAGAAATATTTAGTCCCATTTTTCCACTGATCCAATTTGTCCACTGATCCAATTTGTCCACTGATCCCATTTGTCCACTGATCCCATGTGTCCCTGATCCCATTTCTCCACTAATTGCATGAATGTAAAATATATGTCAGCAGATATTTATGGTTTCAGTCCTATGCCCACAAGGTAAACTAACTAGAAATATAAGATGTCTATATAACACAAGGTTAATACAAGGTAAATTTACTAGAAATATAAGATGTCTATATAACACAAGGTTAATACAAGGTAAACTAACTAGAAATATAAGGTGTCTATAATATACTGTTCCTACGTGTGATTCATGACATTTTATGGGACTTCTACACATTTAAACAAATAGTTATTTTTGTAAAATATATTACACATGATAATGTAATTAGGCCAAACGTAGTTTTGTTTCGACATTTTCTACAACATGCTTGGTTAAATTTAGTGGTTCTGCAAAGCCTGTCCTTCCCCAGCTTACAGGTTATCAGAAAATTCACACAAACACCTACTTATGTTCTGTTTTTCTGTTTCCTGTTTATTTATCTAACTTCTTGTATATCCTTCCAAACAAGACAATCTCAAACAAACCAAAAGTTATATAGTTAGTTAGTTAGTCTTTCCTCTTGGGCCTGTGGGCGGCGCATAGGGCAGAGGTCATAGCTCTCCGTGTCTCGCGTTCGTTGCTATCTGTTTTAGGTCTTTAATGTTTGCTAGGCCCATCGTTGAGCCTTCTCTGATGATGGTTCTACGCAGAGTCTCTCTTGGTCTTCCTCGTTTAAAGTTATATATTCACATATTAAGGGGGACTCTGGTCTGGAAACTATTTTCTTTGCTTTGGTATTAATGTAGAATTTATATAACAATTTTGAAAGATTATGACTTAGAATAGTAGAAAAAATTAGAAAAAAAAAGTCACGCTTGCCATGGAAACAATACAAAATGGCCGCCAAGCACAAAATTTCAAATTCCTAAGGCTCTGAAGTTAATGAATATAAATGAATTCTGTTTTCACTCTAAGGTGTGCAATTGTAATATCTACAAAATTACTGATCCTTTTTAGGATATATTAAATATTACATTTTTTATGAATTTTGTGTAAACACACCCTCCAAAAACAGCTTTTTTGACCACATTTTGAGGGAATTTTTACCCAAAAATTAATAAAAAATTAAATATTTAATATATCCTAAAAATCATGTGTAATATTTTAGATATTACAATTGCGCACCTTAGAGTGAAAACATAATTCATTTACATTCATTAGATTCAGAGCCTTAGGGATTTGAAATTTTGTTTTTAGCGGCCATTTTGTATTGTTTCCATGGCAACACTTTGACATTTTTTTTTACTAATTTTTTCTACTATTCTAAGTCATACTCTTTCAAAATGCTTATACAAATTTTATATTAATATGAAAGCAACGAAAATAGATTCTTGATTTTCAAGACCCGAATCCCCCCTTAAAGACAGAGAGAAAAAACCCCAAATAAACCTGATGTTCTCCATGCCAATGGGATCCTTGCATCTGAAGGCTAGCTAAAGCAGGAGGTTCTCTATGTCTCCCACCAAACTCTCCAGAAGGTTCGTCATCTACTTCTATTCTATCATGGTATGGACTAAACTCCTTATATCTGCTATGGAAATTGCCTGCAAAGAATTTTAAAATAATTAAATAAAAATAAATAACAAACTATTAACTCAAACATCATTAATGAGATGGTGGATTGTATATTGCCTATTTCTCAAATACTTGACAAAAAATGTCCACTTATAGATATTTGCATGACACTTCTGTTTGTTATCTTCAAAATACACTGATGACATCAAGATCATTTTGAACCATCGTCTTTTATTGTAAACAACTCCCCTGAGGTCAGGTCTTTTTATTGTAAACAACTCCCATGAGGTCGTTTTTTACAATATGCTATTGAACCAATCATAATGCACTGCAGGTGTTCATTATACCCGCAGTTGTTCATTCTCTCCTAATAGAAGTCAAATAGTATATATGCTGATAGCTTTGAAGGCTCACTGGTTAAACATACACATTTTCTAATAGAAGTCAAATAGTATATATGCTGATAGCTTTGAAGGCTCACTGGTTAAACATACACATTTTCTAATAGAAGTCAAATAGTATATATGCTGATAGCTTTGAAGGCTCACTGCTTAAACTCTTAACCATTGGCAGGTTTTAAGGTTTTTGATATTTTTGATGCCCTGCTCTATATTTAGCTAAAATACAAATGCTTTGCATTGAAAATAGGCATGTTATATATGGTTGGAAAGCTAATTGGATATATGTGGTTTTAACATAAGTGTGATGTAATATATGATATATCCGTGATCTACTTATGTAAAGTCTAAAAATAGATTATTCTACAAATGATAAATAATTTTACAGTCATAAAGAATGAAAAAAAGTATGACAGATATAATGAAATCTTTTATTACAGTCTTTTAAAGTCTTCATATTTACAAAACATATAGTGAAACACGTACAAACAAAGTACTATAGTTTTACAAAATACAGAAACAGTGACGATAAACAGCAACGCTTCGACCAACAAGGCCTTTATCAAGCAAACGAACAAACAGGATTGACAAATTAAGATGAAACACAAATGGACGACCAAATACAAACGTATCTAAGGAAAATCTGGAATAAAACGAATAACGAAATAAATGTAACACAAAAACTAGAAATAGAACGGAAAAGAAACAATGAAACATCTAGTAAATATATAACTTGAATACATGCAACATATACCCATATAGATTACAAAGCATGGGAAGAGAAAGTACTAAGAAGCATAAGAATGTAATACATGCAACATATACCCATATAGATTACAAAGCATGGGAAGAGAAAGTACTAAGAAGCATAAGAATGTAATACGTTGAGCCAGCGTGGTCGCAAGGTACCATACAAAGAAATCAACCGATTCTCCAGAGCAAATCGACTCGATCATCAGAGGAACATGATCGGATGGCTGTGACCTGGACATCGCAAGCTCCTGAATGGCCAGTATCATTGAAATGGGTAGCTACAGGGGTCACAGAGCATTGGCGTATATCGCGCAAGTGTTGGGCGAATCGGTCACTGAGTCTCCTGCCGGTTTCCCCAATATAGGCCTTGTTGCACCGCTTGCAGATAATGGCATAGATAATATTACGGACTCGCACGTGAAACTGTCTTCAACAACGAACGTGGCTTTTGGAAAAGACACCGTGCGAAACATATATGAATTTAAACATGTTTGGAAAATATGAAAGGCAATAATTATGAAATTTATAAAATATCAATATTTTCATATTGTAAAGAAAAATTCAATAAATATGCCTTCAAGAGCAAATGACGCACAATTGGTCTAGTAAGCAGCCCATGAAGAACTAACACTTATAGTATCATACATAAACATTAAATAGATCTATAATTAAACATTGCAAGTAAAAGATATTAATAAAATATATGAGTTCGCAATGATATTTGATAGAGAAAATAATCAGGAAAAAAAGATATCTGGCATCTTGCAAACAGACTCAAAGTGACTTAAGCACAGAATGTTCATCTGAACCAAACACAGATATTTGTAGAATCACTGGTGTCTTTATAAGGACAGTAATCTGAGTTATTAGAATCCATTTTATCACATAATTTGTGATTTTGGCTGGAACAATTTGGGTGTTTCTACAAAATGGCAAGTGGGAAATGAGGTGTGCTTCAGTCAACGAGATTAGACATCTAAAAAATATAAAATAAATTTGTTTACAATTATTTTTGAAATTATCATATGTTCTGCATTAGTTAACATACATTTTACGAACTTAAATGCGAACTTGAATACAAAATCATGGCCACTTAGTCATATTACATAGATCATAAATGATCGAAATCACATTATCCCAATGTTTAAGGGTTAAACACACACATTTTCTAATAGAAGTCAAATAGTATGTAAGCTGATGACTTTGAAGGCTCACTGGTTAAACACACACAGTTTTGAACACCTCTAGTATTCAGTCCTACTTGAGCAATGTTTGACTACCAATTACTTCAATCACAGTGTCGATGCTTCATATATTTGTGTGTTCTCATCCAATAGGAGCTTTAATTTGCGTTCTAGGACCAGATGAGTTGCCCTTGTTGTGTTATATCCGTGTTTATTTAGTGAGGTCTTGATATTGTCTATCCATCTTTTCTTGGTCTTCCCTTGGCTCTAGTACCTGATCTCTTTTATTGTATGCTGTTATTGGTGGTTGCTTGTATTCCATTCTCATGAAATGTCCAAACCACTGCATTTGTTGTCTTTCGATGTATTCAGTGCATGAAGTTATGTCCACTCTGCATCTGATTTCGTATTTTCCTGGTGACCCCCACTGCCTTCCTCAAGCATTTCACTTCACATGTGGTGAGCTTTCTGTGGTGTATTGCTGTCAGAGACCAAGTTTGGTACTGGTAACAATGTGGTGGCAGAAAAATACTTTTTATTATCTGTCTTTTCACTTTTATCTTGATCTATGGGTGTTGTAGTAATGGTGCCAGCTGGTAGGTCACTGCTTTTGCTTTCTGGCATCTTGTCTCTATTTCTCTATCGAGTACATATAATGTACATACATACATAATGTACATAAATATAAAACTGGATAGAATTCATGTCTATGTACTAGGAACACACATAAGTGTTCAGTACCTTTTAAAACTAGCTGAAAGTCTCAGCAGTAGAGCAATGATGCAGTAGTGCAACAATGTTTCAGTATGTTTGCAACTGAAAAAATCTGTCATTTTCAACTGGGAGTGACAATCAAATTTACTGCAGCTTGGTACACAAATGATAACAAATATAAATGTCTATATCACTGTTAACTTAGATAGATGATATATTTACTGACTTAATATTGAGTCCATTTTGAAATACAAACATGTCATCACGAACACTATAAAAGAGCACTGTACAACACAAACTTTCTTCCAACATTATGCTATCAGTGCAAAAACTGGACACTTACATCAAACAATATAAAAAACTAGTCAGGATAGAGATGAAGTGTCTACGCAGAATGTTGAGAGTGTCAAGAAGAGACTGGTTTAGAAATGAAGACATCAGGAAAAAGTGGGTACAACATCAGTACTGAACTTCATACAAGTAAGTAACAAACCATAAACTACATGTTTTGGTCACATGAGCAGATTACCAACAGACAGTGCACCTTAAAGAGCAATATTACTCCGATACAGTGGATACAAAGCAAAAGGCCATCCACACAAAAGGGGAACCTCAGAAATAGCACAAGCGGTGAAAAAGACTATTTATGAAGAGCACCCAAAGGCCTGTTCTAGAAATATCTAATCCTGATGATAAGACAAAACAGGATTAGAGAAAAGAAAGAAAGAGCTCACCTAGCTGAGTATGTGGGTGTAATCTTTCACTTGGAGTCAAGGTTGCATAGGGGTCAATGTGTGCTCTACTCATTGCGTAATTTGAGGTCACATTGTCTGTATAGTAGGAAGGATAGTAGCGATCTTCTGGATGCATCTGATAGCCTGTAATATGATTGATATTAATATCATTGTGCTAATAGCCTTAGTGTGTTTGATATCAATATTATTGTGCTAATAGCCTTAGTGTACTTTATATCAATATCATTGTGCTAATTGCCTTAATGTGATTAGTAATGATCATACCTGCACCCCAGACAGGTCCATAGACCCCCCTCCCCAATATCTTTGCCAGCAGATAACTACTAATCACTCTTGTTCTGTGTTGATTCATCAAATATCTTGTGTGTCTAACAAAGTATTTGTGTCTGGCAGTCATCTTTCACTCTAGATAGGGATGTAGATTTAGCAATGTTTTCAAAGTCCTCTAGACAACTTGCTCCTCTTCTCATGACATTGATGATATCTGCACTATCTATTGACTGTCCTTCCTCTACTAATACTGTATCAGCCAGGTGATCTATACACTCATTGCCTTGTATTTACACATGCCCTGGTACAATAATAAAGATTAAATGGGTCATTTGTGATGAGCTCAGTGGGACATGCCATTCCTGCATAAAATAGCCAGCCTGAATGTTCTTGAGTATATTCATTGAGTCGCTTAGTATATAAGTATGTGCATGATGAATTTCTGTGTACTCAATCAATTCAGAGCTATGTTTCATCTTCATTGTAAGGCTTCCCGTAGTTACAGCAAAGACACAGCTGTCCTCTGTGACAGTTTTGCATCTTAAACTTGCAGTAAACTCCCGTGCACTTAATTTGCATCAAATCACTGAGCCATTAGTGTATACCACAGCGTCACTATCTCAAGTGTAGTCATCCACCATCACTCTGACCTCTGTATTTACTAAAGTAGGAACTTGTTCTGTGTAGCTTCTGTTGAGTGTGATGTGGACAGAAATGGTAATGTTGGTTTCCTCAGACATTGGTACCCATTCCCTGGTAAGATTAAATACCTCTATGTTTATATATCTGGCAGTTTGAGTCTTCGATACGGCCTATCCATGATTAACCTCTCTTCAGTCAATTCTTTTTAGATGTAGTCAGCACATCAAGGAGTGTGTGCTGAAAGTCAACCTTTACCTTGATGTAATCATATGCTCTGATAAAGTTAATGATCTTTTGTGGCGATACGGCTGTTTCATTCTGGAATTAGTTCACACACTGTGACACAGGAGACAGTTGTTATAGTTCGTTCCAAAATTTGTGATCACACTAAGGTTTAATTTGTACGAAATCTATCTGATGGATACAAGTAATTTTTTGCATGCAGTCTTATATACCTCACAGCGTTACTAATCCATGTTTAACTAATTGGTAGGTAGCTTAGTTGATGCAAAAACGTTTTTGTTATATAATTTTGCATTAGCACAACAAAATGATAATCAAAGTTTAGAATTTACAGTAATAACAAAATGGTGGCGAATGTTTGCAAAGGCGTAACCCTATTACATTTTATAAAAAGAAATGTGACATGGTTAGCTTTTTCTTCATGAGTGTTTTTATGTTGATATTATCTTTGGCGATCAAATTGATATACCTTTGGTAGTTGTTGCCAGTTCCTTGTATTGTGAGGCAATTGGTGAAGGTGAAAGCAAATGTGATGTTAGCTATTAGATTCTGAGTCTGAAGAGTCGAAGAGATTGACTACTGCTGCGGGCTGGAGAAAATGCAAACCATCTCGTTACCAATATGCCTCTTCTTCTCAGAGCACATGCTCTTCACATTTGTTCCAGTATTCTATATCTATTTTTGCGATGGCATCACGTGTTAGGACTTTTACATCATAAGTTTGAAAGTCTTGTTTACTGCTGCAACTTGACCTTTGACTGCAGCCCACACAAGTTCAATGGGATTGAGATGTGAATGGTAAGGTGGTAATCGAAGAGAAGTGTGGTCGTGCTCAGCAATGACTTTATCGATTATAAAAATCTTTGACTTCTTAGTCTGTCTCACCAGTTGCAACAACTCAGTTTTGAAATTGTTGCAACAAAACGATATATTTTCTTTTGCAAGCCACGCCATGATGTCTTGTTTTGTGCTTGATGAGGTGGGAATTTTGTCTGCATGCGCCACTACATTATGATAGGAGGCATTGTCCATTACAATACACGACACGGCCTATCCAGAGCAGGCAGAAGTGTGTTCGCTAACCAATCCCTGAAAATAAGTCCGTTCATTTTGGAGTGGTAGTCCCTACCATCTGTAGACAGTGCTTAGAAAAGAAGTTCTGCGCCACTGACAAGACCATTTGCCTGCATGACCTATCACAATGCGTTGCCCCTTGCTGCTTGGAATTTCCCCTTTCTTAGTTCCGTCTAGTGATTGCCATTCTTTATCAAACGTATGGTGAGCATTTACCACGATTCGTCCAGATATACAATATCGTAACCTTCCGTCCTATGCTTCCGTATCTCCTGCAGATATTTGCATCGTGCAGCTATCAGATGCGTTTTCTCACAAACTATATTCCAACCTGTACTAGATTTCCAAAAAGTTAAACGGCCGCACCTAACAACTCTCCATAAGGCGGTTTTAGATATATCAATATCACATTGAATTCGCAGACGTGATTCAATTTACATAGTGTAACCACATTATTGGCCTTAAACATTTTATGAATCTCTCTCACAATAACATCTTTATCGAAATCATCAGTTTTCCGTTCCGGCCTTTTCTGTGTTCCTTACGTTCATCACTACAGTCCTGTTCTATCCAATGGCAAAATGACATTCTACTTATACCAAGAGCATGTTGTGTTCTCTTCGGGTCTTGTAAGTTGTGATATAAACCACCAAGTCTGGCTTCTCTGCAGAAGTAGCTATACCGTTGTGCAGTCACCTTCTGCATGGTAGTGAATTTACACTTCAAACTCATTTCTAATACTGATAATAAAATAGTACCTTCCGCTTCAAGTAATGCAAATAAATGGTTTGTGACACGCCAATGACAATCTTTCACATACAGTGAAATGATTAATTTCACAGGATTCCCGATTTTAACTACTGCTGAATTGCATGTGGAGCGCACATTGGCATCTTGAAGTCAATACTTCACTTCGCATCTAACATTCTAAAATCATACCAAATCAACATCGTTGTTAAATTAGTAATAGCATATAATTCAAATCTCACATAACTAAAGTTTTGGGTGGGCAAAAATACTTTTGGAACGTCGTCACTGTTACCTATCTAAAAATATAAAATCAAGAATTTCTGTCAAGTGGATGATTTTATATCGGTCGTAAAGATGATCACGAATTTTGGAACGAACTATAGCATTTCGTATGATTCTCATTGGCACAGGAACGGAGCAATTATGGGGTGACCTGTTGCAGTGAAGTTGAAACCGCACATATAAACATATGAAGTTTAATGATATTATCCATCTCTGATGATGAGCTGCCATCGTGAACGCCTCATAGAGCGTGGCAGCAGAGAGACCTTCATCTAGACCAATCCACGTCAACTACTAGATTGCGAGAACTGGGTTTGAAGATTGGTGTGGCAAGAAAAGAACGGTACAACAGGTATACGAGTCAGCTCATCAATCAAAATAGAACTGGTACGGTCAGTCGCTGGACGCTGTTGGAGATATTGCGAAGGAGATCGGAGCACCTATGGACATGTCCGGAGTGCAATGAAGATATTCCAAACTGAAACTGAAACTGATGTATCTCTGCTGCATCCAAGAGTTACATGCATGTTTTGTTTTCTATTCTCGCCAGTGTATTAATTTTTTGGTGGTACTGATATTTCTCAATGTGATTGATATTAATAGCATTGTGTTAATAGTTTCAGTCTGACTGATATTAATAGCATTGTGTTAATAGTTTCGGTCTGACTGATATTAATAGCATTGTGTTAATAGTTTCGGTCTGACTGATATTAATAGCATTGTGTTAATAGTTTCGGTCTGACTGATATCAATAGCATTGTGTTAATAGTTCCGGTCTGACTGATATCAATAGCATTGTGTTAATAGTTTCGGTTGACTGATATTAACAGCATTGTGTTAATAGTTTCTGGACTGACTGATATCATAGCATTGTGTTAATAGTTTGGTCTGACTGATATCAATAATTGTGTTATATTTCGTCTGATGATATCAATAGCATTGTGTTAATAGTTTCGGTCTGACTGATATCAATAGCATTGTGTTAATAGTTTCGGTCTGACTGATATTAATAGCATTGTGTTAATAGTTTCGGTCTGACTGATATTAATAGCATTGTGTTAATAGTTTCGGTCTGACTGATATTAATAGCATTGTGTTAATAGTTTCGGTCTGACTGATATCAATTAGTTAGTTAGTCTTTCCTCTTGGGCCTGTGGGCGCGCATAGGGCAGAGGTCATAGTTCTCCATGTCTCGCGGTTCGCTGCTATCTGTTTTAGGTCTTTAATGTTTGCTAGACCCATCGTTGAGCCTTCTCTGGTGATGGTTCTACGCAGAGTCTCTCTTGGTCTTCCTCGTTTCCTTTTTTCCTCTGGTGTCCATATGAGGGATTGGTAAGGGAGTCTTCTCTCATCCCTTCTAAGTGTGTGGCCGATGTAGTTCCAGCGGCGCTTTCTTATAAAATTTGATACATTTTCTTGCTTGGTCTCTTGTCTTATTTGTGTATTGGGTCTGAAATCTGACCATTTGAGGTTCAGTATTCTTCTAAGACATTTATTCTCAAAGTTATCTAATTTTCTTTTTAGAGCTTTTGTTGCTTTCCAACTCTCGCATCCATAAGTTAATACTGGAATCACACAAGAGTTAAAGATCTTTAATTTTAAGTGCTTGCTGAGTGAATTGGACTTCCATATATTTGACAATTTGTTAAAAGCACTTGATGCCAATGCGATTCTGTGTGGAATTTCTGGCGCTGTATCCCTCGTAGATGACATCATACTCCCTAGGTATGTAAAACTTTTGACTTTTCAAGAGTGTAGTTTTTAGTTGAATATTTTCTGGACTGCTGGTAAGGTCAACAATTTTTGTTTTTGTGGTGGTGTTTATTTGGAGACCAATTTGTCCTGAGATATTTTGGAGAAGGTTTGTTTTCATTTGAATATCTTGATGTGATGAACCCCAAAATGCTATATCGTCGGCAAAATCAAGGTCTTCTAAAATTTTATCAACCCACTTGATGCCCATATTTGCGTTATTGGTGCATTTTCGCATGACCCAGTCAATTGCTATTCCAAAGAGCATTGGCGATAAGACGAGCCTTGTTTCACTCCTGTTTCCACTGGGAACCAGTCAGAGTTACCTAAATCTGTTCTTACACTGCAGTGCGATTCACTGTAGAAGGATTTTATGATGTTGATGAATTTAGCAGGAAACCATAGTTTTTGAGTAGTTTCCAAAGCGTAGGACGGTGAATACTGTCAAACGCTTTCTGAAAATCAACAAAGTTGATGATTAAATTCGATTGAAATTCTACTGATATCAATAGCATTGTGTTAATAGTTCCGGTCTGACTGATATCAATAGCATTGTGTTAATAGTTTCGGTCTGACTGATATCAATAGCATTGTGTTAATAGTTCGTCGACTGATATCAATAGCATGTTAATGTTCGGCTGACTGATATCAATAGCATTGTGTTAATAGTTTCGGTCTGACTGATATCAATAGCATTGTGTTAATAGTTTCGGTCTGACTGATATCAATAGCATTGTGTTAATAGTTTCGGTCTGACTGATATCAATAGCATTGTGTTAATAGTTTCGGTCTGACTGATATCAATAGCATTGTGTTAATAGCCTGCATTAACATGAACCCAATAAAATTCAACTTGTCGATAACTATGACATTTATTGAGATCATGTTGGCAACACAAGCACCTTAATCAAGATCATACAACTTACTGTCTCTCAGAGGTGATATGGGACTGCTATCACTGCCCGAGTACCTTGAATCATGAGAAGGTATCTGAAACCAAACAACAACAGACACTAGAGCAAAATTGTCAGTGGAATGTCATGAGACATGAGACAATGTCTGCTAGCAATGTCAACAATAAATACAGTATTACCCGTATCTATGTTGCTGTATCTACAGTATATCTTCTATCCTTCATTTTGTTTATCTTATCTTATCTTAAGCACATTTGCCGTGAAGCATCGTGGGGAGATTCAGTTTTCTATCTTGTGCCAGGTGTGTTGTGCTTGACGCTGTCTGTCCATGCTTTCGCAGAGACTCTGAGATATTATCTATCCACCATGTTCTTGGCCTGCCTCGTGCTCTGCACCGTGAGCGTAGATTATTTTAGGCACATGATGGTAGTAAATGTGGCTCCATTCTCATTAGATGGCTGAACCACTTGATTCTTTGCTTCTCGATGTACTGTATGCATGGTATAGCTCCGCTGTCACCGAAAGTTTAATAAGAGACCTGGACGACAAGTTGAAGGACCTTCAGTTTGGCCAAACCAGCGTAGACGAGGACTGGACTGCCCTCAGAGACACTGTGTACCTATCTACCTCTGAGCTCATAGGACACTGTACGTAAGAGCCATGACTGATTTGACGAAAATGATGAAGAAATAAAGTCTATTCTTCTCGCGAAACATAAGGCATACAGAGCCCACAAAAATGAGCCATCGTCGTCAGCCAAAAAAACAGCCTTCCTAGATGCTCGGAGAAGGGCTCAAGAGAGAATTAGGAAATTGCAAGACGCTTGGCTAAGCCAAAAATCTGATGAAATCCAGATGTATGCAGACAGACATGATTCCAAACGCTTCTATGATGCCCTGAAAACTGTTTATGGCCCTCAACATTCTCACCCCACCCCTATACTCGATACAGATGGAGCAATTCTATTAACTGACAAGCCTCAGATACTAAACCGCTGGGCAGAACACTTCCGTTCTGTCCTCAACCATCCATCCACCATATGTGATGAAGCCATAGAGTGCATGCCCCAGGTCCCAATCAATGTCAAGCTTGATATTCCACCTACCTTAGAAGAGGTCAAGAAGGCAACAAGCCAGAGGACCAGTGGGAAGGCATCAGGTGCGGACTCGATACCAACTGAAGTCTACAAAGAAGGAGGGCCCATGCTGATGCTGAAATTGACAGAACTATTTACATCCATTTGGTGCAGCGAACATGTGCCACAGGAACTAAACGATGCCACTATTGTCCACCTGCACAAGCGCAAAATTCTTACGATATCAAGATCACAATGTGAACGACTCGAACGGGTTCAGAATGAAGGTATGCGTATAGTTCTGGGCTGCATTAGAGATACCCCATTGTGAAGATGAGATATATGCTTGGCCTTCTGTCACTACACTCCCGTCATGCAATCGCCAAAACCAAGGCATATATGCAGATTACTCGGATAAGAGACATCCACTACACAAGAACACTAATGATGTTAAGGGCACGAGAATCAAGCGTGGCATGTCGTGGATGGCCCAGGCTGAGAGAACAATTGGCCAGGTGACTACGGTTGCAACCCTACCAAAAGGGGAAGAATGGATCCCAACAGATGGTGGCATGATGAACTATCTCAACGTTATCATTACTATTGGAAGAGAATGTAGAGATTGGGGCAGCATGAAGGCTGATCTCGCAGTTAAGCAGCTGATAGAAGATAATGCAAGGGATGATGATGTTATTGTATATACTGATGGGTCGGTTCAACGTGGTGAGAAATCCGGCTGGGGTTTCTTGGCTTATGCACATGGTAGGGTTGTTGCAGAGCGAAGTGGGGCATACAGGACAACTACTTCTAGTATGAGGATGGAGGTTGAGGCAGTTACTGCTGCCCTCCATTGGATTTCTGGGACTTCATTTACTGGGGCAGTTGTTGTCTCTGACTCTGAGTCGATGCTTCACAAGATCCAGAAGGGCAGGTTTCGGTGTTAGTGGATGTCGTCTATAGAAGTTTCTAACCTCCAGCGCTTACGTGGATATACTGTCCTGGGCATGCGGTGTTTACGGTAATGAGAGAGCGGACAGGCTTGCATCAACAGCATCGATTGTTGGGGAGTTGAAGATGGATAAGGGGATATTCTTCAGTCTCTTCGCGACTCTCTATTGGATGAGGACACTAAAATCGATGTTGAATCGATCAGCGATTTAAGCAGTTTGGAGTTACCCGTTGTTCAAGTCGAACTGGATGCCTGAGAGGCAGAGTGAGAGTGTGTTTAATCAGCGAGCCACAGGAACCATCAGTATGCATACTCTTCGATATCTGTTGGGGAGACAGGCACCTAGGGGTCTGCCCGGAGTGCAATGACGTCAGTTTAGTAACCAATAACCAATAACAAGCACAAAGGAAACCGCCAGGCCTGCATAACCACAGGGATCTCCCTCCTGTCAATTGCAGGCAAGATACTGGCCAGAGTCCTCCTCAATCGCTTAATTGAACACCTGGAACAGGACTTACTCCCTGAGACCCAATGTGGCTTCAGAGCGGGTCGTGGAACAGCAGACATGATATTTGCTGCTCGCCAATTACAGGAGAACTGTCAAAAGCAGCACCGTAACCTCTACATGGTCTTTATTGATCTGATGAAGGCTTTCGACAAGGTCAACAGAGAGAGTCTATGGAAGATCATGGAAAAATTTGGATGCCCAGTGAAATTCATCAAGATGTCAACAGTTTCACGAGGGCATGATGGCACTTGTACTTGATGAAGGGTAGCTGTCGGAAGCCTTCCATGTCACCAACGGCATCAAACAGGGCTGTGTACTGGCCCCAACACTCTTCAGCATGATGTTTGCTGCCATGCTCACGGATGTCTTTTTGGGAAGGCGACCAACATGGGGTAAAGATTAGATACAGGACAGACGGTTATCTATTCAATCTTCGGAGGTTAAAATCCTCCACCAAGGTAAAAGAATCAATTATCTCAAACCTGTTGTTTGCTGATATCAAACACTTCTACACCTCATCCTGACGGCCTTATAGCTCTCCAGTTCTTTCTCAATAGGAGAACTAATCCACTTGTGTCAACTTCTGCTCTCCTTCGTCTTGTGGAACTAGTTCTCACTCTTAACTCCTTTCAATTTAATGACCAATTCTTTGAGCAGATCAGTGGGGTTGCCATGGGTACTAAAATGGGACCTAGTTATGCTTGTCTTTTCATGGGCTATCTTGAACACCTAGTATGGACTACATATGATGGCCCCTTCCGTCTGTCTATCACAGATACATTGATGACTGTATTGGCATCACTGATATGACCTGAAGCCGATTTGTCACGCTTCATTAATTTCATTAATGTTTTCAACCCTTCTATTCGTTTTACTTCTCACATCTCCACTACTTGTGTCAACTTTCTTGACATTACTATCACCTACGCCTATCCACTATCTATACATCAGTATATTACAAGCCTACTGATGCACATAGTTTTCTCCTCTATACTTCTTCCCATCCCGGGCTTGTCGTGACTCTTTGCCATTCTCGCAGCTCTTACGCCTTCGTAGTGAGGACGATGATTTTCTTGAGAGAGCTCGCGAGATGCTTGATTTCTTTCGTAGGCGCCTATAACCGGAGAGGGTGCTTGTCTCGGCTATGCATCGAGTTCAGAAAATCACTCGCCAGCAGGCCCTTACCAGTCAGCATAGGACTACTAACTCTGACAGAGTAAAACTTATCTTAACTACCACCCCCATAGTTCCCTGGTGAAAAATGTTTTATTCCGTCATCTGTCTCTTCTTAGATCAGATCCTGAGACCCGTTCTGTCTTCCCCAACTATCCTTTGGTGTCTTACAGGCGGGACAGAAGTCTTAAGGATATGTTGGTACACAGTCGCTTAAGTCCAATATCCAGACTCATTTTGGCACTGTCCAGTGTGGTCGCAGGCGTTGCAACACGTGTGCTTATGTGATACAGACGCGTGCTGTATCTTTCCTTTAGGCAGTTCTTATTGACGATGGGTTCACATGCTAGTCCCGTAATCTTATCTATGCTATTATCTGTAAGCGGTGTAACAAGGCTTATATCGGCGAGACAGGCAAGAGGCTCAGTGACCGATTCGCCCAACCTTACGCGACATCGCCAATGCTCTGTGACCCCTAGCCACCCATTTCAATGACACTGGCCATTTAGGTGCTCACGATGTCCAGGTCACAGCCATCCGATCATGTTCCTCGATGATCGCAGTCGATTTGCTCTGGAGAATCGGTTGATTTCTTTGTATGGTACCTTGCAACCACGCTGGCTCAACGTATTACATTCTTATGCTTCTTAGTACTTTCTCTTCCCATGCTTTGTAATCTATATGGGTATATGTTGCATGTATTCATGTTATATTCCATTCTTATGCTTCTTAGTACTTTCTCTTCCCTGCTTTGTAATCTATATGGGTATATGTTGCATGTATTCAAGTTATATATTTACTAGATGTTTCATTGTTTCTTTTCCTTTCTATTTCTAGTTTTTTTGTGTGTTTTTGTGTTACATTTATTTCGTTATTCGTTTTTATTCCAGATTTTCCTTAGATACGTTTGTATTTGGTCGTCCATTTGTGTTTCATTTTAATTTGTCACTCCTGTTTGTTCGTTTGCTTGATAAAGGCCTTGTTGGTCAAAACGTTGCTGTATTTTGTCATTGTTTTTGTAATTTGCAAAACTACAGTACTTTGTAATTACGTGTTTTGCCAATCAAATAGTTTTACTGCAGTTCCATATATATATATACTGAATGTTTGCTGATGACTGCGCCCTCACTACCAACTCTGAGGAAGAAATGCAGACTTACATGGACAAATTCTCAATGGCCTGTGATAAGTTTGACCTCACCATTAACACCAAAAAAACAGAGGTCATGTTTCAGCCAGCCCCTAGAGAACAGTATTACCATCCAGTCATCAACATTAAACACCAGCGTCTCCGGTCAACGGACAACTTTGCTTATCTTGGCAGCCTCCTATCCAGATCAACAACATAGATTCTGAGGTCAACAATAGGATATCCAAAGCCAGTGCTGCATTCGGAAGGTTACGTGTCACTGTGTGAAACGGAAAGGATAAGCATAGTCACAAAGCTGAAAGTTTACCAGGCCATAGTGCTAACCACGCTGCTGTAGCAAGCGAGACATGGACAGTGTATAGCAGACACGCAAGAAAACTAAACCATTTCCACACAAGCTGTCTACGCAGAATACTAAAAATAAACTGGCAGGACAAAATTCCAGACAGCGAAGTCCTCACAAAAGCAAAGATCCCAAGCGTCAACACCCTGTTGCAGAAGGCCCAAGTGAGATGGGTCGGTCACGTTGCTCGAATGCCTGATAAATGCATCCCAAAACAGTTGATGTATGCCGAACTTGAAGGGGCAGAGCGTTTAGCTGGTGGACAGAAAAATGCTTTAAAGACACTCTTAAAGTGTCTCTGAAATACTCGATATAGACACCACGTGCTGGGAATCCCTCGCAAGATCACCAAATGTGGCGCTGTAACAACAAAGAGGAACCCGAATAGCTGAGAATCATCGTATTGTTGAGGTACAGAGAAAACAAGCAGTGCAAAAGACAGAGCACACAACACGCACATGTCTAACCTTGATCATGTATGCCCCACCTTTGGTAGGGGATTCTGTTCTAGGTAGGACTCTACAGTCACCTCCGCACACACCAGAGAGGTGATACAGCACACGTCTGAGATTGTTGTCATCATCGCTTGCGATGGACGGCTATTATATATAGTACCAACGATGCTTCTGAAATTCTCGTTTCTCACTCTATCTCTCCTTGTAACGTTGACAGCTTTTCGTAGACATCTCATTTCACATGTTGTAATCTTTCTTTCTTGTTTCTTAGTCAGGGGCCATGTTTGGCACTGATAGCAGAGAGTTGGAATAAATATGCAGTTTATCAGTTGTTGTTTGACTGCTATCCAGATCGGCAAACATAGATTCTGAGGCCCACAATAGGATATCCAAAGCCAGTGCTGCGTTCGGAAGGTTACGTGTCACTGTGTGGGAACGGAAGGGATAAGCATAGTCACAAAGCTGAAAGTTTACCAGGCCATAGTGCTAACAACGCTGCTGTGCATAGCGAGACATGGACAGTGTATAGCAGACACGCAAGAAAATTAAACCATTTCCACACAAGCTGTTTACGCAGAATACTAAAAATACACTGGCAGGACAAAATTCCAGACAGCGAAGTCCTCACAAGAGCAAAGATCCCAAGCGTCAACACCCTGTTGCAGAAGGCCCAACTGAGATGGGTCGGTCACGTTGCTCGAATGCCTGATAAACGCATCCCAAAACAGTTGATGTATGGCGAGCTTGAAGGGGGCAGGACGTTTGGCTGGTGGACAGAAAAACGCTTTAAAGACACTCTTAAAGTGTCTCTGAAATGCTCGATATAGACAATCGTGCAGGAATCCCTTGCAAGATCGCCAAATGTGGCGCTGTAACAACAAAAGAGGAACCCGAATAGCTGAGAATCATCGTATTGTTGAGTCACAGAGAAAACGAGCAGCGCGAAAAGACAGAGCACACACACGCACATGTCTAACCTTGATCATGTATGCCCCACCTGTGGTCGGAGTTCTGTTCTAGGATTGGACTCTACAGTCACCTCCGCACACACCAGAGAGGTGCAACAGTACACGTCTGAGATTGTTGTCATCATCGCATGCGATGGACGGCTATTATGTTATGACTGCTATGTTAATGCTTGGATGTTTTAATAGTGAGTGACAGTTGGTATGTCACTGCGTTAGCTTTCTGGTATCTAGTCTTGATTTCTCTGTCCATCTTTCCATCTGTTAACATTTCATTTTGCTAACATTAAAGTATTTTTGATGACTTTACAGTCATCAGATGTCTGTAGAGTATTTTGTTCGCATGGCAAGATTCTTAGAGAGCATCAATAATAGCACAACTGAAGCTTTCATATAAAATCATGAGCTCATCATCATCAGTGCTGTCTCTGCATCAAAGGTTAACTGCAAATAAACCTCCAACATACCCTATCTTTTGCCTTGATGTTGCACTCTGCCAGGATGAAATCTACCCATCTTTTGATAATTCTCTACTACTTATGTCTTGGTCTTCCTCTGGCTCACTGTTATTCTTTCTCTCTAATAAGGTTGTGATCAATGTTTCATGTCTCTTTATGCGTTTGAAAAATTGCATTTCTTTATTTCTATTTCCTGCTGTAATTATTTTCTTCAGCACTAGTTTTTCTATAACGTGTTTGCTCTCATGAAATACGACCTATTCTTCTGTATATGCCCCATCTCAAGGGCATTAATTATGCCTTCCAAATGCATGTTCATTGTATATGTTTCCAACATACAAAAATATCGATAAATTTCTCTCTCTCTTTAGCCTTTCGCCCTGGCGTTTAGGAGCAACAACAACGTCACCATTCTTCCCTGTTCATGGCCTTCCTCTGTATTGTGTTCCAGCTATGATTCATTTCCTTCAGCTCTTGCTCTATCGTTCTCCTCCAGGTCGTCTTGGGTCTTCCACGCTTTGCTACCCTCTGGAGTCCATCTCAGTGCAGTTTTGGAGACCAGTCTCCATGCGCATCACATGTCCAATCCATCTCCAGCGTCGTCTTTGGATGATAGTGCCCATATTCTCTTGTTGGCATCGTGCAAGCAATTCTTGATTCGAGATAATAGTCGGCCAGTACACGCGTAGATTTTTGAACAAGTTGTATGAAAGCGGAGAGTCTGGACATATCCTGTTCTGTCATTCTCCAGCATTCCGATCCGTACAGCAAAGTTGACAGTACACAGCTGTTATAGATACTAGTCTTGGTTCTGATGCTGTATGGGCAGATTTCCAGGCAGTCTGAAGGGTCATGAATGCACTGCGTGCTTTACTCAGTCTGTTTTTAATGTCAGATCCAGCGCCTCCTTCATTGCTAATACACTTCAAGGTATGTGAAGCGGTTGTATCTCGGAGGGTTTTACCTTCTAGTTTGACTGGTGCTGGGGTTGCTATGTTCAAAGTCATTACTTCAGTTTTCTTCTGATTTATTTTCAGCCCAACCATCTCACTATATTAGTTAAGGCGGCAGGTCTTTTCCTGGATATCTCTATGTGTATGAGAGGAGTGCGATGTCATCTGCAAAATCTAGGTCTCCAGAGTGGATGTGAGCGTCCATCTAATACCTCTTGACTTATCTTCCGTTGTTTTACGCATCACCCAATCTATGACAGTGTTGAATAATAGGGCTGACATAACACATCCTTGTCGCACGCCTGTTTTTACTTCAAACTTTAGTTCTGAAGTTTCAACACTGCATGCAAACTTGCTGTAGCAGCTTTTATAATATTTATAAAACACAGTGGGATTCCATACCATCTTAAGATACGCCATAGACTTTCGTGGTGTATGCTATCAAAAGCCTTTTCAAAATCTACAAAGTTGATATAGAGTTTGCTTTGCCATTCTGTGCATTGTTCTATGATATTTCTAGAGCAAATATTTGGCCTATACAGCTCCGTCTCTCTGAAATCCTGCTTGTTCCTTTCTCAGTTTCTTATCCACAGCGTCAGTGTCGTTGTACGATGATTTTGCTTAAGATTTTACTTGGGACAGAAAGCGGTGTTATTCCACGCCAATTATTACAATCGGCAAGGGAGCCCTTTTTGGGTATCTTGATGATGACTCCTCTGTTCCATGCATCAGGTATTATTTGGGTATTCCATATAGTAGTAAACAAGGGTTGCAATATATTAGCTGCAAGTTCTGGGTCTATTTTGAATAGTTCTGCGTTTAAGTTATCATTCCCTGGTGCCTTGTTATTCTTAAGAGATTTAATTGCTGTAATGATCTCATCCTGGCTGGGTGTTTCAATGCCAATTTCTAACTCCTCTGTTGGTTCTGGTATGTCTGCTACTAACGTTGGAGGTGGTCTGTTTAGCAATTCTTTAAAATGCTCTGTCCATCGTATTTCTTGTTCCTTTTCCGTTGTCAATAGTATTCCATTCTTATCCTTTAGAAGTATTTGATCTTCTGTAATGTTTCCCTCTTATTAGCTTTGTAATTTTGTACACTGTTCCCTGATCACACTTTTTGCTGCTTCTTCTGCCTGTACTGCCAGGTCTTCAACATACATTCTTTTGTCGGCTCTCACAGCCCGTTTGATTTCTTTACTTGCGCTTTTGTACTGTTCTCGGTATCTTGCTTTCAGTCTTTCGGACTTTGCTTCTAACAATTTCTTTTTTAATATTCTTCGACTGTCTATTATTTTCCATGTTGTTGGTGTTATCCATTCTTTTCTTTTCTTTGTGCGGTACCCTAGACATATTTCACTGCTCTTGCTATATATAGATGCTATGTTGTCCCATGTTTTATCTATGTTGTCAGTTTCATCCGTAGTTTCATTACTTTCTAGGGCTTGGAATCTGTTCTTTATCTGCATTATAAACTTATCCCTTACTTCCGTGTCTTTTAGTCTATCCACTTCGAACCTCTTTTGGAAGTTTTTCTGTTGTCCTGTTTTCTTAGTTTAAGTTTGACATAAGCTGTGACTAGGTGGTGGTCACTACCAACATCTGCACCTCTCTTGACTACAACATCTAGCAGCCAGCGTCTCCAGGGTCCATTGATCATTATATGGTCTATTTGGTTTTTATCTCTGCCATTAGGGAATACCATGTTAATTTGTGGATATCTAAATGTTGAAATAGGTTCCTCCTATAACGAGTTTGTTCATGCTGCAGAAGTTTACTAAACGTTCCCCATTTTCGTTCATCATACCACATCCATATTTTCCCATAGTTCTATAACTATCGTTTGTCTTATCCGACCTTCGCATTTAGATCTCCCATAACAATGATAACATCATGGGATGGTGACTTGTCTAATTCTGCTTGAGGTTTTCGTGATACGAGTCTTTCTTTGTATCTTTGCTATCATTAGTTGGCGCATAGCATTGTAGGATTGTGATGTTTGTATCTTCCCCTTTAGCCTGATCTTAATCAGCGGCTGCTGATAGGTTTCCATTCTAACAGACACTTTTCCACGCCCTTTCTTAGGATTACTGCTACTCCTTCATGGTGTAGGTCATGTCTCGTCCAGAAAAGGACTGTTTCACCTGTTGCAGTGGTACTTCTTCCATTTCCTGTCCATCTGTTCTCGCTAACCCCTAGGATATGTAGATTATATCTTCTCATTTCTGCTGTTATTTGTGATAGTTTTCCGGTTTCGTACATTGTTCTTACATTCCAGCATTCAATTCTGGTCTTGGTTTTGGCATTCAGGACTTCCGTCCTCATAGAAAAGCTTCCTTTCGGCTTTCACCACTTCCAGTCATGTGAGTCAATGACTCTGGTAGCCCTTCATGCCCGTAGATAGGTTGTATGTTTGTTGTTGTTTACGTAACTTTAATTTTTTTAAAGGATGGGATCGTTAGTCCCAAGCCCAACCCCAACCTGGAGGACCAGGAGACCATGCTTCGTCTGTCCCCTCCTCAGTGACCTTTCCGGCTTGGGTAACCCTTCCGGGAACATAAGTTCCGCCGTCATAGCTCACTGTATCATTGGAGCACGCTAAGCTCCCCACCACTACAAGGTAATGGCCTCATGGGGAGGTACGTCTGAGATTGTTGTCATCATCGCTTCGATGGCGGCTATTATGTTATGACTGCTATGTTAATGCTTGGATGTTTTAATAGTGGTGACAGTTGGTATGTCCTGCGTTACCTTCTGGTATCTAGTCTTGATTTCTCTGTCCATCTTTCCATCTGTTAACATTTCATTTTGCTAACATTAAAGTATTTTTGATGACTTTACAGTCATCAGATGTCTGTAGAGTATTTTGTTCGCATGGCAAGATTCTTAGAGAGCATCAATAATAGCACAACTGAAGCTTTCATATAAAATCATGAGCTCATCATCATCAGTGCTGTCTCTGCATCAAAGGTTAACTGCAAATAAACCTCCAACATACCCTATCTTTTGCCTTGATGTTGCACTCTGCCAGGATGAAATCTACCCATCTTTTGATAATTCTCTACTACTTATGTCTTGGTCTTCCTCTGGCTCACTGTTATTCTTTCTCTCTAATAAGGTTGTGATCAATGTTTCATGTCTCTTTATGCGTTTGAAAAATTGCATTTCTTTATTTCTATTTCCTGCTGTAATTATTTTCTTAGCACTAGTTTTCTATAACGTGTTTGCTCTCATGAAATACGACCTATTCTTCTGTATATACCCCATCTCAAGGGCATTAATTAGCCTTCAAATGCATGTTCATTGTATATGTTTCCAACATACAAAAATATCGAGTAAATTTAGCACTTGATAATTCTCATCTTTAGCTTATTTGTTATCTGTTTAGATATTAGTAACTTGCTCATGTCACTAAATTTATGTTTGGCTATTTCTATTCTCTTCTTAATCTCATTTTCACTTCTGCCATCATCCGTAATCATGTGTCCTAGATTTGTTTCTATTTATGTTTGATGTCTTCCTCATCAATACTCATGAATTGTGCCTACACCATTGTTTGATTGTGAAATGAAGATGGTATGTTTTATAACATAATATCCAGAGACATTTAATTTCAAATTTCATAGTGTTGCAGAAATTAAACTTCAATGAATTTTTATTTTGCTGCCAATTGTGAATTTTCAGGAAGAGTTGGCAGTTTGATGTATAGTTGAAAGCTATACAGTCTTGAATTAATAGCAACATTTCCTACAAGTTTTCCCAATCCTCAAAATGACATGCCACACCATGCTTCCATGGATAATAACTAGTTGCAGCATATAGTGTCTTTCCTTTCTGAAATGTTGTTTGTGACGGCCTATTCTATATCTCTATTGTTTGTTTGTTTGCTTTCATTCTTATCAAATAGTTTAATGTTTCTTTGTGAAATGTTTGATCTTAGCCAAGAATGACTAAACATTGCACACCCGTTGTAGGCCCTACATGGAAAGGGCAGGCATCTACATTTTGGTATATGGAAATGTTTTAGTCTGTCTCGCCTGACAGTCCCTTACACTTACCTTTTGCATCGTGTGTACAACACTCTTTTAATTATCATTTGTATACTTTGCATACCTTTCTGACTGGCTGGGTGCGGTCGTTCCAGATTTGGAACAGTTTCATCCATTTTAGGACATGTTTAGGTTTGTCTTTGTTGACGTACCCAATTTTAATTCTTTCAAACACAGAACGCAACACTTGGTTTTGTGCACGATCAACATAACCAGCCCATGTTCTTCCAGGAAGGGCAGTTTGTTAGAGCTCTAGACACAACTTTTAATTATCGCTGAGCTAATTTTGCCAACTCCATTACATGTGCTTGGCTCTCAGTACAAAGTTAGCTGCAGTCTTTCATTGCGTCGACCGACATGGACAGAATATGAGGACTTGTCTAGAGCTGGCAGCTTTGAGTCGACTATTGACTTTGTGTGGTGGGAGTTAGGCGTTTCAACTTTGCTCCTTTCAATAGTCAATTCTACTAGCAGTCAAATGGACGTCGGCCAGGAGACTGTGGAAGCAATCTCTCTGAGATTCTCTTCATCCATATTGTGAACATATCACATAGTATTTGTGATTGTAACCACACTACTACCATCCAGCGTGGGACAGCTCTCCCACGATTCCCACAAACTTATCAAGACAAGAGCCGTTGTCATTTTCCAGGGACCTACGAGAGGTGGGGTATGGACTTGGTCAGTGCCAGCTCCCCAACCCTGGTGCAGCATTGTCTCTTTTAATTACTGCGTCTGTAGCCCTACATATTTTTTAATGCTGTCTTTGCTTGGTCTATTCTATATTTCTGAGGTATGTCTAGCGTCAGATGTTTCAAGATATTTAAACTGATGGATTTGTCTGACCAACATTTCATTTACTTTGATGGTACAATCTGATAGAATCTGCTTTTTAAGATGACCATAATTCTGTCCTCTTGCTATTCAGACCTGCTCTTTGTTTTTGCTGATACTTTGTTATATCAACACCATCTTAAGGGGGACTCTGGTCTGGAAACTATTTTCTTTGCTTTGGTTTTAATGTAGAATTTGTATAACAATTTTGAAAGATTATGACTTAGAATAGTGAAAAAATTAGAAAAAAAAAAAGTCAGAGCTTGCCATGGAAACAATACAAAATGGCGCAAGCTACAAAATTTCAAATTCCTAAGGCTCTGAAGTTAATGAATATAAATGAATTCTGTTTTCACTCTAAGGTGTGCAATTGTAATATCTACAAAATTACTGATCCTTTTTAGGATATATTAAATATTACATTTTTATGAATTTTGTGTAAACACACCCTCAAAAACAGCTTTTTTGACATTTTGAGGAATTTTTCAAAAATTTATAAAAATTTAATATTTAATATATCCTAAAAATCATGTGTAATATTTTAGATATTGCAATTGCACCTATAAATGAAAACAGAATTCATTTACATTCATTAGATTCAGAGCCTTAGATTTGAAATTTTGATTTTTAGACCATTTATATTGTCATAACACATTTGTATATTTTTTACTAATTTTTTACTATTCTAAGTCTACTCTTTCAAAATAGCTATACAAATTTTATATTAATATGAAAACACGAAATAGATTCTTGATTTTCAAGACCGAATCCCCTTAACTAGTTCCTGGAGATCTACTTCATTTGTTACTATAAAAACAAAGCAGTCAATATATTTCAAGTTATTTATGTTATATCCACCTATTGCTATTTCAGTTATCTCGCGATAAGTAAAAATATTACAGTTTGATAATCAGTGTTCTAGGTAAAAATAATGTCAAAAGTGTTGATATAAATGTGTGGTCTGTATCATATCTGGAGGACAGATACAATGCAAACAAAAATCGATACTTTTTGATTTTTGTACATCGGAGGAGAAGGATATGGGGGTATTCCCAAAATGTTCTCATGGGTGTTGACACTGGGGTCTGATGAAGACGCACTCAGTCTCTGTTTCTCATAGGAGACATGTCAAGATCATCTTGAGGTTGTGGAATGTCAAGGTCACTATCAGCACCTGCCGCATAGCTTAGTCTTGAGGACATGGGAAACATGAAGTCATTACTCATATCCTCCATTGGCTGCAATATTAAAGTTTAAACAGAACTGACACACTGATGATAATAATAATAATAATAATGATGAATGAAATAAAGAAATGATGAAATAATTATACTGAATTTAAGAGTCTATGTAAGAAATGATGATATAATTATACTGAATGTAGAAGTCTATGTAAGAAATGATGAAACATTACACTGAATTTAAGAGTATGTAAGAAATGATGATATAATTACACTGAATTTAAGAGTCTATGTAAGAAATAATGAAATAATTATACTGAATGTAAGAGTCTATGTAAGAAATGATGATATAATCACACTGAATGTAAGTCTATGTAAGAAATGATGAAATAATCACACTGAATTTAAGAGTCTATGTAAGAAATGATGAAATAATTACACTGAATGTAAGAGTCTATGTAAGAAATGATGATATAATCACACTGAATGTAGAGTCTATGTAGAAATGATGAAATAATTACACTGAATGTAAGAGTCTATGTAAGAAATAATGAAATAATTACACTGAATGTAAGAGTCTATGTAAGAAATAATTATACTGAATGTAAGAGTCTATGTAAGAAATGATCCAACATAGGGGTCAACCAATGGATGAGGTTGACATTCTAGGCAGCCCTCATAGATTGTGGCCACTAAGAGGATTTTCATCATTTAAGCCAATCCACGTCAACTACTAGACTGCAAGAGTTTGGATTGAAGATTGCAGTGGCCAGAAAAGAAAAACAGGTAAATGAGTAGGCTCATCGATCAACATCGAACTGCTACTGTTAGAAGCTGGACACAGTTGTTGAAGAATGTGTATAATACAACAGCTGGTGACAGAATATCTATTGAAGAATGTGTATAATATAACAGCTGGTGACAGAATATCTTTTGATGAATGTGTATAATATAACAGCTGGTGACAGAATATCTGTTAATGAATGTGTATAATATAACAGCTGGTGACAGAATATTTATTGAAGAATGTGTATAATACAACAGCTGGTGACAGAATATTTATTGAAGAATGTGTATAATATAACAGCTGGTGACAGAATATCTGTTGAAGAATGTGTATAATATAACAGCTGGTGACAGAATATCTGTTAATGAATGTGTATAATATAACAGCTGGTGACAGAATATCTATTGAAGAATGTGTATAATACAACAGCTGGTGACAGAATACCTGTTGACGAATGTGTATAATATAACAGCTGGTGACAGAATATCTATTGAAGAATGTGTATAATATAACAGCTGGTGACAGAATATCTGTTAATGAATGTGTATAATATAACAGCTGGTGACAGAATATCTATTGAAGAATGTGTATAATATAACAGCTGGTGACAGAATATCTATTGAAGAATGTGTATAATATAACAGCTATTAACAGAATATCTGTTAATGAATGTGTATAATACAACAGCTGGTGACAGAATATCTGTTGACGAATGTGTATAATATAACAGCTGGTGACAGAATATCTATTGAAGAATGTGTATAATATAACAGCTGGTGACAGAATATCTTTTGATGAATGTATAATATAACAGCTGGTGACAGAATATCTGTTGACGAATGTATAATATAACAGCTGGTGACAGAATATCTGTTGACGAATGTGTATAATATAACAGCTGGTGACAGAATATCTATAGAAGAATGTGTATAATATAACAGCTGGTGACAGAATATCTGTTAATGAATGTGTATAATACAACAGCTGGTGACAGAATATCTGTTGACGAATGTGTATAATATAACAGCTGGTGACAGAATATCTATTGAAGAATGTGTATAATATAACAGCTGGTGACAGAATATCTTTTGATGAATGTGTATAATATAACAGCTGGTGACAGAATATCTGTTGACGAATGTATAATACAACAGCTGGTGACAGAATATCTATTGAAGAATGTGTATAATATAACAGCTGGTGACAGAATATCTATTGAAGAATGTGTATAATATAACAGCTGGTGACAGAATATCTTTTGATGAATGTGTATAATATAACAGCTGGTGACAGAATATCTGTTGACGAATGTATAATATAACAGCTGGTGACAGAATATCTATTGAAGAATGTGTATAATATAACAGCTGGTGACAGAATATCTTTTGATGAATGTGTATAATATAACAGCTGGTGACAGAATATCTGTTGACGAATGTATAATATAACAGCTGGTGACAGAATATCTATTGAAGAATGTGTATAATATAACAGCTGGTGACAGAATATCTTTTGATAAATGTGTATAATATAGCAGCTGGTGACAGAATATCTGTTGACGAATGTATAATATAACAGCTGGTGACAGAATATCTATTGAAGAATGTGTATAATATAACAGCTGGTGACAGAATATCTTTTGATGAATGTGTATAATATAACAGCTGGTGACAGAATATCTATAGAAGAATGTGTATAATATAACAGCTGGTGACAGAATACCTGTTGAAGAATGTGTATAATATAACAGCTGGTGACAGAATATCTATTGATGAATGTGTATAATACAACTGCTGGTGACAGAATATCTGTTAATGAATGTGTATAATATAACAGCTGGTGACAGAATATCTGTTGATGAATGTGTATAATATAACAGCTGGTGACAGAATATCTATTGAAGAATGTGTATAATATAACAGCTGGTGACAGAATATCTATTGAAGAATGTGTATAATACAACAGCTGGTGACAGAATATCTGTTGACGAATGTGTATAATATAACAGCTGGTGACAGAATATCTGTTGATGAATGTGTATAATATAACAGCTGGTGACAGAATACCTATTGACGAATGTGTATAATATAACAGCTGGTGACAGAATATCTGTTGATGAATGTGTATAATATAACAGCTGGTGACAGAATATCTATAGAAGAATGTGTATAATATAACAGCTGGTGACAGAATATCTATTGAAGAATGTGTATAATACAACAGCTGGTGACAGAATATCTGTTGACGAATGTGTATAATACAACAGCTGGTGACAGAATATTTATTGAAGAATGTGTATAATATAACAGCTGGTGACAGAATATCTATAGAAGAATGTGTATAATATAACAGCTGGTGACAGAATATCTGTTGATGAATGTGTATAATATAACAGCTGAGTGACAGAATATCTATTGAAGAATTATATAATATAACAGCTGGTGACAGAATATCTATTGAAGAATGTGTATAATACAACAGCTGGTGACAGAATATCTGTTGACGAATGTGTATAATACAACAGCTGGTGACAGAATATTTATTGAAGAATGTGTATAATATAACAGCTGGTGACAGAATACCTGTTGAAGAATGTGTATAATATAACAGCTGGTGACAGAATATCTATTGAAGAATGTATAATATAACAGCTGGTGACAGAATATCTATTGAAGATCGTGTATAATACAACAGCTGGTGACAGAATACCTGTTGACGAATGTGTATAATATAACAGCTGGTGACAGAATATTTATTGAAGAATGTGTATAATATAACAGCTGGTGCAGAATACCTATTGATGAATGTGTATAATATATGAGTTGAGGACAAAATATTTTCTGCAAAGTGTGCAAATGCATGAGAATGAAATCTAGCTAACCTGTTTTTCAGACATCCAGATCTTTTGTCGCTGCTGTGAGTCAATCATCTCACAAAGTTTTGGAAACCAGGCATCAGTACCCATATGCTTCAGTTGGCCTAATTTAAAATGAAAGACAATGTTTCATAATTTCTAGTTGATCAGAATTATGATATATAAGGGGAGGAAAGTGTCAATTATATATCTTACAATAATTGTATTAGAGCCCATAATCATCATCATCAGGTGCTGTGTCGGCTTGCGTAGACGATATTGGATCTCCACAAAGCTATGTCCCTGGTATTTGTTATCTCAGATGTTGACGCTCTTCCATGCCATGAAGTCAGGCTGTCTAAAATTTTATATCTCTGTCTTGTCTCCATTCGATTTTATCAGTTGTCACAATGTGTTCTTAGCCTCCCCTTCTCATTCATCATCATCAGGTGCCGTCTCCACATCGAAGGTTGGCTGCAATGAATCTCCAGCATCCTCTGTCTTTCGCCTTGGTGTTGCACACTGCCAGACTGTAACCTGTCCATTTCTTAAAGTTTCCCTCCACTTATCTCTCGGTCTTCCTCTTGCTCTTCCTCCCTCAACTTTCCCTCTAGTAAATGTTTTATCATGGTGTCATGCCTTTTTATGTACCCAAAATACTTTACTTGTCTGAATTTTATTTCTCTTAATAATTGTTTCTTCATGCCTAGTTTTCCTAAAACTTGTTTATTTGTCTGTTTTCTGTCCATGAAACTCTGCTTATTCTTCTATATATCCACATCTCAAATGCATCAATTCTGTCTTCTAACTCTTGTTCATTGTCCATGTTTCTGAGCCATACATTAATATAGGATATATATAGCATTTGATCATTCTAATTTTAGCCTGTTTGTGATTTGTTTGGATGTCAGTAACTTTCTCATACTATTGAAATTATCCATGGCCATTCCTATTCTCTTTTTAATTTCAGTTATACATCTGCCATCATCTGTTATCATCTGACCGAGATAGGAGTAGCTTTTACTTGATGTAGTAATTCTCCATGTATTTTTATATTCATTTTAGGTTTTCCATTTCCTTGTTGATTATCATAGTTTTTGTTTTCTGTATGTTAATGTCTAATCCATATTCCTTGCTAGTTCTGTCCAATTGGTCCACTAATTCTTGTAGATCTTGTTCATTTCTGCTACCAATACTGTGTCATCTGCATATCTTAAGTTATTTATTATTTTCCATTGATCTTGAGTCCTGGCATTCCCTCTAGTTGTTTGAAGATTTTCTCTGTGTAGATGTTAAATAGGCTTGGTGACAGTATGCATCCTTGTCTCACTCCTCTCTTTATGTCTATGTATGGAGAATAGCTATTTTCATATTTTATTATTGCTGTCTGTTCCCAGTATATGTTACTTATTAGTCTGATATCATCCCCATCTAGGCCTATTTCTTGTAGACATATGATTAGCTTTTCATGTTGGACTCTGTCAAAGCTTTGCTATAATCGATGAAACACAAGTAGATACTTTTTGCACTTCTATATACTTGTCAGCGAGTAGTCTTATACAAAGTATTGCCTCTCTTGTTCCTCTTCTCATTACATGTCCAAAAAATGATGATTGCCTCTTTCTTGTATTGATAATAAGCTTTCTCTGTGTCTTGGCCTCATTCAACACCTCTACATTCGTCATTTTAGCAGTATATGGGATTCTAATCATTCTTCTGTGAAACCACATCTCTGTGGCCTCCAGAGATTTTTCTGTTTGTTTACTGTCGATTGATTGCATCCATATGTCAGTATTGTCTCTATGTAGCACTGAATAACTCTCATTCTGATCTCAATTGACAATGACTTGTTGCATATAATACTTCTTTTCTGGAACGCTGTTTGAGCCTGTCCTATTCTGCCCTTTATTTCTGATCTGAATCTGCCATCTAATGTTATCCAGATTCAGATTATTTAAATGATGTACTGTCTTAGCTCCATTCCATTTACTGTGATGGTGCATTTTGTTGGATTCTGCTTTTTTGGAGATAATCATAACTTCCGTCTTCTTGATATTCAGGCTCAATTCTTTGTTGTTACTTTCTGTTACAACCTTATCAACTAGTTTCTGGTGCTCTATTTCATTTCTTGCTATTAACACAGTATCATCAGCGTAATTCAGGTTATTTATGTTATATCTTCCTACAGCTATTCCATAAATCTCTTTTATAGACCTAAAATATTTTCACTACACAGTGAGAACAGGTCAGGCATCTTAGCGACAGTTGTGACATATTATGTTATAACAACTGGAAAACTAATCAGATTTGATATCACTGCACTCTGCATACTCCAATAGATGCTCTCTATCCCTGTCAGGTAGCACAAAGTATCAGAGGCTGAGTTATCACATAGTAGTTTCTGTTGTGAAACTGATCATACAATTCATAAAAGAACAACAGATTAAATGGTTTAGACACCTGACAAGAATCCCCTGGTATCACCTGCCACAGAGAGCCACACAGAAAAAGTATAACAAGTACAAAGCAAGAGGAAGACCAGGCAAAAGATGGAGCAACGGCATCAAGAATAGCCTTATGAAAATTAATATCAGCTTACAAAATGCCTTAAAACAAGCACACACAAGATCACTATGTTTCCCTCCCAATACTTCTATAAAGAAAGTAAATGGTGGAAAGAAGAAAGAAGTTTCTGTGGTCTCTCCCAAATGTCCCCAACTTGTAAAAACTAGGCACTAACTATTAACTGAATAGACTTATGAAGTTGGCTACTTGAATATGCATATCATACCATGCTAATTAAATCAAGCTGACTACCATTTTGCTAGGCAATCTGGTATAGGTTTCTAAACAATGAATGATCTGTAACACTTTACAGGCCATATATAATGTGGTGTTACCGTTATCTATTTCAAAATAGTGAAATCATATCAAACTTTTGCATTTGATCAAAAACTAACCTGTAAAAAGATGAGAGTATTTCTTTTCAATTTTCTCACTCTGTTCCAGCAGTTTCCTAGCACTCTTGGCAGCTGTTCTCCAGCGACCTCTAACATCTTTTACTGCCTGCTTCGTTTCTGCCTTCAAGAAAATGACAATTGGGTTGTACTGTGCATAGTTGAGTCTGTCCACATTTTGTGGTGTTACATCTAGAAGACAATGCTTCCGCTAGGGTAAGAAGCATACAATCAAATCAATGAGACATCATAAAGTCATAATCTCCAGTCAATGTTATTAGCTCAAACATTCAAATTAAATCAAATAAGTGTTTTGGAAAATGAAAAACAATAGATATCAGGTGCCACATGACAGAAATATGACTATGTATCAGCAAACACACAAGACTACATCTATCCCTAAAAGCAAACCATGGACACTCAGTAAACACACATAAGATTATCACTAAGGTCTACATATACGTTAGAAAAAAAATCTAAAAGGAACAATGAGGATGTCATGATAGGACAAATTAAACTCAAGACTTACTAGGCATGTGAGCAAGTTATAACAACTTGTGACAACAAGCACACAGATAGTGAGAGGACCAAGAACAGAATGAAGATAATGGACAGTTCAATATCATGGTTAAAAAAAAAAGTAATAACAAAATGTAAAAATAATGCTATCAACGGAAAATTGTGAAAAGACATGACCATCAATTAGTTGGTACCACTCTTGAGTTGAAAAAGATTAACTTCTAATCTTTCTAATGTGGATTCTGGACCCCTTATTAACTCTTTCCACGCCCATTTATTTTCTCAATTTTTAAGCAGTTAATTCAAGGGAAGTAAAAAAATTTTAAATTACGATCCCAACTACTCATCAATAAATAAACATATATATATTATTATATACTAAATTGAAGAAAACTTGACAACCCCATAGAATAACAAGGTTGAAAAGTACTATAAGTAAACCAGTAGAAGTAAAACTAGAAAGACTTCTTATAAGGGAAGCAACTCTATGGTGCAGTGTGCGGCTTAAAGCGTGCAACGGACTTCCGCCGTGGCGCAGTGTGCGGCTTAAAGCGTGGAAAGAGTTAAGGATAAATTATAGTCCCACTGCATCAGTTATTGACAACTATCATCATAGCACTCCAGACATGTCCATAGGTGGTCTGATCTTCAGCTCAATAAATCCAGCAGCCTCCAGCGGCCCAACACGCCAGATTGATGTTGAGTAATCAATCTTTTTTGCACATTTGGTATGTCATTCTTTTCTGGCTTTACCACTATCGACACCCATCCCTCTCAATCTGGTTAGTAACTGGGATTCACAACCCTGAAACTCCTCGGTTCATAAAGAATCACTCAATGCGTTAAGAATGTCATTTCAGTCAATTGCAGTTCCCTCTGATATTGTAGTCATGCCAGCTAATCTAGCAGCTTGTTCATTACCACCAACTCACGCATGCCCATGGATGACAATGAAGATGATTTCTCTGATCCTTGTTTGTACCAGAAGCTCCACTCAGTTTCATCTCCCCATTCCTGTTTCAATTTTACGAATCATACTCGTGGAGTCACTGAGTATGAAAACACGAAAGTAGTTATGAGATGCCAACCATGTCACCACCTCTGTAACCGCCTGTACTTCCATTGTCAAACTACTTGTTATTGTCACGTAGGCCCCACTGGCCTCTAATTATTTTTTCTCCTGATATGGCTGAAAAAGACCCAGCACAGTGCTGTTGGCGAATGACTGAATCATCAGTGTAAATAACTAGACCAGTTTACCTGACGTTGTCATTTCAGAAGACCTCAATCTCCGCATTAATTTGTAATGGATTATTTTATTCAGTTTTCTTAATAAATATAATAACTGTGAAAGATGGATATAATAACTGTGAAAGGAGTCTGAAATTGAGGTGGCACAGCAATCCATTTCTCTCCTGGCTCAATCCCAAAAGGTTCACATATTTTCCCAAGAATATCTTCCGCCGGGCTCAGCCATGAACTTGTCTACACCCATCCTCCTTGATGAGTTCTTCATGGAGGGGATATTCTTTGTTTGTGTTGATATTTATATATGAAAGGACCCTACAAATTCATTAGTGCAAACTGTCCCCCTGTGATCCATCACACAAGCTTTTGATGTTTATTATTTTGACTGGCTTTCTATATAACATCCCAGAATATTTCACAGGGAGATTCTGTGTATGATATCAAAAGCCTTTCTGAAATCAATGAAATTTTGGAAAAGCGATTGTTGTTTCTCAATATGTTTCTCCAAGTCTTAGTTTAAAAATTTGGTCTAGTCAGCTTCTCCCAGGTCTAAAACAAGCTTGTTCTTCACTCATGGTTGTAGCCACTGCTTCCTTGATTCTATTAAGAGTCATTTTTGTAAAGTCTTGTTCCTTACTGATAATAAGGTGATCTCTCTCCAGTTGTTGCAATCTTTGAGAATCCCTTTTTGGAACAATTATTCCCTTTTTCCATTGTTCTCTGACCATTTCTTCTTCCCTTATTTTATTAAATAGTCTTGCTCCTTAACCTGGGTGGCATTTATAATTCTTCGGGTTTTTTTTGTAGAGAGTTGTTTCTTGCCTCTTCGTCATACTTTAGTAGTTCTGGTGAGTCTTGTTTATTACTGATAATAAGGTGATCAATGAATTACTTAGGATTTCTTTAAAACATTCTGCCCATGTTTTCTTCTGCTCTGTAACTGATGTGAGCACTTTTGTCATCTTTACTCTTGATTGGACCACACTCTGATACAAACGTTCCGGCTAGTTGTGTAAGTGTATTGTAGAGCCTTTATTGTATTTTTCTTTTCTTGGGCTAGTCGATCGACATGTGACCTTTAGTCTTTTCTAGCAGTTCTTCTCCCTGTCCTTTTTTGTTTATATCCTTCTTTAGCTTTGATTTAGTCTGTTACATTCTTAGTATTGAATGGGGTGAGGGGCAATGCTATGATTGAGAATGGGTCTAATATGGACAGAAGCGACATCATCAACGCTCTCAGAGAAAACATACGCTCTGAAGGTTTTAACTATGAAGATAAAGGGTATTCTCTATCTCGGTTGCGCAAGTTATGCATACCGATAGGTGCAGCAAGAGAGAAAACCAAGTAGATACATCAATCAACACAGAATGGGAGTTATTAACCTAAACACACTGAGATATTGGGATGAGATTGGAGCAATTATGGACATGTCCGATGAAGATGATCCTCTGATGAAGATAAAGAATAAATATGAAACTTGTGATATTCAATACTATTGTTCATTTAACAATAGTATTGAATATCACAAGTTTCATATTTTTCTTTTTGAATACATTTCCGGTGTCATCACTTATCCAAGTATTCTAGATAAGTTTGAAACCCATGACGCGCGCAGCACTCCTGCACACACACACACACACATATATATATATCTTATAATATTTTCCTTTGTGTCTGATGTGTGTCCCCTATACACGGCTTCAGTTTACATCCAATATTCACCATTGTTTCTGCAAAATTTTATCATCACAAGTTTCATCAACAAAAGAAACAGTTTAGAAATCGGATCAATATTAGCTATTAAATTTAATCGAATTTGTGATGCTTAACCACGTTTTTTACCACATGGTGAAGATAAAAGGGATATAATCACTAAAATGACCACATAAGCATGGATTACGTCCCTTAATCAAAATATGTTATTAGCTATTCAACATATGCTACATACAAGCAAAAGCTATGTCAGCAGTTTCAAGATGGCATTAGATTAGTGTTGCCCGGACGACAGTAAAATTGCAATCTGCGCTGACATAGTTCTGGCCGATCAACACAAGTGGACTTAAAGCGTTCCTGTAGTAAACGATGTGCTGGGATTAATTTAAGATCTGTCTGATTTAACCATGGTCAGTTATATGTGGCATGTCTAAAGTTGAAAGTGGAAACAATTTATATATGCTTGCAAACGACGGGAAAACAAGGAATGTTGTTTCCTATCAGGCTCTCACAGAGAAAGAAATATAACTTACAAAATAATTATGTAATTTTTTCTAATTAAAACAAATAGTACCATTAAAACAATTTTTAAATAATCTAAATTCCCTACATACGTTTGAATCCGAGCTTAATTAGCTAGAGTTAATTATAAGTTATATATATATATATATATATATATATATATATATATATATATATATATATATATATATATATATATATATATATATATATATATATATATATATATATATATATATATATATAAAATATATATAGTTAGTTAGTTAGTTTGTTCCTTTCATGTCAAAGGCGCACATAGGGCAGAGGTTTTAGATCTCCATGTGATACGGTTCTTTGCTAGCAGTTGCAGATCTTGCATGGTTTTACATCCCAATAGTTTACTTTCTTGTTGGATGGTTCTTCAAGAGTGGTCTTAGGTCTTCCACGTTTTTTCCCAACTGGTGACCACATAAGGACTTGTCGATTTAGTCTCTTTTCGTCTGATCTAAGCACATGACCTAAATATTTCCACCGCTGCTTCCTTATAATATTTGATATGGGTTGTTGGTGTGTTCTATCTCTCACTGTGTTGTTAGAAACGAAATCACTCCATTTGACTTTTAATAATTTTTGTAGACATTTATTCTCAAAGCTGTCCAGTTTCTTATCAATTTTCTTTGTTGATTTCAACTTTCACAACCGTAGGTCAGTACAGGAATCACACATGACCTAAATAATTTAACTTTTGTGCATATACTAAAGTCTTGAGATTGCCAGATATTCGTTAATTTAGTGAAGGCACTAGCTGCTATAGCAATACGAGAGTTTATTTCTTTCATCGTGTCTCCGTTGTTTGACACTTTACTACCCAAATATGTAAAATGTTCAACTTTCTCCAGTGTTTGGCCATTTATTACGATGTTGTCTGTCGAGTTTGTGAGGTCCATAATTTTGGTCTTGGCAGAATTGATCTGGAGACCAACCTGTTCTGCAAGTGTGCAAAGATTGCTCGTTAGTTTGTATGTTGCTTGTGTAGTTGAATTCATTATGGCCACGTCATCGGCAAAGTCAAGATCAAATAGTCTGCTTATACATATATATATATGTAAATATATATATAACATTTGATCTACATAAAAAGTAAACTTACACGTGTTATAGCCTCTTGTATGGAACCCAGACGTATAATAGCACTCTTATCCCTCTTGTCGCCTTGATCTGCAAACTTTTCTATTTCTGTCAAGAAATGATTGGGATACATTGCTCATTACTCATAACAAATGGCCAAGTTAAAGCACTAATACATTCAAAGTTGGGCTTGTGTAAGAGAGCTATGAAGAGCAGTACACAAAATTATACTCAAAGTAAAAAAAAATTGACATACAGTTGGACAGAAGGATTACAAGACGGACAAGAGTGATAATGATTAGGCCGGTTTGTTTGCATTTGCTCTTATCAAACAAGATAACAACTCTTTGTGATTTGTGTGATTTGGGCCAAAAACATGGTACACTGCGCCCCCATTAGGCCTTTACAGCATGTAGATAGATCTTCCTCTTGCTTTGTACTCATTATACTTTTTCTGTGTGGCTCTCTGTGGTAGGCAATACCAGGGCATTCTTGTCAGGTGTTCAAACCATTTAATCTGTTGTTCTTTTATGAATTGCATGACTGGTTTCACATCGTCTTCTTCTTATTTCTTCATTTTGTCTCTTATTGTCACACCTGCAGCCCTTTTAAGACACCTCATCTCTGTTGTTATGATTTCCCGCTCATTAGCTGCTGTTATTGGCCATGTTTGGCACTGGTAACATAGTGTTGGCCAGAAAATCGTTCTTATGAGATTTGCTTTAGTTGTTAGCGGTATTTCTTTATGTGACAACAGTGGTGTTAACTGTCCCAGTAACTGGTTAGCTTTTATGCAACGATTGCTGATTTCACTATCGATACTTCCAGCGATAACACCAGTTTTTGAAACAAAAATACAAATGCCATCATTAAATGCACCCATTGATGACTTCTCAATGGAAGAAATTAAACAAGCCATCAAGAAACTGAAAAACAAAGCCAGCGGTAGCGACGATATTTCAGGAGAGATGCTAGCAACTGACGAGGAATCAATGGGATTCCTACGTACCTTAATGAACGATGTTTGGCAGATTGAGACTCCTCCAAAAGATTGGAAAGACGGAGTGATTTTCAAGCTCCCAAAAAAGGCGATTTGTCAAATTGCAACAACTGGCGTGGAATAACTATGCTATCAACACCTGGCAAGCTATTCTGCAGCATTTTGATGGAGAGGCTGAAAAAAGTAGTCGACGCAAGGTTAAGAGAAGAACAAGCTGGCTTTCGTCCACATCGTTCTTGTACCGATTATATCTTCACGCTGAGATCCATTATAGAAGAATCAATTGAATTCCAGTCACCACTAGTGATAAATTTTATAGACTTTCAGAAAGCGTTTGATAGTCTTCATCGTTCTACTCTCTGGAAGATTCTTAAGACCTACGGCTTCCAGGAAAAATACATCAACATTATAAAAGCCTTCTATTCTGAAGCATCCTGCTGTGTAAGAACAGATACAGGAAACTCAGACTGGTTCACAGTCAATTCGGGTGTGAAGCAGGGCTGCGTTATGTCACCTATGCTTTTGGGATAGCTATAGACTGGATCATGCGCAAATGCACCCAAGATGATCAACTAGGAATCAAATGGCTTAATAACAGCAGACTATTTTATCTTGACTTTGCCGATGACGTGGCCATATTGAATTCAACCACAAAGCAACCCACAAACTAACGAGCAATCTTTGCACACTTGCAGAACAGGTTGGTCTCCAGATTAATTTTGCCAAGACCAAAATTATGGACCTCACAAACCCGACAGACAACATCGTAATAAATGGCCAAACACTGGAGAAAGTTGAACATTTTACATATTTGGGTAGTAAAGTGTCAAACAACTGAGACACGATGAAAGAAATAAACTCTCATATTGCTATAGCAGCTAGTGCCTTCACTAAATTAACGAATATCTGGCAATCTCAAGACCTTAGTATATGCACAAAAATTAAATTATTTAGGTCATGTGTGATTCCTGTACTGACCTACGGTTGTGAAAGTTGGAAATCAACAAAGAAAATTGATAAGAAACTGGATAGCTTTGAGAATAAATGTCTCCAAAATTATTAAAAGTCAAATGGAGTGATTTCGTTTCTAACAACACAGTGAGAGATAGAACACACCAACAAACCGTATCAAATATTATAAGAAAACGAAGGTGGAAATATTTAGGTCATGTTCTTAGATCAGACGAAAAGAGACTAAATCGACAAGTCCTTATGTGGTCACCAGTTGGGAAAAGAAAACGTGGAAGACCAAAGACCACTCTTCAAAGAACCATCCAACAAGAAAGTAAACTATTGGAATGTAAAACCATACAAGATCTCCAACTGCTAGCAACGAACCGCAGCACATGGAGATCTAAAACCTCTGCCCTAAAACCTTTGCCGCCTTTGGCATGAAAGGAACAAACTAACTAACTTCCATCTGCTGTGAAAATTGTTCCTAAGTATTTGGCCTCAGTTGTTTGTTTTATGTCTACATTCTGGAGTTTTATTGTAAGGTTTTCTGGTTGTCTACGTATTGCCATTGTCTCTGTCTTTAATATATTTATTTTCATGTTGTACTCCTCACCCTTGATGTTAACTAAGCTCAAATGGTTCTGGAGAGATTCTTCGTTTTCTGCAATCGGTACTTAGTCGGGTGCAAATAAAAGCTCTGAAATATTATTTGCTTCCTCTATTCCTGCTTCTCTACTTATGTTCTCCATGTATGTTATAAACAGCAGTGCGGAGAGCACACATCCCTGTCTAACTCCTGAGTTTACTGTGAATGTTTTTGATGTTTCGGCTTTTGTTCTTATGTAACTTTTATTTGAAATGTATAAACTCTTGCAGATCTTGATGAGATGTTTGCTGATTCCATATTTTCTTAGACAATCCCATAGTTTGTTTCTATCGACTGTCGAAGGCCTTTTCCTGATCTATGAATGCCACACTAAAGGTCTTATTATGTTCTATTGCACTTTCAGTCAGTTGTCTTAATGTGAATATTGTATCGGTACAGCTTCTATTTCGCCTGAAACCCATCTGTGCTTCTGAGAGTTGTTCTTCAGTTGTTGGTCTTAGTCTTTTTTCGATGATCTTAGCATACATTTTTCCTATGTGACTTAGTAGTGAGATTCCCCTATAGTTATTACATTCCTTCTTGCTGCCGTTGTTTTTCCAAATTGGTGTGATTATTGCTGTTTGTCAATCTTCTGGTGTTTCTTGGTTCTTCTATGTGACTTGGAAGATTCGTCTAACCCATTTTGCACCTGCCTCTCCAGCTGCTTTGATGGCTTCTGCAGGTAAATCATCTGTGCCTGTTGCTTTGTGTTTTGGTGCCAACTTTATTACATTTTCTACTTCTGCTAGTAGTATTTCTGGTTCTAATTTCTCTATTTCTTCCTCTGTGTTATAGCAGTTTATTCTCCCATAGATTTTATCACAATTAAGTAGCTCTTCAAAGTAGTTTTTCCATCTTTCTAATATTAATTTTGGCCCCAAGATAGGTTGTCCTTTTTCGTCATTTAAAATTTATGTTGGGTTGTATTCTTCATTGTGCTGTCTTATTCCTCTTACTATTGTCTATTCCAAGGTGGAAGATGTAGTTGGCTGTCCACTCTTGTCGTTGCAAGGAATGGGAGCTTTAATTTGCGTTCTAGGGCCAGATGATCTTCTTACTTTCCTGTAATATTCTCTTGGTGATGTTCTTTCTTCTTCTACCAGCATGTTTCTGAATGTTTCCCATGCTTTTTTCTTTGCTCTTTTTATTGCTCTTTGTGTTTCCCCTCTGATTTGTATAGATAGATTGCATAATTTACATCAGTTCTGCTTTTAGCCAGCATGTATAGGCTTTCTTTTGCTATTCACTATTTCTTTTATTTCTTGGTTCCACCATGCTGAAATTTTACACCTCGGGTTCCCTTTCTTTTTGGTGCCACATATTTCTTGAGCAATCAATAACTTTTGTAGACAAGGACAGAGAATGTAACGATAATGGGCAGAACTTATTTGAGCTCTGTGCAGAACACGGACTCTATATCACTAATAGTTTTTATAAACATCCTATGAGCCAGATCTACACATGGTACAAGTGGAACAACCCCGACCAAGCTGCTCAAATAGACTTTATATTAACCCACAAAACAAGAAGATCCAACTTAAGAGACGCCAGAGTAATCCCAAACACAACAGTGAATACAGACCACCCCCCACTAATTGCCTACCTCAATGAAACACCACTTAGCAAAATACATAGAAAGACAGCAAGAACCAAGATTATATTTACCAGAAAAATAAATGATCCAGATATACAAAGAATAATAAATATAGAAATGACAGAGGCTATAGTAGAAGCATATATACCAGAAGATAACGTTGAAACAACATGGCAAAAATTTAAGAGTATTCCTTTGAAATGTCTAACAACGCATTGTGGCACCACATTTAAAGGAGGAACAGAGAAAAAGAGAACAGCATGGTGGAATAATGAAGTTAAAGAAGCAATAAAAATTAAAAAAGAACTATGTAAGACCGGGATAAGATCACGCTCAGAAGACGATTATGATAAATATAGACTAGCAAGGCAGACATCGACTAGAGTAATCAAGCAAGAGAAAGAAAAATCTTGGACCATGTATGGTGAAAATCTCAGTAGATTATGTGTAGAGTCCAGCAGACAATTTTATAAGGCCATAGCAAAATGAGAATAAGGACGAACCCTTCCAGCCATCCGAATATATAAATGATAGTCAAGGTTTTTTTGTGTTTTTTTTCCCCGATCCAGAAGCACTTGAGCTTTTCAACTCTGTGCCATGGACATCTCAACCCTTCGGTTCGGTGCCACGAACACCGTAAATCTGGGGAATCTGTGGCTTTTTCTGCCATCCCGCGAATTGAACCCGCACACACAGAGGGATAGTCACCCGTAGTCCAACGCGCTACGAGCACGCTGGGCAGACGGGCATAGTCAAGGTAAACCTATACATGAAGAAGTTAAGATCAGAGAAAGATGGGAAGAATACTTCAAAGACCTCTTGAATATACCAGATACTGGGAATAAAACATCATTCAAACCGAGATATGCAAACATCGAAGAACCTGAAATACTAGTAAATGAGGTAAGAGAAGCTATTAAGAGAAGCCCAAAGAACAAGGATGCGGGAATTGATGGAATAACAGCAGAAGCAATAAAGGCGTGTGGAGAGATTGGAGTAACCTGGGTACATTACATCTTCAAGAAGGTGTGGGAAGAAAGAACTGTTCCTTCAGATTGGCAAAAAGCTATTATAGTACCAATATGGAAGAAAAAGGTAAAAAACAAGACTGTAGTAAATATAGAGGCATCTCCCTCCTAAGCCATGTGGGAAAAATCTTTGCAAGAGTTCTTGAGCAATGAATAAGACCAATTGTGGAGCCAGCACTCAGCCCACAACAGTTTGGGTTTAGAAAAGGAAAAGGGTGCACAGATGCAATATTTGCCCTAAGACAAATTAGTGAAAAGACTAGAATACAAAAATCAAATGAATATAGCCTTCATAGACCAAGAGAAGGCATTTGATAGGGTTAACAGAGACATATTATGGGATGTTCTCGAAAACTACGGAATAAAAGGAACACTGCTAGACTGTGTTAGAGCCATGTATATAGAAAGTGAAAGTGCTATACGAACAAGCGTCGGACTCACAAATTGGTTTCC
The DNA here is from genome assembly GCA_020796225.1 of Arion vulgaris. Taxonomy (NCBI): domain Eukaryota; kingdom Metazoa; phylum Mollusca; class Gastropoda; order Stylommatophora; family Arionidae; genus Arion; species Arion vulgaris. The sequence continues at coordinate 23,401,707 of CM036777.1, read as the reverse complement.
AGTAACATCAAGAGTACGGCAAGGATGTGTTTTATCACCTCTTTATTATATATATATATAGCGTCCATCGCAAGCGATGATGACAACAATCTCAGACGTGTGCTGTTGCACCTCTCTGGTGTGTGCGGAGGTGACTGTAGAGTCCAATCCTAGAACAGAATCCCGACCACAGGTGGGGCATACATGATCAAGGTTAGACATGTGCGTGTTGTGTGCTCTGTCTTTTCGCGCTGCTCGTTTTCTCTGTGACTCAACAATACGATGATTCTCAGCTATTCGGGTTCCTCTTTGTTGTTACAGCGCCACATTTGGCGATCTTGTGCAAGGGATTCCCAGCACGTATTGTCTATATCGAGCATTTCAGAGACACTTTAAGAGTGTCTTTAAAGCGTTTTTCTGTCCACCAGCTAAACGTCTGCCCCTTCAAGCTCGCCATACATCAACTGTTTTGGGATGCGTTTATCAGGCATCCGAGCATTTATTATATACATGGATAGTATCACCAAAATAGATGAAACATCACTCAACGCAGACCAACAAAATGAACTGCTCTTTGCTGACGACCGGTGTTTATTCCATAATAATATTGAACAGCTTCAAGAACACATAAACTTACTCAACAATAGCTGCCTCAAATATATGAAGATCAACATTCAAAAGACAGAAGTCATGACTATAAGCAGAGAACATAAAGATAATCAACATAAAAATAAATGACCAAACGCTAAAGCAGGTGAGAGAATTCAAATACCTTGGAAGTATCTTCACATCTGATAGTAGACTGGACAGAGAGATCGAAACTAGAATCCAGCAAGCCAACATTACATACCAGCTACCCCAATCTTGAAACACCCAGCAATTCCAGTAGAGACTAAAAGACAGATTATAAATTCAATCTTTATACCAACACTGTGCTACCAGAGCCAAACATGGGCACTGACAAAAGAACAAGAAAGGAAAATTACCACGTGCGAAATGAGATGCTTGAGGAAAGCAGTAAATAAAACAAGAAGAGATATATACGAGGGAAGTCAGTAAGTACAATGGCTGTAGAAAATAACTAAACATGATAACAACTTGAAACCAGTTTATTTTTATACATACATTGTTCCTTTATTTCTCAACATATTTCACCAACATTGATGACTTATCCCATCGTTTATCAATCCTCTTCCAAAGCTGCATAGAACTGGGCTCTGTTTTAAACCACGCCACTTCACATTCAACTCGAGATCATTCGGAATGCTCCGCCAGGTGGTTTTCAGTGGACCAAAGAGGTGAAAATCGTTAGGCTAAGTTGGGACTGTAAGGTTGATGTCCAGAACTTTCATCGAGTGGTTAATTTTTCCGAGTATCGGCCATATGTGGTCTGGCATTGTCATGAAGAGCAACACTCCTGTAGTCAGCAGTCCTGGGCGTTTCGGCGTCATGAAGCATCGATAGAACTTCACAGTATGATTCAGAATTCACATTGTCACCTTTCTTCTGAAATTGGTTAAGATCCTGACAATCCCAGAACACGTCAGCATGACTTTCCTGCTGATGGCGAACCTGAATTTTGACACAAGACGAAGAAAGATGTTTCCTCTGTATTGAAGACGCTTGATTCGGCTGGTAGTGATGCACTCATGATTCATCCCCAGTAACAATCCTGTTCAGCATGTCTTCTCCTTCATCTTCGTATCAACAGAGATGACGCAAAGACAGGCCAAATCGGTTCATTTTGTGTTCCTCCTTCAATTATCTGGAGGATTTGGCCTGTCCTTGCATTATCTCTGTCGATACGAAGATGAAGGAGAAGACATGCTGAACAGGATTGTTACTGAGGATGAATCATGGGTGCATCACTGCCAGCCCGAATCAAAGCGAGCTTCAATACAGTGGAAGCATCTTTCTTCGCCTTGTGTCAAAACATTCAAGGTTACGTCATCAGCAGGGAAAGTCATGCTGACGGTGTTCTGGGATTGTCAAGGAGTGCTTTTAACCAATTTCAAGAAGAAAGGTGACAATATGAATTCTGAATCATACTGTGAAGTTCTATCGATGTTTCATGATGCACTCGAAAAAATGCACAGGACTGCTGACTACAGGAGTGTTGCTTCTTCATGACAATGCCAGACCACATACGGCTCGATTAACTCAGGAGAAAATTAACCAACTACGATGGAAAGTTCTGGAACATCAACCTTACAGTCCTGACTTAGCCCTAACGATTTCCACCTTTTGGTCTACTGAAAACCCACCTTGGCGAGACATTTCGCAATGACGCTGATGTTGAATGTGAAGTGAAAACGTGGTTTAGAAAACAGAGCCCGAGTTCTATGCAGCCGGTTTAGGAGGATTGATAAAACGATGGGATAAGTGTATCAATGTTGGTGGAAATTATGTTGAGAAATAAAGGAACAATGTATGTATAAAAATAAACTGGTTTCAAGTTATCATGTTTAGTTATTTTTCTACAGCCATTTGTGGCTTACTTATTGACTTCCCCTCGTAAGAAATGAGGAAATTAGAAGAACAGTCAGAACAACACCTGTTATCAGATTTATTGAAAAACAGAGACTCAAATGGTTTGGCCACTTGGTCAGAATAAACCTGAATACACCAGTTGCAAGAGCATACAACCTGAAAATGGAATCATCAAGAGGAAGGGGCAGACCAAGAAAAGATGGGTTGATGGAGTTACAGACATCTTAAAACTCCACAATACCACACCATATCAAGCGACCGAGCGTGCATTATCTCAGAAACCGATCATCAGTTAAACCTGCTACGCCTAGCGGCAAAAAAACAGAGAAGGACAAAAGAAGAAAGAAAAGAATCATTTTAAAGGTGTCTTTCAAGTTATTCCATTCCTCATCCACTCCTTTGTCTTGATTGTTAGTTTTGCATACCTTTGTTGTATTCTTTTTTTGAGATTGTTTCCATTTTCTGCATTCTCTAATTCTTTCCATTTAATAGTTTCAATACTTGGTTTCTTTTTTCTGATATTACTGTTTATCTTGGTTTTCCTGTCTATAACTACCATCCTGTGGTCTGTGTCCATACTAATATTCGCTATGACTTTAGCATCCAAAGTCTCTCTTCCTTGTTAATATGTAATCTATCTGGCTTTTAATATCTGGATCATTCCATTTGTACCAAGTCATTACCTGGGAGTCTCTATGGTGAAGGAAGGTGTTTGTAATGACAAGGTCATGCTGTGCACATAAATCTAATAATCTTTCCCCATTTGTGTTGATCTTGCTGTTTTTGTCCCCGCATTTACCAAGATATTTTGAAACTGTTCTACTTTTTCCTACTTTCCCATTAAAATCTCCCATTATGAAAAGTTGATCTTTTGGATTGAATCTAGCAATTTCGTTGTGTACCTCATCAAAGTATTCGTCCTGTTCTTCCTCTGTGTAGTTTTCATTGCACAGTGCATATATCTACATATATATTTCTGTGTGTGTTGTCCTGTTCTTCCTCTGTGTAGTTTTCATTGCACGGTGCATATATCTACATATATATTTCTGTGTGTGTTGTTCTGTTCTTCCTCTGTGTAGTTTTCATTGCACGGTGCATATATCTACATATATATTTCTGTGTGTGTTGTTCTGTTCTTCCTCTGTGTAGTTTTCATTGCACAGTGAATATATCTATTTATATATTTCTGTGTGTGTTGTCCTGTTCTTCTTTGCTGTAGTTCATAGTTCATAAGTACGGTTCCAACTTCACTGCAACGGTCACCCCATAATTGCTCCGTTCCTGTGCCAATGAAAATCACACGAAATGCTAACAACTGTGAAATGTTTCCTGTGTGAACTAATTCCAGAATGAAACAGTCGCGCATCAGCCACAAAAAAGCAACCTGCACCGCATAAAATGCATATGGCCTAATGTAGCAACACAAAACTGTTCATCACTTGAATTGCAATTCTTGTCGAAGGAACATCAATCACGACAAAATCCAGCTTTCTGCACTCGCAATATAACTGCATACGGCAGATTGAGCTTGTTCGTCATAACCGTTGTCCGCCATTTTCTGAATACACACAACAAACGCACGGTTGACACAGCAAAAGCATTCCATGTAACAGTCATAGCTCACAGCGTTGCTCAAGCACTAACTCAGTAGCTCGGCAAACGAAACCGGAAAATACCCGACCAAACTTGGCGAAAATGCTGTAGTTTCCATTGCATGGTGCATATATCTGCATATATATTTCTGTGTGTGTTCCTATTTGTACCTTTATGGATATAATTCTTTCTGAAATATAATTGATGTCTAATATCTTGTTTGCTGTGTTTGGGTTAATAAGGAATCCAACTCCATGTTTTGCGTGCTGATGCGTATCTACTCCAGAGTAGATCAGTGTGTAGTCTTTATACATTATTTTTATTCCCTTTCCTTTTAGTCATAATTTTTCTAGCCCTAGTACCGCCACATGTTTCTCCATTAATTTTGATAGACCTAGTATCACCACATGATGTTTCTCCATTAATTCTGCTAGCTCTAGTACCGCCACATGATATTTCTCCATTAATTCTGCTAGCTCTAGTACCGCCACATGATATTTCTCCATTAATTCTGCTAGCTCTAGTACCGCCACATGATATTTCTCCATTAATTCTGCTAGCTCTAGTACCGCCACATGATATTTCTCCATTAATTCTGCTAGCTCTAGTATCGCCACATGATGTTTCTCCATTAATTCTGCTAGCTCTAGTACCGCCACATGATATTTCTCCATTAATTCTATGCTCTAGTACTTTTACATGATATTTCTCCATTAATTCTGCTAGCTCTAGTATCGCCACATGATATTTCTCCATTAATTTATAGCTCTAGTATCGCCACATGATATTTCTCCATTAATTCTGCTAGCTCTAGTATCGCCACATGATATTTCTCCATTAATTCTGCTAGCTCTAGTACGCCACATGATTTTCTCCATTAATTCTGCTAGCTCTAGTACCGCCACATGATATTTCTCCATTAATTCTACTAGCTCTAGTACCGCCACATGATATTTCTCCATTAATTCTGCTAGCTCTAGTATCGCCACATGATGTTTCTCCATTAATTCTGCTAGCTCTAGTATCACACTGATGTTTCTCCATTAATTCTGCTAGCTCTAGTATCACCACGTGATGTTTCTCCATTAATTCTGCTAGCTCTAGTATCGCCACATGATGTTTCTCCATTAATTCTGCTAGCTCTAGTATCACCACGTGATGTTTCTCCATTAATTCTGCTAGCTCTAGTATCGTCACATGATGTTTCTCCATTAATTCTGCTAGCTCTAGTACCGCCACATGATATTTCTCCATTAATTCTGCTAGCCCTAGTACCGCCACATGATGTTTCGCCATTAATTCTATAGTTTCTTCTGCCTTATTTCCTAAACCACATATATTTAGTGTCCCTATCCTAGTCTGATCTTGTGGCATCTATGCTGAATGTATATCATGAAATGGGGTACAACATGTCTCTCAAGCTACTCTTCCTGGATTTACATGTACACTTTTTCCTCAACAATCTGGGGTCTGTGAGTGACAAACATGGGAAAAGGTTTCCTCAAGAAATTTGAATATATAAGAAAAGATATGAAGGGAATTTGAGTCAAACTATGTTGATCAATTATTATTTCAGTCTGACAAAAGGAAACTCCATGATCATTCTATTATTTCAGTCTGACAAAAGGAAACTCCATGATCATTCTATTATTTCAGTCTGACAAAAGGAAACTCCATGATCATTCTATTATTTCAGTCTGACAAAAGGAAACTCCATGATCATTCTATTATTTCAGTCTGACAAAAGGAAACTCCATGATCATTCTATTATTTCAGTCTGACAAAAGGAAACTCCATGATCATTCTATTATTTCAGTCTGACAAAAGGAAACTCCATGATCATTCTATTATTTCAGTCTGACAAAAGGAAACTCCATGATCTTTCTATTATTTCAGTCTGACAAAAGGAAACTCCATGATCATTCTATTATTTCAGTCTGACAAAAGGAAACTCCATGATCATTCTATTATTTCAGTCTGACAAAAGGAAACTCCATGATCATCCTACAAGCAAAATACATCAGAATTATCATTGTTGGCAGTGTAAACTGTTTCCAAAAAAAGATTTACATTGTGCACTTGTATGCTAATTATATATTGACTGATTTCTCAAAAACTAAAATTTAATTTTGCAATCAGCATAAAAAAACTATTAGAACAATTGGGACTATAGGCAGAAATTTGGATAAAATGAAACATGAATGGTGACCACTGGTCACTAAAAGATAAAACACATTCATGAAATTTTTCCTTTTTAAACTGGTTATTGGTTACTAAACTGACGTCATTGGACTCCGGGCAGACCCATAGGTGCTCAGTCTCCCAACAGATATCGAAGAGTATGCATACTGATAGTTCCCATGGCTCGCTGATTAAACACACCTCTCACTCTGCCTCTCAGGCATCCAGTTCGACTTGTACAACGGGTAACTCCAAACTGCCTAAATCACTTGATCGATTCAACATCGATTTTAGTGTCCTCATCCAACAGTCGCAAGAAACCGAAGAATATCCCTTATCCATCTTCAACTCTCCAACAATCGATGCTGTTGATGCAAGCCTGTCCGCTCTCATTACCGCAAACACCTGCATGCCCCGGACAGTATATCCACGTAAGCCGCTGGAGGTTAGAAACTTCTATAGACGACATCCACTCATTTCGAAATCTGCCCTTCTGGATCTTGTGAAACATCGACTGAGAGTCAGATACAACAACGGCCCCAGTAAATGAAGTCCCAGAGATCCAATGGAGGGCAGCAGTAGCGGCCTCAACCTCCATCCTCATACTAGAAGTAGTTGTCCTGTATGCCCCACTTCGCTCTGCAACAACCCTACCATGCGCATTAGCCAAGAAACCCCAGCCGGACTTCTCATCACGTTGAACCGACCCATTGGTATATACAACAACATCATCATCCCTTGCATTATCTTCTATCAGCTGCTTAACTGTGAGATCAGCCTTCATATTGCCCCAATCTCTACATTCTCTTCCAAGAGTAATGATAACGGTGAGATAGTTGATCATGCTACCATCTGTTGGGATCCATTCTTCCCTTTTGGTAGGGTCGCAACCGTAGTCACCTGGCCAATTGTTCCTCAGCCTGGGCCATCCACGACATGCCACGCTTGATTCTCATGCCCTTAACATCATTATTGTTCTTGTGTAGTGGTTGTCTCTTATCCGCAGTAACCCGCAAATATGCCTTGGTTTAGGCGATTGCATGATGGGAGTGTAGTGACAGAAGGCAAGCATATATCTCATCTTCACAATGGGGTATCTCTAGTGCAGCCCAGGACTATACGCATACCTTCATTCTGAACCCGTTGAGTCGTTCACATTGTGATCTTGATATCGTAAGAATTCTGAGTCTGTAATCTACCACGGACATAACCAGTCGATCGAACAAAAGGACAAGTAGTCTCTGCTCAAGGTGTGCAGCCACCATAGCTTTGAGAGATGCAAGACCACGCTTGCAACGTTGTATCGTCTGTTCAACATGGTGTTTGAAAGATAGACTACGATCAAAGGTTCTTCCAAGATAGTGTAGCCTGTTTCTGCGCTCAATGGTATGTTTATCAAAGATTACACAGGGTAGATCAGTCTTGACTATGTGATTTTTTAAACTGGAAAACTGGTTTATAACAAACTCAACTTGTACATATAAAAATTCAGCACTCTGACACTGTAGCCATCAGAGACTAAATGTTTCTAATGTAATAAAATGTTACTGTAATTTATGTCAGGAAAACTGTTAGGTATTCACCAGAAAATCTGTGGAGTGTTTCTCTTGAAATACCAAAATAATCTGTACACTAAGAAATAAAAAATCTGATACTGTAACAAATTGTCATTTAAAGCAAATAGTTGATTCTATATAATTGAACACAAGTAGGCACGACAAATAAAAAAAAAAGGTAAATTAAACAATGGAAATATATATATGACCTTTTCGTATTTGAAAAATGAAAATTGTGACATATCCTTTACAGGACGTAGCCCTCAACCAATGTAAATGAGTCGCTGATTCTCTAGGCACCACTTACACATTCAGTAGTATGTTATTGTTTGCATTGAACGGTGAGGTCTAGTTTTACATTTCGCAAAAATTCCACGGAAACGAATTTGCTTCCAAACTGCCTGTCGCGAAGTTTGAACCCTGTACACTTGGGTTGTGATCGAGCTCACTATCACACAATATACAGGCGCTCTTTCGTCTTTCATCATCAAGGTGTGTATCCTTTTGTCTTTACAAACGATCAATTAGCAAGTGTTTTACTGTAACAACTTCTGAGTTTTCACTTTTCTCTCTTGTCTTTCAGCTCATACATAAGTCTCTTCTCAAAAGACTCTGCACTCTTGTGCAATGTACTTTCCACACAACTCTGTCATCAGCTAGTTTTTTTCCCATGTGCTGGATACCTATAGAAAAGTTCTTCATTGAGGTCTTGTAGATATCTTTATATCTGCGCAGTGGTCTGCCCTGGTGCCTCTTCCCCAACGAAAGTTCAAAGAATAACATTTGTTTTGGTATGAGACAATTTTCCATTCTTCTCACATGCCCTAACCATCTTAGTCTTCTAGTGCTGAGCATGCCCATTATGGAATGCAGGTTTGTATGTAGCAGTACTTCAGATTTGGTTTTCTTGTCATACCACCTGATGTTCATAATCTTGCGGAGACATCGAAAGTGAAAGATGTTAAGTGTCCTCTCGTGCCTTGAGTAGGTTATCAATGTTTCTGAGCCATTTAGTAAAGAGCTAATTACACACACTCGATATATTTGAATCTTCGTCTGCAATATTAGTTTTGTGTTACCACACTGCTTTGATAGTTTGCAGAATGTAGTAGCTGCACTCCCTATTCGAGCGTTGATTTCTTCATCAAGAGAAAGACTGGCAGTGACCATGGACCCAAGATAGCAGAATTTTTGAACTGGTCAGCATTACCGATGGTTACCATTTAAAATGATATTTGTTGATGTGTTACTTCCCTGACATAAAACAACTGTTTTGGTGACACTTCAATGGTGAAAACAATAGAAATTGTGATGCTGATAAAACACTTACGAGGGAAATCAAATCTGTCTTGGTATTCTGCCAACAACCTCTCTCTGGCGATATCAGCAACTGCTCCAAATATAATGACAGGCCGAACAAATCCAGCTGGAATGTAACAGAGATAGAAATAGGTAAAAGTGTGATTCAAGAAAGACTACAAAATTAATACAAGTGTAGACTAATAGATAATTGGTAACGGAAGAAAAGGAAGAAGAAAATATAAATTACTGTACTATAAAGTATGGAGAAGTAGACATTTTAACTAAATAATCTTTATCCAACCAACAAACAAATTCTTCATAAATGTGGTGTTGTATGATGAATTATGATCTGTCCATTTGTTAAATGTTAAGTTCTTATTACAAATCTTTTGGTTGAACTATCAACTGTTTTTGTTGCTTTATTTTGTAAAATGTTAATAATACCAAGTAATCCTTTTACAAAATGACCAAGTTTTGCTGTCTATCCTTTTGCCTAGTACAACTCCTACTCAAAATCATTATAGCAATCACATCTTCCATACAACAGAACTAGCTATATTTCACTAAATACATTTCAGTCTGAGATATATTTCTTCATATTTTGTTCTGACTACCATTGTGGTTACACTCTTCCTGTCAACTACTAACTAATTCCCCAAAATTTGAACATGTTTTTACTGGTTTCAGAAATGTTGCATGGTTTTTTGCAAGTATTTTTGTAACCTCTGAAGTTCCTATTGCCAACCCCCTTTGTTGGTGGTTCAAATGAGGATTTTATGTAGAAATGCAAATATTGTTTGATGGTTCTTACACTAGGATCAATTCTACTAAAATAGGGTATCTACATGAATTTTATAAGAAAGCGCCGCTGGAACTACATCGGCCACACACTTAGAATGGATGAGAAGACTCCCTTACCAATCCCTCATATGGACACCAGAGGGAAAAGAAAACGAGGAAGACCAAGAGAGACTCTGCGTAGACCATCACCAGAGAAGGCTCAACGATGGGCCTAGTAAACATTAAAGACCTAAAACAGATAGCAACGAACCGTGAGACATGGAGAACTATGACCTCTGCCCTATGCGCGCCCACAGGCCCAAGAGGAAAGACTAACTAACTAACATATATGTTTTTTATTATAGCCAAACAATTGTATTCAAACATAGACTGATTTTCATTGTACTAGTTTTAATTATGTTTATACTTTGTGTGACCATTCTAATTTAGATCCCCAAGTAAAGGATAAGAGTTTCCTGTAGTCCAATCATGTATTCTCTCTTTCTCATGTGATCACTGCTTAGACTGATGTACCAGATTTCTCCATAAATTCTGCTGTTATAAATTCTTTGTCTTATTCATGTGAAAATCTGACTCATGCAGCCTTAGTATGGGTGTGTTTCGTCACATCTTTAGCGCCATTTGGAGCTCTGGTGCTTATCCTTCAGCGATGTGTGCGGTTTTAGCCAGCGCTTATTGGGTTCACTCTCCGTCAGCCTTTGGCTATCACCCGTCGACCTGCAAGGCAGCAGGTTGCTATTTTATTTTAGGGTAGTTACCCTTAGACAACCTTCCCTCCCAAGTTGTTGAGCGTCATCTGCCCAGGTTACCAGTCTTTTTTTTGGACTACTTAGTTTGCCTGTCGTCTAGTCATGTATTGTGTGCACTCCAAAGATATTTGCTTCAAGCTGGCCTCAAATCCCGAAGGCACCATGGTCAGTAGTGCAAAATCTGATAAACTTCAGTATCAGTGACCTCTTCCATGGTTACCTAAACTGAAAAGAAATAGTAAAGTTCAACCAGTGTAAATGGGTATCAGTTATGATAGAAAGATTTGTGTGACGCTGCTGTAATTTTGCTATTACAGATTATATCAAGTCATTGACTGACACTACAAGCTCCATCATTATATCCTTGGTTAAACTAGAATGAGGGACAGAACAATGCTGAAGAATCTTCAGTTACAAAATCAGGAGTATTAAGCTCAGGAAAAAGAAAGATGGAATTCATTGTGAGTTGAATCAATAACAACTTCATCCCATGTCTAGTATATAATCTGTATCAATGTCCTCTTCTATCTAAGAATTCTTATCCTTTCCTCTTGAACATTTTGTGCTTGCAATGAAGATTGACGGCATATCTCATCAGTTTAATGTACAAATGTGCCAAAGCACGTAATCACAAAGTACTGTAGTTTTACAAATTACAAAATACAGCAACGTTTTGACCAACAAGGCCTTTATCAAGCAAACGTTTGTATTTGGTCATCCATTTGTTTTTAAATTTGTCAATCCTGTTGTTCGCTTGTTGATAAAAGCCTTGTTGGTCAAAATTTGCTGTATTTTGTCATTGTTTTTGTAATTTGTAAAACTACAGTACTTTGTGATTACGTGTTTTGCCAATCAAATAGTTTTACTGCAGTCTCATATATACACATGTGCCAGCATGTTACTATCTGACTTAAGTTACACATGTGCCAGCATGTTACTATCTGACTTAATGTACACATGTGCCAGCATGTTACTATCTGACTTAATGTACACATGTACCAGCATGTTACTATCTGACTCAATGTACATATGTGCCAGCATGTTACTATCTGACTTAATGTACACATGTGTCAGCATGTTACTATCTGACTTAATGTACACATGTGCCAGCATGTTACTATCTGACTTAATGTACACATGTGCCAGCATGTTACTATCTGACTAGCTCACAAAGTCAACTTCACAATTAAAAAGTATAATGAAGTGAAGTATACAGAATCTTCTACAACAGAACATCGGGAAAGAAGGCAAGAGGAAGACCACGGAAAAGATGGTTAAATGGTGTAGCAGAATCCTGTGAAAGAGCAAAAATAACAATCACACTAGCCACCAGAATAGCGCAAGACAAAAACAGAAAACCACGACACTGGGCAACAACCCGGTAGCAGTGTGACGACAAAAGAAGAAGAAGAAGAATGGAGTGAAACTGTACAGTATTATATAGCTATCTATGAAATGTCAAATGAAACAAGTTTTAAAATCACTCACGGTCTGTATACAGCACACGCTCATATGCTGGAAACTTGGTACTCAGTCCAGCTGTGGGCACACAAAAAGGTAATGTCAACAATAGAAAATGGTTAAAATGTATTATCTTGTAAGGATAGAGTTTTTATTGGGTTTGTTCAATATACCTCTGTGTTTTAGCACACCTTCAGCATTACTCAAGGTTAGATATAAAATAACTGTCCATAAGTTTGCAATTTTCTTCTGAGTATCATTCTAAAATTATTATCTTCTTTGCAACATTCTAAAGTCATACCACACGACGGGCTGAAAAGTTTCGCTTTCACTTGAATAGAAAATGAACAGGGAAAGATATTTTAATGAAATAAGAAAAGAAATACACCTAAACCATTTAGTCTCAAAGATTGTAACAGCTGGAGAGGGATCACCATTCTATCAGTAATGACCAAGACGTTTTGCAAACTCATTCTCAATAGATTCAAAGGAGCAGTGGATAGAACCCTGAGAGAAGAACAAGCTGGTTTTAGACCTGGGAGAAGCTGCTTAGACCAAATAATGACTCTAAGACTAATCTTGGAGGAGCATATTGAAAAGCAACAACCACTTATATTAAATTTCATCAATTTTAAAAGGTCTTTGATAGTCTGCAAAGAATCTCCTTTGGAATATTCTGAGATGCTATGGAATACCAGGCAAAATAATAAACATTATCAAGAGCCTCTATGATGGTTCACAGTCCACACTGATGATGGGTACAGAGATTGGTTTATTGTTGAAACAGGAGTAAAGCAAGACTGTATTCTATCTCCGCTACTTTATGGAGTGGCCATTGACTGAGTGATGAGAAAGTGTTGAAGGGGCAAAACTGGCATTGATTGGGTAGAAAAGAGTCAACTAGAAGATTTGGATTTTGCAGATTATATTGCCTTGTTAAGTAGAAACAACCAAGATATGCAAAAGAAAACATACAAATTATCTATAGCATCAAAGTTAGACTGCAGATAAGCTATGAAAAGACAAATATAATGAAGACACCTATGGCACGTAACGCAGATATCACCCTGGAATCTAAAATGATAAAATAACAGAGCAGTTATTTAGGTAGCAATTTTGATTGCACATGAAATGTTAAAAAAGCAATTATGCTACAAATTGGCAAAGCAACATCAGCTTTTAAAAGTCTAAATAAAATATGGAACTGCAAGTTATATAGTATTAAAACTAAATTACGAATTTTCAATTCAAATGTTGTATCAATCCTAACATATGCCAGTGAGAGCTGGAAAATGACTTAAGATATAGAAAGCAAGTTGAATGCATTTGAAATAGATGTCTGCGAAAAATAATGAATATAAAAGGAAATGAATTCAGAAGTGATGAAATCAGAGAAATGTCTAGTCAACCACTGTAACAACTGTTATAAGAAAGAGAAGATGGAGATATGTTGGACACACCTCGAGAAGAAATGATCAAATAATATCAAAGCAGGCATTGAAGTGGGATGCAAAAAGGTTCAAGAAAGAGAGGACAACCTAAGGAGACCCTGAAATGAACTTTGCTGAGAGAGGCAGGAAATATCGGTCTCAGTTCCATGGAGGAGATTGAGCGAGTTGCCCAGGATAGAGTGGTATGGAGAAATTGCTTGCAGGCCCTATATAACGTATAACGGTACAAGAGGAATTATTATTTATTATCAAAGCTGCACAATTATTTTTCTACAAAATCACCACACAAGTCAATACATTTTTGTCAACGTCACACTAATTGTTTGTTTAATCCACCCATGAAGAAATTGTTTAGTTTTTAAAATGAAGTGCTGGTCCTTCAAGTATTCCATTAGTTATTTGAATAAGTGGATATCATTGTAATATCTAGGTGTTGAATAACATCCCCCTGTTGCTACACTTGTGTGAGGCCTGAAGTTGTCGCATTCAAGAGGTTACTTCATTTCTTATTCAAATCCATATAATGTTTCTTCTTTATGCAATTAGGGTTTCAATGCAACATCCAAAGTTTATTGTTCCTTTTTCAAGAAAATCTGAATCAACAAAATACTGAGAATTTTAAATTTTAAAAAAGCAAACAGGACCTTTCTAATTCCTTGCTGGAGTTTCTAATGTTTTGTCTGGGGTGAGATTGCTAATGGAGGTATTCCGGTATTCACCATCTTTGAAACTCTTTACCCAGCAGCACCTGCTTATTTTAGTCACATCAACACATTCATCATCAATAAACAGTTTGCACATGTTAGTGAATTTCAATTGTAGGAACATGTTCCGCTGTTAAGAATTCAATAACAACACACTGTTTGAACTGCACATCTAAACACTACATTTCAATGTGCACTGGGTGGGAAAATGTTAGCGTCTTTGTATACAAGGCAAATCATGGTGGAGGGGAGATGCGATGTGACTCTAGAGAATCAGATATATCCAGATATGTGCAATAGTTAACAAAAATATATAAGTGGAGACAAAAATATATAAGTGGAGACAAAAATATATAAGTGGAGGCAAAATTATATAAGTGGAGACAAAATTATATAAGTGGAGACAAAATATATAAGTGGAGACAAAATATATAAGTGGAGACAAAAATAATAGATGGAACATTGATTAACACTATCAAGTCTGGTTAATACAAAATATGATAAATAGAACGTACAAAGTTTATCAAAGAGAACAAAAATATATAGTGGAGACAAAATTATATAAGTGGAGACAAAATTATATAAGTGGAGACAAAAATATATAAGTGGAGACAAAATTATATAAGTGGAGACAAAAATATATAAGTGGAGACAAAAATATATAAGTGGAGACAAAATTATATAAGTGGAGACAAAATTATATAAGTGGAGACAAAAATATATAAGTGGAGACAAAATTATATAAGTGGAGACAAAATTATATAAGTGGAGACAAAAATATATAAGTGGAGACAAAATTATATAAGTGGAGACAAAATTATATAAGTAACAGAAGTAACAAATTTAAAAAACATATGGACGACTACATACAAACGTTTCTAATGAAAATCTGGGAATAAAAACAAATAATGAAATAAATGTAACACAAAAACACACATAAAAACTAGAAATAGAAAAGAAGAGAAACAATGAAAATCAAGTAAATATATAACTTGATATATAGTCTATATATGTCTATATAGATTACAAGGCATGAGAAGAGAAAGTATTAACTCCTAGTGGACCAAGCGCCACGCTAATGTCATTTGAAGTGGACGCGTTTTTACATGCCGCCACGCTAAAAGTGGCGTTTGGTTATCACAGTTTTAGAACCGCTGTAGTAAATTTATATTCCAGTCCACATTTTTATTTTAACCTCTGGTCATTCGTCATTTCCGTTTGTACATGTTTGTTTGTACATGTTTGTACATGTTTGTACATGTTTGTACATGTTTGTGCACTTATTTTCAATCTATAGTTAGTAGAAGCATTATAAAACACACAAAATCTCAGCAAAAGTTTGTTTACTCGCAATTTTATTGGAAAAATGGCTTCTTCTTCTGAAACACGTAAGCCGCGATATACAGTAGAACAAGCTGTAAATCTTATTCATCATTTGGCTGAGTTCGACAATGATGATGAAGTGTCGAGTGCTGATTGTAGTATGAACAGAAACATGTTATTGCTTGCAGATGTGTTGGATATATTCATATTGAGTGCCAAGTAAGAATTTTATTCTCACTAAAAATATTTTAACAAATTTTTTTCTTACTAAAAGTCACTTAACATTTCTCTCTTTATTTTTCAAAAATATTTGACTAATGTAAATAAATAGAACATTCATTTCTGAACATTTTGATATATTGTACATGTTCCATAAAATTAAATATATAAGTTTTATGTCAAAACTAATGACAGCTGTCTGTATGAAATGAAAATGAAAATCGTGGCATATCCCAAAGGACGTAGCCATCAACCACAGTTAACAAGTCGTTGATTTTCTAGGCACCACTTATACGTTCAGTAGTTTGCCATTGCTTTCTGAACGGGTGGCGCCATCGTCCTTTGTTAAAATCAACGGAAACAATTTGCAAGCAAACTGTTCGCAGCGTGATTCGAACTCAGAACGTCGGGTTAATAGACCGAGTCACTAACCCCTAGGCCACAGACACCACAATACGCTGTCTGTATACAAATGTATAATTAAAAACGGCTTTGTAAAACGTGATTTTGCCCTGGTCCACTAAGAGTTAAGAAGCATAGGAATGTAATACGTTGAGCCCAAGTGGTCGCAAGGTACCATACAATGAAATCAACCGATTCTCCAGAGTAAATCGACTGCGATGTAATTAGTATTTTTAATTAGATTATGAAAGCAAGCAATGTTATAACCATTGAAATTTTTAAAGTATTTACATTCTTTGTAATGTTTCCAATGAAATGGATTCTTAATCATATTCTTAAAGCAAGTAATGGTCTACTTTGCAGCATTCTACAACTAATACAATTTTTAGCAATAATTTTAAAATAATGGTTTCTCATTATCATTCCAGATGTAATTAATTGTCTTGTTGGCTCCACTTCGAAGTAATACGTCTCATCCTAACATTTCAAAAGTAATGAGTTTTTGTTTGGTAAACATTTAGAACATTCTTTATAGATTTTGTAGGCGTATTTACAGTCTAGATGTTGTGGGCGTATGTTACAGTCTAGATGTTGTGACATTTTACAGTCTAGATGTTGTAGGCGTATGTTACAGTCTAGATGTTGTAGACTTTGTTACAGTCTAGATTTGTAGGCAGTATGTTACAGTCTAGATGTGTGACGTATGTTACAGTCTAGATGTTGTAGATGTATGTTACAGTCTAGATCATAGGTTTCCAACCTTTTTTGAATGGGGCCCCCTTTTCAGTGAATAATTCCTACCGTCCCCTTGGGTAAACTATTGTATATACTAAATTGAAAAACAAGGAATATTTTTCAGTTTTTTTTATTAGATAATAATAACAATTTTACTGTATTCTCACAGTATCATTGACACAATTTATGTTATAATGTATTTATTGGAGCTGAACTAGATGTGATGCAACAAATTTTTTGGATGTTTGGTGATATTTTTGTCATCAATAATTTTAAATCTTCGCATTCCTCTATTGACAATCTGTTTCGTTTCTTTGTAAATAGTCGGGTGATCATGCAAATCCTCTTTCAGCTAAATAGGGTGATGGGAATACAATAAACAACTTCTTACTGCAGCCCATTAGGGTAGATATAATATTGGAATTTAACTTTGTAGACACAATACTTGATATCCATTATTCAATTTTCCATTTCATCTCTTCATTTTTTGACAATTCTATCAACTCTTCCTCCAGAAATAATTCTGTTATTTGTACATTTTCTGTTTTTCTTCCTCTGCGTGCTCACTGGACTGGATTTGGATTCTCTAATAAAGGCATCTATCAGCCACACATACCGTTTTCTTGGGCGCTGGTAAGTGGGCCACATCTTTCTCCTCAGGTCTGCATACTGGGGGCAGTTCTGTAGGACGTGCTTTGTCGTCAAACCACAGGGGCATTGGTCGTTTGTGCTTATCTTGAATCTAGTTCTGTTCTCATTCTGTTGTGACCCATCCGGAGTTGAGTATGATAATATGGTCTCTTCTGGGCAGTTGAATATCTATCATGCTTATTGTGTTTTGTGTGTTATTTTTTCCAGTTTGTTGTGTAGTTACCTCTGGCGATGGTTTGTTCTTCTTGCACCAGGTTGTCATCTTGAGGCATCCTGTCCCTCTTTAGCCAGTCTGTCAGCATCTTCATTCCCCTTGAGCTTGCAGTGTGAGGTATCGCTGGATTCCTACACTCTGGAATCATGGGCCAACTGGGCTACGGTTGACCTGAGATCACTTAGTTCTGTGTTCCTTTCAGATTTCACTGCTGAGATAGCAGACAAAGCACAATTTTCCATGTATTTGTTTCATATGTTGTAGTGCCATTTTTGCAGCTGCATTGAAGGCATCCAGCTTGAAGCCTGTTGACCAGGGAGGAGATGTACTGGCTAGTTGTATGTGTCTTGGTTGAGCCAGTGCCAATATTTGGTCTGCGTGGGCAAGCTCTTTGGGTTGCCATGAAGCTACTCCTTTTCAATCTGCCCCTAACGTAGCTGTTTATTTGGGGGTGCATTGGATGGTTAATCAGTTTCTTGCATTTTCTCCTGTTGAAGCTTTCATGTTCAATGTTTTACAATGATTGAAGTCCTATGGCCGTTTCCAGTATTTCTTTGGGTAGACTATGGTTTCAGTGATGATCCATGCCTGACTTAACACTCGGTTTAGCTTTGAAGTGTGTTTTGGGAAATTATGACCAGACTGCTATGCCATACTTAACGTCTGGTCAAACTCTCCCAGAGTAAATCCTTTGGGAATGCTACAACCAGCACTCCTGTTGGTGCCTCCCTAATTATTCACGATCCCAGTCTCTTTTATTTTCCCTAGATTTATCTGTGTTTCCACGTCCGCCTGCTGTCCATCCGATTCCCATTATATTTGAACATTCTCTATTTAGAGTAGATGGTCATTGAACTTGAGTTTGAGCATTTGTTTATTCTTGGATAGGTTGAAGCTTTTCATTTATAAAGGCATCAAAACTGGTCTATTTTTTTAGCTTTTAAATTACATCTTGCATCCTTGGGTAGCTACTGCTATTGATTCTTCTCGTGTCCCCAGTGCCAGATCATCAAACCCGATTACCATGCACTTTATTGGTGATGTCTTCCATAATCATTTATAAAAACTAGAAGTAGGAGGTGGCAGACAGGATCCCTCCTTGGGGAACAACTTGCGATGATTGCCTTCCTGCTTGTTTTTGTCCTATACTGGCTGTTCTATTTACCAGATAGTGCCATATCCAGATATACATGCGCCTTTTGATTCTGAGTTTGAGCAGTTTGATTTTCAGTTCCTCTCTCCAGACCCTGTCGAAATCCTTCTCCATGTCAACCCTACCGTTATGTTCTTTTCTTGAAATCCACTTTCGATCTCCCGTGCAATGTAAGTTACTTGGTCTTCTGTTGATCCATGCTGACTGAATCCACTCTGCTGTAAATATATCATTGTTTTTGCTCCAGTTGCCACATGAGTCTTCTATTGAAGCCTCTCAACACTTTCAACACCTAAAGAGGCTAATTGGTCTCGGTTGCTTGGTCCCAATCTGGTTTTCGGTGTCTTAGATTGGGCACTGTATAGTTTCTTTCCATTCTAGATATTTCTCGACTTTCCAGCTCGCATTCAAAACTTTTAGCAGCTTTTTCTTGACTTTCTTGCCTAGGTTAATGAGCATCTCATTTGTGTGCCATCCTTTCCTGGTGACTTTACGGGTTTAAAACCCTGGGTGCTTCTTCATCTACCTCTGTCCGTGTTGAGACGTCTTGTCTCTCAGCTCTGCCTTGCGGCTTTCTTGACAGCTCTCTATATTTGCGAGGCTGCCTTGAGTGCTATGTGCTGTCTATGCTCTTCTCAGTTTCTAATCTTTCTCTGGCCTGACTCACTTTCTCTTCACATTTTGGACCTCTTCTGACCAATAAATTTGTAGTCTCTTCTTGCACCTCTAGGGATTTATTCTCTTGCTGCCCTCAAAATGGATATGTTTAATGGGGATGTCATGTTCCTTATCTTTTTTTGGGGTGTATTCATGGGATCACAGTAGATGTCGCTGAGCCTGTAAACTGTGCCAGTCAACTCTTTGTAGTTCCACTGGGTCATTCTTTTGGGCTTAGAATATCTAATCTTCAAGGAGAGCTTGACAGGTTTGTGGTCACTGTCTCCTAGCTGTTCTATGAAGGTTGATTCAAGTTGTGGGCTATGTCACAGTGGCAAAAACAAAGAAACCCACTGGTGTCTGTGGATATATTTTTTTGTCTTCTGGAGTGGAAGGTTGGTGGGTCATCGGTCCATTGTGAGCTGCAGGTTTTTATCTATTTCCCCTGTTCTACCCCTTTTTTTTTACATTGGTGTCTTGGTATCCCTACCTTACGAGTGACTGTTAAGATCTCCACTACTAGAGAATTTGTATTGGTCAGTGTCATGGTTTCCAGCTAAGGGCTGTTAGTTCGAATCTGTTAGATTTCTACAAAGATGCCAATTCCTATGATTTCTGCTCTCCCATTTGTGCTGACTTCTATCTGTTCATGGTGTATTTGTTTTGTCGTTGCCCCCTCCTTCGTGTGGCCTTATCTGTATAATTGATAACCTCGAACAAAAATATGTGTGGGGGCTGTGTGATTCCCGAATAAATGCAAGGCCTATTTTTCAAGCCTAGTCCTGCTTTGTTGGTGTAAATGTCCTCGGCGTTCCAGAGGATTATGTTGAATCTCCTGAGTCTGGTGAATTTTGATCTGCAAGATTTTCCTGCCGCTCATTTGCAGGGGCCCCGCGACTAAATTTGGGGCAGTTTTTCAAATATGAATTCAACTGGCTGTAGATCAACCATTGCCAGAGCACCATCGGCAGCAGACAAGATATTCAAACGAATTCTTTTTTCTTAAAAATGGTATTCCAATATGTCAAATAAGATTTTTTTTATTTCCGATTCTAATTTTCTTGCAAATAATAGTTCTTGACAAATGTTTTCATCTTTATAAGACGTGCCAGAGGTAAAGACTCATTTGTTTGTAAAGAAGACATCAGTTATAAAAAAACTTCAAAGTAGTTGTCAAAACATAATTTGACTATTCATCTCTATCCTGTGTTTTTCGATGAGACTTAAAAAAATTTCAGACCGTGGTAGCAGTACAGAACACAGAACCTCACTCACCGCTGGAAGTATCAATTCTTCGCCAATAGTGTGCAGTTTTTCAGATTTAGCAAAAAGTAAGGAAATGTTGCATGAAGAGGTAACCCATCATTTTCTTGTTTTGCTGCCCCCAAACCATAACAGCCAAAGTTGGACATCTCGAATGTTGATCTCTGTTTGAACATAAGATACATTTTCATCTTTTCTGCCAATGTATTTTGCTCATATGTTTTTTCTCCTCCTCCTTTTTTGCGTTGTTCCTTACAAACCAATTTTAATCACTCTTTGTGATATGTTTGATCTTTCCCAAAGAACTGTATACGTTGACATTGGTTTGGTAGACCCAAACGCTTGACTTTTCCCGTTAGGACATGTGCACCCGATTTCAGCCAAACCTCCTTAGCGCCTCTTACGACATGCGTGGCAGGTAACAGTGGTTCTATTCTTTACACCCAAAATTTGGGTCCTGGTAACCCTGGGCATATATGTTCTTCTAATCGCAATGGTTTTTAGCTTATTTGAAAACATCTTGTAGAAAATTCAGACAAATTGGTAATGTCTTGTTTTTGGGTGATTGAATAAAACCTATTTCAAATACTCGACATCATAGTGTCTGGATTTCTTCTTTGATTCCGACATAATCTGGTACAATATGCAAAGGTTCTATCTATTGCACTATTAATCGCTCGTGTGGGCAGAATTCACGTGACTTTGAATTTTTGGAGGGGGCAGCGGATGGTCCTCAACGCCCCAAAAATTTACTTTAACCCAGCGCCCCCGGGGGCTTATACCACCGTTGGAACCTGTTTGGGCTAGATGTTGTAGACGCATGTTACAGTCTAGATGTTGCAACAAATTACAACCTACACCTTGTAGATCCATGTTGCAACCTAAATGCTGCAGGAAGATGTTAAAACCTAGATGTTGTAGACATATGTCTCTATTTAAATGTTGCAGAAAGATGGTGGTCTAGATGTTGCAAACACATGTTACAGATGAGCAGGTTTTGTGAGGGTTTGCTTGCCAGGTTATCCACGATGAAAGTCAGAGTTCAGGTCAATACTGGTGTTAGATAGGGATGACTGCAATCTCTACTAATACAAAGCTTGGGATATTAGCTGAATTGTGAGATTGGTCTTGTGGTATTGCTCGGAAACATGGCCACCAAGTTAAATATAATTAAGATTCAGATCTTCTTTATCAACAAATGTCCTGAGTGAATTCTCTGACTGGGTTGGTATGTGGCACACGAAGAAACTCATGATAGCCCAGGCCAGAAGGAGATAATTGAAGTGGGTCAGGTAAACCCTGAGAAAAAACATAATTAGTTGTCCAACATACACGGGACAGAGAGAAAACACATGGCCAATACCAATATCAGTCCAAGACAAGCTATACGGAAATGTACATGGACTCTGGTTGATCACTAACTACTTTAAAAGTATACAAATCAATGTCTGAAAACGTTGGAAGAAGAAGAAGACTAGACAAGCATTTGAGTGGACATGCAAGGAAACAGAAAAAGGGATGTACCAAACAAACCTGGAGACAGAGTCTTCTTGAGCAACTGAAATATGCTGGATTATCCTGGAAAGCAATAAAGAAACTAGCCAGAGACCAGGGAAAGTGAAGGACAACTGTTGATGCCCTATGATCAAAGAGCTGTGGAAAGGGATAAACAAAATGAGCAGACACATGTTGTTGATACATGTTGCAGCCTGGATGTGTCAAGATGTGTAACATCCTAGATATTGTAGACTAGGTGTTTCAACCTAGATGTTGCAGTCTCACTGTGGAAGACACATGTTGCAAGCCCAGATATGACATACACTATTCTAGAAAGTTCAATAAAGAGCATGAAGAAGATTGTCCAGTTGAAGAACACAGATATGTTTGTGAGATATGGAGATAGTTTTACCTCAACAAAATTGTCACTAAACCACTGAGAATGGCATTACACAAACTCTTATGTTGTAAATCATATCCTGAAATGTGTGCTAGATGTCAGTTTAGAGCATTCAGACAATGCACATGTTCTATTGTCAAGAATAAAAAGGAAGAACAAAAAAATAAAGCTAGAAAGAAGGAAGGAAGTAAAGGAAAAGTTATACATACTATAACTGGCATATATTTGTATACATGTTTAAGAACATTAGTCACAATAACCAAACAATAACCTCAAGGATACAGGCGGAATAAAGAACTTGGTGTAATGCATCGATCTTTTCCTATGAGCTCTTTGAAGGTTTCCAGGCTGGTTTGGAGACTTGTGTTGTTGTACTAGATCTCGAGGATGCTTACAACAAAGTTCCAATCACATACCTTATACAAATGCTCACGCTACTCAATATCGATACATTGCTCATACGATGGATTGCAAGGGCCCTGTTCGAGAGGAAAGTGGCACTCAGGTGTGGTAATTGGTACTCGTGCAGACAAAAATTTCACCGGGCCTACCCAGGGTCCCCACTATCTCCAGTACTATTCTATGTATTCACCACAATGATTATGAAGCAGCAATTATCTGGCAGGGGACGAACACTCATTTGCAGACAACATCATGGTACAAACAGGGAGAAACAGGGATGAAATTGCTAATAAACTCCAGGAAGAAGTGAACCGTATAATGGCCTGGTGTGATGTTTCTGGTGCAACAATAAACCATACCAAAGCTGTGCTATAATGGTTCTCCCTAAATAATCATATTGTGAAGTCTGACACACCACATGTCACTTTAGATGGACATACACTCACCCGAACAGCATCTATGAGTTATTTGGGTGTAAATTTGATCTGAGTCTATGCTTTAGGACCATATCGACCAAGTTATTGCCAAGGCTCTGTAACGCACTATCCGCACTGAAAATCATGGCGGCTGCTAACATTGAGCAACGCCTTCTTGTGTCTTGTACCAAGGTATTGTTCTGTCATGTATAGAATATGCATGCACTCTCCTAACAATTAGTCCAATGCAAACAGAGAGACTGAAAAGAATTCAGAATGAGGCTATGCGCATCATTCTGGGATGCAACAAAGATACACCAGGAGTGTCAATGCGATTCCTTCTTGACCTCCCAACTATTGCTAACAGAATTGAAACTTGGAGGTTCGATCATATCTAAGAATCAACGCAAACAAGGAACATCCTCTCCATGAAGAACCTATAGGAGAAAGGGTGTAGACTCTGAGAAAGGCAGATCATGGCTGAGTGAGGCGGAAGATACACTTAGGAAAATATGTGATCCTTCCGGAATTGAAACAGGAGAGGAATGGATTGCTGCCACCTCAATTTCAGACTGCTTTATGCTATTACATCTATAGAAAACTGCGAACAAAATATTCTATCACTGATTAACGGAGGTGAGGCCCTTGAATGACATCATCATACAGATGTGGTTTTACTGATGGTTCAGTCATCGCAACGCTGTTGGGGCTTTGTAGCAGCCAGGAGGAAAAATAATAAGAGAGGCCCGTGGGGCCTACGCAACAACCACAAGTAGCTTGACAATGGAGGTTCGGGCGGTTACGGAGGCGGTGAAATGGTTGGCATCTCACAACTACTCGTGTTTTCATACTCAGTGACTCCATGAGCATGATCGTAAAGTCGAATCAGGAATGTGAGACGCAGCTGGGTGGAGGTACTGGTACAGACAAGATCAGAGAAATCACCTTCATTTTGCCCTGGGCACGCAGGTGAGGAATGACGGCTGATAGATTGGCTGGCTTGGCTCAATATTGAGCGCTGCCATGGATAGAATGACTTCTTCACGCATTAGAGAGTCTTTCCAACAGAGAGTTTCAGTCTGTGAATCCCACTGCTGACAGATTGAAAGAGATGGTTCATATTGTGCAGCCCAAAAGAACGACATACTAAATATGCAAAGAGATTGATTAATCAACATCAAATGGCGGTTGGGTCGCTGGATTGCGAGATGGCACCTATGGACATGTCCGGGTGATATGATGATATCCCATATAACTGATAACCAAAAATTCAACACAAACATGGAAATATTAGTAAAAACACAAATTATAATTTACAAAAAAAAAGTTAACAAGTCTGAATAAAGTATCTTACATTTGTATATCTTAAAGTCACCTAAATATTTTTTGAAATGTCCAAAGTGAATTAGCAAATGTATGTAGTAACGTCCATGTGATGAGACATTGATCTTTAACTAGCATTATGGAGACGGTTCAAGATGGCAATGATAAACTTGGGTACTGTGATTGTGTTTATTTCATGGTTTTTCTTGGATTTGATTTGTTTTCAGAAGAAAGGAATATCAGCTTTCAGGTAATGTTTCACTTGAGAACATATAACACTTCAGGTCACCGGGATTTCTCGAGAAATGGACATGCATATCGTTTCAAGAGACACGACAACACAGTGTTCTCCTCTTCACCTTTAAACTAGGTCAGATTTTTGTCAGATCAAACATTTTCATCTGCTACCGTATTACAGTAGACAGTACCATCTGCAACTGTTAAACTCACTGCCTTGTGGAGGGGGATCGGAGAGCTAAAGGCTAGGGAGGAAACCTAATAGAAAATCCCCACTGTCCTGTGGGCTAGTAGGTTATGCAGAGGGATAGAGGAGTAAACCTTGACCACAAATCCAGAGGGAGGGATCCTAAGGCAGTTGATGGTTATATGTATATTCATTTCATCTTCTGACATCCACTGCAAACCTGCTTGATTCCAAGCGTATGGACTTTGTCTTTCTTTGGATTAAACAGTAGGGAAGAGAGGTTTGTGCAAATGGATAAGGCACATTCCCATATCAGCTTCCCAGGCTAGGCACAAATGAAGAGGGCTTAAGATTATGAACATCAGTGAGTAACAAGTTAACCAGCTCTGAAATACTGTGCAGTAAACTTGCCTGTGATGGCTAGGGCATGTGCGAAGAATTGACAATGCTGCATTCCAAAACAAATGTTGTTCTGTGAACTTCGGAGGGGAAGAGGCACCAAGGCAGACCACTGCTCAGTTATAAAGATGCCTGCAAGGCGTCAATGAATAACTTTTCTATCAGTCCCAGCAAATGTTAAAAACTGGCTGATGATCGAGATATATGGAAAACAACATTGCGCAAATACGCAGCATCTTTTAAAGAGAGACTTAGGGATGAGCTGAAAGACAAGAGAGACAAGGAAAACTCAGCAGTTGTCACAGTAAAACACTCTACAATTGACAGTCTGTAAAGATGAAAAGGGCCATACACATGGTTAAGAACAAAAACTATACAGTGATTTTACAAAAGTTTTAGATAATTGATTCCTTGTTATATTTTACAAATTTATTGATAAATATAGCAATCTAATTCTATAGAGAATTGAGTCTGAGAGGTTAGAACATCAGTCTAGTGCTTAAACACTCAAAGAAAGTGATGGTCACAAAAGCGATTGCCACAGGCAAATACTCAAATAACTACAGGGCAGAGGCAATAAGAACAGCGGCGAAATGATCCTGAGAGAAGAGGCACCTCTCTGAACAAAGTCGTGATATTCACGAGGCTCTTCGGTCATCACAGCACTAAAAGGGCGTAGGCAAAACAGAGCTGCATGAGTTCAGCGACCTTGATGAACTTGCGCGCTCTCTCAAACGCACCGTCAATCAGTGGATACCATCACACTGTAATTTAGCGAAACGAAAAAGCCGACAAACTAGCTAAAGAAGGCGGGCGACTACCTCAAACTGATCTCCAGGTCAGTTATGAGGAAGCCAGAACAACCATCGGCTGGCACTATAGAGACAAATGGACAAAATATCATCCTCACCACAAAAACAGCGACGGATACTATGGTCTGTCTCGTAGTGAACAAGTTGCCATACTAGTCTCCGTACGCCACAACAAACTCCGCGTCCACATGTTTCACAAATTTAAAATTGGCACAACTAACCTGTGCCCCTGCAAAAGAGGACATGACAGCAGAACATGTTCTGAAAGATTGTCAACTGATAGCAGGTATAGAAAGAAACCTGGCCCTCAAACACAGAGTCTGAGAACTGAGCGGAAGAGCGGGTCCTTAAAAACACGGTAAAATTTATGAAAAAGTTGGTTCATCAGTCTAGGCCGGATCATGGAGAGAGAGAACATCAGTCTCACTCAGGATCTGTGTTCTTCAAGCCAAGTAGGTCAGAGTTTGTGGTTAAACATCAGTCTCACTCAGGGATCTGTGTTCTTCAAGCCCAAGGTAAGTTTGTCAGTCAAGGTCTTGCTTGGGTTAAACATCTTTCTGGGGTTAAATAAAAACCAACCCACACATGGTGGCAACACAAGAAAGCAGCGTCTTTTTCTCATATACATGTATATGGCCTTTTTCGTCTTTACATGCGGTCAATTGGCAAGTGTTTTACTGTGACAACTTCTGAGTTTTCGCTTTTCTCTCTTATCGTTCAGCTCATACATAAGTCTCTTCTCAAAGACTCTGCGCCTTTCAATTTGGCTTTCCACACAACTCTGTCATCAGCTAGTTTTCCCATGTGCTGGGACCTATAGAAAAGTTTTTCATTGAGCTTTGCAGACATCTTTATATCTGAGCAGTGGTCTGCCTTGGCGCCTCTTCCTTCTGAAAATTCACAGAACAACATTTGTTTTATCGACAAGTTTCATATATATATTTCCTGAGATATAGATAGATTTAGTAGAGAAATAGTCAGAAATTTAACAACATATTACATTATTTGAATATGAAGGTTAGTTGATAAATTATTTACATGTCAAAATTAATTGCATTAATTCCAAATTGCATGAAATGTTTAGAGAAAGAACTATTCATGTTATCTGTTTTACATGCTTAAGCTTGTCTCAGGATAATCATATTTATATACAGAATGTTATCATTTGACTTGTATGTCAAGCTGACTTTAAGACTATATCAACTCATATCACACTCAATATTGTGGATAGAGTAACCCAAATGTAACATTATTTTGTCATCAACATCAGTGTTGTTGCAATGACTTGAACATATGTACTTTCTGTGCTATACTAGAGTGTATATGTCCTAAACATCCAAGAAATGCATTAGGCACTAAAAACAACCCCATAAAAACACAGATACTGTATATGTGCATACCTAATAGCAAAGCTGTGTCTGAAAATTATGGTATATACATATTATAGTGAATCATCTATGTATAAATTAAACTTATATATATACACACAATATATATTTTTATATATATATATATATATATATATATATATATATATATATATATATATATATATATATATATATATATATATATATATATATATATATATGTGTATTAGTTTACTTTAGAATGCCTTGGAAAAAAATAGCCCACCTTACAAGACCTGAAGCGTCAAGCGGCATTACGGGGATGGTAAACAATATAATCTTCATAAATGAAATATTTTTGGTCTATTAAACATCACAGTGGTTTAGAGATTGTACAAATGTGGAAGTCTTACTGTCCCTGGAAGACAAGAGATTGTAAATGATGGCTCAAGAGAGACAGCAGAAGGAGACTGACTTGAGATCGAGACTTTCAGGCAAGCTGTGATAGAGGCGTACTGTGTAGGGGACATGCTAAATGAAGATATATTCTTACATATATTTATATATTAAATGTGGAAGGAATTATGTGCATAAATCATTCTGATATAAATGTATGAATAATGCAAGGATATGCTGAAAAGTTTTGTTTCCACTGTTATATCTTTAGTAATATCTGATATATCTGGTCAAATCTCTACAATGATCAGATCTGAACAAATCCAAATCTCTACAGGTATTGCCCTACTGATCAGATCGACAATAATCTGGCATTCTCTACAATGATCAGATCTGAACAAATCCAAATCTCTACAGGCATTGTCCCTCTACAATGATCAGATCTGAACAAATCCAAATCTCTACAGGTATTGCCCCTCTACAATGATCAGATCTGAACAAATCCAAATCTCTACAGGCATTGTCCCTCTACAATGATCAGATCTGAACAAATCCAAATCTGTACAGGTATTGCCCCTCTACAATGATCAGATCTGAACAAATCCAAATCTCTACAGGCATTGCCCCTCTACAATGATCAGATCTGAACAAATCCAAATATCTACAGGTATTGCCCCTCTACAATGATCAGATCTGAACAAATCCAAATCTCTACAGGCATTGTCCCTCTACAATGATCAGATCTGAACAAATCCAAATCTCTACAGGTATTGCCCCTCTACAATGATCAGATCTGGACAAGTCCAAATCTCTACAGGCATTGTCCCTCTACAATGATCAGATCTGAACAAATCCAAATCTCTACAGGCATTGCCCCTCTACAATGATCAGATCTGAACAAATCCAAATCTCTACAGGTATTGCCCCTCTACAATGATCAGATCTGAACAAATCCAAATCTCTACAGGTATTGCCCCTCTACAATGATCAGATCTGAACAAGTCCAAATCTCTACAGGCACTGTCCCTTTACAATGGTTGACTTTGTACACAAAGACACTAACATTTTCCCACCCGGTTCATGTCAAAATGGTTGTGTTTTAAATGTACGGTTCAAACAGTGCGCTATTATTGAAATCTAAACAGTGGGTTATGTTGCTGAAATAGAAATTCACTGACATAAGCAAGCAGGTTATGGTGATCAGTGTGTTGATGTTAGTACAGTAAGATGATGGGTAAAACATTTCAAAGATGGAGAATACCGGAATACCACCATAAGCAACCACTTCAGCCAACAACAAAAAAACCCCAAAAACATGCTTCGGCTGGGAAGTTCATGTTGGCCATTTTTTCTTCTTCGAATTCTGACTCTGTTGTTTTTGCAGACTTTCTTGAAAAAGGAACAATGAACTCAGAACGTTACATTGAAACTTCTAATGCTTTAAAAAAAGGGATAAACGTATTAGAATAAGAGATGAAACACTTCTTAACCCTTTGAACCCTGGTCACCTGTACCTTAAAAATCCCTTCCCCGGGGCTCCTGGGCAAAAACAGCCCACATTAGAATTATATTAAAACACGATAATTTAGCACTCTTGAGTGCTCTATAATTTGTTATTGACTTACCCCATCATCTCCGTTATTCCTGCTTATTATATATTTGCAGAATACTAAACTTTAAAATTTATTTGATTTAATATGTGGGCACGGCCACGAATACTCCTGTATATGAAGATTTTTTTCCATGTTGAACATATATAGCATGAATATCAATCGATTAAAACAATTCTTTGTCGTCTAAATGATCTAAAACTCACTTTCTATATCCTTATCAGAATAATTATATGCTATGTCTAATTTATCTTCAGATTCATTCAAAACAAGTTCAACAGCTTGCTCTGTTATACTTTTAGAATGACCATTTCCGAAAATTATCTTTTCAACATAAAAATACTTAACTAATTACCTTATCAGTACAAAAAAATCACACAACATCGTCCGCTATCTCGCAAAACCATGTAGAACACATGGGTTGTGCTTGAAGTCACATTTGTGCACAATTTATTTTCAAATACCGAAAAATAGTGAAAAATATTCTCAGACCGATATATCGGAGCTTGGGGTATGCAACGCTTAGATTCAATTCGATATACCGGAGTCCGGGTTCTAAGGGTTAAACATGACAATGCCAGGCATCACACAAGTGCAGCAACAAGGGATGCAATTCAAAACCTGGACTTATCAGTGTTGTCACATCCAACGTATATCCTAGTCCTAGTGATTTTCATTTGTTCAACAAAAATAACTGAACGCTTGAAGGGCCAGCACTTCAGCTGTGATGAAGAAGTCTGAAGTGAGGAAACGGTTTTAAAAACAAAACAACGTTATTTATATATATATATATATATATATATATATATATATATATATATATATATAGTTTTGAAAAAAACTAGTGCAACCTTGGCACAAATATATTGACTTGCTTAGTCATTTTGTAGAAAAATAATTGTGAAGCTTTGATACTAAATAGTGTAGGTATATTTATTTTTTTATTTCATTAAAATATCTTTCTCTGTTCATTTTCTACTGAAGTGAAGACAAAACTTGTCAGCCCACTCTCGTATATATAAATGAACTATGCAGACATATGAATACAATGAATACAAGGAGATGTATGAGCTATGCTTACATATACATGTTTTAAGAACATATTGTTGAGCACATATGTACAAGAAATGAATAAATTTAACAGCTCTACAATAATAATAATGAAGGCCATAACCCGCTATGGTCGTAGGGGTGTCAATGTGGTGGCATCAGCACAAAAAGCACACCATGAATCTCTGTCTTCAACTCCTTGAGCGAGTGTGGAGAAACTCTGTCCTGGCCAGCTCTTGATGTTGTCAAACCAGGATTTTCGCTGTCCTCCTTTCCTTCTTCCACCCTCAACTGTTCCCTGTAGGATAGTCTTAGAGAATGAGCTATGTCTCATCACATGCCCAAACCACGCAAGTTTACGCCGTTCTACAAGCACATTCTTGAAGCAAATACTAAATCTTGCTATCGTAAAATGGTACCTGCACTTATGCTAAACATGATTGAAGGCAAAGCACATACATTCCAGTTAATTGTCAATTGTAAGATATGTTCTATGTTTTAACTGTCTGCAGAGTCTGTGCAGTCTTCAAATATTACCCACAATGTGGTGGTGGGAACAAGTACTGAGTTATGTTAATATACTATGTGGTGAGGAGACTGAGGATTAGATTAAAATATTACCCACAATGTGGTGGTGGGGACAAAGTACTGAGGGATTATAGATTAAAATATTACCCACAATAATGTGGTGGGGACAAAGTACTGAGGGATTATAGATTAAAATATTACCCACATATTGGTGGACAAAGTACTGAGGATTATAGTTAAATGTCACAATGTTGGAACAAAGTACTGAGGGATTATAGATTAAAATATTACCCACAATGTGGTGGTGGGAACAAAGTACTGAGGGATTATAGATTAAAATATTACCCACAATAATGTGGTGGTGGGAACAAAGTACTGAGGGACTGTATATTAACAGAATATATTGTTTATAAGCTTGCTGACTTTTGTGATCCAGTAGATTTTGTACAAGAATTAGTATATACATCTACTGGATATTTGGAAACGACAGGTTTTAAACAAAAGCAAAGGTAAAATTAAGCATATTGTAAAAGGGCTGTGCATGGGACGTCTCTTGTCAAACAAATTGTCACAGAAAGCATCATTGTCAAATTGTCACAGAAAGTATCATTGTAGGTACACATAAATGTGTTGGATTTTCTGTATGGAAACTGCAGTGTTAGACCCAATACATCACAAGTTGTGCAGGAAAAAAGTATAAGTTGAAGGTGTGGCAATTAGTAGTCAGTTAATGGCAAGGACAAATTGTGCATTCTGAGTTATCAAGTAATGTGCTGAGATACAAGTTTAATGCTGAGATAAGTTTAATGTTGAGAGATAAGTTTAATGTTAGATAAGTTTAAAGCTGAGAGATAAGTTTAATGTTGAGAGATAAGTTTAATGCTGAGAGACAAGTATAATGCTGAGAGATCAGTTTAATGTTGAGAGATACGTTTAATGCTGAGAGATAAGTTTAATGTTGAGAGATAAGTTTAATGCTGAGAGATAAGTTTAATGCTGAGAGACAAGTATAACATGCAATCAACAGTTTTATTCCTTACATAAAAAAATTTATCAGAAAAAAATTTGCCAGACAGCTTATATGTCTGCAATGTTAAGTCAAGGTAATATCTTAAAGAAAAGGCTGTGACATTTAAAATATCTGCTATAGTTCGTTTCAAAACTCATGCCCATGTTTGAAATTCTGTATGTCGGGAGCCCTTTAACGTAAAGAGGTGAAATTTTGCATGTGCTCTATTAATCGTCATGACATTGCAAGGAAATAATTGCAATGAAAACAAACAGCTGGTTTTCACTTTAGCTTATATGCAGTATACAAAAACATCAAACATGAACTAGACATACATTTGAAACGCTTACAGTAGCTTTATTGTTGTATTGGTGCGCAATTTTAAAAACCTCAATATCCACTTGTTTTTAGTGTTTTCCTGTTATTTACCGGAAGACCAAAAGTTTTTAAAATTGAACGGACAAGTTATGTTTGGTTTTCGAAGGTCATTTCAATAGCCTCATTCCTTTCAGGTGTGCACATTGTAGGATCTTTACAATGAGTTTAAGAGTAAATTTGGAGTTACCTGTTGTACAAGTAGAGCTGGATGCCTGAGGGACAGAGTGAGAGGTGTGTTTAATCAGCGAGCCAAGGAAACCATCAGTATGCATACTCTTCGATATCTGTTGGGAAGACTGAGCACCTATGGGTCTGCCCGGAGTGCAATGACGTCAGTTTAGAAACCAATAAGAGTAAATTTTGTGACACTGCAAAGCATCACAATGCAGATGTATCAATATTTTTTTAGAGAAGCTAAGGGTGGGAGCATTTCTAACCCTGAACAGAGGGCAATGTGCATTTTGGGAGTAAATCTATGTACTTTTAAAAGCTGGATCCAAGACTTTTCAAGTACATGTGCAATGCAACCAAGAACACAAGATAGAAAGAAAATCGTAGATAGTTTTGATAGAGAGCTTATTCCAAGAGAATTGTGTCGAATGTTTGAGTTGAAAGAAACAGTGACATTAAGAAAATTAAAGATGTGGCTTAGAAAGAACAACGACATCGATGTGTCAAAATCAACATTATGGAGCGTGGGAGAGGGGGGGTTTCAAATTTAGAAAATAAGCCGGTGGAAGAAACATTATCTGTGAGAAACCGCATCTAGTTGTGATGAGAACCAAATATTTGCATGAAGTTAGAGAAATGCGTTGACAAAGCTATGACATTGTGTAATTAGACGAAACATAGATTAATGCTCACCACACCAATAAAAAAGAATGGCAGTCATCAGATGGAACGATTAAGAAATTAGTACCAAGTGGCAAAGGGCAGCGTTTTATAACTGCACATGCCAGTAGACAAAATGGGCTGTTGAAGATTGCTTAACTCCTATTTGTTTTGAAATCGGCCGATAATCGGGACTGCCACACAGAAATGAACAGTCATATATTTAGAGAGTGGATTGAGAAAACTATACTTCTGACATTAGATAGGCATTCTTGTCTGATAATGGACAATGTAGTGGCACAAGAATACAAAGTTCCGACGTCATCTAGTAAAAAATATGCAATACAGATGTTTGCATGAGATTGTCATCAATGTACACATCTAGTCCTTTTCAAGACCACCACAATCATCCTGACCTCTTAACATGACAACTGTATCGAAATGAAGATAAAAGTTGAAATAAAGTCATTTCTTTTTGTATTATTTCCACTCACGCGAATAATGTGGATACACCTATGACTTATCAAAAGTGTTAAATTTGTTATATAGCTGTAAATTCTATTTTGTGCTACCAAAATAATTATTAGGTAGTCATAAAATCAAAGAAAATTTACGCTTCAGTGAAACAGCAGTACCTAAATAAATTGTAATTATATATTCATAATGTCATTGAAAATCTAATACCACAAGCAAAATGATGTATATCATGCAAGGGTTATTGAGATAATAGAAGTTTTACGACATGAGGTTTGAAAACGCACTATAGTACAGCTCATTTGTGTTTTACAAGTTAAGTGATCAATTGGGTTAATCCTTCCTTACTCAGTATGTCAGATACCCAACTACAGTTGGATTGAGTGCAGAATGTCTGCTTTAGGGAGAATGTCCTGCTTTAATAAAATACAAAGTCGACATTCTAATTAATGTCTCAGCTACACCAGCAATGTTAAGTTTGCATTTTATTCATGTTAGCTAATATTCAAGCATGTCATGATAAAATAAGCATGAAGACCACTAATATTCTGAAAGACAGAAATAATCTTCAACAACTACTTACAACCATCAACACTACATTGTTTGACTAACACACTACATTGTTTGATCACACTACATTGTTTGACTAAACACTACATTGTTTGACTAACATCTACACTACATTGTTTGACTAACACACTACATTGTTTGACTAACATCAACACTACATTGTTTGACTAACATCAACACTACATTGTTTGACTAACATCAACACACATTGTTTGACTAAACTACATTGTTTATCAACATAATTGTTTGACTAACATCACACTACAT
Organism: Arion vulgaris; assembly: GCA_020796225.1. NCBI lineage: Eukaryota > Metazoa > Mollusca > Gastropoda > Stylommatophora > Arionidae > Arion > Arion vulgaris. The sequence continues at coordinate 23,366,688 of CM036777.1, read as the reverse complement.
TGTTTGACTAACATCACACTACATTGTTTGACACATGCTACACATACATTGTTTGATCTAACTACACTACATTGTTTGACTAAACACTACATTGTTTGATAACATCAACATACATTTACTCATAACACTTAGTTTGACTAACACACTCATGTTCCACTACATTGTTTGACTAACATCAACACTACATTGTTTGACTAACATCACACACATTGTTTGACTAACATCACATACATTGTTTGACTAACACACTACATTGTTTACTACATCTACACTACATTGTTTGACTAACATCAACTACATTGTTTGACTAACATCAACACTACATTGTTTGACTAACACACTACATTGTTTGACTAACACACTACATTGTTTGACTAACATCACATACATTGTTTGACTAACATCACATACATTGTTTGACTACATCACACTACATTGTTTGACTACATACATTGTTTGACTAACATCAACACTACATTGTTTGACTAACATCAACACTACATTGTTTGACTAACACACTACATTGTTTGACTAACATACATACATCTACACTCATTGTTTGACTAACATCAACACTACATTGTTTGACTAACACACTACATTGTTTGACTAACACACTACATTGTTTGACTAACATCAACACTACATTGTTTGACTAACACACTACATTGTTTGACTAACTATCAACTACATTGTTTGACTAACATCAACACTACATTGTTTGACTAACATCACTACATTTTTGACTACATACACTACATTGTTTGACTAACATCAACACTACATTGTTTGACTAACATACACTACATTGTTTGACTAATCACACTACATTGTTTGACTAAATCAACACTACATTGTTTGACTAACATACACACTTGTTTGACTAACATCTACTACATTGTCTTCATTGTTTGACTACATCAACACTACATTGTTTGACTAACATCAACACTACATTGTTTGACTAACACACTACATTGTTTGATCAACACTACATTGTTTGACTAACATCAACACTACATTGTTTGACTAACATCAACACTACATTGTTTGACTAACATCAACACTACATTGTTTGACTAACACACTACATTGTTGACTAATATCAACACTACATTGTTGACTAACATCAACACTACATTGTTTGACTAACATCAACACTACATTGTTTGACTAACACACTACATTGTTGACTAATATCAACACTACATTGTTGACTAACATCAACACTACATTGTTTGACTAACATCAACACTACATTGTTTGACTAACATCAACACTACATTGTTTGACTAACATAAACACTACATTGTTTGACTAACACACTACATTGTTTGACTAACATCAACACTACATTGTTTGACTAACATCTACACTACATTGTTTGACTAACACACTACATTGTTTGACTAACACACTACATTGTTTGACTAACATCTACACTACATTGTTTGACTAACATCAACACTACATTGTTTGACTAACATCAACACTACATTGTTTGACTAACACACTACATTGTTGACTAACATCAACACTACATTGTTTGACTAACATCAACACTACATTGTTTGACTAACACACTACATTGTTTGACTAACATCAACACTACATTGTTTGACTAACATCAACTACATTGTTTGACTAACATCAACACTACATTGTTTGACTAACATCAACACTGATTGCTTTGACTAACATCAACACTCAATTGTTTGACTAACATCAACACTGCATTGTTTGACTAACATCAACACTACATTGTTTGACTAACATCAACACTACATTGTTTGACTAACATCAACACTACATTGTTTGACTAACATCAACACTACATTGTTTGACTACCATCAACACTACATTGTTTGACTAACACACTACATTGTTGACTAATATCAACACTACATTGTTGACTAACATCAAAACTACATTGTTTGACTAACATCAACACTACATTGTTTGACTAACATCAAAACTACATTGTTTGACTAACATCAACACTACATTGTTGACTAACATCAACACTACATTGTTTGACTAACATCAACACTACATTGTTTGACTAACACACTACATTGTTTGACTAACACACTACATTGTTTGACTAACATCTACACTACATTGTTTGACTAACATCAACACTACATTGTTGACTAACATCAAAACTACATTGTTTGACTAACATCAACACTACATTGTTGACTAACATAAAAACTACATTGTTGACTAATATCAACACTACATTGTTTGACTAACATCAAAACTACATTGTTTGACTAACATCAAAACTACATTGTTTGACTAACATCAACACTACATTTTTTGACTAACACACTACATTGTTTGACTAACATCAACACTACATTGTTTGACTAACATCTACACCACATTGTTTGACTAACACACTACATTGTTTGACTAACATCAACACTACATTGTTTGACTAACACACCACATTGTTTGACTACCATCAACACAACATTGTTTGACTAACACACTACATTGTTTGACTACCATCAACACTACATTGTTTGACTAACATCTACACTACATTGTTTGACTAACACACTACATTGTTTGACTAACACACTACATTGTTTGACTAACATCAACACTACATTGTTTGACTAACACACTACATTGTTTGACTAACACACTACATTGTTTGACTAACATCTACACTACATTGTTTGACTAACATCAACACTACATTGTTTGACTAACATCTACACTACATTGTTTGACTAACATCTACACTACATTGTTTGACTAACATCAACACTACATTGTTTGACTAACACACTACATTATTTGACTAACATCAACACTACATTGTTTGACTAACATCAACACTACATTGTTTGACTAACATCAACACTACATTGTTTGACTAACACACTACATTGTTTGACTAACATAAACACTACATTGTTTGACTAACATCAACACTACATTGTTTGACTAACATCTACACTACATTGTTTGACTAACATCACACTACATTGTTTGACTAACATCACACTACATTGTTTGACTAACACCCTTCCATTGTTTGTTCTAACATCTACACTACATTGTTTGACTAATCACACTACATTGTTTGACTACATCAACCACATTGTTTGACTAACATCTACACTACATTGTTTGACTAACACACCACATTGTTTGACTACCATCAACACAACATTGTTTGACTAACACACTACATTGTTTGACTACCATCAACACTACATTGTTTGACTAACATCTACACTACATTGTTTGACTAACACACTACATTGTTTGACTAACACACTACATTGTTTGACTAACATAAACACTACATTGTTTGACTAACACACTACATTGTTTGACTAACACACTACATTGTTTGACTAACATCTACACTACATTGTTTGACTAACATCTACACTACATTGTTTGACTAACATCTACATTACATTGTTTGACTAACATCAACACTACATTGTTTGACTAACACACTACATTATTTGACTAACATCAACACTACATTGTTTGACTAACATCAACACTACATTGTTTGACTAACATCAACACTACATTGTTTGACTAACATCAACACTACATTGTTTGACTAACACACTACATTGTTTGACTAACATCAACACTACATTGTTTGACTAGCATCTACACTACATTGTTTGACTAACATCTACACTACATTGTTTGACTAACACACTACATTGTTTGACTAACATCTACACTACATTGTTTCTTCTTCTTTTGTCGTCACACTGCTACCGGGTTGTTGCCCAGTGTCGTGGTTTTCTGTTTTGTCTTACGCTGTTCTGGTGGCTTGTGTGATTGTTATCTTTGCTCTTTCGCATGATTCTGCTACGCCATCTAACCATCTTTCCGTGGTCTTCCTCTTGCCTTCTTTCCGATGTTCTGTTGTAGAAGACTCTGTATACTGTGAGTTTGGATGCATTCTTATTAAGTGGCCAAACCACTTCATTCTTTGTTTATCTATGTAATTCAAGCACGGTTTTGTGCCAACTTTCTTTCTTATGTTGATGTTGGTGATTCTGTCTTTTCTTGTGTTATTGGTAACTTTTATGAGCAACGCATTTCACATGTAGTTATTTTTTGTGACTGCGCTTTGCTCAATGTCCATGTTTGTCTCTGGTAACACAAAGTAGGTATAAAAATGATGTTGATCATCTGTTGCTTAGCTGCCTGTAAAATTTTTGGGTGCCTTAACAATGGGGCTAGCTGGTAGGTTACAGCATTTGCTTTTGTACTCTAGCCTGCCCGAGTGGTTACCGGGCCCAAATTTGGGGTGTAAAGAATAGAACCACTGTTACCTGCCACGCATGTCGTAAGAGGCGACTAAGGAGGTTTGGCTGAAATCGGATGCATGTGTCCTAAGTGTGTAGAAGTCTATGCGTTTAGGGGCCTATCAAACCAATATGCAACGTATACACGTTCTTGGCAAAGATCAAACATATCACAAAGAGTGATTAAAATTGGTCATAAAGAAGGAACGCAAAGAAGAAGAAGAGTACTCTAGCCTCTATCTCTCTATCTAGTCTTCCGTCTTCTGTGAATATGTTTCCTAAGTATTTGAATTCTTTCACTTGGTTTATTTTAGTGCCATTGACATGGATGTCTAGATTATTATGTGTTCCTCGCCATGTAAATATGAAATCTTTATGTATTTTCTTAATACCCTGTCCTTTTCTTCTAGTGTCGGCTACTCCCATGATTGTGATTTTATGTTGGATCATATATTCTACTATCTCTATTGTTTTATCTCCTAATCCACTAATATTCCACGTTGCTATCCTAAACTCTGGTGTTTTACATATTGCTGTGTTCTGTGTTGGTGCTACTTCACTGCTTTGTTATTGTGTGTTTGCTTTGAACGCCGTTGTTACAGCGCTTTCTTCCTAAGTATTCCCCACAATTCCTGAGCAATAGGGTTTGAACAAACAAATCCTCTACCGGTTTGCTGGACCTGTCGTAGATTCATCCTTTTTTGGACACTTGATGTTAAGGAAAACACACTAATAAAACATTCCGAAGCACTCCTAGTGCTAATGAATACTGCTCACACCTCCATTACTATTCAAAAAAAAAAAAAAAAAAAAAACTACATTGTCTGACTACTTTAATGTCTTAGTACAAAGAAGGATTGTACTATGATGCTACATTGCTGTATATAATGATGAAATGTATAATGAGTTCTCAGTACGTCTACTAGTTAATGATGCTAGCATATATTTGATAGAAGCATGAGTAAATACAGAATTACAGTAGTATACTTGTGAATGAGGACAAAGCAATGGCAAACACTCACCTTCTTCATTATCATCATCTTTTTTTTAAGGAGTACAAATATAAATAGCATATAAGAGATTTGATGAATAAAAATGTGTGTAGTGTTGGAATGACAAGATATGTGTGTAAGAGTGTGTGAAAATGACAAAATGTGGTGTGCGGTTTTTATTGACTGATAAGACCATCATCATTGCCCAACACTTACGCGACATACGCCAATGCTCTGTGACCCCTGTAGCCTGCCATTTCAATGACACTGGCCATTTAGGTGCTCACGATGTCCAGGTCACAGCCATCCGATCATGTTCCTCGGATGATCGCAGTCGATTTGCTCTGGAGAATCGGTTGATTTCTTTGTATGGTACCTTGCGACCACGCGGCTCAACGTATTACATTCTTATGCTTCTTAGTACTTTCTCTTCCCATGCTTTGTAATCTATATGGGTATATGTTGCATGTATTCATGTTATATTCCATTCTTATGCTTCTTAGTACTTTCTCTTCCCCTGCTTTGTAATCTATATGGGTATATGTTGCATGTATTCAAGTTATATATTTACTAGATGTTTCATTGTTTCTTTTCCTTTCTATTTCTAGTTTTTATGTGTGTTTTTGTGTTACATTTATTTCGTTATTCGTTTTTATTCCAGATTTTCCTTAGATACGTTTGTATTTGGTCGTCCATTTGTGTTTCATTTTAATTTGTCACTCCTGTTTGTTCGTTTGCTTGATAAAGGCCTTGTTGGTCGAAACGTTGCTGTATTTTGTCATTGTTTTTGTAATTTGTAAAACTACAGTACTTTGTAATTACGTGTTTTGCCAATCAAATAGTTTTACTGCAGTTCCATATATATATACTGAACACTTTCGTGAGTAACCATGTGTGCTCCAATCTCTTTCTTATACAGGAAGATCTCAGTGGTGGTGCAGAAACTCCAAAGCACCAGCGTGGGTTCCCAATGTAATTAAGAAGATGGAGAAAATTATTTGTGGAAATTTATAGGAGTGTGTGAATTTGTGTGAGGATTCAATGAGTGTGATAGTGGGTGAGAGAGAGAGAGAGAGAAAAGATAGATGATTAAATGATGTGTAATAGGAAAAGAAGTTAAATGATGAACATGATGGTTCCAGAAATACATGTACACATTCATTTCCTATGGTGTACAATGTACATACTCATATATGTTTCATATTCATCTCTGTATTATACTCTCACACACTCAATCCATTTCCCTATAATCATTGGTTTCAGTTTCAGTTTGGAATATCTTCATTGCACTCCGGACATGTCCAAAGGTGCTCCAATCTCCTTCGCAATATCTCCAACAGCGTCCAGCGACTGACCGTACCAGTTTGATTTTGATTGATGAGCCTACTCACGTACCTGTTATGCTGTTCTTTTCTTGCTACTCCAATCTTCAAACCCAGCTCCTGCAATCTAGTAGTTGACGTGGATTGGTTTAAATGAAAATCTTCTTTGCGGCCCCACTCTATGAGGGCGTTCAAAATATCAGCTCTATCCATTGGCTGGCCCTCTGATATGGTGGCAGAGCCAGCCAGCCTGTCTGCTCTCTCATTGACAACAACACCCATGTGCCCGGAACGAAGATAAGTGTGATTCTGCATATTGTTGACGCTTGTAGTGATTCAGTCCATTGTCTGCGCACCGAACCAGCCTCTACCTGGCGGATCATACTCAATGAATCACTAAGAGTGCACGCATGAGTGTAGTTTTGTGACTCCAGCCAACGTAAAGCATTAGTCACCGCCAGTACCTCCATTGTCATGCTGCTTGTTGTCATACGAAATGCACCACTGGCCTCATGGACCATTCTGCCACATGAGCATGCAGAGAAGGCACATGTGGACTTTTCGTGATGAACTACTGATCCATCCGTGTAAATCGCAATGGCACCTTCATTGCAGTTTTCATCAACGATAGCCTTAACGTCTGCATCCAACGCAACAGGATTCCTCTCTTTGCAACTTCTGTCAAATTTAATGATGATGGAAAAAGTGTTCCCATATACTGAAGGCATCGGTATCCATTCTTCCCCAGAATCGATATTTGTGAGCCTACATACCAGCTGAACAGTGTCTGCAGCACGGCAAACCCACGACTTGCCCCGCTTTAATCGATTTCCTCCACTGGTGCTGAGCAGCTCGTGCAATGGGTGATCCTTTTTAGCACTTATTTTGAGGTACGCACATGCTCTAGCTATCTTGAATCTATACTCCATGGTTGGGAAATCCAGGAGAAACCTCATCGCCACGAAGGGTGTATCCCGTGTGCAGCCGAGAATGATATGCATAGCCTTATTCTGTATTCTTTCCAGTCTTTCAATTTGCGTTTTACTAACAGTGAGGATGGCCATGCAGTGGTTTGGACATTTAATGAGAATGAAATACAACCAACCACCAATAAGAGTATACAATAAAATAGATCGGGTACTAGAGCTAAGGGAAGACCAAGAAAAGATGGATAGACAATATCAAGACCACACTACATAAATACGGATACAACACAAGGGCGACTCATCTAGCCCTAGAACGCAAATTAAAGCTCCCATCCCTAGGCTTAACGGCAAGAGTGGACAACCAACTACATCTTCCACCTGGGAATAGACAATAGACAATAGGATGGCCATTGCATATTCAATGGTGGAGAGAACCAGCGCCTGATACAGGATGACAAGCAGCCGTATGGTATATTAGCAGCCGCTATAATTCTCATTGCCGCTAAACCTTTACTTGCTTTGACAATGACATACTCAACATGTTCCTAAACACAGGCTGCGGTCAAATTGCACATCCAAAAATTTCATTGATTTAGCTCCGGACAAACCAACACCGCAAAGTTCTACAATAGGCTTACATGCGTTAACAGTGTGATTATTGAGTGAGAACCATTTTACTGTGGCTTTTGTAGGGTTAACTAGTGCACCAGAGACATCACACCAGTTTGTGATGCGGTCAAGTTCCTTCTGTATCTCACCGGCAATCGCATCCCTATCTTTACACTGTCTATACACTAGAATGTCATCAGCAAATGACAAAGTTCTACCTCTGCCATCGAGTTGTTGTTTTGTGATTGACACCGTGTATATGTTGAATAAGACAGGTGAAAGAGGATCATCATCATCAAGTAGCTTGTCCGGAGCAGAACTTTTCCACCCCAACAGTCCTCCAGAATTTCTCTCTCATAGGCCAGATGTCTGCAGCCATCATGTTCAAACCATCAGTTACATCCTGAACCCATCTTCTCCGTGGTCTTCCTCTTCTTCTCTACTTTGCTGGTATGCCTCCTTCCATGATAGTCTTCTCCAGCCCTTCATGTCTTTTTTTATGTCCGAAATACTTCAATTTTCTCTTTCTTATTTGTAGCATCAGCCAGTTTTCTTTGATTCTTAGTTCTTTCTGGATAGATCTATTTGTTCTCTTCTCTGCACATGATATACATTACCCTATCACAGTCTTTAATATTCACATCACAGTCCCACATATCATTCAGTCCCAACACAAAAGTACATGTTTTGCTTCTACTGAGCTGAAACTCATATCTTAAACAATAGAAATCACTACATACAACAATAAAAGTTGTGCACAGACATAGATACAGCAAAACACATTCATATATTACTGCACAAATGTTTGATCACAAGGATAAAACAAACAAAACAAATAGAAGAGTCTTTAAAAAAGACAGCAACAACTAACTTAAAACTGGGACACTCAGTACAGTTGCCCTTTTTGCTATGACTTCTTTGCGTTCGTTCTTTCTGACCAATTTTAATCACTCTTTGTGATACGTTTGATCTTTGCCAAGAACATGTATACGTTGCACATTGGTTTGGTAGGCCCTAAACGCATAGACTTCTACATGTTTAGGACACGTGCATCCGATTTCAGCCAAACCTCCTCAGTCGTCTCTTACGACATGTGTGGCAGGTAACAGTGGTTCTATTCTTTACACCCAAAATTTGGGCACGGTAACCACTCGGGCGGCTATGACTTTAATCTGAATGACTTTATACCTGATGAGGACATTTTAACAGAATTATGCATTTAATTTTGAAAACAAAGGTAGTAGCAGAGGTAGTGCATTGGTTAGTGCACTTGCTTCCTAGATGGGTTGTGCTGGTTCCATGCTCAGCTGAAGCCGAATTTTTCAACCACAAATAACTCAGTCAGAGTTTACCCAGTCTAGTGAATTGGATACCAAAACAAGTCCCTATAATTGACTGGTAGCTACCCAGGGTATCAGGATGGATGTAGTCTGCCTTCTGATGGCACGTTACCTTTGTGGTCAATAACTTCTACAATAATTTGTTATATACATTATGCAAGGTCAGTAACCAGTAGTTGATGTGCAACCTAGGATACTTTTCATGCTTATTGAGGGGTCATAAATAGTTATGGAGCCAATTATTAGGTACCACAGCATTTTGTAAATGGTTGTTGAAATCCATCACAGCCGCATTAAAACCTTTCTCATTGAGCTGTTTGATGTGTTGATACTAAACAATATCAGGCACTGGAGCAGTGCTGTGGCTAGCTTTGAATACATTCACTCTGACCAAAATGATTATTCAATGTACATGTAGTTCTAGTTATTCTTCTTCTTCTGCATTCGATCGCTATGAATTCAGGCGTAGTCATGGTGGCTGGTGTTGCGCTTCTGACTGATTTTTGCGTGAAAGTCTGCTTACCGTTTTATTGGTTTCCTCGCCATACAGGCAGTTTTCTCCAACTTCAGAGGTGTTTTAGTTACAAAAGTAGTAATACAAGAATGTATTTGAAACTCTATCAACAGACAAAATGGAACCTGAGTTTAATGGAAGCTGGAAATACAAACAGTATAATGTCTTCAAGGCAAAGAAATACCACACCAAAACATTTGGTTTGGTGGAGGAAACAACGGGATATGTTTTGAATATTTTGACTTATTTCAGTTACAATGTTGTTCATGATACAGTGGGAAAAGTCTGCAAAAGTGACACCTTAGTAATAATGGAAGACTTCAATGCTAAAGTTGGTAAAGATAGAATAAGAGAAGAAGGGAAGATAGCAGGAAAATGCAGCATATGAAGTAGAAATGAGGCAGGGGACAAACTATTAACTTTTTGTGCCAAAAAAGATCTGATAATTGCAAATACAATGTTCCAGCAACATACTAGATATTTAACTAGGGAATACCAGACAGGAAGATCAAAAAAGAATTTGTATGTTACAATGACGTTGGAGAACAAACATAACAGCCAAAACCCTACCTAGCGCAAACTGTGGAAATGATCACAGGCTAGTAAAGGTTATGCTAAAATTTAAACTAAGAAAATTAGAGAAGAAACCAAAGCAATTACAATTCAACACTTATAAAATACAAGAGGAATATGGAGTGGAAGTGAAGAACAGATTTGAAATACTGATCGCCCAAGTGGTTACCGGGCCCAAATTTGGGGTGTAAAGAATAGAACCACTGTTACATGACAGGCATGTCGTAAGAGGCGACTAAGGAATGCTAACCCGAAACAAATGCTTGCAGAAAACGGATGCACCAGGTAGTAAGGTGCATAACATGGTGCAACGACCCCTCACAATGAGGAATGGGATAATGGATTCTACGGTCACCAATCTGCCTCGGAGATTTAGCCACGCAGTAAGAATGTCAGACCTACCATCATGAGGGTGGCCAAAACTTACTGCGGGAAGAGGTTGGCACAAACGGGAAGTAGAAATCATAGGAATTATATCCTACAGAACTGCCCCAGTATGCAGACTTGAGAAGATAGAGGTGACCCACTTACACTACATTTGATAGTCTTCATCGTTCTACTCTCTGGGAGATTCTTAAGACCTACGGATCCAGGAAAAATACATCAATATTATAAAAGCCTTCTATTCTGAAGCATCCTGCTGTGTAAGAACAGATGCAGGAAACTCAGACTGGTTCACAGTCAATTGGGTGTGAAGCAGGGCTGCGTTATGTCACCTATGCTTTTGGGATAGCTATAGACTGGATCATGCGCAAATGCACCCAAGATGATCAACTAGGCATCAAATGGCTTAATAACAGTAGACTATTTGATCTTGACTTTGTCGATGACGTGGCCATATTGAATTCAACCACACAAGCAACCCACAAACTAACGAGTAATCTTTGCACACTTGCAGAACAGGTTGGTCTCCAGATTAATTCTGCCAAGACCAAAATTATGGACCTCACAAACTCGATAGACAACATCGTAATAAATGGCCAAACACTAGAGAAAGTTGAACATTTTACATATTTGGGTAGTAAATTGTCAAACAACGGAGACACTATGAAAGAAATAAACTCCTGTATTGCTATAGCAGCTAGTGCCTTCACTAAATTAACGAATATCTGGTAATCTCAAGACCTTAGTATATGTACAAAAGTTAAATTATTTAGGTCATGTGTGATTCCTGTACTGACCTACGGTTGTGAAAGTTGGAAATCAACAAAGAGAATTGATAAGAAACTGGACAGCTTTGAGAATAAATGTCTACGAAAATTATTAAAAGTCAAATGGAGTGATTTTGTTTCTAACAACACAGTGAGAGATAGAACACACCAACAACCCGTATCAAATATTATAAGGAAACGAAGGTGGAAATATTTAGGTCATGTTCTTAGATCAGACGAAAAGAGACTAAATCGACAAGTCCTTATGTGGTCATCAGTTGGGGAAAAGAAAACGTGGAAGACCAAAGACCACTCTTTTGAAGAACCATCCAACAAGAAAGTAAACTATTGGGATGTAAAACCATACAAGATCTCCAACTGCTAGCAAAAAACCGTATCACATGGAGATCTAAAACCTCTGCCCTATGTGCCGCCTTTGACACGAAAGGAACAAACTAACTAAATTACACTAGCGTCAAAGACAAACTGTGTGGCGTAGCTGATAATCTGAGGCAGATGGCTGCCTTTATTAGAGAATTCAAAATCCTAACCTAGTGAGAACACAGAAGAAATACTGATGACAGTCCAGGAAGAGATCACAGTCCAGGAAGAGATGACACAGAATGAGTTAGCCACAGAGTGAGAATGAGTTGGATATAGTACTTGACATGTATAGCAAGTATCACATACCAAAATAATCTGCACCCAGAAGACTAAAATGATGTGGAGGAACAGAGTAACTTACCAAAAATAACTTCATCCCAATGATCCTTTCCTAGAGACTTGACCCGACGCGAGGTAGACTTTCTTTTGAACAAGCTACCCCTTCCTCTGCTTGGAAAGTTTTCCTTGTCACTATCTTCCTTTTGCTGGTTCTTTAAGACATCAGCACTGCAACCAGAAGAACAAATGCTGGCTAAGAATAAATCGAGAAACGTTTCTCAATACTGAATTTAGAATCTGCTAAAGATGCGGTTGTCAACCTTTCAGCTACCGCAGATCCCCTTTAATTATCTTTCGTACAAAAACCCATAAAATAATTCACAAATGAAAATGTTCAGGAATGTATTATCTGTGTATTTACAATAGTATGTCCGCCTGCCCAGCGTGTTCGTAGCGTGTTGGACAACGGGTGATAAGCCCTCTGTGAGTGCGGGTTCAATTCTGGGGCTGGCAGAAAAGCCATAGGTTTTCCAGATTTATGGTGTTGTAGCACCGCGGCCACACTGGACTCATTTTGGCACTGTCCAGTATGGCCGTCGGTGTTGCAACACGTGTGCTTATGTGATACAGACGCATACTGTTTCTTTTCCTTTAGCCTCGTTTGTTATTGACGATGGTTTCACATGCAAGTCCCATAATCTTATCTATGCCATTATCTGTAAGCGGTGTAACAAGGTTTATATCGGCGAGACAGGCAAGAGGATCAGTGACCGATTCGCCCAACACTTGCGCGACATACACCAATGCTCTGTGACCCTGTAGCCCCCATTTTAATGATACTGGCCATTTAAGAGCTCACGATGTCCAGGTCACAGCCATCCGATCATGTTCATCGGATGATCGCAGTCGATTTGCTCTGGAGAATCGGTTGATTTCGTTGTATGGTACCTTGCGACCATGTGGGCTCAAAGTATTACATTCCTATGCTTCTTAGTACTTTCTCTTCCCGTGCCATGTAATCTATATGGGCATATGTTGCATGTATTCAAGTTATATATTTACTTGATTTTTCATTGTTTCTCTTCCTTTCTATTTCTAGTTTTTATGTGTTTTTTGTGTTACATTTATTTCGTTATTCGGTTTTATTCCCAGATTTTCATTAGAAACGTTTGTATGTAGTCGTCCATATGTTTTTTCAAATTTGTCACTCCTGTTGTTCGTTTGCTTGATAAAGGCCTTGTTGGTCAAAACGTTGCTATATTTTGTCATTGTTTTTGTAATTTGTAAAACTACAGTACTTTGTGATTACATGTTTTGCCAATCAAATAGTTTTACTGCAGTCTCATCTATTTTATGTAACAACAGTGGTGTTAACTGTCCAAGTACCTGGTTAGCTTTTGTGCAACAATTGCTGATTAACTGTTGACATTTTTTAAGCAGAAGACTGGTACTGGTTTCACTTACGAGTCTTCTACACTCACTGCACAAGGAACTATTGTAGTTAGTCAGTCATCAGATCATCCTCACTGCACAAGGAGCTATTGTAGTTAGTCAGTCATCAGATCATCCTCACTGCACAAGAGCTATTGTAGTTAGTCATCATCATCATCCTCACTACACATGGAGCTATTGTAGTTACAGTCACAGATCATCCCACTGCATAGGAACTATTGTAGTTAGTCAGTCATCAGATCATCCTCACTACACATGGAGCTATTGTAGTTAGTCAGTCATCAGATCATCCTCACTGCACAAGGAACTATTGTAGTTAGTCAGTCATCAGATCATCCTCACTGCACAAGGAACTATTGAAGTTAGTCAGTCATCAGATCATCCTCACTACACAATGAGCTATTGTAGTTGGTCAGTCATCAGATCATCCTCACTGCACAAGGAACTATTGTAGTTAGTCAGTCATCAGATCATCCTCACTGCACAAGGAGCTATTGTAGTTAGTCAGTCATCAGATCATCCTCACTACACATGGAGCTATTGTAGTTAGTCAGTCATCAGATCATCCTCACTGCACAAGGAGCTATTGTAGTTGGTCAGTCATCAGATCATCCTCACTGCACAAGGAACTATTGTAGTTAGTCAGTCATCAGATCATCCTCACTGCACAAGGAACTATTGAAGTTAGTCAGTCATCAGATCATCCTCACTACACAAGGAGCTATTGTAGTTGGTCAGTCATCAGATCATCCTCACTGCACAAGGAGCTATTGTAGTTGGTCAGTCATCAGATCATCCTTACTGCACAGAGAGCTATTGTAGTTGGTCAGTCATCAGATCATCCTCACTGCACAGAGAGCTATTGTAGTTGGTCAGTCATCAGATCATCCTCACTGCACAGAGAGCTATTGTAGTTGGTCAGTCATCAGATCATCCTCACTGCACAGAGAGCTATTGTAGTTAGTCAGTCATCAGATCATCCTCACTGCACAAGGAACTATTTTTCAGATCATCCTCACTGCACAAGGAACTATTGAAAATAGTTATCAGATCACCCTCACACATTCATAACATTCAGGATGTTGGCCCTGTCCACTGCTCCTTTGCATGTCGCTGTAGTCGCGCTTGCAAGTCTGCTTGTTAATTTCCTGACTCTCACATGTCCAGATTTAAAATTAAGGTGACTTTTTGCATTCGCAAACTTAACAAAGACTTCATCCACTGTCTATGCACACAACCCATCTGGACATTCCTGACCATGCTCATTGAGTCATTAAGAATGCAGACATGCTTTGTTAGTGCAAAATCAAGTCTTTTCAGTAACCAAGTATGTTATGGCGTGATGCTGACCACATCACCCATCGTGTGCCGACGGTCAATAAAAAATACAGGCCTAAAACTGTATTGCCCTATATACCACGAGGTATGAAAGTCCAAGTATGTTATAATTGGTTTCTAATAGATTAGTTTTAAACTGTCCATTTCAAAAACAATATGTATTATGTACACTTACGTTTTACTGTTAGGAATTGTCCCTTTATTCTGCTCTGTTAAATCCTCTAAAACCCTAACAGCCAACCAGGAGCCACCAATCCCACGAAACAGTGTATCCTTAACACGGAAGACATCTCCAATCTTAAAAGAATGCTCACTTAAATCTGTGGAACTATGGTTGAAATGGGTCCTGCAATCAGATAAAGTCAAGATATATGGTTAGAAATTAGGCAACAAGTCATGACTGAAACATGAGATATGGATTTCTGGTTAGAAATTAGGCAACAAGTCATGACTGAAACATGAGATATGGATTTGGTGAAACTTCTTCTTCTTTTATCTAATCCTGTTTTACCTGCAGCATCAGGATAAGAAGAGACTTCTACAACTGGCTCTAGTGTGCACTTCACACATGGTGTCTTACACTGACTCTGTTATTTCTGTGGATCATCTTTTGCGTATATGACATTTTGCTTTATATTCATTGCATCTGAGTAGCATTGTCCTTTGATTCGGTTGGTAATCTGTGTATGTTTAATTTGTCGTTAGCACTGATGTTGTACCCACTTTTTTTCCTGACGCCTTCATTTCTAAACCATTCTCTTCGTTGTATTATGTTATGTATATGATTGATGTCATGACACACTGGGCACTCCCATGTGTGCTCCGTCCTCCACTGCAGCAGCAATTCTAAAGTCCACTTCAGAAGTTACCAATGAAAAGTTGATCGTAGTATATCTACTCTCTCTACCAAGAAGACGACACTGTCCTGCATGTCCAAACTTAACTCCTATTTCTTGCACTCGTTCCAGTGTCTGAGACTCACCCATATCACATAAATGAGAGCAGACCACATTGAAGACATGGGCTCTGTCCATACTTCTACACATTTAAGTTGGGGCACTGTTTGCAAGAAAGTCAGCACATCTGTTACCCTGCACTCCAGCATGGCCTGGTGTGTACAGCCAAGTCAGTGTCTGGAGATGTAATCTCCAAATGATGTCATATTCAATCATTTGAAGCATATTCATAAAGTCTGATATGATAATCGTATGGGTAGCCTGTTTTTCAACCACCCACATGAGAGCCCTGGAGGCCGCGGTTATCTCCATTCTCTATGTTGTTGTCTCGAAAGAAGAATGATGAGAATTCCATGGACTGCTAAAATGTGGAGGTGTTGAATGAGATAAAGACACTGAGAAGGTGTAACATCAATATAAGAAAGAGGCAGTCACTATTTTTTGGACATTTGATGAGGAATGGAGGTTAATAACACATTGTAACCACTGGTAAAATCGAGGGTAGTCAAGACAGAGAGATAAAATTTTGGATAGTCTGACTTCATGGCACGGAAGAGCGTCAACATCTGAGATGATAGCAAACACCCGAGACAGAGATTTCTGGAGCTCCATGATCATCTACACCAGCCGGCATGGCACCTGATGATGATGATCTTTAACATCATCACACAATTACCTCTGCCCTTCATTGTGTTCAATGCTTCCCTCACTGTGATTATCAGTTATCAGTTATATTAGGACTATCATCATAGCACTCCGGACTGTGATTAGTTATTGGTTACTAAACTGACGTCACTGCACTCCGGGCAGACCCATAGGTGCTCAGTCTCCCCAACAGATATCGAAGAGTATGCATACTGATGGTTCCCATGGCTCGGTGATTAAACACACTTCTCACTCTGCCCTTCAGGCATCCTGTTCTACTTGTACAACTGGAAACTCCAAACTGCCTAAATTGCTGGATCGATTCAACATCTATTTTAGTGTCCTCATCCAAAGGACAGTCACGAAGAGACCGAAGACCATCTCCCTTATCCATCTTAAACTCCCCAAACAATCGATGCTAGCCTGTCAGCTCTCTCATTACCGCAAACACCCACATGCCCCGGACAGTATATCCACATAAGCCTCTGGAGGTTAGAAACTTCTATAAACGACATCCACTCATACCGAAATCTGCCCTTGTGATCTTGTGAAGCATTGACTGAATGTCAGATAAACGGCCCCAGTAAATGAAGTCCCAGAGATCCAATGGAGGGCAGCAGTAACGGCCTCAACCTCCATCCTCATACTAGAAGTAGTTGTCATGTACACTCCACCGCTCTGCAAAAAACCCTACCATGCACATTAGTCAAGAAACCCCAGTCTGACTTCTCACTACGTTGAACCAACCCATCGGTATATACAACAACATCATTATTCCTTGCATTATCTTCTATCAGCTGCTTAACTATAAGATCAGCCTTCATGTTGCCCCAATCTCTATATTCTCTTCCAAGAATAATGATAACACTGAGATAGTTGGTCATGCTATCATCTGTTGGGATCCATTCTTCCCTTTTGGTAGGGTCGCAACCGTGGTTACCTGGCCAATTGTTCTTTCATCCTGGGCCATCCATGACATGCCACGCTTGATTCTTGTGCCCTTAACATCATTAGTGTTCTTGTGCAGAGAATGTCTTATCCGAAGTAACCCGCATATATGCCTTGGTTTGGGAGATTGCATGATGGGAGCGTAGTGACAGAAGGCCAAGCATATATCTCATCTTCACAATAGGGGTATCTCTAGTGCAGCCCAGGACTATACGCATACCTTCATTCTGAACCTGTTCGAGTCATTCACATTGTGATCTTGATATCGTAAGAATGTCGAGTCAGTAATCAACCACGGACATAGCCAGTCGATCGAACAAAAGGACAAGTAGTCTCTGCTCAAGGTATGAGGCCACCATAACGTTGAGAGCCACAAGACCATGCTTGCAGCGTTGTATCGTTTGTTCAACATGGTGTTTGAAAGATAGACTATGATGAAAGGTTATTCCAAGATAACGCAGCCTGTCTCTGCGCTCTATGGTATGTTCATCAAAG
Source organism: Arion vulgaris (assembly GCA_020796225.1). Lineage (NCBI taxonomy): Eukaryota > Metazoa > Mollusca > Gastropoda > Stylommatophora > Arionidae > Arion > Arion vulgaris. Next base: position 23,348,463 of record CM036777.1, on the reverse strand, counting down.
ATGACACGGGGTAGATCAGCCTTGACTATGGGATTACTGAAAGAGCATCACAACATGCATGCTTTTTCAGGTTTGACCTGAGACCGAGACTCTCTGTCTGCACCAACGCGAGATGGTATGCAATGTTTTCTGAATGTTGTCAACCATCTCTCGTCTATCTGACCCAGTCCTATATATTAAGATATCTGCGAAAGTCAATATCCGACCCAACCCGGTTGGCTGAATTATAGCTACATTTGCTGCGTAAATATTAAACAAAGGAGAGAGAGGAGAACCCTGGGGTAATCCCGGGCATATACGTGCAGGAATCGAAGTCCATATTCCTAAACGTAGTGCAACAGTTCTCTCCATTAAAGAAGCAGCTATCCAGTTCAACAGCCAAAGATTAACTTCATATTTAAGAAAAGAACGTACCATTATTGAAAAATTCACCTTGTTTCCAAATGCATCCTCCAAGTCGATGGCCACAGCAAGTCTTTTGCTTGGAATAGAACCCTTTCATAAACATCATATGCAAACGTGCCAGCATTGTCCCATGTCCCTTTCATTGGGCGGTAGCTACCCAAAGTGTCAGGGAGGATGTGGTCATTCTCTAAGCGACACATTACCTTTCTGGCCACTATCTTCTCTAGTAATTTGCCATATACATTTTGCAAAGTGAGTATGTGGTAGCTGCTGAGCAGTTTAGGATCCTTCCCATGTTTATGGAGCGGTCGTAAATAACTATGAAGCCAATCCTCGGATACCACAGCATTCTGTACACTTTTGTTCAAATCCATCACAGCTGCATTAATAATAGTCTCGTCAAGCTGTTTGATGTGATGATATTGGACACCATCATGCCCTGGAGAGGTGCTGTGGCTTGCTTTGAGTGCATTAACAACATCCTCCTTTGTTATTTAGTCAATGTAAGGTTCTCCAGAGCTATTAATATCACGAAGAACATTCATGATATTATGGCGGTCAGCTTTATCACTTTTTTCTGTCTATTCCATGAAACGATCGTGATGTCCCTGCCACTAATATGCCAGTCCGTGTTCGTCAATATAGCTCCGACGAGTCACTTAATTAGGAAAAGACTGGCTGGTAGTCCTGTTCATTTTGCGATGAAACTGCCAGAATTGATGTAGAAACATCACCACAAACTTGTGTTATGAAAGTCTCCCATAACCCACTCTATGCCTCACTAGCCAATTTTTTTAAATCCCCAGTGGCTTTGTGGCGAACAGCAGACTTTTCAGCCACATCACACATATTTCTAGGTCGCTTCTTTCGAGCTCTCTGCCATGACTTTGTAGCAGCCTCTTTTGCCAGCCATGCTTTTTCAACATTTTCATTCCACCAAGGTGGTTGCAGGAAAGGAGTCCTAGCAGTCTTCTTTCTGGCAGTCTGCCGCAGTATACGTAATGGATTTTCGTGATCAGTGTGTCATGGCATGTACCGAAAGACAGATTTGGGTCTTCTATATCGCAAAGTATTGACCTGGTTAAGAAGAACAACGCAGGGGAGATGATCCCTTTCTTGAACCCCAAGAACATTCTATCCAGCAAAAGTAGCATCGGTTGTGGAGATCAGCGCTAGATTGATGACACCATCAGTGTCCTCAGGTCTAGAAGCTAATCGAGTTGGGCGACCATCATTCAAAATCGTCAATTCAGAGTTTAGTAGAGCATGACTCAAGGAGATGCCCTGTCTATTCTCAGTAGCGTTGCCCCACTCCTTTGATCGAGCGTTGAAATCCCCTGCTATAAGAAACTTTATGCGTGGTACATCTGAGAGTTTCTTAAGAAAATCCCAGTTATCCGCAATATGAAGTTTGTTCACATGGGCGTACACATTATATATTCGCCATACCTGATCACGAATTGTTAATTGAATTCCTTGTAATTCCACACCTACAGGTAAGAAGTCATGTGTATCTGGTCAGTTGTGAGGAAGGCTATGTTTCACATAGATAACCTGACCTTGTCTCCACAGGGTTCACTGGGAGAGAAATAACATTTGAAGCCTAGACACTCAAAGACTTTATCCTGCTGCAAGTTGGTTTCCTGAATCATGAAGATGCCGAAGTCATAGACTAGCTTTTGTAGAATTGGTCCTCTCTGTTTTGCACTTCGACAATTCCAGTAGCCAATGCGCAGATATTTCAGAGCAAGTCGGTCTGTCTTTCTTCTAAACCGTCTCTGTCCAGTTTGTCTCTTATGTCCATTTCTCTTCTCTCCTCTACCTCTTCTTTTGTATGCATATTTTCTGGTTTGATCTGCTGGATGACCATTCAATGGTGCACGAACCCCGTAGCACCGGCTGGAGCTCATTACATATAATACAAATTAGACAGCAATGTAAAACTGGAAACAAAGTGCATATAACATTATAATTGGTGTGTAAATTACAAAATAATAGAACGCCATATTTTGTTCAGCTTCTAGGCGTCGATGTAGGATAACAAACTAAATGGCAAGCTTACTTTGTTGTCACTATGAAATGACTATAGAAGGTTAAACACAGTTAAAAAATAACCAACTATAAAAAATACGAACATTCCTAAGAATAAAAGTAATTATAAAGAACATGAAATGACAAATTGAAATATAACTCAAACTGAATATTGAAAATTGAATTATTTTTTTACTAAGCGTTCATTGTGCATCAGAAGGTCATTGCTGTGTATTCAACGTCACTGTGAGACTTTCACCAGGCGCTCTCAAACTCCAACTGACCAGGTACAACTCGTCATGGGGACTTTGAATCACCATGAAATGAATACCCACAACTCTTATGTTTGAGAAGCCCTGCAACTTTGTTCTCTCCCTTTCTCTCTCTTCAATTATTAACTCTTTCCACGCTTTAAGCCGCACACTGCGCCACAGCGACTTCTGTTCCACGCTTTAAGTCGCACACTGCGCCATCAAGATGTTTCGTTCGCCGTTCGAGTTGTTTCGTTCGCCGTTCAAGTTGTTTCGTTCGCCGTTCAAGTTGTTTCGTTTATACAAGTCTTTCTAGTTTTACTTCTACTAATTTTAGTTTTTAATAGTATTCTTCCGGTTCCTTCACTTTAATAGCGTCACTTTCTCTTTCGATTTGCTTCAAGTTTATTTGTTGTTGCTACAGATGCAGTATTTGTAAACAGTTCAATGTGGGACCAGGCCTTTCATGTAATAAGCGTCCCATGCGTGTATCAGGCGCTGATTTTTATAGAAAAATGCATGGACAATTCAGATTATAGTAGTATTATAAGTAGTATTAGTAATGATTCCGATCCAGAATATAACGATGTGAATCAGGCAGACGATCATCATAATATAATGGCTATCAAAGCCCAACTGGAGCTAGATGTTAACTTTTCATCATATCTTCATTTCTATTGGATATATTGTCATAAAATTTTGCCTGGACTTCACAAATTGGATTACAAAATGATTTCTAGAAGCACATAGGGATACATTTTGAAGATGTTGTTATAATGTCACGTAAGTGTTGCATATGTCACTAACAATTTATAATTTTTTTCTATTTATGTTGTCATATTTGCCCCAGTTTCTTCTAAAATATTCCATGTATTGCTATTTAACCTTGTTATTCTAATAAGTTGTCCAGTTTTCTTCAAATTAGTATATGATAAGATATATATATATGTTTATTTATTGATGAGTAGTTATGATTTGAAAAAATAACCCATTGCATTTTTTGCCTCCCTTAAATTAAATGTGTACAACTGAGGAAATAAATGGGCGTGGAAAGAGTTAATTTAGCTAATGGAGTCCAGTTTTACTAAATTCTCATTTATATTAGATGTAACATACACAGGTCATGGAATATAGAAAGTGGTGTCACAGACACTGATTACATAATATAAAAGGACATAGGTCACACACCATACACAATTCATGTCACACACTCCTACAGCATGCAACATACATAGTAGAAAAACAAGTTGACAGAACATGCAAACTATATAACATACCCATAACACATAACATTAACAGATCACTCAACATTGGTCATATAACGTATGCATACAAACCTAATATAAAAAGAGTCTCCAGCCTCATGACTTGTCATGATACTATCATACTCTAGAAATAAATCAATAATAACAAGAAGCATTATAATCCCATTATCTGAGCACATTTAGAATATCTATTGCTATTTTAATATCATCAAATCTGAGCACACTTAGAATATCTATTATTTTAATATGAAATCTGAGCACACTTAGAATATATATTGCTATTTTAATATCATCATATCTGAGCACACTTAGAATATATATTGCTATTTTCAGTTATCAGTTATATGAGGACTATCATCATAGCACTCTGGACAAGTCCATAGGTGCTCCGATCTCCGCCTCAACAAATCCAGCAGCGTCCAGCGACCCAACACGCCAGTTTAATGTTGATTAATCAATCTCTTTGCATATTTAGTATGTCGTTCTTTTCGGCTGCACCAATATTGACGCCCATCTCTTTCGTTCTGGTCAGCAAGTGGGATTCACAGCCCTGAAACTCCTCTGTTCGGAAAGACTCTCTCAATGCGTGAAGAATGTCATTTCGATCCATGGCAGGTCCCTCCGATATCGTAGCCAAGCCAGCCAATCTATCAGCTCGTTCATTACCCCTAACTCCTGCGTGTCCAGGGACAAAAATGAAGGTGATTTCTCTGATCATTGTCTGTACCAGTATCTCCACCCAGTTGCGTCTCACCATTCCTGATTCGACTTTACGAATCATGCTCATGGAGTCACTGAGTATGAAAACACAAGAGTAGTTGTGAGATGCCAACCAGTTCACCGCCTCCGTATCCGCCCGAACCTCCATTGTCAAACTACTTGTGGTTGTTGCGTAGGCCCCACTGGCATCTCTATTTTTCCTCCTGAGCGTGCTGAAAAAGCCCACGCACAGCATTGTTGGTGAATGACTGAACCATCGGTGTAAATAACCACATCTGTATCATTGATGATGTCATTCAAGAGGGCCTCCACCTCCACGTTAATCAGTGATAGATTATTTTGTTCGCAGTTTTTCTTAATAGATATAATAACGGTGAAAGCAGTCTGAAATTGAGGTGGCACAGCAATCCATTCCTCTCCTGTTTCAATTCCGGAAGGATCACATATTTTCCTAAGCGTATCTTCCGCCTGACTCAGCCATGATCTGCCTCTCTTGAGTCTACACCCTTTCTCCTTAATGAGTTCTTCATGGAGAGGATGTTCCTTGTTTGCATTGATTCTTAGATATGATCGAACCTGGAACATTTTCAATTCTGTTAGCAATAGTTAGGAGATCAAGAAGGAATCGCATTGACACTTCTGGTGTATCTTTGGTGCATCCCAGAATGATGCACATAGCCTCATTCTGAATTCTTTCCAGTCTCACTGTTTGCGTAGGACTAATTGTTAGGAGAGGGCATGCATATTCTATACATGACAGAACAATACCTTGGTACAAGAGCACAAGAAGTCGTTGCTCAATGTTAGCAGCCGCCATGATTCTCAGTGCGGATAGTGCGTTGCGAGCCTTGGCAATAACTTGGTCGATATGGTCACTAAAGCATAGACTGCGATCAAATTTTACACCCAAATAACTCATAGACGCTGTTCGGGTGAGTGTATGTCCATCTAAAGTAACATGTGGTGTGTCAGACTTCACAATGTTGATTATTTAGGGAGAACCATGATAACACAGCTTTGGTATGGTTTATCGTTGCACCAGAAACATCACACCAGGCCATTATGCGGTTCACTTCTTTCTGGAGTTTATTAGCAATTTCATCCCTGTTTCTTCCTGTTCAGTACACCATGATATTAAAATATTGCTATTTTAATATCATCATATCTGAGCACACTTAGAATATCTATTGTTATTTTAATATCATGAAATCTGAGCACACTTAGAATATCTATTGCTATTTTAATATCATCATATCTGAGCACACTTAGAATATCTATTGCTATTTTAATATCATCAAATCTGAGCACACTTAGAATATCTATTGCTATTTTAATATCATGAAATCTGAGCACACTTAGAATATCTATTGCTATTTTAATATCATGATATCTGAACATAATTTCTCATACTGATAACAGGTACACATGGAGTAATCAACCAACATAGTATTTAACTACACAGCAAAACCAACCTTCTTTTCTATATTGTACCACCAAGGTGACCTGACCTTCAAGACTGGTCAGATATGAAACAGCTTCTTCTCGAGTAAACCCAGTAATCTCTGTCTCATTTGCCTGGAGAGAAAACAGTAATTACACAAACAAGTTCGCTTGTGTACGCTTTCAGGCATCAATTTTATGAAAAACGATAAATACACATCTTCTTTCAGACATCAAGAGAAATATTTCTCAAGAAAACAAAAGTCAGCCTAAACAATATTGTTTTTTTTTACTTAACAAGGCAATATCATTCACAAAATTCAAATATTCCAGTTTACTATTTTCTACCCAATTGATGCCAGTTTCATCCCTGCAACATTTTCTCATCACCCAGTCAATGGCTACTCCAAACAATAGCCTTGATAGAATACACTCATGTATACGTCTAAGGAAAAAAAATGTTTTTGAAACAGTAACAGACAGATTTTGCTATGAGATAAACATCCAGTGTCTACTCTGGTACAAGAAGAATATCTTACCAAAATGATCTGGTCCCCCTCTACGAGACCCTCTCTTTCCCCTGCACTCCCAGGTTGAACACTAGCAATGAATATCCCAGTAGCATTTCCACCAGCAAGCCTCAAGCCTAGTCCTGTCTGTTTGTCCTTGGGAAACATTACTTGTCGAGGATCTAAGCTATTAATTAGAACAATCTAAATATATAAATTTAACGCATTACAATGAATGTGAAATAATACTGAAATATTAAACATGTCTGAAGGTCATGGCCACATTAACTTAAAAAACGCTTTACAACAAAAAAATACAATTCAATAATCTAATGGGGGTGCAATAAATAAAAGGGACAATGTTGCACCAGGGTCAGTGAGCTGGCACTGACCATGACCTTACCCCACCTTCACGCGGTAGCCCTGGAAACAGACTGGTGTACTACAGTTTGGCTAAGAGGGTATGGATCGAGGGAAAGCTGCTGTGATTCAGCTTAGTAGTCTGGGCATAATCACAAATACTATGAGATCTGTTCGCAACACAGACAAGCACAATCCCAGAGTGAAAATGTACAAGTGTCTCCTGACCGACGTCTAGAGAGCGGTAACAGGAACAAGTGCAGTACAAATAAATGCAGAATGGATAGTGAAAATGTTTAGACTTACATTGTCCAATGAGATTGGTCACAGCAGTTTTTGCCCAGTCTCTGCATGACTGTATAATGCTGATGCAACCTGTCTGTCCTGTGTTTAAACAAGGGAAGACTGTAGTCAACTTTGTACCAGAAGAAAAACGCAGAGGAATGGATAGGACAATGTTGCTCAAGCGCAAAACTCAAAGTTGTGTTCCAGCACCTATGAAACTGCCCTATTAGGGAAAACTGGGGTAGGCAATAATGGTCAAGTGCAAAAATAAAAGTTGTGTTCGTGTTGAATGAATATGCCCTTCCTGATTACCAGTGCGCAGCCTCAGCTATGGAAATACAGAGGTGATATTTCAACTTTCCTTGTGGAGACAAAACAAAAGACATCAGTGATCGGTTGAGAATGTTCCTAAACCGGAACGACCTCACCGAGTCAGTTGCAAAGCATGAACATACTCTTTGGCACAGAACACATACATGCTGCATCGAGTGGCTGAAAAATGATCGATAAAGAGTGAAAGATGTTCAATGTTAGAGAAACAAAAGATGCCTGGGAATGGGAGGTCAAGCAAACCCAAAGACTGGTCCGGCCTAGGAAAGCTACCCTAGTAAATAAAAAGTTGCAGAAATCGGATGTGCTGGCCTATTTGTAGGCACATAACTGACACAATGTGCAATCGCTCTTAGGCTCAAATCACATACAAATCACATAGAGTGGTTTAACAAGTGGTTAATACAGATCGTTCGAAGAAGAATACATGACTAATGAGGTTTTTTTACAATCGCTATTAGGCTCAAATCACATACAAAATGCATAGAGTGGTTTAACAAGTGGTTGATATGGAGCATTTGAAGGATACATGACTAATGAAGTTTGTTTTATACAATCAACTGCACTAACAAACAAAAAAGCAAAGAGAGTCTGAAGATGAAGAATTAACTACACTGTCCCAGGTTTTCCCATATAGCACACAAATCACAGATAGTAATTGATACACAATAACAAATAATTCACATGTAGTAATTGATACACAATAACAAATAATTCACATGTAGTAATTGATGCACAATAACAAATAATTCACATGTAGTAATTGATACAACACAACAAAGTCACAGTAAATGAAAAACAATACAACACAACTTACTCATGAACTATCCTGCTAGGTAAGGAATTATCTTCAACATAATCTTGTGGTTGTGAAGGAAATTCCTCTTGGCCAAACCATCTACCATTTTGATCACCATAGTAATGATCATGGAGGTTGCGGTTGTCAGATGGAAATGACTTCATATCATCTCTGTGCTGGGAAATATCTACAGAAAAGTGCAAAGGAGAATGATACCAAGAATGATACCACATGGTATTATATAAATATCTACAAATAATATTTAATATATGCACTGACACATAAAAGAAATTAACACAGAAAGGCTGTAGTAAAACTAAATAGATATGACTTAGCTTATTGGTTATTGGTTACTAAACTGACATCATTGCACTCCAGGCAGACCCATAGGTGCTCAGTCTCCCCAACAGATATTGAAGAGTGTGCATACTCTTATGACTTAGCTTAAAGATATATTAATGAATAATATTAGAGTTTTGAGTAAAGATGACTAGTTCACTTTCTTACTAATTTGCCATTCCCTAAATCAGCAAGCCAAAAGTCCAACTGCAGTTGGATAACCTGCAGTGTCTACCCAGGGTCTTAACGCCTAATTCTCGAACTCGGTCCAGTGTCTGAGACTTGCCCATGTCACATAATTGAGAGCGTACCGCATTGATGATATCGGCTCTGTCCATACTTCTGCCCGGTTTCAAACATAGTGTATTCATAGTGTATTCTGCAACAGTACCGCATTCTTCTCGTACCATTACATGTTACAACAGGAGTGCGAACAATTTCTCAATACTGCTCTATACTGGGCAACTCATTCATTCTCTTCTATGGAATTGTGTGATATTTCTCACCTCTTTCAGTAAAGTTCGTTTCAGGGTTTCCTTTCTTTGTTACACCATTTGCCTACCACTTCAATTCATGCTTTATGATTCTTTGATCATTTCTTCTTAACCATTATAACCATATTATAACCATATATATTATAACCATATAACCATAAGTAACATAGTTAAAAGATATTTTAATTCTTTGTGTTGAATTACCTGGGTGAGAGAAATCCCTTCAGCAGAATAGTATGTTACGTCTTCAAAGTATCCGCTAATTCATCTAATACATAAATTTCTAAACTTTTTCAGCCCACCGCCCACTTTGACAACATAAACTTGTAACGCCCCTCCACATTATAACAATTTGCCAACGCCCTCTCCCACATATATACATGCTCTATTTTCTCTTTGACATAGAAAATTGATATATATTTCTGTAATATGTGGTCAATTTTCACATGATTATATGCATGAAATAGAAAATTGATGAAAAATTGGACCGTGTAAGATTGCATAAGATGAATTAAAATGCAGAATTCAAATTTTAAATGATTTTTCAATCGCAAAATCACAAAATTATTTATTTTAAAATATTTATTATTAATTTCTTCTTTAAGAGCCACTGACCCCTAATTGCCTGAACACCCCGCAATTCTTCTCAACCCACTATCGCACCCTAGAACGCTTCAACATATCCTACAGTATCCAAACATTTAAATATCATGTTGTTAAGTGGCAGTTACCAACATATTCTACAGTATCCAAACAATTAAATATCATGTTGTTAAGTGGAAGTTACCAACATATTCTATAGTAATAATAATTCCTCTCGTACTCTATACGTTACATAGGGCCTGCAAGTAATTTCTCCATACCGCTCTATCCTGGGAAACTTGCTCAATCTCCTCCATGGAACTGAGACCGATATTTCCTGACTCTCTCAGCAAAGTTCGCTTCAGTGTCTCCTTAGGTTGACCTCTCTTTCTTGAACCCTTTGCATCCCACTTCAATGCCTGCTTTGATATTCTTTGATCATTTCTCCTCAAGGTGTCTCCCAACATATCTCCATCTCTTTCTTATAACAGTTGTCACTAGTGGTTGACCAGACATATCTCTGATTTCATCACTTCTCCTGAATACGTTCCATTTTATATTCATTATTTTTCGCAGACATCTATTTTCAAATGCATTCAACTTGCTTTCTATATCTTTAGTCATTTTCCAACTCTCGCTGGCATATGTTAGGATTGATACAACATTTGAATTGAAAATTCGTAATTTAGTTTTAATACTATATAACTTGCAGTTCCATATTTTATTTAGACTTCTTAAAGCTGATGTTGCTTTGCCAATTTGTATCATAATTTCTTTTTAACATTTCCTGTGCAATCAAAATTGCTACCCAAATAGGTGAACTGCTCTGTTATTTTTATCATTTTAGAATTCCAGTGTGATATCTGCATTACTTGCCATAGGTGTCTTCATTATATTTGTCTTTTCATAGCTTATCTGCAGTCTAACTTTTGATGCTATAGATAATTTGTATGTTTTTCTTTGCATATCTTGGTTGTTTCTACTTAACAAGGCAATATCATCTGCAAAATCCAAATCTTCTAGTTGACTATTTTCTACCCAATCAATGCCAGTTTCGCACCCGCAACATTTTCGCATCACCCAGTCAATGGCCACTCCAAACAATAGCGGAGATAGAATACAGCCTTGCTTTACTCCGGTTTCAACCATAAACCAGTCGCTGTGTCCACCATCAGTGCGAACTGCACACTGTGAACTATCATAGAGGCTCTTTGTAATGTTTATTATTTTGTCTGGTATTCCATAGCATCTCAGAATATTCCACAGAGAGATTCTGTGTAGACTATCAAAGGCTTTTTAAAATCAATGAAATTTAGTATAAGTGGTTGTTGCTTCTCAATATGTTCCTCCAAAATTAGTCGTAGGGTAATTATTTGGTCTAAGCAGCTTCTCCCAGGTCTAAAACCAGCTTGTTCTTCTCTCAGGGTTGTGTCCACTGCTCCTTTGATTCTATTAAGAATGATTTTGCAGAAAGTCTTGGTCATTACTGATAATAGGGTGATCCCTCTCAGTTGTTGCAATCTTTGAGATCACCTTTTTGGGGATCTTAACAATTATTCCCTTCTTCCATTGATCTGGGACAGTTTCTTCTTCCCATACTTTATTAAATAGTTCTTGCACCTGGCTAATAGTTGTATCATCAGCCGCTTTGAGCATTCTGCAGTAATGTTGTCATCACCCGCTGCCTTATTGTTTATCAAGGAATTGATTGCCTCCTTGACCTCAGCTACACTTGTCATTTCTTCGTTAATTGGTAGGAGCTGTTTCTTGCCTCTTCGTCAAACTTGAGTAGTACTGGTGGAACAGGTCTATTTAATATTTCTTCAAAATGTTCTGCCCATCTTTTCTTCTGCTCAGTATCTGATGTTAGAACTTTACCATCTTTGCTCTTGATTGGGCCACCCTTTGAAACAAATGTTCCAGTAAGTTGTTTTAGTGTGTTGTATAGCATTTTACTGTTCCAGTCTTAGCTGCCTTTTCCCCTTCTTCGGTCAGTCGATTGACATATGCTCTTTTATCTCTTCTAGCCGCTCTTTTCACTTCCTTGTCTTTTAGTCTATATTCCTCTTTAGCTTGGATTTCATCTGTTGCATCCTTAGTATTAAATATCGCTAGTTTCATCTTTCTTCTTTCTTGAATACATTTCCAGGTGTCATCGCCTATCCAGGGTTTTCTGTCTTTCGTCTTTAATCCTGCGCTACTATTTGCTGCCCCAATAGTGTGTCCTTTATCTTAGTCCATTTGTCTTCAATGTTCTGTTCATTTTCACCATTGAGTAACTCGAACCTATTCTTAAGTTCGAGCTGATATTCCTCTTTTACCTCATTATTTTGTAGTCTTTGACTGTCTATTCGCAGTTGTTCTTTTTAGTATGGTGAATTTTCAATTTCAGTTTCAATTTACCTATGCATAAATTATGATCACTTCCTACATCTGCCCCTCTGTATGCACGGATATCCAGCAATGATGTTCTAAATTGTGTATTTATGCACATATGGTCAATCTGATTCCTGGTCACTCCATCTGGTGAGGGCCAAGTAAGTTTATGAATTTCCTTATGTGCAAAGATGGTACCTCCAATTACTAAGTTTGACAGCATACATAACTCCGCCAGTCTTTCTCCATTCTCATTCATTGTGTTTATTCCTTGTTTTCCTATAGCTCTCTCTACCCCTACATTATCACTTGCAACCTTGGCATTAAAGTCCCCATTACTACTAACAGATCATGTTTTTGGGTCTTGCTAATTTGATCTTGTAGTTGCTCATAAAATGTGTCTTTCTTATCATCGTCAGCCTCATTTGTTGGTGCATAACACTGCAGTATTGTCATATTGACATGCCTGGTACTGAAGCGGGCTCTAATTATCCGACTCGAGATGGGTTCCCATTCTAACATGCTCTTTGCTACTCTAGGTGTCATCATTATACCTACTCCTTCAAAATGCTTACCATCTTCTCTTCCTGAATATATGAAAGTTAATCCACTAACTATTCTATCTGTTCCAGGCCATCTCACCTCACTTAACCCCAGTATGTCCAGCTCGTATCTCTTCATTTCTTCTGCAATTTGGGCTGATTTTGTAGCCGTGGCCATCGTTCTCACATTCCAAAATCCAATTTTAGTGTGTCTTTGAGCCAAGTAATGTAGAGTCGGGTTGCTGACTTCCGCAGAGCGGCTTTCATCAGCAACCGTCATTGATACACTAGGTGCACCGCACACCACCTGGCTGGTCGGTTTACGGTATGGCGTCCTTTCTTACAAGTTTCTGTAGCTATTTCAATTTCTTGTGATGAGGTAGCTGGCCTCACGCACAAGTCCTCCTCCTTTTCATCCGGGCTTGGAACCGGCATTGGCAGAGTTATATTATCTAAATATATAAGTATATCCTATAGTACCTAAACATTTAAATATCATGTTGTTAACTGAATTACCAACACCTATTACCTCATAAAATAGTGTTAGCATTAGTACACATATCCTGATGTCCTAAACATTAATATCGGGATGGAAGACCACTCCTCTTTTTCCGTCGTCTTTAGCGATACTTCGTAGTACTCAACACAATGTGTGATTGTGTCCCGCAACACAGAATGCTTCCTTCACTGGGTTTATTCCTACATGAGTCAATGCATTTCTGTACAGTTTGTCAAATCCATAGTCGATTTCATATTTCTTATTATGTAAGAAGATTAATATGTCGCAGTCAGCTGAAAATTTTCGGAAGATGAGTTCATATCCTGTCAAGGATATCAATCAGAGCAAGCAATGTTGAACTACTTTAAACTGTCTTCTGAAGTATGGAATTAGACTTGAATATGATTATTCTGATTGACAGCGTTCACGAATCCAAGGTGAGTGATGAACATTTAGAAGGTATTATTTAGGACGTCTGGATTGATGTTCAACATTTCAGTCTGATTTTTTTCGCCAAATACATGATTAACTATAAGGGCAGACCAGTCAGCATTGATAGTAGAAACACGATTTTGGTGCACATCTTTGTCAAAATACCTGTGTCTAAAGCGAAGGTCTACATGTTGAACGACTGGCATAGTAAATGAATACTGTAGATTGAATGGAAGGCTAAGTCTAAAAATTGATAGGACACTTGATTTGATCTGACTTGTTTATTTCAAAGGCAATTGCTGATTGTGACATGATTTAGCTCAAGTGGTCCAGGCAGGGTTCCCTTGAAGGTATGAGTTGGAGGTTTACATCAATTTATAGCTGGCCTAGGACTCATGATGCTGTTATTGAGTTACCATTGACATATTCTAAGAACCAATAAAGATCATTTGAGAACATCATATATGTAAGGGAATTACCAACATATCCTATAGTACCTAAACATTTAAATATCATGTTGTTAAGTGGAAGTTACCAACATATTCTATAGTACCTAAACATTTAAATATCATGTTGTTAAGTGGAAGTTACCAACATATCCTATAGTACCTAAACATTTAAATATCATGTTGTTAAGTGGAAGTTACCAACATATCCTATAGTACTCTTTTCCCTCTGCCTTTACGCCCTTGGCGTTTAGGGCAGTAACAAACGTACACCATTCTTCCCTGTTCATGGCCTTCCTCTGTATTGTGTTCCAGCTATGATTCATTTCCTTCAGTTATTGCTCTATCGTTCTCCTCCAGGTCGTCTTGGGTCTTCCACGCTTTTGCCTACCCTCTGGAGTCCATCTCGGTGCAGTTTTCTTGTCGAGCCAGTCTCCATGCGCATCACATGTCCAATCCATCTCCAGCGTCGTCTCCGGATGATAGTGCCCATATTCTCTTGTTGGCATCGTGCAAGCAATTCTTGGTTCAAGATAGTAGTCGGCCAGTACACGCGTAAGATTTTTCGCAGACAAGTTGTATGAAAGGCGGAGAGTCTGGACATATCCTGTTCTGTCATTCTCCAGCATTTCGATCCGTACAGCAATGTTGACAGCACACAGCTGTTATGGATACTAGTCTTGGTTCTGATGCTGTATTGGGCAGATTTCCAGGCGGTCTGAAGGGTCATGAATGCACTTAGTGCCTTACTCAGTCTGTTTTTAATGTCAGATCCAGCGCCTCCTTCACTGCTAATAACACTTCCAAGGTATGTGAAAGCGGTTGTATCTCAGAGGGTTTTACCTTCTAGTTTGACTGGTGCTGGGGTTGCTATGTTCAGAGTCATTACTTCAGTTTTCTTCTGATTTATTTTCAGCCCAACCATCTCACTATATTGGTTAACCTTTATAACACGGATCCGGCCGATTGTCGCCATTGATTGTATAGCCAAAAACAGGATGGCCGATCATCGCCCCATCTTTGTTCCTCACAACACCGTAACAACTTTCCCGCCTCGAAACACCGCTAATGCTCTCCCCTTATTCACTGCTCTAATACGTTTACAAATGGCCGCTTGCTAGTGAAATTGGAGCATCGTGTGATTTTTGGTTAATTTTTTTGGACAAGTGCCCTAAACTGTCTAAAAATGTCCGATTTGATGATTCACCTGTGATTTAGATGTTTAGGAAACATTGTAATTAAGTGATTCTAGCCAGGAGGCATATAATAGACTTAGTAATGTGATAGAACAGATGGAAACAATGAAATAACAACAGCTCAAACGTGGTCCAGAGCAGGGTATACCCTCCTGAAAATGATTGGAGTGTGTTACATCAATTCTATGAACTGACTGGCCCAAAACACATGAAGAGACTCTATGACTGCCTGTTATTTGTACCTGTTTCTAACTCTTTTATTGACATCATTTGTACAAGAAACCAATAGATATGCCACTCAGTTCATTGAGAACAATGGCAATATCATCAAGAGGAGATCTATTGTTCAAAATTGGAAGTCCACCAATATTCCTAACCGAAAAAACTATTTAGTTTGTTGTGGCCGCTCTCAAAGAGGAGGAAGGAACTGAAGCAGAAACATGTATTCTACATGTGAAAGAGGTGTATACCACTATTGTTTTGACAAATATCATTGTAAAAGGTCAAGGCACAATAAAAGATAGAAATAACATATATAACTGTATTTGGTTGTATGTATCTTACCTTGAAGTTGTAATTACATGTATTGTCTTTGCTATTTTTAGATATGCAAATGAGCTAATTTGCATATATGTCAATTTTAAACATTTTTGTTGTCAGTAATGTACCTCAATATATACCCTTCCTATAAATATATATATTACATGGTGTCAGAACAACAGAAAGGTGTCTAAAACAAATAACAAAAACACACCCACATTTACTGAAATAATGCTCCGTGTTTTTGGCTAAATCTCAAAATTCATCCCGTGCTAAAAGGGTTAAGGCGGCAGGTCTTTTCCTGGATATCTCTATGTGTATGAGATAGGAGTGCGATGTCATCTGCAAAATCTAGGTCTTCTAGAGTGGATGTGAGCGTCCATCTAATACCTCTTGCCTTGTCTTCCGTTGTTTTACACATCACCCAATCTATGATAGTGTTGAATAATAGGGCTGACATAACACATCCTTGTCGCACGCCTGTTTTTACTTCAAACTTTAGTTCTGAGGTTTCAACACTGCATGCAAACTTGCTGTAGCAGCTTTTATAATATTTATAAAACACAGTGGGATTCCATACCATCTTAGGATACGCCATAGACTTTCGCGGTGTATGCTATCAAAAGCTTTTCAAAATCTACAAAGTTGATATAGAGTTTGCTTTGCCATTCTGTGCATTGCTCTATGATATTTCTAAGAGCAAATATTTGGCCTATACAGCTCCGTCCTCTGCTAAATCCTGCTTGTTCCTTTCTCAGTTTCTTATCCAAAGCCTCAGTAATGCGTTGTACGATGATTTTGCTTAAGATTTTACTTGGGACAGAAAGCAGTGTTATTCCACGCCAATTATTACAATTGGCAAGGGAGCCCTTTTGGGTATCTTGATGATGACTCCTCTGTTCCATGCATCAGGTATTATTTGGGCATTCCATATAGTAGTTAACAAGGGTTGCTGGATCTATTTTGAATAGTTCTGCGTTTAAGTTATCATTCCCTGGTGCCTTGTTATTCTTAAGAGATTTAATTGCTGTAATGATCTCATCCGGGCTGGGTGTTTCAATGCCAATTTCTAATTCCTCTGTTGGTTCTGGTATGTATCCTATAGTACCTAAACATTTAAATATCATGTGTTAAGTGGAAGTTACCTAAGTGTGATTTTTCTTCAAATGTCCACTACTACACTTATTTTATACTCCAACAAATGGGTGTGCAGGTGCAGCCCATAAACAAACATTTAATTCTATGACATAAACTGTGAAATCAAGTCAATCATATATTTTCATTATTGAACAACAATTCCTCTCATTAATCTAGATTAATTGTTGATAACTCTGAGCAAGAGAATAGTGTTATTATATGCTGATGGGTATGTGTTGCTCTCTCTCTCTGCCTTTTTAACTCAGATTGGGACCCAAACCTTTAGCTCCTCGCCTTAATCCGAAATCCTTTCATACCCGCCATAGTATCTTCCTAAAACCCTTTCTTGTCTATCTCCTGCTTCTTTAATTGTTGATCCGCCTCAAATCTTCTTGGTCTATCTTGCTCTCTTTATTCTCTGCCTCCAAATCCTTCTTAGGTCTATCTCTCTCTTCAGGTCTCTCTCAAATCTTCTAGCATCTGCTCTTCTTTATATTGTTGATCTCTGCCTCAAATCCTTCTTTGGTCTATCTCTGCTCTTCTTATATTGTTGATCTCTGCCTCAAATCCTTCTTTAGGTATTGTTTCATGGTTAAAGAAATTAGAACCAAATTTCCTGCTAGAACCCTTAACAAAATCTGCAAGCAGAATGGAGCTTATATGATTTCATGTACACATGTACAGTCTCATGACGAACAGCAGAATACATCCAATGGTGAATTTAGGCATGACAATGGTTTGTAGCATGACTAGGATCAGCATTGGTTGACAAAGACCTGATAAACACCAGGCAATTTTAGCCAACTCAAGAATCTCACCATTATTCAACCGATAAATCAGCACACACACACACACACACAATTTAATCTTAACTATATCTCATCCTTTGACAGAAGTGTAAAAGGGATGAGATAGAGTAAGATCTTTGTCACAAACTAGAATTCAAGAATCATCACCCATTATTCACCGACAAATCAGCACACACATCTCCTGTCAAAGGATGAGATAGAGTGTTAAGATCTCGCTGTCACAAACTAGCAAGTTCAAGAATCATCACCCATTATTCACCGACAAATCAGCACACACATCTCCTGTCAAAGGATGAGATAGAGTGTTAAGATCTCGCTGTCACAAACTAGCAACTTCAAGAATCATCACCAGGGCTGTGCCGTGCTATGATACAAAGAGGCGGCGCATCAGGCGCACGGTAAGGGACGGCATAAGCAGCAAAATCAAAATTACAATTGAAGGTTATTTAAGGAAAAAACATTTAATGGCGGCATTTGTAGATTTGCATCATACTGAGAAAATATACCACACAGCCCTGATCATCACCCATTATTCAACCGACAAATCAGCACATACACATCTCCTGTCGAAGGATGAGATAGAGTGTTAAGATCTTGCTGTCACAAACTAGATTTTAATAAATCTTTGCTGTCTGTTGAACAATTGTCAATCAATCAACAGAAGAATATGTAAACAGTGTTACTTATAACTTGAAACTCTCTTTATCTTAAAAACAATGACAGAAAAATCTGTGTTAGAGGTATGAACGCCTGAATCACAACAGGAGATCTCAGGTCAAATTTTTGGAAATTTGGAATGGTTATCTACTGTTTACTGAAGATTGAGATAAGGACAGGCAAGTCTAAAGGCGTCAGTGACTTTGTAGACATTGCAGAAGAGTTGACCATGAACAAATGTTGGTTACAGTCTTGTCCATACAGAAAATTATTCAGAGGGAAGAATATACGGACAATTCAAAACATGGATATACTTGTTTGGGAATACATCCAAGACAAACAAAACAAATGATACACAATAAACAGTGAAGTTATTACAATGAATTAAGGTGTGTTCTGAGCCTGGCTCTGCATCCAGCAGGGTTTGGATCGCTAGTCTCTCTTAAGAAGGGTGAAAATTAGTAGTCTGCAGATGACCCTCAGAACACACAAGTCAACCCCACCTGCCAGGAGTATAGACTGAGAAACTTTGACCATGAGGTCCTAGGTTTAATAAACCAGGACAAAAATTGAACTGGAATGGCAACTTCTTGAGCATATCTTGTGGCCCAGACTTAGCACAGTGATTTTCATCTGTTTGGTCTGCTACAACTCAACTTGGTGGTAAACATTTTGCAGATAATAAAATGGTTGAGCAAAATGTTGCTTGACACAGCAGACCAAAGACTTCTATGCTGCAGATTTTGTAGTACTGATAAAGTGATGGAATAAATGTATCATTGTTGGTGGAGAACATGTTGAGAACAAAAATAGCATGTAAGTGTATAATAAATTGTCTCCAATTTTATATTTCCTTTAGTCTTTTTTTTAAAATAACTGACTTGCCCTTGTAGTTCTAGTTCATAGCTGAGAATCGCCGTGCCGTTGAGGCACAGATAAAATGAGCTGCGCGAAGAGACAGAACACACAGCACCCACATGTCTAACCTTGGTCATGTATGCCCCATCTGTGTTAGGGGATTGTGTTTTAGGATCGGACTCTACAGTCACCTCCGCACACACCAGAGGTGCAGCAGCACACGTCTGAGGCTGTTGTCATCATCGCTTGCTATGGACTGCTATTATTAGTTCCCAGTTCAATTTTCACTTACATTTTCTTTATGTGTGCATTACTAGTTTTTTGTATGTTGCCCCAATTTGATCAAATAGAATTAACAGACCAGGTCATTATATTTCGACTATGTACCGGACACTGCAGACTCAACAAGCACTTATATAGACTAGGAATAAGTCAAACAGCTCTCTGCCAGTGTCAGCAGGCGGAACAGACACGGAGCATATCCTGCAAGACTGTCCTCTCCTGTGTGAGCTGAGAAGCAACATGTGGCCACATCCAGTCAACCTGAAAACTAAGCTTTGGGAAACCTGACAGACCTGAAACTGACCGCCCAGTTTGTGGTCCACAGTAAATTAAGCGCATGACCAGAGATCGCCGAAGAAGATTAAATAGAATGAAAGTTATATCAAAGATTTCAAAACTCACCATTGTCAAAACTATGTGGTAAAGTTGTTACTGTTGGAAGGTCATTATCTAACACATAATGGCCATCATATCTTGTGTTTTCTGAGTTAGGGTATGCTCCTGGTGGAACAGCATGCTGCAGTGTAGAAGTAGCATCTTTGGAATACAAATCATCCTCTGAATGTTGATTAGGTCGATATACATTAGGATCACCTTTATCTGAAACAGTGAAACAGTGTTGTCAAATGTAGGCTAAGAATAACTAACAAGATTTATAGTTGTATTAAATTTCAAATGTCATACTGCCAATAACAAAATTAGCTAGGTAATGTTATGCGATTGACGTCATGGCACATTGGGCATTCCTGTGCATGCTTAGTCCTTAGCTTCAGCAGCCATTCCAGTGTCTGAGAATCACCCATATCACATAACTGTGTTAACATGGAAAAGGATACTAAAAAGTTGCAGAGACTGACAAAAGCCCTGAATGATGACAAAACATCTAGAGGGAAAACAGTTGTCCAGCAAGGAGAAGAACTACTCACAGGAAAGCGAGCAGCCACCCTGATGGCTCAGTGCTACAAGCTAGAGAGCTCATGTTCATTAAGTCAGGAGTAAAGAAAAGAGCTCAGTGGTGAGATTTTTTTTTTTTTTTTGATCCCGAAGCACTTGAGCTGAAAGCTCTTCGGCTCGGTGTCATGGACACCGTAACTCTTCGGTTCGGTGCCATAAACACCGTAAATCTGGGAAACCTGTAGCTTTTCTGCCAGTCCGCGGAGCTGAACCCACACTTACAGAGGACTTGTCACCCGTAGTCTAACGCGCTACGAACACGCTGGGCCTGAGGGCAGTGGTGAGATAAACTCTACATTATAATAAGCAACAAGTGAACCCTGTATGGAGTGTCTTCATCTTGACTGACCTCATACTGACTGAGCTGCAGAGAGCACTGAAAAAAACTATAACCTAAATAAAACCCGGAACCAAATGCAGTCTCAAATGACATGCTCAAACAAATAGACCATACGGCTAAGTCTTCTACATCAGATATATACCAATAGTTGGAGACTGGGGAGAGTTCCAGACATCTGGAAAAATGCTACTATTTACTAAACATTTAAAAGTGGCAAAGACAAGAAGGATCCGCAGTCTGCTAAGTTTCACCGCAGAACTAATGGAGAGATTGAAAGCCACTAGACTCCAGTGTTTTTAGAATCCAACCATTAACTGGATCCGGTCCAGACTGGCTACAGACAGCATAGAAGCGCTGATGACCAAATGGCATATCTCACACAGGATATAGAAAATGGTTTCCAAGAGAAGAAGAAAACCCTAAATTCTCTTCAACATCTCCAAGGCCTTCAACAAAGCATGGAAGGATGGTCTGCTAAAGCTCTTACTCAATGGAATACGGGGCAAAAAGTACCATTGGATAAAAGACCTTCTTACCCATATGCAAACCTCTGTAAAATTAGATGGAGTGTGCAGTCCCAGATTCAAATTAAGAGGAGTCCCACAGGAGTGAAATGTTCCCATTGGTATATATCAGTGACCTACCACAAGCTTTACCCAGACATCTTCTTCTTTCTTCTTTGTTCGTTCTTTGCACCAATTTTAATCACTCTTTGTGATTGTTTGATCATTGCCAAGAACATGTATACATTGCACATTGGTTTGGTAGGCCCCTAAACGCATAGACTTCTACACGTTTAGGACATGTGCATCCAATTTCAGCCGAACCTCCTTAGTCGCCTCTTACGACATGCGTGGCAGGTAACAGTGGTTCTATTCTTTACACCCCAAATTTGGGCCCGGTAACCACTCGGGCGTACCCAGACATGTATCACACTCACACCTCCGAGTTCCTTGGTTGTACCATCTTTAAACTCCAGGAAAGTCTGAACAGTCATAATATGGGCTAGTAAAAAGGTCTCGAAATAAACCAAAACGAAAACTGTAGCAACACTCTTCTCTCTGTCAATGAAGGAAGCACATTCTAAACTTAAATTGTTAACAATGATGCTGTTACACGCATTATGGTGAGATATCAGGCTGGAGTTTTATAGCTAGCATGTCTGATAGATTCCATGCAGAAGGAAGCATATTCTAAACTTAAATTGTTAACAATGATGCTGTTACACGCATTATGGTGAGATATCAGGCTGGAGTTTTATAGCTAGCATGTCTGATAGATTCCATGCAGAGTGAAATGGGGCATACAGGTAGAATTAGGATGGAGATTGAGACCTTCACTGTTGCCCAAAATGGCTTTCTGATAACCATTTTACTGCGGCCATTACTGTGCCATGCTTCATTCTATGCTTCAGAAGATTTAAAACAGTAGGAGTGGATGTTGTCTATTGAGGCTTTGAATTTTCAAAGGTTCATGTGGATCTACTGTCCAGGACATGCAGGTGTTGAACTTCCAAAGACTCACGTGGATCTACTGTCCTGGACATGCATGTGTTGAACTTCCAAAGACTCACGTGGATCTACTGTCCTGGACATGCAGGTGTTGAACTTCCAAAGACTCATGTGGATCTACTGTCCTGGACATGCAGGTGTTGAACTTCCAAAGGTTCACGTGGATCTACTGTCCTGGACATGCAGGTGGTGAACTTCCAAAGGATCATGTGGATCTACTGTCCTGGACATGCAGGTGTTCACAAAAATGAGAGAACAGACAGACTTGTAACAAACAGCACCAATATCAGGGAGTTAAAGATGGGTATGGGGGATATCATTATGTTGCACAGCGACTGTCTGAAAGATGAGGACACTGAATTGATGCTGAATCTAGACAGTGTGTTAAGGAGTTTGCAATCAAACGTTGTACAAGCAGAACTGGATACCTGAAGTACAAAATAAAGAGTGTGTTTAACCAGCAAGCCATAGAAACTAACTTGCATACTCTTCTACATCTTCTGAGGGTGACTGAGCATCAATAGGTCTGTCTGGAATGCTATAACATCAGTTCAGTAATAAATAATCAATAACTTCAAACTGTGATACAGTCAACAATAATATTAACTCTTTCCACACCAATCGCGCACACTGCACCACAGCGTATTCTGTTGACGCTATTCCCCTACACTGTGCCATTCAAGTTGTTTCCCTTATACAAGTCTTTCTAGTTTTACTTCTACTACTTTTTAAAACCTTCTTATTCTAATAGCTTGTCCAGTTTTCTTCAAATTAGTACATAATAAGATATATATATATATATATCTGTTTATGAAAAATATCAGCACACCTTGTGACAAGAGAATTGTCCAGTAATTTTCGGAGACAGACACACAGGACAGGTCTATTCTATCGCCATCGCGCCGCTTGTGGAAATGTGAACTTACACACAACAGGGCGACCGGAACAATAGTTGTAGCGTGACTACAACACACATCAACGAAAACGAAGTTTAACTGAAATTATATACACAACGTTCATCCAATTTACTCAGTAGTTTCTGAATACACACTACTGAAGTATATAAGCAACTATTATCTGCTTTGAACTAGTTAAACGGCTGCAAGATCATATCAATAGAGATGTGAAAACGTCACTAACGCCTATGGTCATACTGTGTTATTTACCCAGTATGTACTATTTGTAATTGCTGCACACACTGCCTTGTGGAGAGGGGCTCGGGAGAGCCAAAGGCTAGGGAGTAAACCCTGATCAAAAATCCCCACTGCCTTGTGGGTCAGCACGGTAATGCAGAGGGCTAGAGGAGTAAACCTTGACCAAAAATCCGGAGGAGGGACCCTAAGGCAGTTGATGGTTAAGTGTGTATTCCTTGCCATCTTCTGGCATCTCCTGCAAACCCTGCTGGATTCCAACGTATAGACTTTGTCTTTCCTTTGGAAAAACAGTAGGGTAGAGAGGGGTTTGTGCAAAATGGGCAAGGCACATTCTCCATATCAGCTGCCCAGGCTAGGCACAGAGAGAGACGACACTTCATCTTTTCTTTCGGCTCGAGCACAACACGAAATGTTGTTCTGTGAACTTTCGGAGAGAGGAAGAGGCACCAGGGCAGACCACTGCTCAGATATAAAGATGTCTGCAAAACCTCAATGAAAAACTTTTCTATAGATCCCAGCACATGGGAGGGACTAGCAGATGACAGAGTTGTGTGGAAAGTCAAATTACGGAAGGGCGCAGAGTCTTTTGAGAAGAGACTTATGTACGAGCTGAACAACAAGAGAAAAGCGAAAACTCAGAAGTTGTCACAGTAAAACACTTGCCTATTGACCGTCTGTAAAGATGAAAAGGGCCATATATATCTGTTTATTTACTGACAAGTAGTTATGTAGTTAAAGAAAACAAAACGGTAAATGTGAACACTAAGAACAACATAGAAGAAGATTGGGACTTTCTCAAAAACACGCTGATAAATGCTGCAACAAACACAGTAGGGTATGTCCAAAGACAAAAGAAAAAGTGGCTAAGCGATAACACCTGGACAAAAATTCAAGAAAGGAAACAAGCAAAACTAACTTTTCTATCCACGAAAGACAAGCTTTCATACGATAACAAGAAACAAAAATACACCATGTTAGATAAAGAGGTGAAGCCAAGAACACGAAAAGATAAACAAAACTTTATTCACAATCTAGTCACCGATGCGGAAACAGCTGCAAAAACTGGGAACAATAAGACCGTATTCCACATTATGCAGCAACTATGCAAACATACTCCTACACCGAATAAACCCATCAAAGACAATCAAGGTAGGATACTGCTGTCAGAAGAACAACAAAAACAACGGTGGGCAGAATATTTTAAAGAAATACTAAATAGACCGCAACCAGAGATTGTTCCCAACCTAGATGAAGAAATCACCATGCCCACACTAGAAGCTTCCTGCTAGCCATTCACACTGGAAGAGTTGAAATCTGCCATTAAAAAATTGAGAAACAACAAAGCGGTTGGTGATGATAACATCTCTGGAGAAATGCTCAAAGCAGCAGATGATAACAACTTACAACATATACTCCAACTGATAAATGAAATCTGGCAAAATGAATCCCCACCACAACAGTGGAAAGATGGTATTATTTTCAAATTACCTAAAAAGGAGATTTGTCTGATTGTAATAACTGGCGTGGGATCACCCTACTGTCAGTGCCAGGAAAACTTTTTGTAGCATGTTACTCGAGAGACTGAAGAAGTCTATAGACGAAAGGCTAAGAGAAAACAAGCAGGGTTTAGACCAAAACGAGCATGCATAGATCACATCTTCACACTAAGAGTAATCATTGAAGAGTTCGTAGAATTTCAATCGAATTTAATCATCAACTTTGTTGATTTTCAGAAAGCGTTTGACAGTATTCACGTCCTGCTTTGGAAACTACTAAAAATTACGGTTTCCTACTAAATTCATCAACATCATAAAATCCTTCTACAGTGAATCGCTGCAGTGTAAGAACAGATTTCGGTAACTCTGACTGGTTCCCAGTGGAAACAGGAGTGAAACAAGGCTGCGTCTTATCGCCAATGCTCTTTGGAATAGCAATTGACTGGGTCATACGAAAATGCACAAATAACGCAAATATGGGCATCAAATGGGTTGATAAAATTTTAGAAGACCTTGATTTTGCCGACGATATAGCCCTTTTGAGTTCATCACACCAAGATATTCAAATGAAAACAAACCTTCTCCAAAATATCTCAGGACAAATTGGTCTCCAAATCAACACCACAAAAACAAAAATTGTTGACCTTACCAGCAGTCCAGAAAATATCCAACTAAAAACTACACTCTTGAAAAAGTCAAAAGTTTTACATACCTAGGGAGTATGATGACATCTACGGGGATACAGCGCCAGAAATTCCATACAGAATCGCATTGGCATCAAGTGCTTTTACAATTGTCAAATTGGAAGTCAATTACTCAGCAAGCACTTAAAATTAAAGATCTTTAACTCTTGTGTGATTCCAGTATTAACTTATGGATGCAAGAGTTGGAAAGCAACACAAGCTCTAGAAAGAAAATTAGATAACTTTGAGAATAAATGTCTTAGAAGAATACTGAACCTCAAATGGTCAGATTTCAGACCCAATACACAAATAAGACAAGAGACCAAGCAAGAAAATGTATCAAATTTTATAAGAAAGCGCCGCTGGAACTACATCGGCCACACACTTAGAATGGATGAGAGAAGACTCCTTACCAATCCCTCATATGGACACCAGAGGAAAAAGAAAACGAGGAAGACCAAGAGAGACTGCGTAGAACCATCATCAGAGAAGGCTCAACGATGGGTCTAGCAAACATTAAAGACCTAAAACAGATAGCAGCGAACCGCGAGACATGGAGAGCTATGACCTCTGACCTATGCGCCGCCCACAGGCCCAAGAGGAAAGACTAACTAACTAAGTTATGTAGTTAGTTGTTAGCGGTATCTCTTTATGTGACAACAGTGGTGTTAACTGTCCCAATACTTGGTTAGCTTTTGTGCAACGATTGCTGATTTCGCTATCGATACTTCCATCTGCAATTTTCACAGCATTGTTGTTACATAAAGAGATACCGCTAACAACTAAAGCAAATCTCATAAGAACGATTTTCTGGCCAACACTATGTTACCAGTGTCAAACATGGCCAATAACAGCAGCTAATGAGCAGAAATTCATAACGACAGAGATGAGGTGCCTTAGAAGAGCTGCAGGTGTGACAATAAGAGACAAAATTAGAAATTAAGAAATCAGGAGATTGGATGTAAACCAGTCTGCAATTCATAAAGAACAACAGATTAAATGGTTTGGACACCTGACAAGAATGTCCTGGTATCGCCTACCACAGAGAGCCACACAGAAAAGTATAATGAGTACAAAGCAAGAGGAAGACCACACAAAAGATGGAGCGATCAAGAACAGCCTTACGAACATGAATATCAGCTTACAAAGTGCCTTAAAACAAGTACACACAAGATCATTACGTTTCACCCTCAACACTTCTATAAAGAAGTAAATGGTGGAATGGTGGAAGAGAAGAAGAAACAGAGTAGTTATGATTTTTTTTTTTTATGATTTTTTTTTTGCCTCCCTTGAAATAACTTTGTACAACTGAGGAAATAACTGTACGTAAAGAGTTAACTCTTTCCATGCTGAGTTATTTCCTGAATTTGCACCTGTGTGGTGCCAGGGCCCAAGGAAACAAAGAATAGTACCACTGCGACCTACAATGTATGTCGTAAGAGGCGACCAATGTAGGCATCAGGGATGCTACCTAGTAAATAAAAAGCAGCGCAGAAATTGGATGTGCTGGCCTACTTGTAGGCGCATAACTGGCACAAGATACAATCGCTCTTAGGCTCGGATCACATACAAATCACACAGAGTGGTTGATCAGGTGATCGATATGGAGCGTTGGAATAAGAAGAAATTCCCTCAATTTTTAAGCAGTTCATTCAAGGGATGTTATAAAAACAAACATTCCAACTACTCGTCAATAAATAAACATATATATATATATTACGAGGTGCATTGAAAAGTAATGCCTCCAAGTCCATAACTTTGTTAATAGTGTTCGGAGGCAATTGACACCGATATCAGAATAAAGTATATGTAAGTGTGTTTTCAGGACAGTAAGTGTCAAGTGTCTGGAATGTTGCACATCGCACAACATTATCCAAGATGGCGTCATACATGGAAATTCGGTTGAAGCAAAGGTTGAACAACACTAAGCTCGCGTGGGCGAACTGATTCATGCCAATCGCCGCATCAAGCAAAAGATGTCGCTACAATGCTTGAAATTTCGACGGCAGTACATCACATTATTCATGTATTGCTAGGGTATAGGAAAGTTTGTGCAAGATGGGTCCCTCGCATGCTCGTCCACACACCAGTAGACAAACAGCGGCAGCATTAGAGCGTCTCAATTTTGATGACATTTTAGCGCACCCACCATATAGCCCCGATTTGGCACCTTGTGACTTTTCCTGTTCCCAAAGCTCAAGGAACATCTCAAAGGAAACAGATATGCTTCTGACGAGGATGTGGCAGCAGATGTGCGTACCTGGCTTCGTGAAAAATCATCAGATTTTTTCTTTGACGGGATGCAACAACTAGTTCGACGTTGGCGTGTGTGTGTGGAACGTAGAGGTGACTATGTCGAAAAATAATGACTCTATCGTGTAGTGGACATCTCAAGCTTTCTGAAAATGTATGTTTCATTTGTAAATTATGTATATTAACAAAGTTATGGACTTGGAGGCATTACTTTTCAATGCGCCCTCGTATATATATACTAGTATATACTAAATTGAAGAAAACTGGACAAACCAATAGAATAACAAGGTTGAAAAGTAATATAAGTAAAACAGTAGAAGTAAAACTAGAAAGACTTTTTATAAGGTAAGCCGCCGAGTGGTTACGGGCCCAAATTTGGGGTGTAATGAATAGAACCACTGTTACTTGCCACGCATGTCGTAAGAGGCGAGCGACTAAGGAGGTTTGGTTGAAATCGGATGCATGTGTCCGCCAGGGAATGCTAATGCTTGCAGAAAACGGATGCATCAGTCCGTAAGGCGCATAACATGGTGCAACGACCCCTCACAATGAGGAATGGGATAATGGATTCTACGGTCGCCAATCTGCCTTGGAGATATAGCCACGCAGTAAGAATGTCAGACTTACCATCACAAGGGTGGCCAAAACTTACTGCTGGAAGAGATTGGCACAAACGGGAAGCAGAAATCATAGGAATTATATCCTACAGAACTGCCCCCAGTATGCAGACTTGAGCAGAAAGAGGTAGCCCACTTACACTAGTGTCCAAGACAAACGGTAAAGATAATCTGAGGCAGACGGCTGCCTTTATTAGAGAATCCAAAATCCCAATCAAGTGAGAATTCAGAAGAAGAATAAGGGAAGCAACTCTATGGCGCAGTGTGCGGCTAATAGTGTGCAACAGACTTGTGCCGTGGCGCAGTGTACGGCTTAAAGCGTGGAAAGAGTTAACTACAATTGTGCTAACCACAAACTGTCATACTGTCAGTAATAACAACATTAAGTACACAGTTGTGCTAGATGTAAAATGTTATACTGTCAGAAATAACATTAACTAAAGTTGTATTAGCTGTAAAGTCTTATCGGCAACAACATCGTTACAGTTGATGTACTGACTAAAGTTATTAGAACAAGCAATATTTCTTGCGATGATGAGTTACCACCATGATTGAAACGTAGATGGATGTGATGAAAAAAGCTCTTTGTGATATCACAAGAAGTGAAATCAGTCATTGATGCATGCATGAATGAAAGAAAGTATGACTTACCCAAATCATTAGCTACAACAGCTGGTGGTATTGAGACAGAATCTGCAAATGGCCTTTCTTTTTGAACAATCAGCATAAGTTTGTCCCTGCTCTTGTCGATAAGTTTCTTGGCTTCTGCCAGGGAGATATTATCTACAGATGTGTTGTTGATCTGGGAAATGACAATAACTTAATTTTACTAAGATTCTCTAGCTCCTGGAGAAACATGTATGAGGGCGATTTGAAATGTAATGCCACCAAGGACATAACTTTGTCATTAGGTTTCTGAGGCAATTGACACCAATGTGAGAATATTGTATAAGTAAGTGTCTTTCAGAAAAAAAAGTGTCAATTGTGTCGAAAGTGGTACATGTGCACAACAGTATCCAAAATGGCAACATACATGAAAATTCAGTTGAAGCAACGAGCTGTGCTTGAATTCTTGACCGCCAAAGGTTGTGTACCCATCAATGTCTACAGAACAATGAGAGCGGTATATGGTGTCACCTGTGTTGATGTAAGAACAGTTAGAAGGTGGGCAAAGACTATAAAAGGCGACAATCCAGCCATGACAAACCTGCATGATCAGGCCCGTAGCGGAAGACTGATCACAACTGTGGATGAACAACAACAAGCTCTCGTATATGAACTGATTTGTGACAATCGCAGAATCAAGCAAAAAAATGTCACCACTATGCTTGGGATTTCGATTGAGCAAGTACATCACATTATTCATGTTTTGCTTGGGTATAGGAAAGTGTGTGCAAAATGGGTCCCTCGCATGATGACATTGGAAATGAAACAGCAGCATTAGAGCGTCTCAACTTTGACAACATTTATGTGCACATATCATATAGCCTCAATTGGCACCTTGGGGCTTTTTCCTGTTCCCAAAGCTCAAGGAACATCTCAAAGAAAACAGATATGCTTCTGACCAGGATGTGGCAGCAGATGTATATGCCACGGTTCGGCAAAAATTGTCCTGTTTATTCCTTAACGCCGAGTGGTTCCCGGGCCCCAATTTGGGGTGTAAAGAATAGAACCACTGTTACCTGCCGCGCATGTCGTAAGAGGCGACTAAGGAGGTTTGGCTGAAATCAGATGCATGTGCCCTAAACGTGTAGAAGTCTATGCATTTAGGGACCTACCAAACCAATGTGCAACGTATACACGTTCTTGGCAAAGATCAAACATATCACAAAGAGTGATTAAAATTCATCGTAAAGAACGAACGCAAAGAAGAAGAAGAGAAGAAGATTCCTTAACAGGCTGCAAAAACTTATTTGACATTGTGTCGAATGGGGAGGGGGGTGTGTGTGACTACGTTTAAACTAATGACACTTTACGTAAAGGACGTCATTCAGAAAATGTATGTCTCATGTGTACATTATGTATATTAGTTAAGTTATGGCCTTGGAGGCATTACTTTTCAAATTACCCTCGTAGATACCCTGTCTAATGTTAACATTCAGAGCATGACCATATTGTAGGTCATTTCCATCAAAGGAATTCACAAAGGACATGCCCAGAAAGCTCACATTGGTAAAACTAAAGTCAAAGATTAAACTATACTACAAATAAATGTAGTAAAGAGCATGACAGTCTGGGTCAACATCTCATCAAAGATTAAACTATACTACAAATAAATGTAGTAAAGAGCATGACAGTCTGGGTCAACATCTCATCAAAGATTAAACTATACTACAAATAAATGTAGTAAAGAGCATGACAGTCTGGGTCAACATCTCATCAAAGATTAAACTATACTACAAATAAATGTAGTAAAGAGCATGACAGTCTGGGTCAACATCTCATCAAAGATTAAACTATACTACAAATAAATGTAGTAAGGAGCATGACAGTCTGGGTCAACATCTCATCAAAGATTAAACTATACTACAAATAAATGTAGTAAAGAGCATGACAGTCTGGGTCAACATCTCATCAAAGATTAAACTATACTACAAATAAATGTAGTAAAGAGCATGACAGTCTGGGTCAACATCTCATCAAAGATTAAACTATACTACAAATAAATGTAGTAAAGAGCATGACAGTCTGGGTCAACATCTCATCAAAGATTAAACTATACTACAAATAAATGTAGTAAAGAGCATGACAGTCTGGGTCAACTATTAGTCTACCTAGAAAGACTTTCTAAATGTGTCTAAAGCAGTAAAATCCAATGTCTAAAATAAAAAAAATTACTTCTGCATTTTAGATAATATTGTCTAGGGATCAATCCCCACTTTGCATTGGTTATTGGTTACTAAACTTGCGTCATTGCACTCCGGGCAGACCCATAGGTGCTCAGTCTCCCCCAACAGATATCGAAGAGTATGCATACTGATGGTTCGTATGGCTCGCTGATTAAACACACCTCTCACTCTGCCTCTCAGGCATCCAGTTCTACTTGTACAACGGGTAACTCCAAACTGCCAAAATCGTTTGATCGATTCAACATCGATTTTAGTGTCTTCATCCAACAGACAGTCGTGAAGAGACTGAAGAATATCCCCCTTATCTATCTTTAACTCCCCAACAATCGATGCCGTTGATGCAAGCCTGTCCACTCTCTCATTACCGTAAACACCCGCATGCCCAGGACAGTATATCCACGTAAGCCTCTTCAAGTTAGAAACTTCTATAGACGACATCCACTCATACCGAAACCTGCCCTTCTGGATTTGTGAAGCATCGACTGAGAGTCAGATACAACAACGGCCCCAGAAGTTCTAGAGATCCAATGGAGAGCAGCAGTAGCGGCCTCAACCTCCATCCTCATACTAGAAGTAGTTGTCCTGTATGCCCCACTTCGCTCTGCAACAACCCTACCATGCGCATTAGCCAAGATACCCCAGCCGGACCTCACTACGTTGAACCGACCCATTGGTATAAACAACATCCTCATCCCTTGCATGATCTTCTATCAGCTGCTTAACTGTGAGATCAGCCTTCATGTTGCCCCAATCTCTACATTCTCTTCCAAGAGTAATGATAACGTTGAGATAGTTGATCATTCTACCATCTATATATTAAGATATCATCAGCAAATGTCAATGTTCGACCCAATCCGGTTGGCTGAATTTTAGCTACATTTGCTGTGTAAATATTAAACAACACGGGTGATAGAGGAGAACCCTGGGAAATCCCGGGCATATACATGCAGGATCCGATATCCATGTTCCTAAACGCAGGGCAACGGTTCTCTCCACTAAAGAAGCAGCTATCCAGTTCCCCAGCCAAGGATTAACTTCATATTTAATCAAAGAACCACCATTATTGAAAAATTTCTTGTTATAAGCATCCTCCAAGTCGATGGCCACAGCAACAGTCTCTTGCTTTGATTGGAAGCCTTCATAAACATCATATGTAAACGTACCAGCATTGTCCCATGTCCCTTTCATTGGTCGGTAGCTACCCAAAGTGTCAGGGAGGATGTGGTCAGTCTCTAAGTGACACATTACCTTTCTGGCCACTATCTTCTCTAGTAATTTGCCATTTACATTTTGCAAGGTGAGTATGTGGTAGCTGCTGAGCAGTTTAGGATCCTTCCCATGTTTATGGAGCGGTCGTAAATAACTATGAAGCCAATCCTCGGGTACCACAGCATTCTGTACACTTTTGTTAAAATCACAGCTGCATTAATAATAGTCTCGTCAAGCTGTTTGATGTGATGATATTGGACACCATCAGGCCCTGGAGCGGTGCTGTGGCTTGCCTTGAGTGCATTAACAACACTCATCAAAGTGCATGTAGTAAAGAGCATGACACTTTGCATTATTTGTTTTAAACAAAAATAAATACTTGTGTTTTTCCTTGTTTACATCAACAAAGTCTTACTTTAAGAATATTGTCTCCTTCCTTCAAAGCAGATTCTTGTGAGGCTAAAGTGTGTTGAATTATTTCCTTAATGAACAGCTTGCATCCTAGCACAACACCAAATTCTGAAGAAAATACAAGTATACAAGGCTCGACTCATATTCTGACCTTTACTGTAGCATTAATGATTTCCATGCTCAATATCCATGATTCACTACCATACAACAGAATTGACAGTATATAACTCTCAAGAACAATCTTTTAAATGTTAAGACATTGAATTGCTATGTGGGATGCTCTATACTTTCAGAAATTTAATTTGTCCTGGTGACCTATTATATTCTTTACAACTGGAATGTGACCAGAGCTACCAGTTGCTGTAACAATGTAACTTGTTTAAAAGGGTTTAAAAGCCGAAGGATTGACTTCATTGCACCGGGTTTTGCCCCATATCACTCGGTCCCTCTCCGTAGAAATGGCACACCACCTGCCGAGAGTACTGCACAAAGCACAAACTCTGTAGCTCCGGCAACAATCCTAGGGGTCTCTGGAAAAAACTGCACTTGCGAACAGAAGGCTGCGGTCCGGATTCGAACCCACGTCCTTCGACTCGCCAGGCAAAGGGCTTAACCACTTAGCCACAGAGACCCCCAAATGTAACTTGTAGGAGAGAGAGAAAGTATAAGTTCAGTAAAGGAATACTTGGCAACCTTTACTTCTGGAAATCAATGCTTACTTTTCATCATACAAAGGAGAGACAAGAAACTTCAGTTGTGTCAAACCTTTATGGGAGTATGTCGAAATAGATTACTGATGTGTTACATCATGTTTCCCAATAGGGAGTGGGGAGGTTCAGTTAGCTGCCAGTAACTCTCCTGATCATAGACACATAATTGTTTCTCCATCGACCACACAGCAAGGTAAGATTAAACTGGTGACAACTGGTTAACTGGAGAGCAATGACGCTAGATGGAAATCAAAGCTGGGATTAAATGTGTTTTGGGAGTAAGATTTAAAGCACCAGAAAGAATGCAATAGATAAAAACATGAACACTAAAACATGCATGAAGACAAAAGAGAGCATATTAGAGAACTGGCAGGCTCACACAGAAATGAGAGTAGATCGGGTACATGAGAGGGTAAAAAGGTAGCTGCAAGTTGGTTATTAACAGAGTCAGACCAGATCAGGGTTTTGAATAGAGGAAACTCACACACTAAAGAACTTGCTTGTGAGGAAAGACAGAACCAAATTGAACCAAAAAAAGGCAGACCAGTGAAGATTTCTGTATACAGATTCAGAGAGTCATCCAAACTCAACAGTAAACAGTCTTCTACAACAGAACATCAGGAAAGAAGGAGAGAGGAAGACCATGAAAAAGATGGTTAGATGGCATAGCAGAATTCTGTCAAAGAGCAAAAATAACAATTACCCAAGCCACCAGAACAGCACTAGACAAAAACAGAAAACCACAACACTGGGCAACAACCCAATAACAGTGTGACGACAAAAGAAGAGAAGAAGACTGTGCAATGCTTCAGAAATGTGAGGATTCAGTCGACAGATATAAAAGTAGAGACCTTGAACATAATTGTTTTGATGTTTGATTCTAGCAAAGTCTGCTAGAATAAGCGATTGAATGATGATAGAACACATAGTCTGAGTTGTATATGTCTGGGACAGACTTTTGATGCCTAACTTATGGAAATCATTTTATTTTTATACTTGTTTATTTTAGAGATCATTCCATAATTGACATTGTGATTGTATTAAGTTGGGAATAAACAATTTGCAAGAGAAAAGCTGTGTGGTTTACTGTACATCCCACCAGTGCAGTCTGTAAACTAAATCTAGATGTACATTCCAATGACACATCTAGAACTGCACTGGTACAGTCTACTTCTTCACCCTGCGCCCCATGGAACCAAGGCCTTCCAAGCCTGCCTATCCAAGGCCATTTTTTTCAGATTTTGCCACTCTCTTCCCATTTTCTTGTATTCCGTCTCCAATTTCTGTCTCCAGGTGTTCCTGGGTCTTCCATTACCTCTACTGCTTTGGGTGTTCCATCGGAGTACCTGTCTCGTGATGCTGTCAGGGGGTTCCTCAATGTACGCCCTATCCATCGCCACCTTCTGTCCATTATCTCTTGTTCCACCTGCCATTGTCCCGCTCTATCCCACAGTTCTGTTTGTGGTCCTGTCATACCATCGCAGATGGAATATTCTGCGCAGGCATCTATTGATGAATGTCTGCAACTTTTGATGTTTCCCTTAGTTGTTCTCTATGTCTCCATTTCATATAGAAGGACAGCCTTGACATTTGAGTTAAATATCATTATCTTAGTTCTATTCCTGATCATTCTTGAACTTCATAAGTCCTTCAGAATAGCAAATGCTGATCTTGCCTTTTGTATTCAAACCTTAACATTTTTATATGTGCCACCTTGAATGTTGATAACACTTTCCAGATATGTAAATGTGTCCACCTCTTTTAATGGTGATCCTGTCAGTATGATAGGGTCTCTGGACTTAGCATTTCATCTCTGATCTTTGTTTATCTCCATGAATAGGCAGATCCAGTTGTTGTGAGTTTGTTTCTAGTTTAGTTGTTTTTTCTTGCATCTGTTGATGGCTGTGGGAGAGGAGTGCTAGATCGTCTGTAAAATCATCACTAGTACAGTACTGATATCTATGTACTTGATTAACCCATTTATCTTGAGGATGCATTCCGGAATA
The DNA here is from genome assembly GCA_020796225.1 of Arion vulgaris. NCBI lineage: Eukaryota > Metazoa > Mollusca > Gastropoda > Stylommatophora > Arionidae > Arion > Arion vulgaris. The sequence continues at coordinate 23,312,686 of CM036777.1, read as the reverse complement.
TTTGTGGGTTACAACTATGTTTCACAATAGCTGAGATGTAAATACAAAAAACGAATCAATATTCTAGGTGTTAGCACAAAGCTGTCCCCTCCTAGAAAACTCATTGATTCTGTGGACTAAATCACTTACCATCTTTTTGCTCTTTTGCACAAAGTGATCTTAAATGGAGGACTGGATCTGTCAACTTTTGTTGTTGGCAGTGGCAGTAACACTTTTCTTCTCACAACCTGAACAAAGATGACATATTTTACCCAAAGACAAAATAATATTTATATATATATATATATATATATATATATATATATATATATATATATATATATATATATATATATATATATATATACATGTAACACATACTGTACTTAGAAGCCACACTGAAGTCTAAATAGATAACAGTAAACCCTGTCCTTCCACAGGGATCATCTTTGTCCTTTCTCTCCAGTAGTGTTCAATGTGTATCCAATGACTATTGCAGGTGGATAGATCATGTGAAGAGCAAGAGCTGATGCTTGTCCATTACAGATGATGACCACACCAATTTTCTTCCAAGAGGAAGAACTATGCTCTAGGTGGATGACATTCTGATATATGTCATTACAAGGATCAGGAGTACAGTACAAGCTAGATTGTATTAACTGCTGGTGTGTTGGATTCAGGTGAATATGACGAAGTCGTATGTGACTTAGTTCTCTCTGAACAACAATATCATATGTACATCTAATGCCAGACTGTGGGGAACTGCAGTAAAAAGAACCAACACACTGAAATACTTGGGAGTGTTTTTCAATAGAAGCCTGAGTTTCACGGAAACTGTAGATAACAACATTATGAAAGCCAGGAAAGAATGGACAGTGATGAAGGTAATGGCTGCTGCTAATTGTGAAGTGTCTTCTGGGTCTTTTTTATCATGGGCTGGTCCTTTCGATAATCTAGTACGCTACTACAATTCTAACACTCAGCCAGATGCAGACTGAGAGATTGGAAAAATTTAAATGAGGCTATGCACATCATTCTCGGATGCACAACAGATACAGCAGTAAAACACAGAGGGCCATAGCAGAGTTATGCAGTGTTACATGAAGAACTGTATGTCACTACTGAGACTATCAGGGCAACACTTAAAACTTCTGGAAACACTGCTCCAGGTCCTGATGTAATTCAATATTGAGATATTAGCAACTTATCGAGTGATGACATGGAGGACCTGGTCAAAGAATTCAACGTCAGCATCTAACAGTGAGATCAGGAAGGAGTGGCTCCACAGCGACCAACTACCATGGCCGAAACCTAACAAAGATCACTCCAAGATAGCCGGCTACAGAATTATTACAACGCAAAATATGACAGGCAAGTCATATGAGGTTTCTCCTTGAATTCCTGACCATGGAGTATAGACTCAAGATAGCTAGAGCATGTGGGTACCTCAAAATGAGAGCTAAAAAGAATCATTCATTGCACAAGCTGCTCAGCATCAGAAGTGGTAATCGGTTAAATCGGGGCAAGTTGGGTGTTGGCAGTGCTGCAGACATGTTCAGCTGGTATGCTGGCTGACAAATATCAACCATGGGGAAGAATGGATACCATTTCCTTCATACACAGAAACAACTTTTTGACAATAATTAAATTCGACAAAGGTTGCAAAGTGTCTTCCATAGCGTTGGATGCTGAAGTCAAGGCTATCATTAATGGAAACTGCAATGAAGGTGACATGATTTTCATGGATGGATCGACAGTTCGCCACGAAAAGTCTGTACGGGCCTTCTCTGCAAGCTTATATATGACAGATCTCTCTCCGATCACCGCCCAGACCAATGTACCAGATTTCCTCATAAATTCCACTCATGTGGAAATCCAATTCATGCAGCCTTAGCGTTGGTGTGTTTTACGTCACATCTTCAGCACCATTTGGAGTTCTAGTGCTTATCCTTCGGCAATGTGTCCGGTTTCAGCCAGCGTTTACTCGGTTCGCTCTCCGTTCTGTAGCTATCTAGTGTTTTTACGGTGTGGGGTAGCTAGCCACACGTCCAACCTCCTTAGTTGCCTCTTACGACATGCGTGGCAGGTAACAATGGTTCTATACACTCCAGTTTGGGCCCCGGTAACCACTCGGGCGATATGGCAGATCAAGGAAGCCAGTCGTGCATTTAGTATGACAATAAGTAGCATGATGGTGGAAGTACTAGAGGAAACGCAGCAGTCACTCCCAGTGACTCAAATTACAATAGTGATGGCTTATAAGTGGTTAGTCTAGACTCTAGAGGGAACACAGAAAAAGTAGAAAATGGCAACCAACATTAAAATAGAAAGCAGTATGTGCTTACCAAGTTAACAGCATTCCCACAATCTTTCAGGACACCTATAGCTGTGTTGTGATCCACATTTTCTAAAGAGATTCCATTGACACTGACAATCCGGTCATTGATTCTGAGGAGAGGTTGTATGATTAAAATTCACAAATAACATACTTCTTCTTCTTCTGCATTCTCACTAGACTGGGATTTTGGATTCTCTAATAAAGGCAGCCGTCTGCCTCAGACTATCAGCCACGCCATACAGTTTGTCTTGGACACTAGTGTAAGTGGGACACCTCTTTCTTCTCAAGTCTGCATACTGGGGGCAATTCTGTAGGATATAATTCCTATGATTTCTGCTTCCCCGTTTGTGCCGACCTCTTCCAGCAGTAAGTTTTGGCCACCCTTGTGATGGTAGGTCTGACATTCTTACTGCGCGGCTAAATCTCCAAGGCAGATTGGCGACCGTAGTATCCGTTATACCATTCCTCATTGTGAAGGGTCGTTGCACCATGTTATACGCCTTACGGCCTGGTGCATCCGTTTCTGCAAGCATTTGTTTCGGGAGGACGTGCATCCGATTTCAACCAAACCTCCTTAGTCGCCTCTTACAACCTGTGTGGCAGGTAACAGTGGTTCTTTTCTTTACAACCCAAATTTGGGCCCCGGTAACCACTCAAAATAACATACAAGAATAATTCAATTTAGACATAAGAAAGTTTTGATAGTGACTAGTGCATTTGCTTAGTATCTGTGTGCTTCAAGGTTAAAAATCTAGATATGGAGTGGGGCTTTTTCCCATACTACAACAGCTCTCAGGGGCCGCAAACACTTGCATGCCCAGTACAGTAGATCCACATAAACCTCTGGAGGTTAGAAACTTCTATAGACAACATCCACTCATACCTAAACATGCCCTTTTGGATCTTGTGAAATATCGACTGAGAGTCAGATACAACAACGGCCCCAGTAAACAAGAGTCCCAGAGAGCCAATGGAGGACAGCAGTATACATCCATACAGTACCAAATCTGAACAATGTGAAATTATTGGAGATTCAAATCATATGAATGCAGAAACTAAGAGGGTTATCAGTAAAACTGAGGACACAATCATCTAAAAACATGTGTGGAGTTTGCTGTTTCATGCAGCTCCATATGGGATATATTTACAACCATCAAAATTCAAGATTTGCAACTTACCTTGTCAAGCAATCTCTTTTATAGGAATTTAGTACCCTGCTTGAGCTGCTCAATTCTAAGTTACCCCTTGTGGTGCAGAATGCTGAGAACACAGCACTGTACACCAAACTATGAACAATAATATAAACTTCTGGCTTATTCCTGGCAGATTGTGCACAGAAATATCTCAAATTAGATTTAGGGTAGGTAAGGTGTTGTCAATGTACCAGATCAATGGAAGAAGGGAATAATTGTTAAGATCCCCAAAAAGGTGATCTCAAAGATTGCAACAACTGGAGAGGGATCACCCTATTAATCAGTAATGACCAAGACTTTCTGCAAAATCATTCTTAACCCTTTTGCTGCTACATACTTTCCAAAGGCTGAGCTAAAAATAGCTACTCTTTCTTTCTAGATCACAAACGTGAATGTACGCCTATAGCAGTGACAGTAGCAATGTATAATGTGTTAACACGTCTTTAGCCCACAGAGGAGAGATAACAACAGTCGTGTTAATGTGTCTTTAGAAGTGAATGGGAAAACGTATATATACGTCCTTAGCAGCTAAAGGGTTAATAGAATCAAAGGAGCGATGGACACAACCCTGAGAGAAGAACAAGCTGGTTTTAGACCTGGGAGAAGCTGCTTAGACCAAATAATTACCCTACGACTAATTTTGGAGGAACATATTGAGAAGCAACAACCACTTATATTAAATTTCATTGATTTTTAAAAAGCCTTTGTCTACACAGAATCTCTCTGTGGAATATTCTAAGATGCTATGGAATACCAGACAAAATAATAAACATTATTAAGAGCCTCTATGATGGTTCACAGTGTGCAGTTCGCACTAACGGTGGACATGGTGACTGGTTTATGGTTGAAACTGGAGTAAAGCAAGGCTGTATTCTATCTCCGCTATTATTTGGAGTGGCCATTGACTAGGTGATGCGAAAATGTTGCAGGGCGAAACTGGCATCGATTGGGTAGAAAATAGTCAACTAGAAGATTTGGATTTTGCAGATGATATTGCCTTGTTAAGTAGAAACAACCAAGATATGCAGAGAAAAACAGACAACTTATCATCTATAGCATCAAAAGTTGGACTGCAGATAAGCTATGAAAAACAAATATAATGAAGACACCTATGGCAAGTAATGCAAATATCACCCTGGAATCTAAAATGATAAAAATAACAGAGCAGTTTCCCTATTTAGGTAGCAATTTTGATTGCACAGGAAATGTTAAAAAGAAATTATGATTCTTCTTCTTTCTCGAATCATGTTTGCCTCACAGCATCAGGTCAAGAAGAGATTTCTAAAACGGGCCCTAGTATGCGCTTCATAGATAGTCTCTTTCATCGCCTCTGTTATCTCTGAGGTCCATCTTTAGCGTGGCCGGCCCTTTGCTTTGTACCCATTGTATCGTAGCAGCATTGCTCTTTGAGGTGCACTGTCTGTTGGTAATCTGCTTACGTGGCGAACCATTTAATTTGTTGTTTCTTGATGAAGTCTAGTAGTGATGTTGTACCCACTTTTTCCTGATGTCTTCATTTCTCAACCGGTCATTTCTTGTTACACCCAGCATTCTGCGTAGAAATTTCATCTCTGTCGTGACTAGTTTTCTTCTATCGTTTGTTGTCAGCGGCCAGGTTTGGCACTGGTAACATAATGTGGGGAGAAAGATTGTGTTGAACATTGCTCTTTTTGTGTTCATGGTGACGTGTTTGAATCTTAAAATTGGCGCCATTTGCCCTATCATTTGATTTGCTTTGTTGCATCTGTGTTGTATTTCATTAGTTATTCTTCCGTTTGCTGAAAAAAGGCTCCCCAGGTATGTGAAGTCTTTTACTGGATTTAGTGGGCGATTGTCTATGGAGATATTGGTAGTGCTTCCTCTCTGGCGAATGTCATTACTTCTGTTTTATCAATGTTTATTCTCATGTTGTATTCGTTACATGCTAACTGGAGTCTGTTAATGTGTTGTTGTAGCTGTTCTTCTGTTGTTGATATGATTGCCTAATCATCTGCAAAAAGAAATTCATTTAAGAGCTCTCCGAGGTTGTTTCCTTCGCTGGTGTTAGCAGCGGATAGTACGCAACCTTGTCTTACTCCTGACCCTACGTGAAACTTTTCTGATAATCCTGTGTTTGTTTTAATCGTACATTGGCTGTCAGTATAAATGCTCTTGCAAAGGTTGATTAGGTGGTCATTAACCCCATATGTTGTTAGCATTTTCCACAACTTGTGTCTATCTACGCGGTCGAACGCTTTTTCCTGATCTACAAATGCAACATGTAGGTGTTTGTCGGATTTGACAGTCCTTTCTACTAACTGCCTGAGGGCGAATATTGCGTCTGTACAGCTTTTGTTCTTCCTAAATCCCATTTGGGAGTCATTAAGCTGTGGCTCGATGGTGTGGCGGAGCCTTTTCTCAAGTATTTTGCAGAATATTTCCCAGTGTGGCTCAGTAGCGCTATTCCTCTGTACTTATTATGATACGAATTGGTAAAGCAACATCAGCTTTTAAAAGTCTAAATAAAATATGGAACTGCAAGTTATATAGTATTAAAACTAAATTACGAATTTTCAATTCAAATGTTGTATCAATCCTAACATATGCCAGCGAGTTGGAAAATGACTAAAGATATAGAAAGCAAGTTGAATGCATTTGAAAATAGATTGCGAAAAATAATGAAATGAATATAAAATGGAACGAATTCAGGAGAAGTGATGAAATCAGAGAAATGTCTGGTCAACCACTAGTGACAACTGTTATAAGAAAGAGAAGATGGAGATATGTTGCACACTCCTTGAGAAGAAATGATCAACGAATACCAAAGCAGGCATTGAAGTGGGATGCAAAGGATTCAAAAAAGAGAGGTCGACCTTAGGTTCCTTGAAACGAACTTTGCTGAGAGAGGCAGGAAATATCGGTCTCAGTTCCATGAAGGAGAATGATCGAGTTGCCCAGGATAGAGCGGTATGGAGAAATTACTTGCAGGCCCTATGTAACGATAACGGTACGAGAGGAATTATTATTATTTAAGGAGTTGTCATTGTTTTTGGGCATCTATAAGGACTGATTAATCAATAAGTTCAGAGATTTATTTTTTTCTTTTTGGGAAACTACAGTATGTTTTGAAATGGCATTCACACAGTATATGTAACAACCATTTCCTTAAGCACTAGACAAATCGAAAATGATATCTCTGCACATGTGCAGGTTGGAAGCCTGAGATTGGTCATCATGACCTCTCAGTGACCATCGGTGTTTTAAAAATGGATGTGAATTTTCAACAAAGTGTGCACATTGATTTCTGCTTTTGTCTTTGAAAGACTGGTTATGAAACTTTTGAAATGCTGCAATCAGCTTTTGCAGGGTTCTGTTTAAATTGATCAAAGATATTTGAGTGGTATTCCCATTTCCAAAGTGGCCACTGATCATCTGAAGATGATCCACGTCAAGGAAGACAATTCCCTCCAATACTGACCACAACGTGTCATGTGTACAAGAAACCATACTCCCTGATCAAAGTCTCATTATTAGAGAGGTTGCAAAAGATGGAATTTCATTTGATACTTGCCAGAAAACCCTCACTGGAAGATTTGCCAAAGAGACAGGTGGTTGCAAAACATGTCTCACATCTCTTGACAGTGGAGCAAAAGTATGATCGTTTCTCAATTTGCAATGTCCTTGAGAGAGCCAAAAACTGTCCTAATTTCTTGTACTCAATTATCACTGGCAATGAAAGCTGAGTGTACAGATATGACCGAAAAACAAATCAAATCTAAAATCTCCCATTGGCAAACAGCATTAACCCAGAGTTATTCTTAGTCCCATGTTTCGCAGTTTGTCTAGTTTACTTGTGTTTGTTTTGGCTGCTGATGCCCAAGAGCTGGAGCCATATTCCCTGATGGGCCTGACTGTTCCGGTCTAAACCTGCTTTAATATTTTTGAGTTTGTGCCCCAGGAAGTGCCGTCTAATTGTTTCATCCCAGTAAGTCTTTGTATGGCTTTTCTTAGAATTATTTCTAAGTTTAGCCTCCAGGTAAATCTGGTGTCTAGGGTAATTCCAAGGAATGTGGGTGTATCCATTTTGGGTATTGTGTGGTTGTCTAATTTTATTAATACTTTTTTACTTGTGTAGGGAGAGGGAAAAACAGTTGCTGTGGTTTTTATATGGTTAACTTTGAGGTCCAGCTTTTTCTCAGTTCCCACCGTTTTTGTAGTAGATAGGATGCTTTTGGTGTTCTCGTGTTCTGCCGCTGCCCAGACTGCAAAGTCGTCTACATGTAGGCTGTTTGAGACCTTCTGGTGGCAGCATATGGCGATATCATTTATGTATATTGGGAATAGGGTTGGTGCTATTACACTGCCCTGTGGAACTCCATAATGTTTTGTATCTTGCTGAGGTAGTTGTCTACTTTTACTCTGACTGATCATTAGATAGGTTTCTGATTTAGGAGAACATGGTGTGCGAGATTCCTGTTTGTAGGACTTTCAACATCAGGTCACCATGCCATACCGCATCGAACACCCGAGACAGGTCAAAGAATGTGACTGTTACTTTCTTTTTTTTTCCTGAAAGGCGTTTCGATTTCCTGGGTGAGGTAGGAATTGTGGTTTCTGTTGTTGGGGGAGGGAGGGGCCTTCTCCTGCCATGTAAGAATGACACCATACAGGAGTAGTGTTTGTTGCATAGCTTTGGTTGTAGGGCGTAGATGCCCATTTTCTATTCCTGTGCCGCTTGGGCATGCACCTTCTGACTTCGACAGTTGAGGTTTCATTTTTGGATGCCTTCTCCTATAGGCAGATTGCCTTTCTAGGTTTGAGGCTTCTAACACAATATATCTTGAGTCCAAATCTAGGAAAAAAAGTAATCCAAACCAGGGAAGCAAGATGAAATGAACTAAATTTATCGCTGCTGTTAACTAGCACAACCACTCTATGCTATTTCGAAAAAGGAAACAAATACAGCTCTACATATACATTAAAATATGCCCACATTCAGCTATGAATATCTACTAAAACATACTGCAATTTTCCCTCCGCAGGGCCAGCTTTGAGGACATCAGAAATGGCAACCGATGGATCACCACTAGCAAAATGTGGGCTATCACGACCTCCACTGACAGCAATTCCAAACCCAAATGTAGGAGCCTTAGAATATTCATGGTAAATGTTAGGCTGTAAATATGTATTAGAAATGAATGACAGAAATGAATGAGATGAAAAATGTGAGTATATGACAGTGCTAATGGCATCCTGTTAGTCTCAAGAGACAATGAATGCATAGCACACAGTGGATGTTATTTCTGCTTTCTCCTAGCATGTTTTATGTCAGCAGATTCTCTTAGTCTGACTTCACCATTTCTCATCTCAGACCTGTTTTCAGAGTATTTCTCCAGTTGGACCTGTTCCTGGCAATTATATCTTCTTCTTCAGCAATCTCTGGTCATGTGCTTAGTTTATTGTGGACCACAAACTGGGCAGTCAGCCTCAGGTCTGTCAGGTTTCCCTCTTCAGCAATCTCTGGTCATGTGCTTAGTTTATTGTGGACCACAAACTGGGCAGTCAGCCTCAGGTCTGTCAGGTTTCCCTATTCAGCAATCTCTGGTCATGTGCTTAGTTTACTGTGGACTACAAACTGGGCAGTCAGCATCAGGTCTGTCAGGTTTCCCTTTTCAGCAATCTCTGGTCATGTGCTTAGTTTACTGTGGACTACAAACTGGGCAGTCAGTCTCAGGTCTTCTTCTTCTTACCGATCATTCTTCACAGCCAATTTTATCATTCTTTTTGTGATATATAATTGGTCCTTTGACAAGAACGGAGTGATCTACGTTGGGTTGATTGTGCGCCCATGGTGACTAGGCTCGCCCATCCGGTTTCAGCCAGTTTTTGATTTTCTAGGGTGAACTTTCCCTAGGGTATGATCCTTTCTGCCGACTATGTCGGCCCGGATCTTTGCCTTTTCGATCAGCTTTGCAGTATATTTGGGCTTCGTGATCTACGCCAAGACAGTCAGTTACGCTGTTATGCCCTTTCTGACTGTGAGGTCGTTCTGGATTAGAAACATTTCACGGGGCTTATAAGCTTGTCCTCGGACGGCATCTTACTCGTATAAAACACTGTGTAAAGTATCGGTCTTCACCAATGCTCGGATCTGGACAGCCTGTCAGATCTTTACATTGTCGACCTTACTTTACCGTTCACATTTGAGTTTGTTCCGGAGTAGGAACATTCTCAGCCTTTTCTAGACACGTGTTGGATACGTGGCAATTTGCAGTTAGCCTCGGAAAACACCGGCCTGGGTCCAAGCACAAATAATGTAGAGGGTCGTTTCAATCGGCACAAGCAACGCAACTGAGGTTTTGTGCTCGCCACCATCACCCGCCCCTGTTCTTCCGGTGATGTTAGTTGTGACTGCAACTGTACCTTGCCCAGTTGCCCCAAAGGCTGACAGTTCCATTAGGCATCACCCACCACAGTTCTTCCGGGGATGTTAGTTGTTATCGCAACAGTACCTTGCACGGTTTTCCCAGGGAGGGTAGTTTCGTTATGCACTAAACGCAACTTTATGTTTTGCGCTCTGCAAACCTTGCCCTGTAAATGTATCTGCACCAGGCCACCCATGCGGAGTCAGCTGCAATCTTCCCTCGCACAGACACGAGGGTAGACTTTTGTTCATTACGCATCTGACTTATTTATTCTTGCCCCACAGCTGGCAATGTTTGCCCCCTCCTCAGGGCTTCGAGTTTCGCCCTATGTGGGCACACGTTTCGTCACTGGATGCACCTCTCATCCTTTCATGTTTACTAATCTCCCCATTGGCAGAGAAACTGGTAATTTGTGGTGGGACCTATGACTTACACGTCGAGCCTGTGTATGGAGTCTACTGCTACTGCTCAGTGATGGCAATTTGTGTTTGGCCCTTACTCCGGGGAGTAGGGATTATATCAGAGACGTTTCGCTGCTGTTTATTTTTGTCCGGGAACTTGGGCAATATTTTGTTGAACGTCGGTAAGGAGATTTGTGCATTTTGTTCGTATGGACCTGCATTTCTTCTTTTTTTTTCATACTCGCACTGCTACCACTACCAGTAGTTCTCCCCGATCCCTACCCCATTAGCCAGACAGGAGCCAAAGTCTGTTTCCAGGGTCACCACGTGGAGGTAGGTTACAGGGTCTTGATTAGTGCCGGCTCACTAATCCTGGCACACCCCCTCATGCGCCTTTGAACCCAGCCTCAGGTCTGTCAGGTTTCCCTCTTCAGCAATCTCTGGTCATGTGTTTATTTTACTGTGGACCACAAACTTGGCAGTCAGCTTCAGGTCTGTCAGGTTTCCCTCTTCAGCAATCTCTGGTCATGTGTTTAGTTTACTGTGGACTACAAACTGGGCAGTCAGCTTCAGGTCTGTCAGGGTTCCCTCTTCAGCAATCTCTAGTCATGTGTTTAGTTTACTGTGGACCACAAACTGGGTAGTCAGCCTCAGGTCTGTCAGGTTTCCCAAAAGCTTAGTTTTTAGGTTGACTTGGTGTGACCACATGTTGCTTCTCAGCTCACACAAGAGAGGACAGTCTTGTAGGACATGCTCAGGTGTCTGTTCTGCCTGCTGACACTGACAGAGAGCTGTTTGGGGAGCAGGATGAGGACCCCATAAGGTGCCAGCGTAGAACCCACCGGCAGGTGGTAAATGCTCTGGCTTCAACCAACCCATCCCCCAGCTATGGACAAATAGAAGTCGTCCTCTCTCTTCTTTGAGGAGGACATTCTTTTCTTGTTTTGTTTTCTCGACATTTTCCCCAAGTATATGGGGATTAAACTATAGTGTCCAGGAGCACACAATGCATAAAAGTCGGGGGGTGAGACCAGCGACAGAAGGCTGAAGTCACCTAGAGTAGGACATCTCCAGACAAACCGGGGAAGATAGATCTTGTCAGCAGGTGACTGCAACTGTCTAGAAAGCAAATTCAAAAACATCATCAGAAACGGAATGTGTCAGCCATTATTGGCGGGGAGAAATCAACACATATGAATGACTCAATGACCAAGCAATTATATGATTGGCTTATTATTAACATCTGTTTTATGTAGCATTATTTCGACCACTATTCTTTTGCAGTTCTACACACGTTCTGTATCTCTTAGTCAATTTGTAAATAGTCATGTATATTCTTAGTTTATCTTCTTTCAACAATTATATTCATTTTTGTGTCTTCCATATTTGCTAAGCAGACATTTTCTGTTTGCACTCTGCAAATAGTTCCATTTTGTGCTCTCTCTTCTAGGCTCTGTGTTCTGTTTGTCTCTATTTGCTAGAGGAAATTAATGCTTCCTCTTATTATTTATTGCTGGTTCTTCCCCGGGGAACCAATTGTGGCATATATCTGAAGTGTTTTATTTCATGTTTCTTGTCCATTGTTTGTTTGTAGAATATATATTGTGAAGTAACAAATCTCTTTCTTTATAGCCATATGCAATCTCTATTATGCTCTGAGTGCATCTTGTGCGTTACACACTTCCCTATTCCATTTCGCTAACCACTGATCTGTGCAAATTCTTTTTCCTTGCTCACCATCTCAGTCTTTTATGTACTCTAACTAACTTGGCAAGATTTCTTCTATTCCACTCATGTAGTGTAGTTAGTAAGCTAAAACTGTTGTCTATAGTGTGCAGAGAGGTAATCATGCAACCATGCATGACCAAGGTCAAGAAGAAATATTAACATAACTCAGTTCATTGTATACTTTTGCTAGAAACACATAAGTGCACATGGTCTCTCAGCAAATGGCAAAGAATATGCATGATAATGGCTTCTAAAATTCACTGGCTACATTCATCTCTGAGATACGCTGATGATACTCTCTTAATTACAAGAAATGAAATGGAGCTCCAGAAATTAGTTGATAAGGTTGTGACAGAAAGTAACAACAAAGGACTCAGTTTGAATATTAAGAAGACAGAAGTTATGATCATATAAATAAAGCAGACTTTGCCAAAATGCACCATCACAGTAAATGGGACTGAGCTAAGACAAATGCAGCAATTTAAATACCTCGGAGTCCTGGTAACATCAGATGGCAGATGCCGATCAGAAATAAAGAGCGTAATAGGGCAAGCGAAAACATCGTTCCTGAAAATAAGAAGCATCATATGCAACAAGTCCTTGTCAGTTGAGGTCAGAATGTGAGTTATTCAGTGCTACATAGAACCAATACTGACATACGGATGCGAGTCATAGACAATAAACAAACAGATAGAAAAATCTCTGGAGGCCACAGAGATGTGGTTTTACAGAAGAATGATGAGAATCCCATGGACTGCTAAAATCACTAATGTTGAGGTGCTGAATGAGGTCAAGACACAGAAAACTTATTATCAATATAAGAAACAGGCAGTCATCATTTTTCGCGGACATGTGATGAGGAGGGGAGGTTTAGAACACCATGTAACAACTGGTAAAATCGAGGGTAGACAAGACAGAGGAAGACAAAGAGAACATTTTGGATAGCCTGACTTCATGGCACAGTAGAGCGTCAACATCTGAATTGATAGCAAACACCAAAGAGAGATTTGTGGAGATCCATGATCGCCTACACTAGCTGGCATGGCACCTGATGATGATGATGATATTCATTTCTAATCTGTTCTCTCAGATGACTTCCCGTATTTGTGACATAATTTATAACCAATTTCTGCTGTTGACTATGTACCACTTCTTCAATGGTCATGTCAGGCATTATCCAACCATATGACTCGGCATCTCAATTAGTACTTATGTATGTAAGACTGCATTACAATGCCAGCATGTAAGTCACGTAATATCTGATATCTTAAGCATGTAAGTCTACATTACAATGTCAGCATGTATGTCACGTTATATCTGATATCTTATGTACGTAAGTCTACATTACAATGCCAGCATGTATGTCACGTAATATCTGATATCGTAAGTACATAAGTCTACATTACAATGTCAGCATGTATGTCACGTAATATCTGATATCGGAAGTCTACATTAAAATACCAGCAAGTATGTCTCGTAATATCTGATATCGTAAGTATGTAAGTCTACATTACAATGCCAGCATGTATGTCGTATCTGATATCTCATGTACGTAAGTCTACATTACAATGTCATCATGTATGTCACGTAATATCTGATATCTTATGTACGTAAGTCTACATTACAATGCCAGCATATATGTCACGATATCTGATATCATAAGTCTACATTACAATCCCAGCATGTATGTCACGTATATCTGATATCTTATGAGTAAGTCTACATTACAATGCCAGCATGTATGTCACGTAATATCTGATATCTTATGTACGTAAGTCTACATTACAATGCCAGCATGTAATATCTGATATCTTATACTAAGTCTACAACAATGCCAGCATGTATGTCACGTAATATCTGATATCTTATGTACGTAAGTCTACATTACAATGTCAGCATGTATGTCACGTAATATCTTATATCTTATGTACGTAAGACTGTCATCACACTGGTTGGATACATCCTGGTAACAGTGTGACAACTAAAGAAGAAATAGAATTGCATTGTGATGCCAGCCTGAATGTCATTAGTGTGTCCTCTTATTCACATAGAAACCACTTTCGGATGCTGGTTAGAAAAAGACAACAGATAAAAACTAAGGGAACATAAGGATATAGGATTAAACCTACCTTGAGCAACCGGACATTGTGACTCTCCCAAACCACATTAGGACCAGCCTGAAACAATTCAAACATACAACAGAAACAATTATGTCCTGCTAACTCCATTGTATCATCATCATATAGCTTGTCCTGAGCAGAACTTTGCCACTCTTACAGTAGTTCGGAATTTCTCTCTCTCATAGGTCAGATGTCCCGCTTTTGCAGCCGTCATGCTCAAACCATCAGTTAAATCCTGAATCCATCTTTTCTGCGGCCTTCCTCCTTTCCTCTTTGCCAGGATGCCTCCTTCCATGATGGTTTTCTCTAACACTTTGTGTCTCTATATGTCCAAAATACTTCAACTTTCTCATTCTTATTTGTAGCATCAGCCAGTTAGTTTTTCAATTTTAGTAAGGTCATGTTACGTATAAGTGGTGTCTAGAAAATCAACTCATTGTGGTTGATGGCAACGACAGATAAAGGATATCGACGATTTTTAAAATATTATAGCAATAATTTGAAATATTCAAATTACCCAGCATTTTGAATATTAATTAGTCTTGTATGCATCAAACATTGCGACAATATAATCGATGGATGTATTTTATTTTCCCATAATTAAAAATGCATGGTTTATATGGTCATGTATTAGAAAAAAGAAAGATATTTAAGATAATGTCATTTACCCTATGTTTCATTTTAATATTATAAATTCATTATAAAATTTATCACTTTCTTCAGAATTATCGTGCAGACTTGGTTGAGGTATCACTGCCACAAACATGGAAATCAAACAGGACAAGTTGATTTATCCACATACGCGATCTAGACACATCCACTCGTCCTCACCTTAACCATAGAAGTATTGAAACAATAATTATTACCATTATTATTATAATTAACCATTTCTATAAAATTGCACTGAAATAGTATATGGTACCTGCCGCATCACCGGCCGTCTTAAATGTGTGGTAGAGTTCTAAAGACAAGACAGATTCCAGTGAACGAACAGGTTAAAAAAAGACGCTGACGCTGGATAAGACACACTTTGCGAAACCGGAGGGAATATAACAAGAAGAATCCTTGCCTGGAACCCGCAGGGACAGCGAAAGAAGGGAGGCCGAGAAATACATGGAGACGAGATTTGGAGGAGGAGATCAACAATATAAAGAAGAGCTGGAGGGAGCTGCAGGAGATAGTTAGAGATAGGAAGACTTGGCATGAGTTGGTTGAGGGCCTATGCCCCAACCCGGGTAAAAGGCAAAGAGAGAGAGAGTTCTAAAGAGTTTGACTACCCCTGATCTAAGGAATGATATTCTTCTTACTTCTAGCGATCGTTCTTAAGGCCGTTTTTGTCATTCTAATATGATATATAACACAGGATTATCAGAAAAGTTTCACGTAGGGTCAGGAGTAAGACAAGGTTGCGTACTATCCCCGCTGCTGTTCATCACGTACATTGCCCACATCTGTAAAATAGCTAACACCAGCGAAGGAAACAACCTCGGAGAGCTCTTAAATGAATTTCTTTTGCAGATGATCAGGCAATCATATCAACAACAGAAGAACAGCTACAACAACACATTAACAGACTCCAGTTAGCATGTAACGAATACAACATGAGAATAAACATTGATAAAACAGAAGTAATGATATTCGCCAGAGAGGAAAGTACTACCAATATCTCCATAGACAATCGCCCACTAAATCAAGTATAAGACTTTACATACCTGAGGAGCCTTTTTTCAGCAAACGGAAGAATAACTAATGAAATACAACACAGATGCAACAAAGCAAATCAAATGATAGGGCAAATGTCGCCAATTTTAAGATGCAAACACGACACCATGAACACAAAAAGAGTAATGTTCAACACAATCTTTCTCCCACATTATGTTACCAGTGCCAAACCTGGACACTGACAACAAACGATAGAAGAAAACTAGTCACGACAGAGATGAAGTGTCTACGCAGAATACTGAGTGTAACAAGAAATGACCGGTTGAGAAATGAAGACATCACGAAAAAAGTGGGTACAGCATCAGTGCTGGACTTCATAAAAAACAACAAATTAAATGATTTCGCCACGTAAGCAGATTACCAACAGACAGTGCACCTCAAAGAGCAATGCTGATTCGATACAATGGGTACAAAGCAAAAGGCCAGCCACGCAATAGATGGACCTCAGAGATAACAGAGGCGACGAAAGAGACTATCTACGAAGCACATACAAGGGCCCATTTTAGAAATCTCTTCTTGACCTGATGCTGTGAGGCAAAGAGAATTCGAGAAAGAAAGAAAGAATATGATATATAAACAACCTAACACCAAGAACGGATGTACATTCACAACCTTCAGTACCAATGGGAGCTCTGGTGCTTATCCTTCGGTGGTGTGTTCAGTTCCAACCAGCGTTTACTGGATTCGCTCTCCGTTAGCCCTTTGCTGTCCCCAGCCAAACCTGCATGGCAGCAGGTTGCTATTTTCTTTTAGGGCAGCGACCCTTAGATGGCTTGCCTTCCCAGACTGATGTGCGTCACCTGCCCAGCGAACCGGTCTTTTTGTGAACAACTTGGTTTGCCGCCAGTCCAGTTCTGTGTGCGGTTTGCTTCGCTAGACTTTGATTGTCCCCAATCAAACTACAAGGCAGCAGTAGTTCCCTGCGAGCGGAAACGCGTTCTGGCTTCACCTCTGCTGGGCTTTCCAGTTCTTCTGCACATTCGGGTGGTCCGCACACCCTCTCGCCTGCCGTACAGGAATTATATAAAACTACAGAGACAATTTCCACCGAAGGTAATTTTCATTGTCAGGAAAAACGGGTTATACATAGACATAGTTGTTAGTGTGGTTTCTGGAGTCAGGCACCAATGAACAGTGGTTCAAATCCCAATATGATCAATTTCTTAGTCCTCCAAACTCAAAATAGGTACAGAAAGTATTTACTGGTTAGACTGTATAATTGACAGTGACTGTCTACTATAGGTCAGTTATATGAGTACCATTATCATAGCACTACGGACAAGTCCATATGTGATCCGATCCCCGCCTCAATAAATCCAGCAGCTCAACAAGTCAGTTTCATGTTGATTAATCAAACTTTTGCATATTTAGTATGTCGTTTTTTCGGGATGAACCAATATCAACACAGTCTTCCTCCATCTGGTCAGCCACTGGGATTCACAACCCCGAAACTCCTCTGTTCAGAAAACTCTCTGAATGTAATAAGAATGTCATTTCGGTCCATTGCAGTTCCCTCTGATACCATAGTCATGCCAGCCAATCTATCAGTTCGATCATTCCACCATAGAGGATGTATCAAATTTCTCTTCTTATTGCGAGGAGCTGTAATTTTACTGCTCCTAATCTTGCTGATAGTGCTCCGCCCTGTTGTGTTACACTGAGAGTCATGCGCGCGTTCTCTGTGACCTCATGTTCTGCGTATCTCTACTATGATCATGCACAGACAGTGACAACTGTCATAATATCCCAGCATACTCCATATGCACAGCGGCAGCAGAGTGAGAGACACCAATGCCAAATCAATGACACTGTCAGAGTCACCTGGTCGATTCTGATAATAAAGTATATTTTATATACTTTAATAAATTCTATTCCAGTGTAGTACTCAAGGAGAAGATGGAGATATGTTGGACACACCTTGAGAAGAAATGATCAAAGAATATCAAAGCAGGCATTGAAGTGGGATACAAAGGATTCAAGAAATAAAGGACGACCTAGGGTGACCCTGAAACGAACTTTGCTTGGTATTCTTGCAGTCTGGTTTTGATTGATAGGATCATTATCATTGCACTTCGGTGAATAAACATGTGTGCTCTGATCTCTTTCTTACACAGGAAGATTTCGCAGCAGTGCACATACTCTGTAGTACCCGCGAGGTCCCCGATAAAATTTAGAAGATGGTAAAAATATTTTGTAGGAACTTTATTATCTTTCTAACGAAGTTTGCCTAGGCTGCAGCTTTCCAGCCTGCTCTTCTAGATTTTGAACTGCCAAGGGTTCTTTTATGTGGTCAACATGAGCACAGGACATATGCTTTATCATCCGTCTCCAAAAGGATTTTTTTTAAAACTGGATCTCACCTATACTGAGATCAGAGATCTCTGAAACAATATACAGATGGCTTCACATGGAAGCAAACCAAGTACCTTTGGAACGAGGTGCAAGCACTAACCTCTATGCCACAGAGACACTTTGGTTAGGGTTGTAGATTCACCATCATTACTTGAATCATTGGCACGCCCTTTCTCTGTTAGTGTCTGTAGCTCAAGCCGTAGTGAGTTCGATCACAAACCCAAGCGTACCTGGTTCAAACGGTGGGCAAGTTTGGAAGCAAATTCATTCCGTAGGATTTTTACAAAAGGTAAAAATAGACCTCGTCTTCAAAAAGCAATGGCAAACTACTGAACGTATAAGTGGTGCCTAGAAAATCAACCACTCCCTTACCTACGTCCTGTAAAGGGTATGTTACAAAAGAAATTCTCCATTAGGTAATTCAGAATATTAGCCTGGTCTATTGCTGATCACTTTTTAAGCAGCCATACCCGCAAGCCCATCGACGCATTCATTATCTCTTATACCTGCATGTTATGGCACAAAAATAAAACTGATTTTTGTCAGCCTAGACAGCTACTCCAACTATTATCTTCGAGCCTAGCCTGTTTCAATCTTCCAGGGCATACTCATTGAGTCACTGAGAAAATATGCATGGATAAAAGTCTGTGACTCCAGTCAGACCATCACTTTAGTTACTGCCATGATTGTCATAATGAGACTGCTTGTAGTCATGGCAAAACCACCACTGTCGTCCTTCAATCCTTCACAACATCCCTTCTGACTTGAGCAATGAAAGCACATGAGCTCTGCATGTGTCAAATCACTGCCCCATCTGTATAAATCATTACGTCGTTCTCAGAAATTAACGCCTTGAACACTGTCTCCACAAACACTGGGTTCTCTTGTCTGCATTATTATCAAGTCTGATTGTCTATTCCCAGGTGGAAGATGTAGTTGGCTGTCCACTCTTGCCGTTAAGCGTAGGGATGGGAGCTTTAATTTGCGTTCTAGGGCTAGATGAGTCGCCCTTGTTATGTTGTATCCGTGTTTATGTAGTGTGGTCTTGATATTATCTATCCATCTTTTCTTGGTCTTCCCTTAGCTCTAGTACCAGATCTCTTTTTATTGTATACTGTTATTGATGGTTGGTTGTATTTCATTCTCATTAAATGTCCAAACCACTGCATTTGTTGTCTTTCGATGTATTCGTGCATGAAGTTATGCCCACTCTGCTTCTGATGTCCTCATTTCGTAGTCTGTCTTTCCTGGTGACTCCCACTGCCTTCCTCAAGCATTTCATTTCACACGTGGTGAGCTTTCTTTGATGTGTTGCTGTAAGAGACCAAGTTTGGCACTGGTAACAAAATGTTGGTAGGAAAATACTTTTATCATCTGTCTTTTCCCTTCCATCTTGATCTTTGGGTGTTGTAGTAATGGTGCCAGCTGGTAGGTCACTGCATTTGCTTTTGACACCTTGTCTCTATTTCTCTATCTAGTTTTCCATCCTCTGTAAAAATGCTGCCTAAATATTTGAATTCAGAAACTTGCTTTACTCTGGTGTTGTCTATTTGTATGTTTGTTTGGCTTGGTGTTCTGCTGATTTTCATGGTCTCTGTCTTTGTTTGTTGATTTTCATGTTGTACTTTCTACATGCTATTAGCAATGAATTCATGTTGTAGCTGATCTTCATCTTCATAGATTAAACTTTGGTCGTCAGCAAAAAAGCAATTCGTTGATTTGGTTGTTTAATTGGTCGTCGTGATCATTGTCTATGTCAATAGTCTTTTTCGCACTGTGCATCTTTCACTATTCTGTCTATATATATGTTGAAGAGAAGAGGTGAGAGTACACAACCCTGTCTTACTCCTGATTTTGTTTCGAATGAGTCTGTCACTCCGTCTGTTGTTCTTACCCCACTGTGGCTATTTGTGTATATTACTCTATTGTCTAGCAGTTACCCCTTGATCCCATAGTTTTCTAATGTTTCCTATAGAATACTTCTATCTATTCTGTCAAATGCCTTTTCTTGATCGATGAATAATAAGTGTAGCTCTTTGTTATATTCTATTGCTTTTTCACTCAGTTGTCTCAGAGTGAATAGAGCGTCTGTGCATCCCACTCCTCTTCAAAATCCAAACTGTGAGGGCTTATTTGTGGGTCAGCGATGTGTCTTATGCGCTGTTCTAATATTTTTGCGTATATTTTACCAGTGTGGCTTAATAGTGAAATGCCTCTTTATGTTTCGCATTCTCTTTTATTGCCTTTATTTTTCCATAATGGGACTCAGTGGCGGCTCGTGGTCATTTTTTTTGCCCGGCACAAATTTCGGAAAAATTGGGGTTTTTGGAGTATTTACTATTTCTTGTTTATTCCGGGAAGTTATTACCCTTTCTCCCTCTCTCTCTCTCACACGCACTCTCTCCTCATTTCTCTCTCTCTCGAGCGGCAATCACCACTTAGACTGATGTACCAGATTTCCCATAAATTCTGCTTTCATGTGAAAATCTGATTCATGCAGCATTAGCATGGGTGTATTTCATCACACCTTTAGCGCCATTTGGAGCCCTGGTGCTTATCCTTCGGCAAAGTGTCTAGTGTTAGCCAGCGTGTACTGGGTTCGCACTCCGTCACCTCGGCTGTCCCCAGCCAACCTGCAAGGCAGCAGGTTGCTATTTTCTTTTAAGGTAGCTACCCTTAGACAACCTTTCCTCCCGGGTTGTTGAGCGTCATCTGCCCAGTTTACCAGTCTTTTTTGGACTGCTTGGTTTGCCTGCCGTCCAGTTTTGTGTACGGTTTGCTCCACTAGCCTTTGATTGTCCGCAATCAACTTCACGGCAGTAGTAGTTATCTGCAGGGAAACTGGTTATTGCTCTCTGGATGGAGACCCCATCTTCGACGCTCACCACCTCGCTTTCTTTTGGTGCCCATTCGCCCATTTCTGCTTGTGCCTCGTCCACCGACTGGGCGCCTTCTTTTTCCCGTCACTTGTGCTCATATTGTTTTACTGGGCGATACGTACCCATTTCTATCTCACTGTGCACAGTGCACAGTTTATCACCATTTGGTAGGAACTTTTGCACTGGATTCAAGCCTCTGCTGGGCTTTCCAGTTTTTCTACACTATTGGGTCGCCGCTCACCCCTACGTTTGCCACGCCTTTTTGTCGCTCTATCATCAGCACCGTGCATGTCTGTCCCCACCGGTGAGCTCCCCTGTGTATCATCCGTGTGTGTGTTCGCTCTACTTTGGTGCCTGCTCACCGTGTTTATGTTTTCTCACCGTGATCACATTT
Organism: Arion vulgaris; assembly: GCA_020796225.1. Lineage (NCBI taxonomy): Eukaryota > Metazoa > Mollusca > Gastropoda > Stylommatophora > Arionidae > Arion > Arion vulgaris. Next base: position 23,291,176 of record CM036777.1, on the reverse strand, counting down.
ACTATGCCTCAATACTGTCATGATATGCAATTCAATTCGAGCTCCCACCTCATGGCTCAGAGTTTCACCCGATATGGGCCCAGTCTCTTCTCTGGATGCACCCTTCATCCCTCTATGTTTATTTGTTCAGCTTTTCCCATCGGCCGGGAGAGATGTGCATTAATAGTCACTTTGGGATTCTGCTCCTCTGTGTTGCGAGCGGATCTCATCCAATGTAACTGCGTCTGCATCACTACTTATACCAGAGTAGCTCTCCCTTGATCCCTACGCGCTTAGCCAGATAAGAACCGTTGTCTGTTTCCAGGGTCACCACGTGGAGGTGGGGTAGGATCTCGGTTAGTGCCAGCTCACTAATCCTGGCGCGACGTTGTCCCTATGTGCCTTAGACCCCATTAACCCGTTTAGGAAAAGAACAAACGCTTCTGTTCTGCAACAGCTTGATACTAAAGAGAGTTGGCTATTAAATAATATAAAATCAAGGACAATTAAATATTTCGGACACATCAAATGACAAGAGAGCCTAGAAAATTTTTTTTTAACTTGTCTGGAACGCAAATTGAAAATACGGCACCCGCATGACAACAAACCAGGAACTTGTGAAAGATCAGGGCATCGTAAACATATTGCCATTATGTCTCCGTATGTAGTCGTCCATATGTTAGTGGTTTTTTAATTCGTCACTCCTGTTGTTCATTTGCTTGATAATGGCCTCGTTGGTCGAAACGTTGCTGTACATTGTCATTGTGTTTGTAATTTGTAAAATTACAGTACTTTGTTATTACGTGTTTCGCCATTAAAAGGGTAAACTAGCTAAACTAGATCAAGTAACGCCAGTCGACCGGTATTAGTTCACGGAGCGGACGACAGGGAACCAGGCTCAAAGGTCAGGAATGTCGTTTCATTTATTGCTGTAGAGAAGATGTGTTAATGCAAGGGCCAATTCCATAAAACTAATATTATTATAAGAAGGTTTATTATTTAATAACATTACTTTCTATAATTTTATACTATTTTTATATAAAATTGGGGATTCAATCGATAATTAAACGAACTATTTGAGCTAGAGTCCTTGTTTATCTGGGAAGTAGTTTGGCTGCGTAAGAATGAATATATCTTCCGGTGAATGAAAATGACATTGTTTTGGCAATATCATTGCAATAGCGATCAAAGGTCAGAGGTCGCAATGTAGGCACTTGTAAACTAGCAACAGAAATAATGGAAGACACAATGCTTGAATTATTACAGGCTTCAGTACATATATTTTAATAAGGAGATATTATATAAATAACATGATTGTTATATTATTCTGATATAATATTTATATTTTAGTGTTATATATTCAACTGTCAAAGCTAATCAGTGTCAAATTAAAAGTAATAATTACGGAAAAATAATTTCTAAAATAATAAGTACACGTTAATTCTTTTTGGTTTGGTAGGACGGTTCTTACTGGCCCCTAATGACAAGAGGCGTATACTAATTAGTGGTAAAAGATTATGAATTTCAAATTTCAGACTTTGTATAATATTTTAGCGTTATATATCAACTTTCAAGGCTAATCAGTATCTCGATTTATGAACAAATAATGTCTAAAATAATAAGTACAGGTTACTCAATATTTTTGGGGGCCGGGCCCCACTGGCCCTTAATGACGGCGCCCTGATGGGACTATTACTGATTTTTGACAATCATCTGGAACTTTTCTTCTGTCCAAGCGCGTGAATATTCTATTTAAGGGGATTCGTAGTATGATGGGCAAGAAGCTATTTTCAGTTGTTTTCATGTTAATGTAAAATTTGTATAACCATTTTGAAAGATTATGACTTAGAATAGTAGAAAAAATTAGTAAAATAAAAAGTAAAGCGTTCCATGGAAACAATATAAAATGGCCACCAAAAACAAAATTTCAAATCCCTAAGGCTCTGAATATAATGAATGTAAATGAATTCTGTTTTCACTCTAAGATGTGCAGTTGTAATATCTAAAATATTACACATGATTTTTAGGATATATTATATATTTAATATTTATAAATTTTGGGTAAAAATTCCTCAAAATTCGCCCAAAAAGCTGCTTTTGGGGGTGTGTTTACCCCAAAATTCATTAAAAATGTAATATTTAATATATCCTAAAAATCATGTGTAATTATTTAGATATTACAACTGCTCACCTTAGAGTGAAAACAGAATTAATTTATATTTATTACTTTCAGAGCCTTAGGGATTTCAAATGTTGTGTTTGGCGGCCATTTTTTATTGTTTCCATGACAACGTGTTGACATATTCTTTTTACTTATTTTTTTTCTACTCTATTAAGTCATAATATCTCAAAATTGTAATACAAATTCTACATTAATATGAAAGCAATGAAAAAAGTTTCCAGACTAGAATCCCCCCTTAACCATTTTACACCTATTTCTTTGCATGCTTTAATTGCTTCGCTGGGTATGCCATCTGCAACTGGTGATTTGTTGTTCGGGCTGTTTTTTATTGCTGTTTAAATTTCTTGGATCAATATATATGGTTCTGATTCTTCACGTTCCTTTGTTGTGTATATATATTCAGTTAATTTAGTAGGGTTGTAAAGTTCTTGAAAATATTCCTTCCATCTGGTCATTCTATCTTTATCTTGTCTGTTGAGTAATGGTGTTCCTTCCTTACTGTTAATGATAGTGGTAGGGTTGTAGCTATCGTCTCTCACTCTCATTGCCTTGACACTTATAAAATTCTCTCTGTTTTGTACTACATAAGTCTGTTAGATGTTCTCCATATTTGCACCAAGAGTTTTCTTTCTCTTTCTTGACTATTCTTTTCAACTCTCTCCTGGCTAGACGGTATTGTACATAGTCGTTATGGTTTTTAGATTTCAACCATGTTTGGAAACAATGTTTCTTTCTTTGTATGGCTTTTTGTATCTCTTCACTCCACCATGCTGTTTTTTATGAGCTTTGGCTGGTCCTCTTGTACCACATACTTTTAGTAAATTGTTTGATATGGAGGTTTTAAATACTTCCCATTCCTTCTCGATGTTATCAATTCTCTTGGGTAAGGTGTTGTAGATCTGGTTCATTTCTTGATATAACTCATCTCTGGTTGTTTCTTCCTCCAACTTTTTAAAATTTATAACAGGTTCTTTCCAATGTTTTGTTTCAGTTTTGTCTTTTGGTCTCAACAATTGTCTTCTATCAGTTACTACGACAGGTCGATGGTCGGTATCTATCCCTTCTGCCTGTATCTTACAAGTATGTAATCAATCTGTGGCGCTTGAAGCAAATTGTCCCATCTGTACCAAGTTTTTATGTGGCTCTGTCTATGTTGATAAAATGTGTTTGTTATTATTAGACCGTGTTCTAAACATAGATTTATTAGCTCTTCCCCATTGTTGTTTCATTCTGTTGATGTGTCTCCAAAATGTCCTAAACAGTGTTCATGATCATTTGTTTTCTTCCCTACTCTTCCGTTAAAATCTCCCATTACATAGATCTCTTCTTTGATTTCTATGTTGTTTAAAGTGATAGACTTTCAAAGAAATCATTTCGTTCTTCTTCGTTGTTATTGTCGTTACATGGGGCGTATACTTGAATGTATGTTGTTGTTTTCTCGTTCTCCATTATCTGTATGCTTATTATTCTTTCTGATATATAGTCGACATTAGTTATGAGTTTGGCTTTGTGTTGTTTTATTAGAAAGCTGACGCCATGTTTTGCTCTTGCATTTTTGTCTACCCTGCTCCATATTAGAACGTATTTATTAAATACTTCTTTCATGTTGTTTCCTTTTTTTCTAGTGTCTGCAATACCTAAAATATGTATGTTTTTGTTTTCCATGAAATTTATTAGATCAGATGTTTTGTCGACCAGGCCACATATATTTATTGTTGCTGTTCTGTTTGTTGTCATGTCGCTCCTAGAATAAAAGAATTAATTTAGCAATATTACGCACTGCCGGCTTGCCGGGCTTGTCACAGTGGGGTGTTAGTCACTGAATTGATGCCGTTTCAGGATATTTACTAACCTATACCATTCCAAATATTACACATTCTACTGTGTGTTACACAATAATCCTTTATAATGAAAAAATTCACATTTGATTGAACGCAGCGGTATAACCACGGCCTACACTTCATTATACACTTCAAGTCTGATACATACTGAAAACGATGTATTCATTCCTGTAGGCACTGGTATTCATTCTTCACCGGGTTCAATGTCTTCAAGTGAACACACCTGTTGAAACAGTAATCAGCCATTCAAGATGTTACTATTTTTAGCCTATTTCCTTTTCCTCTCTTTATTTTAATTTGCAGGGGATGTTGTGTTTCAGCATAGATTCAGTAGTAAGCCCATGCAAGGCACATCCTTGTTCTGTCTTCCATTGTAGGATAATCAAGAAGGTAACCCATCGTCCTGCATGAAGTCTTTACTACATTCATGTATGATGCGCATTGTATCATTCTGTATTATTTCCAGTCTTTCTATCTGCATATGGCTGAGAGTCAGGATCGCAAGAGCATACTCAACCACAGACAGGACCAGACTCTCGTATAAGAGACAAAGATGCTGCTGCTTATAATTTGCCACAGCCATTATCCTCGCCACAGTCATATCCTTCCTAGCCTTCATTACCACATGATCTATGTGTTCCGTAACAGCAAGACTTCGATCAAACTGCAAGCCAAGGTATTTGATTGCCTGAGATTTCTCCACCAGGTCCGACCATGAAATCAAAGTTGGTGTATTGACAGTATGGTTGTTCAAAAAGAACCAAGTCACCACTGCTGTTGAGGGATTGACCAGCGCCCCTGTTTCCCAAGTATCATAATAATAATAATAATTCCTCTCGTATACGTTACATAGGGCCTGCAAGTAATTTCTCCATACCGCTCTATCCTGGGCAACTCGCTCAATTTCCTCGATGGAACTGAGACCGATATTTCCTGCCTCTCTCAGCAAAGTTCGTTTCAGGGTCTCCTTAGGTCGACCTTTCTTTCTTGAACCCTTTGCATCCCACTTCAATGCCTGCTTTGATATTCGTTGATCATTTCTCCTCAAGGTGTGCCCAACATATCTCCATCTTCTCTTTCTTATAACAGTTGTCACTAGTGGTTGACCAGACATATCTCTGATTTCATCACTTCTCCTGAATTCATTCCATTTTATATTCATTATTTTTCGCAGACATCTATTTTCAAATGCATTCAACTTGCTTTCTATATCTTTAGTCATTTTCCAACTCTCGCTAGCATATGTTAGGATTGATACAACATTTGAATTGAAAATTCGTAATTTAGTTTTAATACTATATAACTTGCAGTTAAATATTTTATTTAGACTTTTAAAAGCTGATGTTGCTTTGCCAATTCATATCATAATTTCTTTTTAACATTTCCTGTGCAATCAAAATTGCTACCTAAATAGGTGAACTGCTCTGTTATTTTTATCATTTAGATTCCAGTGTGATATCTGCATTACTTGCCATAGGTGTCTTCATTATATTTTTTTTTTCATAGCTTATCTGCAGTCAACTTTTGATGCTATAGATGACAAGTTGTCTGTTTTTCTTTGCATATCTTGGTTGTTTCTACTTAACAAGGCAATATCATCTGCAAAATCCAAATCTTCTAGTTGACTATTTTCTACCCAATCGATGCCAGTTTCGCCCCTGCAACATTTTCGCATCACCCAGTCAATAGCCACTCCAAACAATAGCGGAGATAGAATACAGCCTTGCTTTACTCCGGTTTCAACCATAAACCAGTCGCTGTGTCCACCATCAGTGCGAACTGAACACTGTGAACCATCATAGAGGCTCTTAATAATGTTTATTATTTTGTCTGGTATTCCATAGCATCTCAGAATATTCCACAGAGAGATTCTGTGTAGACTATCAAAGGCTTTTTAAAATCGATGAAATTTAGTATAAGTGGTTGTTGTTTCTCAATATGTTCCTCCAAAATTAGTCGTAGGGTAATTATTTGGTCTAAGCAGCTTCTCCCAGGTCTTTCTTCTTCTTCTTCTAACCAGGGCTGCGAGTTTTCACTCTTGGGCAGCCAATGCCAGTTTGTAGAATCTGCATGTGTTCTGTAATTGTGGAAGACTAGTGTAAAGGGTATTATGAACAGATGGGTGTGGTGGGAGGAGTTCTTGTCTAGCTTTATGTAGTCCAGGACATTCAAGCAAGATATGCTGTACTGTCTCACATGAGTGACTGCACTTTCTACAGTGTGGTAGGTGTGTTGGGTTTATTCTGTGTAGGTGGTAATTTAGTCCAACATGTCCTGTTCTTAACTGGAAGATAGTGCTTTGATCTTTTCTTTGTAGCAGATTTATATTGTCCTTGGGGTTTGGTCTATTCATCTCTACAGATTCTGAGGTCCACAATAGGATATCCAAAGCCAGTGCTGCGCTCGGAAGGTTACGTGTCACTGTGTGGGAACGGAAGGGGATAAGCATAGTCACAAAGCTGAAAGTTTACCAGGCCATAGTGCTAACAACGCTGCTGTACGCAAGCGAGACATGGACAGTGTATAGCAGACACGCAAGAAAATTAAACCATTTCCACACAAGCTGTCTACGCAGAATACTAAAAATAAACTGGCAGGACAAAATTCCAGACAGCGAAGTCCTCACAAGAGCAAAGATCCCAGCGTCAACACCCTGTTGCAAAAGGCCCAACTGAGATGGGTCGGTCACGTTGCTCGAATGCCTGATAAACGCATCCCAAAACAGTTGATGTATGGCGAGCTTGAAGGGGCAGACGTTTAGCTGGTGGACAGAAAAACGCTTTAAAGACACTCTTAAAGTGTCTCTGAAATGCTTCGATATAGATAATACGTGCTGGGAATCCTTGCAAGATCGCCAAATGTGGCGCTGTAACAACAAAAGAGGAACCCGAATAGCTGAGAATCATCGTATTGTTGAGTCACAGAGAAAACGAGCAGCGAAAAGACAGAGCACACACACGCACATGTCTAACCTTGATCATGTATGCCCCACCTGTGGTCGGGATTCTGTTCTAGGATTGGACTCTACAGTCACCTCCGCACACACCAGAGAGGTGCAACAGTACACGTCTGAGATTGTTGTCATCATCGCTTGCGATGGACGGCTATTATTATTATTCATCTCTGCATACATGTCCCGACCAGTCGTCCCCATAGCCCATCGGTTCAGCCAATCTTCTCTGGAGTTGTTTTTCAGAATCTGTTTTATACTTTGTATGCTAATAGGTTTGTCTATTTGTGGTTTTGATGATCCCTGTTTGGCCAGATGATCTGCCTTGTCATTTCCTGGGATATTTGTGTGCCCAGGAATCCACTGTAGAATGACATTAATATCTTTCTTTCTTTCTCGAATCCTGTATGCCTCACAGCGTCAGGTCAGGAAGAGATTTCTAAAACGGGCCCTAGTATGCGCTTCGGAGATAGTATCATTAATATCAAAGGAGGAAATCAGATTGTGGATGACTAATGCCAATGACTGGATCTCGCTGACTGATTCTGCTGTTCTTCTAAAGCTTGTAGTGTGGACTGTGAGTCAGTGAATACTATCATGTCTTGGGCAATATTCTCTCCAAGTTCAAACTGCTGGTGGACTAGTTCTACAGCGGTCTTTATGGCTATAATCTCTGCCTCATAGTTGGAACATATATTACCACAAGGAGCACAGTAATTATAGGTAGTTCCATCTGGATATTTCAGGTATATGCCAAAGCCAGCGTAGGTAGTGGCTTTGAAAGCTGAACCATCAGTGTAGGCATGGATAGAGGAAGTTGGATAACTGTCTATTGTCTCCAGTGCACAGGTTTTTAAGATCGGTGCAAGTGTTGCTTTGTTTATAGTTTTGTCAAGGTATTTCTGGATTACTGGTTGTTTTATGTTTAGCCATGGTGGTGGGCCGGGCATCTTGTGATCGGTTCTCTGTCAGTTGGGAGATGGTAATGTTCTTCGAGATTTTTCCTAACTTCCAGCAATGATTTTTGCTGGATTCTTTGATTGGATTTCCACCTGTCAATAGTTTGTCTGTTGGGATGGTTTTTTTCTATTCTTTTATATCGCTCGACTGCTTCTATTAGTGCCCTTCGTCTCCTAATATCTAGTGGTTCGATGTTGGCGTCAATTTCACAAGCAGCAGTTGGGGTCGTTCTCATTCCCCACATATAAACCTGAGACCCTGATTCTGCACTCTGTCCAGGGATGTTGTGATGTGCTCACTTGCTATAGCTTAGAGAGGAAGGCAGTTGTCCATTGTAGATCTTACATAGCCAAGATATAGTTGCCTAAGGGTGCTCTTGTCTGCACCCCAAGTGGTGCTAGCAAGTCTTTTAACCATGTTGAGTCTTTTAGATGCTTTTTCTTTTATGTTGTTAATGTGTTCTGTCATCCTCAGTTGTTTGTCTAACTTGACTCCTAGATAAGTTGGGTTTTCCTCTTTTTTCAGCAGTGCTCCATTCATTGTAAGCGAAAGGTTCTTTGAGTTGTTTTGGGGCTGCAGGAGAATGTAGTATACACAGTTTTCTGTTCATTGACTTTAAGCTTCCATAGGTTGCAATATGTTGACATTATGGCAAGGGTTCTATTAAGTTTAGCCCGAGTTAGTACAGGGTATTTTCGCTTGTCCATATTACAAGGTCATCAGCAAAAGGGCTTTCTGTGTGTTTAGAAGGGATGGGAGGTCATTGATGAAGATGAGGAAAAGGGTGCAGCTAAGGGCAGAGCCCTGTGGGAGGCCTTCCTCTAGTGTTCTCTTGGAGTACATTGTTCCACTAAAAGATGTTCCAATGGTCCTGTTTTGGAGAAAAGCTTGTATCCATTGTAACATCTTTACATGGATCCCATATTGAGCATCTTCATCAAGAGGCCCTTCCTCCAGACTCTGTCATATGCTTGCTGTAAATCGATGAAAACCGCGGTTGAGTGCTTTTCATTCTAGAATCCATCAATTGTAATCTGCACAAGTCTGAAGAGTTGGTCTTCTGTTCTGCAGCCCCTTCTAAACCCTGCCTGGGTATTATCAAGTGACTGGGTTTTTCAAGCCACCAATAAAGTCAGTTATTAACCATTCTCTCCGCTAGCTTTCCTAAACATGAGGTCAATGAGATGGGCCTGTAACTTAGGGGTCGTCTACTGGTTTCCTTTCTTGAGGATGGGAGTGATATTGGCTGTTCGCCAAGCAGCAGGTATTTTGACCCTCTCCAAGTTCTATTTATAGCGAACAGCAATATCAACCTAGCCTTCTTGCCCATATGGCATAACATTTCATTCTTAATCTTATCTGGGCCTGGGGCTTTTTGAGGTTTTAGTTTTTTCATTGCTGTTTCCATCTCGCATAGACTAAAATCTTGTTCAAATGCACATACATTCGCTACTGGTGCATTTTTTTACTTTTAAAGATTTTCCATAGAGCTTTATCCAGCTGTTTTCTTCTTATGCTTCTGTTAACGCTAGCAAAGTGTTTGTTGAATATTTCAGCTTCTTTTTGCATCTATGATGGTTTCATTGTTTCTTTTGATTGGTCTGGGATTTTCTTTCTTTCTAGTGCCTATCAGTTTGTTTATCAGATCCCATGCCTTGTGGCCATCTTTATTTAGATCAAGTTTCTGACACTTGTCTTGCCACTTCATCTTCTTTGCTGCTTTAATTAGAAGGCGAACTTTAGCAATCAAGCGATTATAGTTGGTTTTATTAACTCGATTAGGTTCTTTTTCAGCTTGTTTCCTTGCTTTTCTTCTATCCATCACTGCTTTTTCTAGATCTTTATTCCAGTATGGCTTATATTTTCTGGTGTTTCCATTTGGAATGGCCTTTCTTGCAGCTTCCAGTATTTTACAACATATGTTAGCAAAGACAGTATCGATATTTCAAGTGAGGTCAATTTTGTCCATGCCTATGTTGGTCTGGTTCTCGAAGAGCGGCCAGTCTGCTTTTCTGAAATTCCAGAACTTTCTATTTCTATAAACTGAGCTTCTGAGTTGCTTGGTGGTAACAGAGATAAGTATTGGGAGATGGTCACTCCCTATATCATCCAAGACAGTGATAGTTGTTGCATCTATAATGTCAGCTGATACTATGGTAAGATCTGGTCTGCTATTCGTACCATGGGCTCTGTGTAGAAGTGTTGGTTTGGTTTCTGAGCTCTGCATTACCGTGAGGTTGGATGAGTTACACAGGTCTTCAATGTCTCTCCTCTTTGTTGTAATCTTTGTAACCTAGGGCTGGAGTGTGTGCATTAAAGTCTCCTGCAATAATTGTTCTGGTGTACATGGGTTCCTTGAACGGCTGGTCAGAGGTGCAGGTTGGTGGACAATAGATGTTATGTACAGTATTTCTCCCAGGTCTAAAACCAGCTTGTTCTTCTCTCAGGGTTGTGTCCACTGCTCCTTTGATTCTATTAAGAATGATTTTGCAGAAAGTCTTGGTCATTACCGATAATAGGGTGATCCCTCTCCAGTTGTTACAATCTTTGAGATCACCTTTTTGGGGATCTTAACAATTATTCCCTTCTTCCCATACTTTATTAAATAGTTCTTGCACCTTGCTAATAGTTGTATCATCAGCCGCTTTGAGCATTTCTGCAGTAATGCTGTCATCACCCGCTGCCTTATTGTCGATTGATGAATCGATTGCCTCCTTGACCTCAGCTACACTTATCATTTCTTCGTTAATTGGTAGGAGCTGTTTCTTGCCTCTTCGTCAAACTTGAGTAGTACTGGTGGATCAGGTCTATTTAATATTTCTTCAAAATGTTCTGCCCATCTTTTCTTCTGCTCGGTATCTGATGTTAGAACTTTACCATCTTTACTCTTGATTGGGCCACCCTTTGAAACAAAAGTTCCAGTAAGTTGTTTTAGTGTGTTGTATAGCATTTTACTGTTTCCAGTCTTAGCTGCCTTTTCCCTTCTTCGGCCAGTCGATTGACATATGCTCTTTTATCTCTTCTAGCCGCTCTTTTCACTTCCTTGTTTTTTAGTCTATATTCCTCTTTAGCTAGGATTTCATCTGTTGCATCCTTAGTATTAAATATCGCTTGTTTCATCTTTCTTCTTTCTTGAATACATTTCCAGGTGTCATCGCTTATTCAGGGTTTTCTGTCTTTCCTCTTTAATCCTGCGCTACTATTTGCTGCCCCCAATAGTGTGTCCTTTATCTTAGTCCATTTGTCTTCAATGTTCTGTTCATTTTCACCATTGAGTAACTCAAACCTATTCTTAAGTTCGAGCTGATATTCCTCTTTACCTCATTATTTTGTAGCCTTTGACTGTTTATTCACAGTTGTTCTTTTTTAGTATGGTGAATTTTCAATTTCAGTTTCAATTTACCTATGCATAAATTATGATCACTTCCTACATCTGCCCTCTGTATGCACGGACATCCAGCAATGATGTTCTAAATTGTGTATTTATGCACATATGGTCAATCTGATTCCTGGTCACTCCATCTGGTGAGTGCCAAGTAAGTTTATGAATTTCCTTATGTGCAAAGATGGTACCTCCAATTACTAAGTTTGACAGCATACATAACTCCGCCAGTCTTTCTCCATTCTCGTTCATTGTGTTTATTCCTTGTTTTCCTATAGCTCTCTCTACCCCTACATTATCACTTCCAACCTTGGCATTAAAGTCCCCATTACTACTAACAGGTCATGTTTTTGGGTCTTGTTAATTTGATCTTGTAGTTGCTCATAAAATGTGTCTTTCTTATCATCGTCAGCCTCGTTTGTTGGTGCATAACACTGCAGTATTATCATATTGACATGCCTGGTACTGAAGCGGGCTCTAATTATCCAACTCGAGATGGGTTCCCATTCTAACATGCTCTTTGCTACTCTAGGTGTCATCATTATACCCACTCCTTCAAAATGCTTACCATCTTCTCTCCCTGAATATATGAAAGTTAATCCACTAACTACTCTTCTATCTGTTCCAGGTCATCTCACCTCACTTAACCCCAATATGTCCAGCTAGTATCTCTTCATTTCTTCTGCAATTTGGGCTGATTTTGTAGCCGTGACCATCGTTCTCACACTCCAAAATCCAATTTTAGTGTGTGTTTTTGAGCCAAGTAATGTACGAGTCGGGTTGCTGACTTCCGCAAAGTGGCTTTCATCAGCAACCGTCATTGATGCACTAGGTGCACCGCACACCACCTGGCTGGTCGGTTTACCAGTATGGCGTCCTTTCTTACAAGTTTCTGTAGCTTCTTCAATTTCTTGTGATGAGGTAGCTGGCCTCACGCACAAGTCCTCCTCCTTTTTCATCCGGGCTTGGAACCGGCATTGGCAAAGTTCCCCAGTATCATACACAGTAGAAAACAAAACATTGATATATTTTTGTACTTTATAAGAGAGATAGAGGATGACAGTGAAAGAAGATACTGAACAGTCTAACGCAAAATTTGAATAACAGGTCAATAAAAAGTTCTTAGAACCCAAGGAGAAGCATCAAGGACAAGCAGCATGATAAGATGTAGTCAAACAATTCAACTTAACTAATTATTTTTTTGTCTTTAACTTTCCGAGTATTTGAGGATCATTGCTGCAGAAATCATGCATCTCTATTCATCTCTGTTCTTAGCTTTCTCTTCCCAATTGTTGACCCCAAGTATTAACTGAAGTAACTAATACTACACAGATATATGAGACCTCCGAGGGGATGGGGAGAGGGGTGGGGGCGGCGGCAAAATAAATGTCAAATACTGAAATTAAAAATAAACCCTTGCTCAATTTTCTCAAAAGTTAGACAAAATTCTCGATATAATTCCAATGATCAAGTACAAGACATGGATAACTAGAATGGTTTGACAAAATTCTCGATATAATTCCAATGATCAAGTACAAGACATGGATGACTAGAATGGTTTGACAAAATTCTCGATATAATTACAATGATCAAATACATGACATGGATGACTGGTTTGACAAAATTCTCGATATAATTCCAATGATCAAGTACAAGACATGGATAACTAGAATGGTTTGAAAAATTCTCTAATGATTCCAGTGATCAAAGTACATGACAGATGACTAGAGTTTGACAAAATTCTGACATATTTCTATCAAGAGAAGGAGCTCACAAAATCTCGTATAATTCCAATGATAATAAGACATGGATACCTAGAAATTTGAAATTTAAATGATAGTGTCTTGCAAGCAGACTGGTTTAAAGCAGACATATTTCTATCAAGAAATGAGGCTACACAGCAAGATGTTCTAGACTGAATAAGCATGATATCCTAATTTGATTTAAGATATCTTCAGGGCGTTAAAGCAGATATTCGGTTGAGCAGATATTCGGTTGAGCAGATATTCGGTTGAGGCGTGAGCAGATATTCTGTTTGGCAGATATTCGGTTAGCAGTATTCTCAGTGCAGATATTCTGTCTTGGGCTATCGGGTAAGTGATTCACATTTAAATATATCATGCTCTAACTGGTACAGGTTCAACATCGAAATACAGCCCTAACTCACAGGACCCTTACACACATCAATATAAGCAGGAACCAGTCTTACACACATCAATATAAGCAGGAATCAGTCTTACACACATCAATATAAGCAGGAACCAGTCTTACACACATCAATATAAGCAGGAATCAGTCTTACACACATCAATATAAGCAGCAACCAGCCCTTACACACATCAATATAAGCAGGAACCAGTCTTACACACATCAATATAAGCAGGAACCAGCCCTTATACACATCAATATAAGCAGGAACCAGTCTTACACACATCAATATAAGCAGGAACCAGTCTTACACACATCAATATAAGCAGGAACCAGTCTTACACACATCAATATAAGCAGGAACCAGTCTTACACACATCAATATAAGCAGGAACCAGTCTTACACACATCAATATAAGCAGGAACCAGTCTTACACACATCAATATAAGCAGGAACCAGCCCTTACACACATCAATATAAGCAGGAACCAGCCCTTACACACATCAATATAAGCAGGAACCAGTCTTACACACATCAGTATAAGCATACAGACTGTATGTCATCCGGAATGAAACATCAAGCATTTAATAGATAACTGTCTGTCAGCATGTCTTAACTTAGCATGAGACAGGTTATGCTGGTGATTCTTTTTTTTAAAATACCAACCATTGATAGGAGCATCAGTGGGCGATTTGTCTTTGACAACAACCTTGATCGTGTTTTGTTCCGAGAAGTAGCAGACGGCCATTTCGGATGTCTCAAACCAGAGCCTGTCTCAAGTTTTTGATGTGCTCTAACAAGAGATCGACGTTGTTGAAGTCTGATAGACAGAGCTGAATGATTGGATCGTTTTTTATGCATTTTCAATTCAGGCATGCTTTGATATGTTGGTAATAATCAATACAATGTATGCCTTTAGTTTTAAAATGTCACTTTATATTCTCATTAGTGTACACGAACACAACATGTACACATTAATGTATTCTCTCACTGACCTAGACTAACACATTAATGTACTCTCTCATTGGCCTAGACTAACACATTAATGTACTCTCTCATTGACCTAGACTAACACATTAATGTACTCTCTCATTGGCCTAGACTAACACATTAGTGTACTCTCTCATTGACCTAGACTAACACATTAATGTACTCTCTCACTGACCTAGACTAACACATTAATGTACTCTCTCATTGGCCTAGACTAACACATTAATGTACTCTCTCATTGGCCTAGACTAACACATTAGTGTACTCTCTCATTGACCTAGACTAACACATTAATGTACTCTCTCACTGACCTAGACTAACACATTAATGTACTCTCTCATTGGCCTAGACTAACACATTAATGTACTCTCTCATTGGCCTAGACTAACACATTAATTTACTCTCTCATTGACCTAGACTAACACATTAATGTACTCTCTCATTGGCCTAGACTAACACATCAATGTACTCTCTCATTGACATAGACTAACACATTAATGTACTCTCTCATTGACCTAGACTTACACATTAATGTACTCTCTCATTGACCTAGACTAACACATTAATGTACTCTCTCATTGACCTAGACTAACACATTAATGTACTCTCTCATTGACCTAGACTAACACATTAATGTACTCTCTCATTGACCTAGACTAACACAATGTACTCTCTCATTTACATAGGCTAACACATTAATGTACTCTCTCATTGGCCTAGACTAACACATTAATGTACTCTCTCATTGACCTAGACTAACACATTAATGTACTCTCTCATTGACCTAGACTTACACATTAATGTACTCTCTCATTGGCCTAGACTAACACATTAATGTACTCTCTCATTGGCCTAGACTAACACATTAATGTACTCTCTCATTGACCTAGACTAACACATTAATGTACTCTCTCATTGACCTAGACTAACACATTAATGCACTCTCTCATTGACCTAGACTTACACATTAATGTACTCTCTCATTGGCCTAGACTAACACATTAATGTACTCTCTCATTGGCCTAGACTAACACATTAATTTACTCTCTCATTGACCTAGACTAACACATTAATGTACTCTCTCATTGACCTAGACTAGCACATTAATGTACTCTCTCATTGGCCTAGACTAACACATTAATGTACTCTCTCATTGACCTAGACTTACACATTAATGTACTCTCTCATTGACCTAGACTTACACATTAATGTACTCTCTCATTGACCTAGACTAACACATTAATGTACTCTCTCATTGACCTAGACTAGCACATTAATGTACTCTCTCATTGGCCTAGACTAACACATTAATGTACTCTCTCATTGACCTAGACTAACACATTAATGTACTCTCTCATTGACCTAGACTAACACATTAATGTGCTCTCTCATTGACCTAGACTTACACATTAATGTACTCTCTCATTGGCCTAGACTAACACATTAATGTACTCTCTCATTGGCCTAGACTAACACATTAATTTACTCTCTCATTGACCTACACTAACACATTAATGTACTCTCTCATTGACCTAGACTAACATTAATGTACTCTCTCATTGACATAGACTAACACATTAATGTACTCTCTCATTGGCCTAGACTAACACATTAATGTACTCTCTCATTGACCTAGACTAACACATTAATGTACTCTCTCATTGGCCTAGACTAATACATTAATGTACTCTCTCATTGACCTAGACTAACATATTAATGTACTCTCTCACTGACCTAGACTAACACATTAATGTACTCTCTCATTGCTCAGACTAACACATTAATGTACTCTCTCATTGACCTAGACTAATACATTAATGTACTCTCTCATTGACCTAGACTTACACATTAATGTACTCTCTCATTGACCTAGACTTACACATTAATGTACTCTCTCATTGACCTAGACTAGCACATTAATGTGCTCTCTCATTGACCTAGACTAACATATTAATGTACTCTCTCATTGACCTAGACTAACACAACATGTACACATTAATGTACTCTCTCATTGACCTAGACTAGCACATTAATGTACTCTCTCATTGACCTAGACTAACACATTAATGTACTCTCTCATTGACCTAGACTAACACATTAATGTACATATGTATGTAGTCTTCCACTGGACTAGATGATGAAGACAGCTATGTATCATTCAC
This sequence comes from Arion vulgaris, assembly GCA_020796225.1. Lineage (NCBI taxonomy): Eukaryota > Metazoa > Mollusca > Gastropoda > Stylommatophora > Arionidae > Arion > Arion vulgaris. The sequence continues at coordinate 23,274,581 of CM036777.1, read as the reverse complement.
ACAGAAACTCCTAGAGTGACATGTATTGAAATTATCAAGTCCTTTTACCAGGTGATGTAGACAAATTGTGACACATTTCATCATGAACATCAACAACACTGCACTAGAAGTCACCACAAATCATAGTCAATAACTATGTACTATTTATGTGTTCACTCATGAATTCACTGAACTAAAACCACACTGCACTAGAAGCCACCAAAGATCATAGTCATCAATAACTATGCATTATTTATGTGTTCACTACTCATGAATTCACTGCAATAGTCAGTTATTTAATGCCACTTCCAAGAAGAAATCTGTGAAAACAAGATACCCAGCAACTGTTGGTGTTCTTATGGTCTCTGATCCACCCACTGCCACGTTGCACAATGAAAATAGTACTGTTGGCTTTGAAACAGCAGACAGAAAAGAGATGGTTGATACCAGGCAATTAAGTGTCATTACTAGTGAGATAACAAACAAACACAACTCAAGAACATAAACTAGATCATAGATTCCCAAACTTTTCACTTTGTAACGCCCTCCCCCTATATTATAGCAGTTTGCCCCCCCAATATATATATATACACATGCTCTATTTTCTCTTTGACATAGAAAAATGATATATATTTCTGTATTACATGGTCAATTTTCAAATGATTAAATGCATGAAATAGAAAATTGATGAAAAAAATGGATTCTGCAAGACGGGCATAAGATGAATTAAAATGCAGAATTCAAATTTTAAATGATCATTCAATTGCAAAATCACAAAAATAATTTATTTTAACATATTTATTTTCAATGTCTTCTTTAAGGAGCCACTGACCTCAAATCAGCTGAACATCCCCCAAATTCTTCAGAACCCACTATTGCTCCCCTAAAAAGCTTCAGCTTCCACTGGGGGGAGGTACTGCCCACTTTGGGAAACCCTGTACTAGATGAAACCAATTCTAACTACAAGATGTAACATGACACTACCAACACACGCCCCTTTCAGTCTCATTTTATCTGCAGTTTTCTTCCACTTTACTCCTCACAGTGTAATCTACAGAAAGGGTTGGGGAGGGAAGGTAAAAGGGGCATATTTTCCGGACACTCTGCATAATAATATAACTATACTTGTATGAATCACAGAACAAGTGGAACATTGAAGCTGTTGAGATGTGGATACACAGAACATTGAAGTGTTGAGATGTGGATACACAGAACATTGAAGCTGTTGAGATGTGGATACACAGAACATTGAAGCTGTTGAGATTATGATGGAGTACACAGAACATTGAAGCTGTTGAGATGTGGATACAGCAGAAGGTAGATTAATTACAGAATTGAAGTGGCGATTGAGATGTGGATACACAGAACATGTAAAAGAAAGTGGCCGCTTGAGAACACATTAGAGATGTGGACACAGAACATTGAAGTGTTGAGATGTTGGATACACAGAACATTGAAGCTGAGATGTGATACAGAACATTGAAGTGGTGAGATTGACACAGAACATTGAAGTGGTTGAGATGTGGATACACAGAACATTGAAGTGTTGAGATGTGGATACAGAACATTGAAGTGTTGAGATGTGGATACACAGAACATTGAAGCTGTTGAGATGTGGATACACAGAACATTGAAGTGGTTGAGATGTGGATACACAGAACATTGAAGCTGTGAGATGTGGATCACAGAAATTGATGTGAGATGTGATACACAGAACATTGAAGTGTTGAGATGTGAAACAGAACTGAATGCTGAGATGTGACAGAACATTGAAGGCTGGTTGAGATGTGGATACACAGAACATTGAAGTGTTGAGATGTGATACACAGAACATTGAAGTGGTTGAGATGTGATACACAGAACATTGAAGCTGGTTGAGATGTGGATCACAGAACATGAAGTGGAGATGGATCACAGAAATTGAAGTTGAGATGTGATACACAGAACATTGAGTGTGAGATGGACACAGAACATTGAAGTGGTTGAGATGTGGATACACAGAACAAATAAGGTAAGGGTAACAAATAAAGTAATCATGGACAAAATTTGGGAAGATAGGAGAACTATTCAATATTTTAACAAGTAAACAGAGGGAAAAAAACAGATAATGAACAACAACAGAAAAAAAAAAAGAGAATAAAAGAGAAGGATAAGACCATAAGCTGAGGAGAAGACAACAATGCTACAAGTAGTAAGAAACATCAAGAGCTAGATAACTAGAAGAGAAGGATAAGGTTAAGCCGAGGAAAAGACAACAATGCTACAAGTAGTAAGAAACATCAAGAGCTGAATAACTAGAAGAGAAGGATAAGGTTAAGCTGAGGAGAAAACAACAATGCTGACAAAGTAGGAAGAAACATTAAGAGCTAGACAACTAGAAGAGAAAGATAAGGTTAAGCTGAGTCTGTCTGTTTCCAGGGTCACCATGTGGAGGTGGGGTAGGATTTTGTTTAGTGTCAGCTCACTAAACCTGGCACAATGTTGCCCCTATGACGCGCTTTGACCCTCTACTGTCCCTAAAACAAAAAGTGGCCTGGAAATGTGTGAAGCATAAACTAATTAGAGAGGAAAGACACTCAATTTCAGACTGTATATACTGGGGTCAAAGGTGCATAGGGACAACGCGCGCAATGATTAGTGAACTGGCACTAATCAAGATCCTACCCCACCTCCACGTGGTGATCCTGGTAACAGACAACCGATCTTGTCTGGCTAAGCGGGTAGGGATCGAGGGAGAGCTACTTTGGTACAAGTAGAGACGCAGACATAGTCACGTTGGATGAGATCCACTCGCAACACAGACGGCGGATCCCAGAGTGACTATTAATGCCCATCTCTCCCGGCCGATGGGAAAAGCTGAACGGATAAACAAAAGGGGATGAGGGTGCATCCAGAGAAGAGACATGGGCCCACATAGGGCAAGACTTGGAGCTCTGAGGTGGGGGTCGAGTCAGGTTGCGAGTAGGCCCACATAGGGCGAAATTCAGAGCCCTGAGATTGGGACCAGAGTTGAGCTCCGTGTCCGGAGAGCCTAGAGGCATGGTAAATGTGAGCAAAGTGAGAGCTGATGGAAATGGTGGTCAGGCACCAAGGCAGAGCGAGCACGCATGCGCACGATGCACAGGTGGGTCCAACGGTGGGCAGACGTGCACAGCGCAGATGGCGTATCTTAGAGAGGGCTTGGCATGCGATGTGGGGGAGCGGACCACCAAAATGTGCAGAAAACTGGAAAGCCCAGCAGAGGCTTGAATCCAGTGCGCGTTCCGTTTACAGGAACTACTACTGCCTTATAGTTAGATTGGGGACAATCAAAGGCTAGAGGAGCAAACCGTACACAAAACTGGACGGAAGAAAACCAAGTAGTCCACAAAAAACAGGCAATCTGGGCAGATGACGCTCAACAGCCCAGGAGGGTAGGTCGTCTAAGGGTCGCTACCCTAAAAGAAAATAGCAACCTGCTGCCTTGCAGGTAGGCTGGGGACAGTCAAAGGCTGATGGAGAGCGAACCCAGTAAACGCTGGTTGAAATCGGACACATTGTCGAAGGACAAGCACTAGAGCTCCAAATGGTAGTGAAGATTGTGACGAAACAAACGTCTTGGCAAAGGCTGTTTATATATCACAATAAGAATGAAAAAAATGGCCAAAAAGAATGATCGAAAGAGAGAGAGAGAGAGACTGTATATATATATTTTCTACAGGGTGTTCAAATTAAAAGCAGCCTGTGAATGGATCTAATCTGGCATATATGTATGGAAATGGGAAGGTTCAGTTATGACGTAGTATAGGTCAAGGTTGTGTGACGGTGTGTAATTGTAGTGCGGGAAGGGCGATGAACAAATGTGACGTAGGACGAGCTAGTCAGAACCGGTTTAAATAGTAAATAAACACAACTCAATGTGTATCTGGCAACATTCGAATTGTCAATGGGGCTGCAATTATCTTGAACACCCTGTATAATCCTCCCCATGAGGCCATTACCTTGTAGTGGTGGGGAGGCTTGCGTGCTCCAATGATACAGTGAGCTAGGACGCGGAACTTATGTTCCCGGAAGGGTTACCAAGCCGAAAGGTCACTGAAGAGGGGACAGACGAAGCATGGTCTCCTGGTCCTCCAGGTTGAGGGTTGGGCTTGGGACTAACAATCCCATCCTTTAAAAAAATTAAAGTTACGGAAACAACAACAAACATACAACCTATCCACGGGCATGAAGGGCTACCAGAGTCATTGACTCACATGACTGGAAGTGGTGAAAGCCGAAAGGAAGCTACTTTCATGAGGACTGAAGTCCTGAATGCCAAAACCAAGACCAGAATTGGATGCTGGAATGTAAGAACAATGTACGAAACTGGAAAACTATCACAAATAACAGCAGAAATGAGAAGATATAATCTACATATCCTAGGGGTTAGCTAGAGCAGATGGACAGGAAATGGAAGAAGTACCACTGCAACAGGTGAAACAGTCCTTTTTCTGGACGAGACGATGACCTACACCATGAAGGAGTAGCAGTAATCCTAAGAAAAGGCGTGGAAAAGTGTCTGTTAGAATGGAAACCTATCAGCAGCCGCTTGATTAAGATCAGACTAAAGGGGAAGCATACAAACATCACAATCCTACAATGCTATGCGCCAACTAATGATAGCGAGGATACAAAGAAAGACTCGTACTACGAAAACCTACAAGCAGAATTAGACAAGTCACCATCCCATGATGTTATCATTGTTATGGGAGATCTCAATGCGAAGGTCGGACAAGACAACACGCATAGTTATAGAACTATGGGAAAATATGGATGTGGTAAAATGAACGAAAATGGGGAACGTTTAGTAAACTTCTGCAGCATAAACAATCTCGTTATAGGAGGAACCTATTTCAACATTTAGATATCCACAAATTAACATGGTATTCCCTAATGGCAGAGATAAAACCAAATAGACCATATAATGATCAATGGACCCTGGAGACGCTCGCTGCTAGATGTTGTAGTCAAGAGAAGTGCAGATGTTGGTAGCGACCACCACCTAGTCACAGCTTATGTCAAACTTAAACTAAGAAAAACAGGACAACAGAAAAACTTCCAATAGAGGTTCGATGTGGATAGACTAAAAGACACGGAAGTAAGGGATAAGTTTATAATGCAGATAAAGAACAGATTCCAAGCCCTAGAAAGTAATGAAAATACGGATAAAACTGACAACATAGATAGAACATGGGACAACATAGAATCTATATATAGCAAGAGCAGTGAAGCATGTCTAGGTACCGCAAAAGAAAATAATGGATAACACTAACAACATGGAAAATAATAGACAGCCAAGAATATTAAAAAGAAATTGTTAGAAGCAAAGTCTGAAAGACTGAAAGCAAGATACCAAGAACAGTACAAAAGCGCAAGTAAAGAAATCAAACGGGCTGTGAGAGCTGACAAAAGAATGTATGTTGAAGACCTGGCAGTACAGGCAGAAGAAGCAGCAAAAAGTGTGATCAGGGAACAGTGTACAAAATTACAAAGCTAATAAGCTGGAAACATTACAGGAGATCAAATACTCTCATAAAGGATAAGAATGGAATACTATTGACAACGGAAAAGGAACAAGAAATACGATGGACAGAGCATTTTAAAGAATTGCTAAACAGACCACCGCCAACGGTAGTAGCAGACATACCAGAACCAACAGAGGAATTAGAAATTGGCATTGAAACACCCAGCCGGGATGAGATCATTACAGCCATTAAATCTCTTAAGAATAACAAGGCACCAGGGAATGATAACAAACACAGAACTATTCAAAATAGACCCAGAACTTGCAGCTAATATATTGCAACCCTTGTTTACTACTATATGGAATGCCCAAATAATACCTGATGCATGGAACAGAGGAGTCATCATCAGGATACCCAAAAAGGGCTCCCTTGCCAATTGTAATAATTGGCGTGGAATAACACTGCTTTCTGTTCCAAGTAAAATCTTAAGCAAAATCATCGTACAACGCATTACTGATGCTGTGGATAAGAAACTGAGAAAGGAACAAGCAGGATTTCGCAGAGGACGGAGCTGTATAGGCCAAATATTTGCTCTTAGAAATATCATAGAGCAATGCACAGAATGGCAAAGCAAACTCTATATCAACTTTGTAGATTTTGAAAAGCTTTTGATAGCATACAACGCGAAAGTCTATGGCGTATCCTAAGATGGTATGGAATCCCACTGTGTTTTATAAATATTATAAAAGCTGCTACAGCAAGTTTGCATGCAGTGTTGAAACCTCAGAGCTAAAGTTTGAAGTAAAAACAGGCGTGCACAAGGATGTGTTATGTCAGCCCTATTATTCAACACTGTCATAGATTGGGTAAAACAACGGAAGATAAGGCAAGAGGTATTAGATGGATGCTCACATCCACTCTGGAAGACCTAGATTTTGCAGATGACATCACACTCCTATCTCATACACATAGAGATATCCAGGAAAAGACCTGCCACCTTAACCAATATAGTGAGATGGTTGGGCTGAAAATAAATCAGAAGAAAACTGAAGTAATGACTCTGAACATAGCAACCCCAGCACCAGTCAAACTAGAAGGTAAAACCCTCCGAGATACAACCGCTTCACATACCTTGGAAGTGTTTTAGCAATGAAGGAGGCGCTGGATCTGACATTAAAAACAGACTGAGTAAGGCACGAGTGCATTCATGACCCTTCATATCGCCTGAAATCTGCCCAATACAGCATCAGAACCAAGACTAGTATCTATAACAGATGTGTGCTGTCAACATTGCTGTATGGATCGGAATGCTGGAGAATGACAGAACAGGATATGTCCAGACTCTCCACCTTTCATACAACTTGTCTGCGAAAAATCTTACGCGTGTACTGGCCGACTACTATCTTGAACCAAGAATTGCTTGCACGATGCCAACAAGAGAATATGGGCACTATCATCCGAAGACGACGCTGGAGATGGATTGGACATGTGATGCGCATGGAGACTGGCTCCGAAAACTGCACTGAGATGGACTCCAGAGGGTAGGCGAAGCGTGGAAGACCCAAGACGACCTGGAGGAGAACGATAGAGCAAGAACTGAAGGAAATGAATCATAGCTGGAACACAATACAGAGGAAGGTCATGAACAGGGAAGAATGGTGTACGTTTGTTGCTGCCCTAAACGCCAAGGGCATAACAGGCTAAAGAGAGAGAGAGACCCTGTATAATGATATTTTATATTATTATGATATAATATGTTAGTGTTATATATTCAAGTTTCAAAGCTAATCAGTCTTCTTCTTCTCATCCACCATTTACTTCTATAAAGGAGTAGCAGTAATCCTAAGAAAAGGCGTGGAAAAGTGTCTGTTAGAATGGAAACCTATCAGCAGCCGCTTGATTAAGATCAGACTAAAGGGAAGCATACAAACATCACAATCCTACAATGCTATGCGCCAACTAATGATAGCGAGGATACAAAGAAAGACTCGATACTAAAACCTACAAGCAGAATTAGACAAGTCACCATCCCATGATGTTATCATTGTTATGGGAGATCTCAATGCGAAGGTCGGACAAGACAACACGCATAGTCTATAAAGAAGTGTTGGGGTGAAACGTAGTGATCTTGTGTGTGCTTGTTTTAAGGCACTTTGTAAGTGATATTCATGTTCGTAAGGCTGTTCTTGATGCCGTCGCCCATCTTTTGCGTGGTCTTCCTCTTGCTTTGTACTCATTATACTTTTCTGTGTGGCTCTCTGTGGTAGGCGATACCAGGGCATTCTGGTCAGGTGTCCAAACCATTTAATCTGTTGTTCTTTTATGAATTTCATGACTGGTTTCACATCCAGTATCAGCTAATCAGTATCAAGTTAAAAGTAATAATTATGAATAAATAATTTCTAAAATAATAAGTAACCTACACGTTACTCATTTTTGGTTGGGCCGGGCCCCAGTGACCCTTAATGACCAGCCACCCCTGCTAAGAACACTAACAGAAAGATCAATAGCAGTAAAAATAGATCTATACTTGTGCTTTATAGACTTCAAAAAGGCGTTGACAAAGTAAACCATCAGGAACTTAAAAAAATGTTAGAGAGCTTAAACATCGACAGCAAAGATCTAAGAACCATTCAGAACATATATTGGCAGCAAACAGCAGCTATAAAAATAGACACAAAGGTACTTTCCAGAAGATCAAAAATGGAGTTAGACAAGGATGTGTATTATCACCAGACCTGTTCTCACTATATTGTGAAAACATTTTAGATCTATAAAAGATATTGCTGGAATAGCTGTAGGAGAACATAACATAAATAACCTGAGATACGCTGATGATACTGTCTTAATAGCAAGAAATGAAATGGAGCTCCAGAATTTAGTTGATACGGTTGTGACAGAAAATAACAACAAAGGACTCAGTTTGAATATTAAGAAGACAGAAGTTATAATCATATAAAAAAAGCAGACCTGACAAAATGCACCCTCAAAGTAAATGGGACGGAGCTAAGACAAGTCAATCAATCGCCATGCCTGCCAGTGTAGGAGATCATGTCTCTCCACAACTTTCTCTTTTGTGCAGTTAAGTTCTGACATCAATCTTTTGTCAAACCACGATGTCAGACCATCAACATATTCTCCCTGTCTTCCACGATCTCTCCTTCCCTGAATTTTACCTGTCGGCACCAAATGTTCTAAACCAGCGGTGGCGCAGGAGTCATGTTGCGGCCCGTATAGCAGGGCCAAATGAACATAAAGGTTAACTTGATTGTACATATCACGAAAAAACATTACATCATGAGTTGTTCATATACATTTTTTGCAATTATAGTTTAGAGAAATTTGAAATATCTCACATTTTTTTTAACCGTTTGTTTACCAACTACGTGAGGGTGACGTAGTAGGTGGGCGTCTGCTGTATCCCAACTACGAGAGATTCACGTAGTAAACTCATCAGCAAAATATGTGTAGTAAACGGGAACCACCTCTACAATAGACTATCTATAGCATTGGGGACATCTTCCCTTATACAAAACATTGTCATTGGTCAATTTTTGCGCTACGAAGGTTATTTATATCTTTCAAAGAGTGTTTCTCTTTGTCAAAAATTGTTCAAGCAAAATGGCGTGTAGAAAATCTTCCAGAACGATTACACCAACAGAAAAAGCTTTGGCGTTGTTGTCATATGGTGCTGACGACATATTTAACGATGAAGATAGCGGAGATGATGATATATTCTCATTAAGTGAATCTGTTCACTCAGATTCTGAAAATTCTGTACAGGTGAGAGACACTGATGACGAAAATAGTGATACTGACGAGAATGTGATTTACGTCCAAGCAAGCGTTCTAGAACTGACCCTGTCGCAAGTACTAGTACTGAGCAAATATCAAGTACTACTAGTACATAGAGCAGTACAAACACAAATTTTTATTATCAAAACATACACATACATATTTTATTTCAAAATACGATATTTCAAACAAATATTCCAAAAATAACAGTTATTACATTTTCAAATAAGTTGGTAGAAATGCACAAAAATGCTTGGGATGCTCTTTGCGGTTCGACCTATAACCTCAGGTAAACAAGGGGTTAACAATTCATTGGTTCTGAGCTATTTTAAATGTCCCGCATTATCGGGAAAATATATAGATTTTAGCTATTTCAAATATCCCGCTATTTGACACTCAAGGCTACTTAGTTTTTTATCTGACTCTATGTGTTGATAAAATTTAATGAGACTTCAACTTCTGATATATATGTTCTGTGGTCTTCGGTGTCTTCGGGAAACTCCCAACGCTATCGGGCTCATACTCATAACTACTTTCAGTTCAGTTTTACAAAGTTCTGTGTTATTCTGCAGTTTCGTTCTATTATCGCCACTGCGTCTGGAGAGATTTTGTGATTGGCGTTAAAATACATATTTATCATATTTATAATAAAAGTTCAAACTACTTTAACCAAGTATCCTGTCTACCATATTGATTCTATAGGTAAATAAACCCTGAATCGTTTTATTTATGTAATTTAAATTAATTAATTATTATTAATTAGTATTACCTGTGGTGTTTTATTTTTTCCTGTTAAAACGAAGACCTACCATGGCGTCAACTAGTAAAGATGGACCAAAGAAGAGAAGAATCACTGAAGAATGAAGAAGTTTTCAAGACAGGTGAACTATAAACTATTTTACGCTCTAGAATTGGACGAAAACACAGATATCGCAGATACTGCCCAACTGACAATTTTTTTATCAGGGGTGTTGATGTCCATTTTAAAAAGACAAAAGAATTAGCGGCATTGTATCCATTAAAGGACACTACTAAGTCACGAGAGAGCCGCTGTAGCGTAGTTGTTAGTGAACTCGCTTCTCAAGGCTGGTGGCCCGGGTTCAACTTCCGCAGTGTGCGTGGAATTTTTCCAGACCGCGACGGCTCTCAGGTCGACCCAGCCTCAACTGGGTACCAGACATGCTCTGGGAAGTAAAGGCGGCCGGCATGATACTGACCACATCACCCATCGTGTGCCGACGGTCAATGAATAATACAGGCCTAACACTGTATTGCCCTATATACCACAAGGTATGACAGGATTCCTTTACTTTTTACTTTTACTAAGTCACGAGATTTGTTAGAGGCAGTCACATCAACATTGAATCACTTTTCGTTACAACTTATCAGGCTTAACAACGGATGGTGCTCCAGCAATGGTTGGGAACACGATGGTTTAGTAAAAGTGATTGCAAATGAGGCCTCCAAAGTCAGTAATACTTCAATGCTAAATTTTCCTTGCATTATTCATCAGGAAAATTTATGTTCAAAGTCCCTCAAAATGGATCATGTCATGAAAGTGGTCATCAAAATAGTGATCTTCATTAAGTCGAACGGGTTGAATCACCGTCAGTTCCAAGAATTTCAAAAGTCTTTGGACTCAGATTATAATGACATTACATTTTTATGCAGAAGTAAGATGGATGACTCGTGCCAAAATGTTGAACAGAGTGCTTGATTTGCAGCAAGAAATGCAATCATTCTTTGCAAGCAAGTAAATAAGTATCCCAGAGTTTGAAGACAAAAGAGTGGGTTTGTGACTGCATTTCTGGTCGATATAACTAGCCACCTACACGACGTTAATACTCGTCGAAAGTCGTCATATCTTTCCACACACTCTAGGAGGTTACAGATCTGGGAAAGAAACATGGTGCAACGCTGCGGTCTTCGCCTATGATGTCTTCGAGGGTTTCCATGCAGGTATTGAAACATGTGCTGCAATGGTGGACTTGGAAGACGCATACAACAGAGTGCCCTATGATTATCTTATGATTACCAGCTCATCAAACTCCAGGTGCATCCTCTATACATAAGATGGATAGCTGCTGCGCTGTTCAAAAGGAAGGTTGTACTGCGATGTGGTGGTTGGTTTTCTGAACCAGTGACTGTATATTCCGTATTGCCACAGGGCTCTCCTCTTTCACCTGTCTATTCAACATATACACTGTGTCAATCACAAAACAACAACTCGATGGCAGAGGTAGAACTTTGTCATTTGCTGATGACATTCTAGTGTATAGACAGGGTAAAGACGGGGATGCGATTGCCGGTGAGATACAAAAGGAACTTGACCGCATCACAAACTGGTGTGATGTCTCTGATGCACTAGTTAACCCTACAAAAGCGACAGTAACATGGTTCTCACTCAATAATCACACTGTTAATGCATGTACGCCTATTGTAGAACTTTGCGGTGTTGGTTTGTCCGGAGTTAAATCGATGACATTTTTGGGTATGCAATTTGACCGCAGCCTGTGTTTCAGGGAACATGTTGAGTATGTCATTGTCAAAGCAAGTAAAGGTTTAGCGGCAATGAGAGTTATGGCGGCTGCTAATATCGCGCAACAGCTGCTTGTAATCCTGTATCAGACGCTGGTTCTCTCCACCATTGAATATGCAATGGCCATCCTCACTGTTAGTAAAATGCAAATTGAAAGACTGGAAAGAATACAGAATGAGGCTATGCGTATCATTTGCGGTTGCACACGGGATACACCCTGCGTGGAGATGAGGTTTCTCTATGATTTCCCGACCATGGAGTATAGACTCAAGATAGCTAGAGCATGTGTGTACCTCAAAATAAGTGCTAAAAAGGATCATCCATGGCACGAGCTGCTCAGCGCCAGTGGAGGAAATCGATTAAAGCGGAGCAAGTCGTGGGTTGGCCGTGCTGCAGACACTGTTCAGCTGGTATGCGGGTTCACAAATATCGATTCTGGGGAAGAATGGATACCGATGCCTTCAGTATACGGGAACACTTTTTCCATCATCATTAAATTTGACAAAAGTTGCAAAGAGAGGAATCCTGTTGCGTTGGATGCAGACGTTAAGGCTATCGTTGATGAAAACTGCAATGAAGGTGCCATTGTGATTTACACGGATGGATCGGTAGTTCATCACGAAAAGTCCGCATATGCCTTCTCTGCAAGCCCATGTGGCAGAATGGTCCATGAGGCCAGTGGTGCATTTCATATGACAACAAGCAGTATGACAATGGAGGTTACTGATGGTGACTAATGCTTTACGTTGGCTGGAGTCACAAAACTACACTCATGCGTGCATTCTGAGTGATTCATTGAGTATGATCCGCAAGGTAGAGGTTGGTTCGGTGCGCAGGCAATGGACTGAATCACTACAAGCGTCAACGATTTGCAGAATCACACTTATCTTCGTTCCGGGGCACATGGGTGTCGTTGGCAATGAGAGAGCAGACAGGCTGGCTGGCTCTGCCACCATATCAAAAGGCCAGCCAATGGACAGAGCTGATATTTTGAACGCCCTCATAGAGTGTGGCCGCAAAGAAGATTTTCATTTAAACCAATCTAGTAGTTGACGTGGATTGGTTTACATGAAAATCTTTGCATCAACTACTAGATTGCAGGAGCTGGGTTTGAAGATTGGTGTAGCAAGAAAAGAACAGCATAACAGGTACGTGAGTAGGCACATCAATCAAAATCAAAGTGGTACGGTCAGTCGTTGGACGCTGTTAGAGATATTGCGAAGGAGATCGGAGCACCTATGGACATGTACGGAGTGCAATGAAGATATTCCAAACTGAAACTTAATACTCGTCTACAAGGAAAGATCAATTAATTAATAAGATGTATGATCATATTTCCGCATTTCAAATGAAACTTGGTCTTTGGGAACAACAGTTGAGGAACAAAAAACTTTACTCACTTTCCTACATTGCTAATGCAACCAGACGTCACACAGGAGGACCAGACGTCACACAGGAGGACCAGACGTCACACAGGAGGCGGCGGATAAATACGCTTTTTGGATATCTGACTTAAACCTCAAATTTGAAAACCGATTTCAGTATTTTTTTTTAAAATCATGTGTTTTTTTGTGCATTTGCAACGCCATTCGCAGTAGACGTGAATTTATTACCAGGAAGATTACAAATGGAATATTATGAAATGTGTTGTCATACACAGTTAAAGGAGAAATTCCATCAAGTTGGTTTGGAAGAGTTCTATAAAACGCGTTTGAACAAGGATAAATATCCTGCGTTTTACAAACATGCTCTGTTGATGGTTTCGCTATTTGGAAACACTTATGCGTGTGAACAGCTTTTTAGTCGCATGATGCACATCAAATCACAAGTGAGAGCATGAATGAATATGTTCATTTGGAAAACTGTTTGCGTGTAGCGACAATATCAGTCGAGATCAATTTTGATGCACTTAGTTCTGCAAAACAAAGTCAGATGTCTCACTTTTAAATATATATAAATTGTCTAATAAATATGTTTGATTCTCAGTTATGTTTTATTTTCTTCAAAAAATAAATATACCTATTTCTTTGGGGTTTTTTTACATTAAACCAGACAAGTATTTGACAACGATCTCACCTACTGGGAAGCGATGATGTGGTGAAGCTGTAGCACGCTTGCTTGTTTATTATTTTTTTTTTTAACTTAGGTGCGTAGGGACAGCAGGAAATATTATTTCTGAAATTTGGCCCGCCTGCTGAAAAGGTTGGCCAGCCCTGTTTTAAACCTTCTCTTCGCATTATATGCCTGAAGAACATTGATTGTCTGATTCTTATTCTTTTGATATGGTTTCTAAGACGAGTACCCTATTAATATGGTTGATATAAACATCTGGCCCTGTCAATATGGCTGATACAAAAATATCTGTCCCATATCCAACATTTCCACTTCCTTGAAAGAAATGTAGAGCGAAAACTTCAAATTCCTTGGGAACAACAAAAAAGATACATGTTCCAAAACAGTTGAAAACGTTTCTTAACTGATTCCCTACCAGGTATTTTTCGCCTCTTGACGGAATTATTTTTTAGCTTCAAAAATATTGCACACATACTTTAGCTAAACTAAAATACTCTTTCTAAATAGTATTTAAAGTTGAACTTATTATATATCAAATTAAAGATAAATGAATGTACTTTCACCAAATATTATTGCATCCAAAAATATAATGTTGTGTTTACCATGCATGAAAAATATTAGCATGAATTAAAAAAACTAATTGAAATTGTGAGAACAAAAATCAACTTGTCAAGGGTCTTGATGAACAATATGTTGTATAAATCAGTCTATCTGCTCTCTTGATATAGGTAATACATTTATGAATACATAAACATTAAGAATATAGTGAAGGAATGTATCATTTTTGTCTGATAACCGGATGTGTCTGTACTACATGTAACAGTGGACTAACTGTGGGTGCACTGTACTCACGTTCCCAGAGCAAACCACACAGATCACAAAGAGTGGTTGTTAACTTGATTGATAAGAAGAATACAAACAAACAACAATCAACCTACCTCTTCATAAGTTTGTTCAGATTCAACATATACTGGCTTCTTTATCTTTGCATTTCCTGTAGCAGTTGGTGAGCTGGAACTTGTTTCTACATTGCTGCTGAACGAACAGAAATATGCAAGTAGGCTTCAATACAAATATGATATCAAGTCAATGTTACTTTGGTTGGCTGTATATAAACTTCTATTACTAGAGTCAAAACTATATTTGGTATGAGTCATTCGCATAACATCCATGTATAGTAGAGAAATGTGGTTGCAAAATGTTCAGCTGCTTTACCTCACTCATCTATAGACTTGATTTATTCCTCTCTGCTCCTCATGGAGCATAGGACATAAACAGTTGTTCACCGCTTTTCTCAGTCTCTGGCTGTTTTCTTTATGGCCTACCAGATTAGTCCAGCACCTCTTAATTCCTTAAAAATACTTCATCTCCAGGTCTGTTTAGAACATCCTTTTCCGTTTTCCAAGTGCTTGTCTAGTGATACTCAACTGTGTCTTAAGTAGAGTAAGCCCGGCCTCTTCTTCTTTTATCTCGAGTATCATGGGTTCCTGTCCTTGTCTTATCCACAGGTCTGTGTTTGCAACTCTGGCATACCATCTTAGCCTGAAAATGTGCGGAAGACATCCGTTGACAAACATCTTAATCTTATTTGTATTTAACTTGGTGACTCGTCACGTTTCTGAACCATACAGTAACACAGATTTCACATTTGAGCTGAATATCTTGAGCTTTGTTTTAGTGGAAAAGGCAGTAGATGTCCACACTGTGTGCAGGATAGCAAAGACTTGTCGGGCTTTCCTAATCCTGACATTAATGTTCTCATCTGTACCTCCTAATTGGCTGATCTTGCTTTCAAGGTAGACAAATTCACCTACATCTTCTATATCCCTTCCCTCAATCAATATTGGGTCTTGCTGTACGTTGTTGCTTTGCAGTACTTTTGTCTTCTTTTGGCTAATTTTAAGACAACCTGTTGCGCCGTTTCTGCAAGGGCATCCGCTTTTTCCGACATGTCTTGAAGTCTGTGCAAGTGCAAGATCATCTACGAAGTCCGGGTCCTCTAATATTGACAAAAGTGTCCACTGACCACCTTTCCCAGACCTGGCATATGCTGTGTGCGTAACCCAATCAAGTAGCACCAAGAAGAGGAGGAGTAGGCATCCTTGGCTAACACCCATAGCGACCTGGAACTCCTTGGACAGTCTTAAATGATATGTCTAATCTATGTATCTATCTAATCTGTGTATCTATCTACTAACCTTAAGTTGTTTATTATTAATAAACAACTTAAGATATACAGATGACACAGTATTGGTAGCAGAAAGTGAACAAGAATTACAAGAACTAGTGGACCAATTGAACAGAACTAGCAAGGAATATGGATTAGACATTAACATATAGAAAACAAAAACTATAGTGATCAACAAGGAAATGGAGAAACCTAAAATGAATATAAAAATACATGGAGAATTACTACATCAAGTAAAAGTTTCTTATATCTTGGTCAGATGATAACAGATGATGGCAGATGTATAACAGAAATTAAAAAGAGAATAGGAATGGCCAAGGATAATTTCAATAGTATAAGAAAGTTACTGACATCCAAACAAATTACAAACAGGATAAAAATGAGAATGATCAAATGCTATATATATCCTATATTAATGTATGGCTCGGAAACATGGACAATGAACAAGCAGTTAGAAGACAGAATTGATGCATTTGAGATGTGATATAGAAGAATAGGCAGTTTCATGGACAGAAAAACAGACAAATAAACAAGTTTTAGGAAAACTAGGCATGAAGAAACAATTATTAAGAGAAATAAAATTCAGACAAGTAAAGTATTTTGGGCACATAAAAGACATGACACCATGATAAAACATTTACTAGAGGGGAAAGTTGAGGGGAAGAGCAAGAGGAAGACCGAGAGATAAGTGGGAGGAAACTTTAAGAAATGGACAGGTTACAGTCTGGCAGTGTGCCAGGGCAAAAGACAGAGGATGCTGGAGATTCATTGCAGCCAACCTTCGATGTGGAGATGGCACCTGATGATGATGATCTACTAACCTACCAACATCTATCTATTTATCTATATATCTAATCTGTGTATCTACTTACCTACCAACATCTATCTACTAATCTATATATCTAATTTATTTATCTATCTAATCTATGTATCTATCTAATTTATGCATCTATCTAATCTATGTATATATCTAATCTATGTATCTATCTAATTTATCTATGTATCTATCTAATCTATGTAGCTATCTAATCTATGTATCTATCTAATCTATGTATCTAATTTATGTATCTATCTAATCTATGTATCTATCTAATCTATGTATCTATCTAATTTATGCATCTTTCTAATCTAGTATCTATCTAATTTATGTTTCTATCTAATCTATGTCACGAACAACAGGCAACCATTAAAATAGGAGGTGAAATAGCTGCATGGTTCGAGATTCAAAAGGGGGTACGACAGGGATGTATTTGTCACCATACTTATTCAACATATATGCGGAGAACATCATGAGGAATGTAAAAGACGATGCCAACTATGTGAATTATGACCCTCTCACTATAGGCAGCAAATGTATACCAGAGCTTAGATAAGCAGACGATACAGTATTATTATCCACCAGCAAAGAAGGTTTGGAAAACCTAATCATGATGACCAAGAAACATAGTGAAGACCAACATCTATATTTGAATACACAAAAACAAAAATCATGTCAACTGACAAAGCAAAAGGCTCACCTAACATCCAAGTAAACAATGAAGAACCCCAATGTGTAGAGAGCTACGAATATCTGGGCTCAATAATTAACAATAATGGTGACTGCTCCAAAGAGATCTCAAGAAGATTGGCAATAGCAATCAAGAAGTTAAACACAAAGAAGAACATGTGGCAAAGCACCAGCAAAATACTAAAATTAAAAATATTGAGATCATGCATTTTCCCAGTGGCTACTTATGGTTGTGAATCATGGACTATTACACAAAAATTAAGAACGAAAATCCAGTCCTTGAAACTAAATGCTACAGAAAGATCCTACGAATACCATGGACAGCAAAAAGAAAGAACACTGATGTCCTGAAAGAACTAAATGTTAAAGAGAATTGGCTGATAAACAACATACTATACAGAAAAATTACATACTTTGGTCACATCAAGCGTCACAAAGGCCTGGAAAGAACAATACTAGAGGGCAGGATCCCAGGACGCAGAGGCAGACCAAGAAGAAGATGGCTACAAGATATTAAAGAAACCATGAACATGACCATCGGCGAAGTGGGTAAACTGGCAAGAGACAGAGTGAATTTCAGATGTGCTGCAAAGAGAGCAACGTCCTATAAAGAATACTTTGGTGTCTTACAGACGGGACAGAAGTCTTAAGGATATGTTGGTACACAGTCGCCTTAAGTCCAATATCCAGACTCATTTGGCACTGTCCAGTGCGGTCGTCGGCATTGCAACATGTGTGCTTATGTGATACAGACGCATACTGTATCTTTTCCTTTAGGCACGTTTCTTATTGCGATGGGTTCACATCGAGTCCCGTAATCTTATCTATGCCATTATCTGTAAGCGGTGTAACAAGGCTTATATCGGCGAGACAGGCAAGAGGCTCAGTGACCGATTCGCCCAACACTTACGCGACATACGCCAATGCTCTGTGACCCTGTAGCCACCCATTTCAATGATACTGGCCATTTAGGTGCTCACGATGTCCAGGTCACAGCCATCCGATCATGTTCCTCGGATGATCGCAGTCGATTTGCTCTGGAGAATCGGTTGATTTCTTTGTATGGTACCTTGCGACCACGCGGCTCAACGTATTACATTCTTATGCTTCTTAGTACTTTCTCTTCCCATGCTTTGTAATCTATATGGGTATATGTTGCATGTATTCATGTTATATTCCATTCTTATGCTTCTTAGTACTTTCTCTTCCCATGCTTTGTAATCTATATGGGTATATGTTGCATGTATTCAAGTTATATATTTACTAGATGTTTCATTGTTTCTTTTCCTTTCTATTTCTAGTTTTTATGTGTGTTTTTGTGTTACATTTATTTCGTTATTCGTTTTTATTCCAGATTTTCCTTAGATATGTTTGTATTTGGTCGTCCATTTGTGTTTCATTTTAATTTGTCACTCCTGTTTGTTCGTTTGCCTTGTTGGTCGAAACGTTGCTGTATTTTGTCATTGTTTTTGTAATTTGTAAAACTACAGTACTTTGTAATTTGTAATTACGTGTTTTGCCAATCAAATAGTTTTACTGCAGTTCCATATATATATACTGAATATAAAGAATACGCACCTTGATGATGAATCTATGTATCTATCTAATTTTGTATGTATATATCTAATTCATCTATATATCTAATCTATGTATCTATCTAATCTATGTACCTATCTAATCTATGTATCTTCTTCTCCTTCTTTGTTGTTCTTACGACCAATTTTAATCACTCTTTGTGATATGTTTGATCGTTGCCAAGAACGGCTATACATTGCACATTGGTTTGGTAGGCCCCTAAACGCATAGACTTGTACATGTTTAGGACATGTGCATCCGATTTCAGCCAAATCTATGTATCTATCTAATCTATATATCTAATCTATGTATCTAATTTATGTATCTATCTAATCTATGTATCTCTCTAATCTATGTATCTAATCTATGTATCTAATTTATGTATGTATCTATCTAATCTATGTATCTAATTTATGTATCTATCTAATCTATGTATCTATCTAATCTATGTATCTATCTAATCTATGTATCTAATTTATGTATCTATCTAATCTATGTATCTATCTAATCTATGTATCTATCTAATCTATGTATCTAATTTATGTATCTATACAATTTATAGACACAAAATCTTTACACAAACAAATAAATGACATCACAAGGAGAAAGTCACACCGAGAACTGGATGTCTAAAATCCAAAAGAAGTGCGATATTAATGGGGAAAAAACATAACGGACGATGGGCGGAATATATTGGGTGACGTAAGCAATATGGCGGCGACAAGGCGTGTTGTTGTTAGCTTGTGCTGGATTGTGCTTCGTTTCTTGAATTTCCAGTGGATTTGATGTGTTATTCGGAAGAAAGGATAGTTATTTGTCCAACTTTTATGTAATGTTTCAGTTGAAAACATAGAATACATCGGGTCGATGTGGTTTCTTGAGAGATGAACACTGTTATCAGTTCGAGCGACACAACACAGTGTTCTTCCGTTATATTGTCATATAAGTCATATCACCGAGTATCCACCGGTATAAGTGTAAACCTCTGCTGTTGATCGGAGAAGGGCACTCACTTGTCCTGACAACCGCAAATGGTTGTCTAAGATGGAGAATAGCTCCTCATGTGGATGTGGAAGGCAAGGGGAAACCACATTATTTTCCCAAGAAATGTTATGCATCAAAACAAATCACCAACTAAATGTGGCAACTTGGAATATAAGAACAATGGCCCAAACAGGAAAGCTTGAAAACATAAAGAACGAAATGGAAAGAATGCGAATTGACATTTTAGGCGTAAGTGAGATGCGATGGCTGGGTGCTGGAGAGCTGCAATCAGACAGTTATAGGATCATTTACTCTGGAGGGAACACGTACGATGAGAGGGTAGAATAATACTAGATTCAGAGAGATCAAAGATGTTGAAGGGATACTGGACAGTTTCAGACAGAGTCCTCTTGGTGAAATTAAATGGACGACCTGTAGACATCAACATTTTACAGGTATATGCCCCAACTACAGACAGTTCAGAAGAAGACCTAGATCAATTTTACAATGAGCTCGAAATGGCCATTGAACAGTGCAAAGGACACGAGATGACTGTGCTCCTTAGAGATTTCAATGCTAAGGTAGGCAGCGGGAATGTGAAAGGTGTAACAGGAAAATATGGACTGGGTAATAGGAACGATAGGTGACACTTTGATAGAATGGGCCAGAGCACACGACATGATTATAGGAAATACCTGGTTTAAACACCACCCCAGACGTCTATGGACATGGAGGAGTCCAGGAGGAAATACGTACAATCAAATAGACTACATTCTAGTCCCTAAAAGATTAAGGAATGGTTTGTTATCGTTAAAACAAGGCCAGGAGCAGATTGCAACAGCGATCATGTACCAGTAGTCGGAAAATTTAGAATAAAATTGAAAAGAATAAAGAAGGCTCCACAAAACATCAAATTAGATTTAGCTCTACTTCGAACAGATGAAGATATTAGAGAGAGGTACAACATGATAGTGCAGAATAGGTACAACGCAATAGCAAAGATACAAAGCATTGATGAACAGTGGGAAATGCTAAAGGAGTCAATATGCCAAACATCATCTGAAATCATACCAAAAATAAAACACAATGTAAGGAAGAAATGGATGACGGAGGAAATATTACAGTTAATGGATGCCAGAAGAAACAGCAAGCAAAATACAGAAGAATATGACAGACTAAATAAGGAGATCAAAGACAGGTGCAGGGTAGAGAAAGAGAACTGGCTCAATCTGAAATGCAGCAAAATTGAGAAACAGCATAACAAGGACACAAAATCTTTACACAAACAAATAAATGACATCACAGGGAAAGTCACACACTGCGAACTGGATGTCTAAAATCAAGAAGATACGATATTAATGGGGAAGAAAACATAATGGGACGATGGATGGAATATATTGGAGAACTCTACGATGATGACAGAGGAGAACTAAATATACCAGACACATGCAAGGGACCACCAATACTTGCAGCTGAAGTTGAAGATGCCATAAAACACAGTAAGAGGAAAGTCTCCAGGTCCAGATAACATAACAGCAGAAGAAATTCAAGCTCTAGGAAATCTAGGAACGGAAGTGATAACGAAGCTTTTAAACAACATATATGACAGCGGTTGTATTCCAAAAGATCTACTAAAGTTCATATTTATTGCTTTGTCGAAGAAATCAAGAGCAGTGGAATGTGAAGATCACTGCACTGTCAGTCTTATGAGTCATATGACAAAGATACTACTGAGGATAATGATGAGAAGGTTAAGAAGCAGAATAAGACCAGAAATCAGTGATGAGCAGTGTGGATTTGTTGAAGGCAAGGGCACTAGCAACGCTATATATATCCTAAGAACATTAATAGAAAGATCAATAGAAGTAAAAGCAGATCTATACTTGTGCTTTATAGACTACACCAAAGCGTTCGACAATGTACACCATCAAAAAATTTCCAAAATGTTAGAGAGCTTAAACATCGACAGCAAAGATCTAAGAATCATTCAGAACATATATTGGCAGCAAACAGCAGCTATAAGAATAGACAAAAGATTGGAACTTTCCAGAAGATCAAAAAAGGTGTTAGATAAGGATGCTGATGATACTGTCTTAATAGCAAGAAATGAAATGGAGCTACAGAAATTAGTTGATAAGGTTGTGACAGAAAGTAACAACAAAGGACTCAGTTTGAATATTAAGAAGACAGAAGTTATGATAATATCAAAAAAGAAGATTTTGCCAAAATGCACCATCACAGTAAATGGGACTGATCTAAGACAAGTGCAGCAATTTAAATACCTTGGAGTCCTGGTAACATCAGATGGCAGATGCCGATCAGAAATAAAGAGCAGAATAGGACAAGCGAAAACATCATTCCTGAAAATGATAAACATTATCTGCAACAAGTCCTTGTCAATCCCGATCAGAATGCGAGTTATTCAGTGCTACATAGAACCAATACTGACATACAGATGCGAGTCATGGACAATAAACACACAGATTGAAAAATCTCTGAGGGCCACAGAAATGTGGTTTTATAGAAGAATGATGAGAATCCCATGGACTGCTAAATTGACTAATGTTGAGGTGCTGAATGAGATCAAGATAGAGAAAGCTTATCATCAATATAAGAAAGAGGCAGTCATCATTTTTCGGGCATGTGATGAGGATGGGAGGTTTAGAACACATCGTGATAACCGGTAAAATCGAGGGTAGACGAGACAGGGGAAGACAGAGAGAGAAAATGTTGGATGGCCTGACTTCATGGCATGGTAGAGCGTCAACATCTGAGTTGATAGCAAACACCAACGACAGAGATTTGTGGAGATCCATGATTGCCTACGCCAGCCGGCACGGCACCTGATGATGATGATCTAATTTATGTATCTATCTAATCTATGTATCTATCTAATCTATGTATCTATCTAATCTATGTATCTATCTAATTTATGTATCTATCTAATTTATGTATCTATCTAATTTATGTATCTATCTACTTACCTACCAACATCTATCTATTTATCTATATATCTATCTATCTATTTCTATCTGTCTGTCTATCTATTCATTTTCTCTTCGTGTCCCGTTTGACGCATAAGGCTTCCAGAAGAGATTTCCATTGTTACCGTTCTGTCACTTTCTACCAATTGTTTCTCATGTCAGTCTACGTTAGAATATCAGCCTCATCCATCGCCCGCTTTTTACAGCAGCCATACCTGCAAGTCTTTCGGAGTGTTCATTTCTCCTTACACCTGCATGCCCTGGCACAAAAGTAAAACTGATTTTTGTCAGCCTAGAACTCTTTAGCGACTCAAACCATTATCTCCGTGCCCAGTCTGTTTCAATCTTCCTGAGCATACTCATTGAGTCACTGAGAAAACATGCATGTATAAAAGTCTGTGACTCCAGCCAGACCATCAATTTAGTTACTACTATGATTTCCATAGTGAGACTGCTTGTAGTCACAGGAAAACCACCAGTCTTCCTTCACAATATCCCCTCTAACTTGGGCATTGAAAGCCAATGAACTCTGCATGTGTCGAATCACTGACCCATCTATGTAAATAATTACAGTCATTAGAAAACTTTAGTAGTAATCGTTTATGTACACAAGACAACCTAAGTAACAAAAGTTATACACACAAGACAACCTAAGTAACAAAAGTTATACACACAAGACAACCTAAGTAACAAAAGTTATACACACATGACAACCTAAGTAACAAAAGTTATACACACAAGACAACCTAAGCAACAAAAGTTATACAACATGACAACCTAGTAACAAATGTTATACACACAAGACAACCTAAGTAACAAAAGTTATACACACATGACAACCTAAGTAACAAAAGTTATACACACAAGACAACCTAAGTAACAAAAGTTATACACACAAGACAACCTAAGTAACAAAAGTTATACACACATGACAACCTAAGTAACAAAAGTTATACACAAGACAACCTAAGCAACAAAAGTTATACACACATGACAACCTAAGCAACAAAAGTTATACACACAAGACAACCTAAGTAACAAAAGTTATACACACAAGACAACCTAAGCAACAAAAGTTATACACACATGACAACCTAAGCAACAAAAGTTATACACACATGACAACCTAAGCAACAAAAGTTATACACACAAGACAACCTAAGTAACAAAAGTTATACACACAAGACAACCTAAGTAACAAAAGTTATACACACATGACAACCTAAGTAACAAAAGTTATACACACAAGACAACCTAAGTAACAAAAGTTATACACACAGACAACCTAAGTAACAAAGTTATACACACAAGACAACCTATAACAAAGTTATAACAGACAACCTTACAAGCATAACCAAAAAAGTTATACACACAATGCAACTTAAGTAGTAAAAAATTATGAACAGAGTTTTGAACAGATCATTTTGAATATGAATTCTAGCCAAACTTTACTATAGAAATGGAACTTGATCTTCTTCTTCGATCGTTCTAGGCCTGTTTTAATCATTCTCTTTGTGATATTTAAACAGTCAAACATCAGAACGTAATGTACATGCACCAACCTTCAGCACCTATTTGAGCACAGTTGCTTATCCTTCGGTGGGGTGTTCGATTTCAGCCAACTATTGTGGGCGGATTCACTTCTTCCGCTAGCCTTTGACTGTCCCCAGCCAGACCCACAAGGCAGTGGGCTGCTATTTCTTTCAGGGCAGCGACCCTTAGGCAGCCTGCCCTCTGGGCTCATGAGCGTCATCTTCCCAGCAAACCGGTCGTTTTAATGAACACCTTGGTTTGCCACCAGTTCAGGTTTGTTTACAGTTTGCTCCGCTAGCTTTTGATTGTCCCCAATCAATCTACAAGGCAGCAGTAGTTCCCTACGGCGGAGCGCACTGGGCTTACCTCTGCTGGGCATTCCAGTTGTTTTGCACATTTGGGTGGGACACACACCGCTGCCACGGTTGCACTGGTTAGCCTCTGCTGGGCTTCCCAGTTCTGCATACTTGGGTGGGACGTACACCCGCTGCAACGCTGCCGCACTTGCACTGGTTTGCCTCTGCCGGGCTTCCCAGTTCTGCTCATATGGGTGAGACGCACACCCTCGTGCCTGCCATGCTCGCTGCTGCATTGCATGCCTTGCCGGTCTGTCCCTCGATGGGGCCCACTATCGTGCTCTTTCTGCCCTGGTGCCTTCCTCACCATTTCCGTCAATTCCAACTGGGCTTTTCGACTTACGGAGGCAAAACCAAATTCGCCCCTTGATGACCTTGTACAGCTCGATTTGACTCCCAGCATACTCATCAGCCCTTGAGCAGTGCCTCCGTGGGAACGCAAAGAGAGAGTAGTGACTCAGAGAGAGCATGCGTGGGTTCGAATTTCGCGCATGCGGAGTCAACTTCCATTCGATGGTTTTGATTCATCCGGGAGAGTTGAGCATTGATAGTCACTCTGGGATTTCGCTCGTCTATGTTGCGAGCGGATCCCATCAGGCGTGACTACCTTTGCATCTCTACTTACACCAGAGTAGCTCTCCCCGATCCCTGCCCCCTTAGCCAGACCGGAACCTAAGTCTGTTTCCAGGGTCACCACATGGAGGTAGGGGCAGGGTCTTGGTTAGCGCGCCCCCTCACTAACCCTGGCTCATGTTACCACCATGACCTCACGAGCCTTTGACCCCCGACGGTATCTGATCGTCTTTGCGCCTCTGACTTCCTGAACTTGATCTGATTTTACATCCCTAATGCAGTCACACAGTTGGAATGCCAAAAGTGGACACAAATCAAAGCATCTGTTATAAGGTGGTAGGGAAACATCATTGTATGTTGTCATAAAAATGTATAACAATGTTGAATAACCAATGCAAAGAAAGAACCTAATAAAGATGGTCTTACTCCTTCAGCTTTCCTTGTTTCCCTGTTACATTTTCTAGACTCAGCAAGGCTTGATCTCTCTCTCTGATGACCTGCTCCAATTGTCTTATGGTCTCATCTCTCTCTTCTTGAGCCTTTACATTATCACGAAGAACTGCATCTCTTTCTTTAAGAGCAATTTCAAAACCAAGTTGCAAAGCTTGAGTAGGATTTTCTTGGTCTTGGCCTTTGGATACAAGAGTGAGATATTTCAACACAAAACCAACATTTCAACAATTTTCATGGTATCATCAATAGATTACCATAACAATGTTGAAATTAACCCTTTATACTCTACATCTAGTTACAGGAGTCTGATATCTAAACAGTTTATGTCTATACTTTATGTAGTAGCGACACCCAAGTTATATATGTGTCAGCCAAAACTCAAGTTATATATGTGTCAGCCAAAACTCAAGTTATATATGAGACAGCCAAAGGCAAAATTTGTGTTGAAATTTTAAGTTAGAAAATACATATGTGTTACTATTTGGTTCAGCAAAATGTTGGACATCTTATGTGTACATTTTTATTTTAGTTTTAGTGCTTTTTACAGTGTTTTCATGATGAAAATTCACAAAATGACCATTTTCAAAGGATAACAACAGAACAAGCTGTTGAACTTTCAAGCTACTGCAAAGTAAAGGAAACCTTGAAACTTAGATTGGCATGTGGAACAACAAGTTATAATACATTACCAAAAAAACATAACACACTGACTGCTATGCATACTCTGCAACAATGAATACAGTACATTCAATTTTCAGGGAGAATACTCAATCAAATGTTTGATTACATGAAATGAAAGGTTACAAACATATTAAGAGCAGAAATGCTGTGATGTTTAACATTAGATGCAAGGTACTTGTATTCATTCTAAGTGGACTATCCGGCTGATGAAAGTAAATTGTTGCCTTCTATTATTCAGTAAAGTCATGTCAAAGTTATTTTGACAAACCCAAATGAATGATTCCAAAGACAAATTAAGACTGGTTATTCTTATCTAAATTGAATCAGAAGACTTTTCAGATCTTACTCAATGAATCACTCAGAATGCATGCATGATTGTAGTAACTCGAGCCGGAGTAGTACCTTAGTCACCACCAGTACTTCCAATGTCACGCTACTTGTTGTCATACTCAATGCACCACTGGCTTCATTAACCTTTCTGCCACATGAGTTTGCAGAGAAGGCTCATGTGGACTTTGTGTGGCTAACTACCGATCCATCCATGTAAGTCACAACGTCGCCTTCATTACTGTTTTCATTAATGATGGCCTTGACATCCAACGTCCCAAGGGCCAGGATTTCTCTCTGCAACTTTTGTCGGATTTAATGAATGTCGAAAAGGTGTTCTCATATATTGAAGGTTATGAGAGCTAGACGCTCAATGCAGAACTGGAGCGAAGAATCCTGGCCTTCGAATATAAGTGTTACAGACGGGTACTATGTATTAGTTACATAGAACATAAGACGACATCTATGTAAGAGACCAAATAATCAACCTTGCAGGTCGACAAATGCCACTCTTGACAAGCGTGGAAAGGCGTAAACTTGCTGTGGTTCGGGCATGTGATGAGACATAGCTCACTCTCCAAGATTATTCTACAGGAACAGTTGAGGTGGCAGAAGGAAGAGAGGCAGAAAATCCTGCTTTGACATCAAGAGCTGGTCAGGACACACTCTAGAGTTTCTCCACACTCGCTCCAGGAGTTGTATGTGGCAGTGTAAGAGACCAAACGATGTTGTGTGTGCGGTGTTACAGAGACCAAATGTTGTTGTATGTGGCAGTGTTACAGAGACCAAATGTTGTGTGTAGCAGTGTTACAGAGACCAAATGTTGTGTGTGGCAGTGTCAGAGAGACCAAATGTTGAATGGTGTGTGTGGCAGTGTCAGAGACCAAATGTTGAATGGTGTATGTGGCAGTGTTACAGAGACCAAATGTTGTATGGTGTATGTGGCAGTGTTACAGAGACCAAATGTTGTATGTGGCAGTGTTACAGAGACCAAATGTTGTATGTGGCAGTGTTACAGAGACCAAATGGTGTATGTGGCAGTGTAACAGAAACCAAATGTTGTTGTATGTCGCAGTGTTACAGAGACCAAACATTGTTGTATGTCGCAGTGTTACAGAGACCAAACGATGTTGTATGTGGCAGTGTTACAGAGACCAAATATTGTTGTATGTGGAAGTGTTACAGACACCAAATGATGTTGTATGTGGCAGTGTTACAGAGACCAAACATTGTTGTATGTGGCAGTGTTACAGAGACCAAACGTTGTATGTGGCAGTGTTACAGAGACCAAACATTGTTGTATGTGGCAGTGTTACAGAGACCAAACATTGTTGTATGTGGCAGTGTTACAGAGACCAAATGTTGTATGTGGCAGTGTAACAGAAACCAAACATTGTTGTATGCCGCAGTGTTACAGAGACCAAACGTTGTATGTGGCAGTGTTACAGAGACCAAACGATGTTGTATGTGGCAGTGTTACAGAGCCCAAAAGCGATGTATGTGGCAGTGTTAAAGGGATCATTTGAGGCACTGTCACAGAGAGGTTTAAACCCTGTAATAGGTTTACTGAAGTGTTCCCTTGTGTTGCCACAATACGTTACATGGGTCCCAACGTGTCTTGCTGAGAGCAGGCAATTATGATGCGACCATTGACTACTTGGGGGAACATGTGTTTACGCTTACAGACAACTCATACCATTTACGTACTCCTTAGATTTGTTTTGCATTTATGCAACTTTTCCCATCGCTAGACATCGGCCAAGAGAGAAATGCAGGTGCATTCTACTTGTCGATGTTGTGAGTGGATCTCATATTGAAAAGTGACTGCACTTTCATTACCACCTATACCAGAATAGCTCTCCGTCGATCCCCGCACACTTAGCTAGACTTCTTCTTCTTCTTCTTCTTGGCGATCGCTTTTTTTATGATTATACCGTTAGACGCATTCTTATGATGAAATCGACTGTTGTCTGGAGCTCATCTCTAGTGCCATGTAGTTTTGAATGTAGTGTTGTAGGGCCATTCCTTTCTTGGGAGGACATACAGG
Source organism: Arion vulgaris (assembly GCA_020796225.1). Taxonomy (NCBI): domain Eukaryota; kingdom Metazoa; phylum Mollusca; class Gastropoda; order Stylommatophora; family Arionidae; genus Arion; species Arion vulgaris. The sequence continues at coordinate 23,245,501 of CM036777.1, read as the reverse complement.
GGCAGTCTTGCAGGACATGTTCTGTGGTTTGTTCAGCGGAGCCACAGTGGGGTTGGGGACAATCACAGCCTGTGTAGGTGTTTGTTCAGTCTGTTATGACCTATTCTGAGTCGGAAGATGATAGTCTGTCCTTGTCTGTCAAGTGTGTGGTAGTCATCGTTGGATGGTTTAGGTTCTTTTCTAATGTCCATGATAGCTTTCTTTTTTCAAAGTATGTGATTTCATTATCTATTTGTTCACATTCTGCTCCTTTTTAGCAAGTTTGTCTGCCTTCTCGTTACCTGGCACTCCGCAATGTGATGGTACCCACTGAAGTGTAACTCTTTTGTTGGTAGAGATCTTGTTGAGCTCTTTTCTCAGGGATGGATGGTTACTCTGTAGGGCTTGCAAAACAGATAGTGCGTCTGTGAAAAATACCACTTGTTGGCAGTCAGAGTTGGAATTATTGATCATGATTGCGGCCTTTTAGTGCTTGAGCCTCTTCGGTGTAGTTTGAACAAAATTTACCAGTTGGCATGTACTTTGTTTCGGTGTGATTGTTGGGATATGTAATATAGATACCAGCCCCTCCGTTCTTGATTGCATCTGTTGCAGATCCATCAGTGTAGGCGTGGATCCATGATTGTTTAGGGTAGTTTTCTTGGATCATGCACATAGTGGCTGTTCTCTTCTGCAGGTCATTGTGTGTTTCTCCAGTTGTGATTCCACTAATTGTTGTGATGATTTTTGCTGTATCGCTAACTTGTTCCCAGGGAACAGGGTCGAGACTAGGTATCAGCGGTGTTGTGTGCATTGGTAGGTCATCTCGGTACTGTATTTTTAGTCGCTTTCCCGATGGACGAAGCTGCTGCGTTTTAGTCGTCCAAGTGCCAGATCATTTAATCTTGCTTTGATTGGATGCAAGGGCATACTGGTGTATTTCTCCATCTGGATCATATTTTTGGTTAGCAGCTGTAGCCCATGCTGTTAAGCCGAACTCTAGGTGAGGTCTAATTGTTCCGCCGTAGACTTTCTTAAGTGTGTGTTCATTAGCTCCCCAGTTGGTACCTGTCAGTTTTCTGAGTTTTCCCAAATTTTTTCGTCTGGCCTTTCCTTCTGTGTTTTCTATATGCTTGTTCCATGTGAGTCGTTTATCAAATGTGATCCCTAGATAAGTTGGATTGCTTTCTTCTTGTATTGGGTGGTTCCTAAGTGTATGTTGGCTGCTTTGTCCCTGGGGAGAGGGAGAACAGTGTTGTGGAGGTTTTGTCTGTGTTGATTGTAACGTACCACTTCTCTGCCCATTCCATAAGTTTATCTGCTGCTCGCTGTATTCTACCAGTTGCAGATGTTGTGTGTTCGTCTGCGCACCATAGCACTAAATCGTCTGCATATAGAGCGGCCTTCACTCCAGCTGGCAGATCCTTTACTAGGTCGTTGATGTAGACAAGGAAGAGAGTTGGAGACATAACTCCTCCCTGAGGTACCCTATGACGCAGTAAGACCCCTTTTTGCTCTGATGTCCATCGAGTGTGACTCTGGTTCTTCTATTATGCAGGAACGATTGCATCCATCTTTGCATGTTGCCTTGGAACTTAGCTAGACAAGAGCTGCTGTCTGTTTCCAGGGCCACTACGAGGAGGTGAGGTAGGTTCTTAACCTGTGCCAGCTCACTGATCATGGTGCGTCGTTCCTTTAAATTATTGCGCCTGCGGCCCCATGTGTGGCACAGAGATCAAACGTTGCGTGTGGCATTGTCACACAAGACGGCAGACTTGCATCACACCAGTGTACTGGCAAAAGAACTAACTGCAGACAAGGATAGCAATAAGGTAGTATATGAATAGTAATAGTGAATTAGAGCAACTGCACATTGACATAATAATATCTCAAAAGCAGGCAAACAGCAGCTCGTGCCAAAAACTCTTAAAGCATTCAGTTCTACTTGTACAACGTGTAAGTGCAATTCCAAACACCTTAAATTGCTGAATAGATTCAACATCAATTTTAGTGTCTTCATTCAACAGGTGGTCGCCAAGAGGCCAAAAGAATAACCACTTTATCCATCCTTAACTCCCAGATGATCAATGCTACTGATGCAACCCTGTTCACTCTCTCACTGCCACAAACAACTGCATGCTCAGGACAGTAGATCCATGCGAGCCTCTGGAGGTTGGAAACCTCATTAGATGACATCCACTTGCACCGCAACATGCCATTCTAGATCTTCCGAAGCATCAATTGAGAGTCAGATACAACAATAGCCTAGTAAACGGAGTCCTAGAGATCCATTATTTCATCTAGAGGTCCTAGAGGCCAGCAGGAACAGCTTCAACCTCATACTGGAAGTAGTTAACCTGTATGTGTATGCTCCGCTTTGCTATGCAGTGACCCTTTACCCTACTTTTCATGCTAGACAGGAAACCACAAAAACATTTTAATAACTACCAGCATTCTAAGGTCACAATTCAAAGGGCAAAGTTGCAGGTCGAGCCAGAGTTGGACTCACCTGTGTTTAGTTCAGTTTCAGTTTGGAATATCTTCATTGCACTCGGACATGTCCATAGGTGCTCCAATCTCCTTCGCAATATCTCCAACAGCATCCAGCGACTGACCTTACCACTTCGATTTTGATTGATGAGCCTACTCACGTACCTGTTATGCCGTTCTTTGCTTGCTACTCCAATCTTCAAACCCAGCTCCTGCAATCTAGTAGTTGACGTGGATTGGTTTAAATGAAAATCTTCTTTGCGGCCACACTCTATGAGGCGTTCAAAATATCAGCTCTATCCATTGGCTGGCCCTCTAATATGGTGGCAGAGCCCGTCAGCCTGTCTGCTCTCTCATTGCCAACGACACCCATGTGCCCCGAAATGAAGATAAGTGTGATTCTGCAAATTTTTGCTGTCATGCTGCTTGTTGTCATACGAAATGCACCACTGGCCTTCTTCTTCTTTGTGTTTGTTCTTTACGATCAATTTTAATCACTCTTTGTGATAAGTTTGATCTTTGCCAGAACGTGTATACGTTGCACATTGGTTTGGTAGGTCCCTAAACGCATAGAATTCTACACATTTAGGACATGTGCATCCGATTTCAGCCAAACCTCCTTAGTCGCCTTTACGACATGCGTGGCAGGTAACAGTGATTCTATTCTTTACACCCCACATTTGGGCCCCGGTAATCACTCGAGCGGACACCACTGGCCTCATGGACCGTTCTGCCACATGAGCTTGCAGAGATCACCTGTGTATCGTCCGTATGCGTGTTTGCTTTACTTTAGTGCCTGCTCACCATCTTTATCAGGTTTCTAACCGTGCTCACATTTACTATGCTTCGAGACTGTCAGGACACGCAACTCAATTTGGGCCTCCGCCTCAAGGCTCCGAGTTTCGCCCTATGTGGGCCCACGTCTCTTCTCTGGATGCACCCCTCATTCCTTCATGTTTATTTGTTCAGCTTTTCCCATCGGCCGGGAGAGACATGCATTAATAGTCACTCTGGGATTCTGCTGGTCTGTGTTGTGAGCGGATCTCATCAAATGTAACTGCGTTTGCATCACTACAGCCACTGACCCATCTGTGTAAATGATGGCTTACATCGTAAAATTTGTCATAGCACCTAGCAACCGTCAGGGCGCTAAACCTTAAATGTGAATCTAAGTATTACATGTAATTTTAATTCAATAAGTCAGATGGTCACTTACGAGCTTGAAGTTGATAAACAATCTGAATCTGTTATTTATTAATTATGTAAGTCGGCTTTTTTGGAATTTGGAAAATAATTTACAATTTCTCACATTTACTCTTACAATAGTTTCAGATATAATATATCAAATCAAACAGAAGCGAACTACACGACTGTGACTTAGTCGACTTACCTTGTGCATCCAAAACAATGACAGTCAGGAGATGTGGAGAACACTCTTCTAAACTTCTGCAGAACTCAATAAAAACACTGTTGTCTTTTCTCGATAAAATATCTAAAAGTACTTCTATTCTTTTTTGTGGAACTGTTGGTGCTAGTATCGCCTTTTCTTCTGATACACTGAATATGCCTCTTTTCAATAATCGTGGTAATATCCTGTTAATGTCCAGTTCTTTCACAAATTTCGGTCGAACTCTTTCAAGTTGACGGGTGAACCCACTTTTGACCGCCATCTTTAATGCTACATTCGTGTGGTAGTTCGCGTTTCAAAATCCTATTAAGTCACAAAACTTTTATGTTTTGATGATAATTCTAAAAAACATTTTAAATGAAAATGGTTATTCATTACTCAGTATGATGCACTAATGCAAATTAAATGTTTTTATATCATTATTATAATAAATAAGTGCGGTGTGTGCGTCGTTTTTTGTTTGGAAAAGTTATCCTTTCGATCTTCCTAGCTGACCTAGATATTTAATTTTGGGTCAAATGTTGGTTGTTGGTTGCTTTGTCCAAGCACAGAGATTGCCGCAAGAATGTCGAGTATTTCAGTTGTGTTTACAGATGTTAAAATTACAACACGTACAAACAAAGTACTATAGTTTTACAATATACAGAAACAGTGACGATAAACAGCAACGTTTCGACAAAAAGGCCTTTATCAAGCAAACGATACAACAGGAGTGACAAATTTCACAGAACACTTTACAAATGGACAATTACAGAAACATTCAAACGTATCTAATGAAAATCTGGGAATAAAAACGAATAACGAATTAGTGCAACACAAAACTAGAAATGGAAAAGAATAGAAGCAATAAACAATCTAGTGAATATATAACTTCCTATGTATATGGAGCAAATACACATATAGACTACAAGGCATGAGATGAGAAAGTACTAAGAAGCATAGAAATGTAATGCGTTGAGTTCAAGAGGTCGCAAGGTACCATACAACGAAATAAACCAGTTCTCCAGAGCAAATCGACTACGATCGTCAAAGGAACATGATCGGATGGCTGTGACTTGAACATCGCAAGCTCCTGAATGGCCAGTATCACTGAAATGAGTAGCTACATGGGTCACAGAGCATTGGAGTATATCGCGCAAGTGTTAGGCGAATCGGTCACTGAGCCTCTTGCCGGCCTCACCAATATAGGCCTTGTTGCACTGCTTGCAAGTAATGGCATAGATAATATTACGGGACTCGCACGTGAAACTGTCTTCAATAACAAACGGGGCTTTTTGAAAAGACACAGTGCAGGTCTGTATGACATAAGTACACGTGTAGCAGCGCCGACGGCCACACTGGATGGTACCAAAATGACTCTGGATATTAGGCTTGAGACGATTGTGAACCAACATATCCTTAAGACTACTGTCCCGTCTGTACGCTACCAAATGATAGTGTTGGAAGACTGAACGTGTCTCAGGATCAGACTGAAGAATGGAGAGATGACGGAATAAGACTTTCTTCACAAGGGAACTATGAGGGTGGAAAGTTAAGATACGTTTCACCCTGTCAGAATTGGAACTTCTATGCTGGTTAGAAAGGGCCTCCTGGCGAGCAATTTGGTGAACGCGATGCATAGCAGATGCAAGCACATTTTCCGGGTATAGGCGCTTGCGGAAGAAATCAAGCATCTCGTGAACTCTAACGAGAAAATCATCGTCCTCGCTACAGTGGCTACGAAGGCGCAAAAGTTGAGAGAAAGGTAAAGAGTCACGACAAGCCTGGGGATGGGAAGAGGTATAAAGAAGAAACTATGTGCATCAGTAGGCTTGTAGTATACTGATGTAGTGATGGTGGATAGGCTGATGGTGATAGTTATGTCAAGAAAGTTGACACAAGAGGTAGAGATGTGAAATGTAAACCGAATGGCAGGATTGAAGACATTGATGAAGCGTGACAGATCGGCTTCAGGCATACCAGTAATGCCAAGACAATCATCAATGTATCTATGATACACAGATGGAAGATGGTCATCATATGAATTCCATACAGGTGTTCAAGATGACCCATGAATAGACAAGCATAACTGGGTCCCATTTCAGTACCCATGGCGACCCCACTGATCTGCTCAAAGAACTGGTCATGGAACTGAAAGTGTAACAGACTAGCTGGTACAAGGCCCCAAAAAGGAAGAAAAGAAAACAATAAGACAAAGAGAAAAGAAATAGAAACAGAAAAATAGAAAGGAACAGCCCGTGAAATGGCTCTGGTAAGGTCACCCGAAAACACAAAACACTCTCTTTACACAAAACATGAATGACTATAGAAAATATCAACACTAACTAGATAACTAAAGTTCTGCTGAATTAGCAATGTATTTAGTCATCCATCCTGAGTCCTCATGGACTTCATAATACAATACAGTAAACCAAAGAAAGGTTTTAATTATGCATAACACGCTACTTTAAATCCTATGACATAATTTAATACCCCAGTTCATTAGTCAGTAATATTAATCTTGTCCTAGAATTATCTTGATGCTGGTTCGATTCTTCTGCTGAAAATTTGGAAAGTTACTCGCTGGAAATTTCTATACCAAAAATGTTTTAAACATCGGGACAGTTGATACTCTGTTCCATCTCCTTGAAAAAAACTTGAAACTTGAAAACAATTCTGGGAAATGGGAAAAGGCTGCTGGCGTGCTCCGTCTGATTCTTTCTGGAAATGTCTTACATACAGTCTACAATCCCTTGGTCCTCTTAGATGAATAGTCTAAAGTCCAACACACTGAACTTCCACAATCATAATTTTTCCATACTATACAATAATCATACTTTAAATGGTATCTGCAACTAGACGTGCCAATTAACCAAGAAAATAGAGGAAAAATGTTTCTCTCAAGCACTCTAAATACACTTCACAGTGTCGTCACTGTTATCTAATACACCACCACAGCGTTATTTATCAAGACATGTAAATAAACTAGTCTGCTTAATTCTCCTCTGGAATCACATCGGCGAACAACTATATAAAATTTACCTATCAAATTTCCTTCCACATCCTGACCTCGCTCGTCAGTCACTCATGGTGATTTCTTCCACTTCAGTTCTATAGTCAGTCACTTAAAATGCGATCACTACCGCTTCTCTTCTCTATCTGTGGTTTTCTCTACAGTTGCGTTCTTGCTTCTGTTCTCTACAGTGGTATTCTGACTTGTCTCTTCAGTGATTTCTGACTTACTCTTCTCTTCAGTGATTTATGACTTACCACCTCTAAATCTATGTCTCAACTAATTATATCTGTAACCAAAAATCCCCAGCAGCCCCTACCTGGGTCTCGAGATTCTCGCCTGCTCAATAAATTCCCGCATTCCCCGCATTCAATCATTTTCTCAAGGTGGAGTACTCAATGGTCAGTAACTGGACTGGTAAACAAGGTGTTTAAATACAAACTCAAGGACACCCAGTGAAATAAGGGGGTTGGTTTGGTTGACCCCGACTATACCCCTAGACATAACAGTGAAACTGTTACAAAAGGAGTTGAGAGTAAGAACTAGTTCTGCAAGACGAAGGAGAGCCGAGGTAGAGACAAGTGGGTTAGTTCTCCTGTCGAGAAAGAACTGGAGAGCTTGAAGTCCGTCGGAATGAGGTATAGAGGTGTACAGTGAACAGACATCAAGGAGGAAGAGACGGTAAGTCCTGCCAGGTAACAACTCAATGGAAGAAAAAAACAGACAAAGTGTGGTTCGTATCTTTCAAGAATGAAGGTAGTGTGGTGACTATAGGGTTAAAGATACTGTCAAGAAATTCGGAGATATGTTCCGTAGGACAAGAGCAAGCAGAAACGATAGGCCTATCAGGATTGTTGAATTTATGAATTTTGGGAGCATATAAAATGCGGGTTTGCCCAAACAGCTATCGATGACACAAAGTGATGATGCGCCGGTAGGAAGGTCTTTAGATGCAATTAAGTTCTTAATTACTGTACGGACTTTACTGTTGTTAGGGAGTGTGACATCAGAAGAACTAGTTTTGTAAAACGTTGTGTCAAGTAGTTGGTTGTGGCCTTCGTGAAGGTATAGGTTTTTGCTCCATATAACTATTGCACCGCCTTTGTCGGCGGGTTTGATAACAATGTCATCACTTCGACGGAGGTGTGATAGAGCACGAAACTCGGACGGTGACATGTTAGAATGCCCTAGGCGTTTGGGGTGGAGCAGTCCAATGTCATATAAAGTATTCTTGATGTAGAGATCAAGAGCGTTAGAGACACCAGGTTTGGGTGTCCGATCATGTTTGTGAGTAGAATATTTAGAGAACATACTCGTGTCGTGACATTGTAGAGAGTCATCCTGGTTCTGTAAATGAAATTTCACTCGTAGGCCACGGTGAAAACGGTTCAAATCTTGAAGAGTAGAGTAGTGGTCAATGGTAGGTCGGAGATGAACAAACTTGAGACCCTTATTTAAAACACTTCTCTCGCTGTCTGATATGGAAAGGTCTGGAGGGATGCAAACCACCTGCGTGGGAGGAGAAGATAGTAGTGGACAGTTGGAAGGAGTGGTAGAAGGTACAGGGTGAAGAAGGTCAAGTTTTTGTTGATGATGCGTGCAAATAAATTCATGCAGTTGTCTGTTAAGAGCATGGATAATGAAACGAATAAGAGAGTAAAGGAGCATATTGTTAGAAGTGAGAAGTCGTAGACGCTGTAGAAGTAGGGACTGTGAGAAGTCCAAGTCAGTAAAAAGATGTAAATGGTTAACAGCAATTCAACGCATACGTTGTAGCGCACATTTGGTTTCTAGCTTTTGTAACATTCGCTGCTCCCTGGGGTATAACAAGCCTGTTTTCTCATCTCATGCCTTGTAGTCTATATATGTATTTGCTTCACATATATAAGTTATATATTCACTAGATTGTTTATTGCTTCTCTTCTTTTCCCTTCTAGTTTTGTGTTGCACTTATTTCGTTATTCGTTTTTATTCCCAGATTTTCATTAGATACGTTTGAATGTTTCTGTAATCGTCCATTTGTAGTGTTCCTTGAAATTCGTCACTCCTGTTGTATCGTTTGCTTGATAAAGGCCGTTTGGTCGAAACGTTGCTGTTTATCGTCATTGTTTCTGTATTTTATAAAACTATAGTACTTTGTTTGTACGTGTTTCGCTATTTTACCAAGTTTTACTGCAGTCTCCCCCTTTTTCGATAAAATTACAACATACTGCACACTTTCTATTGTGTCGTCCATTCACATCGAATTACAACGAATTACATCAAACTATTGAATTACCTTTCGGGGTGCTTTTGGTTCAAAGCTATGGGAGTAAACCTAATTAGAAAATGCAAAATGAGTCCATAAGGCAGTGTGGCCAACCTGCGGGCCACCAAATAATTTTGACCGGCCTCTAGGAAAAATCGAACATTGCTATACACTCTGAACGAAACAAATTTAGTTTAGGAATGGCACACATACCCATACAATTCCTAACTAAAATCAACTTAAAATCCATAAATATTATATGTGTGTGTGTGTGTGTGTAGTGTGTGTGTGTGTGTGTGTGTGTGTGTGTGTGTGTGTGTGTGTGTGTCAATTTGGCAGGTGTTTTACTGTGACAACTTCTGAGCTGAGTATGCGCTTCTCTCATCCCTAAGTCTCTTTGCGTAACTCAGTCATCAGATAGTTTTGGACATCCTTATTTCTGAGTAGTGTTCTGCCTTGGTGCCTCTTTCCTTCCGAAAGTTTACAGAACAATTGTTGTGGTATGCAGCTATTTCCATTCTTCTCACATGCTGTAGCCATCATAGTCTTATACTGTTGAGAATGCCCGTGATGGAAGGAAAGTTTGAACGTTGCAGTACTTCACAGTTGGTCATCATGTCGTACCACCTGATGTTCATAATTTTGCGGAGACATCGAAGCTGAAAAATGTTGTCTCCTCTCGTGCATTGGGTAGGTTTTCCGTGTTTCTGGGCCGTATACAGTGTTGCCAATTTAGCACTTTTAGTGCTAGATCTAGCACTATTTTTGTGATCTAGCACTACAAATTTAGATCTAGCACCTAGCACCAAATCTAGCACTGAAAAAAATTAGTTAGCACTTTTAGCACTTCTTTTAGTTTGGTATATGAATCAGAAAATCTCTACAAAAAAAAGACGAACAAGCACAGAAAATTTATTATAACGAGATCCGGGTAATGAATTTCTCAGTGTGAGAACAACTCTCTGAGAGGTCCGCGCGTTTGACTTAGAGTATAAGCAGTAGCCTACCAAGCAAATTATTCTTGGATTCTCCGAAAGAGTTAATTCTTATTTTCATGTTTGTTGGCCTACACGCTCTGATATAACCAATAAAGGTTCGCCTTAGGTTGAAGGGCGTGCCTCGCTTAAGAGGCTTTAATCCCCTACTAAACAAACAAACAAACAAACCAAGCAAATGGTGTACCTTGTTCAATCTTGTTGACTTGCCACCAGCTTCTGTATTTGCTCTCAGTTCATCAGTGACTGTTCTTAAGTGCTATAATCATTTCCAAACCAACGGAGGACTGTTCAAATCATAAAGAGAATTCCTCATTCAGCAATGAGTAAAGCAAAACCAACGTATTCGCAAAAATTTCGAAAGGAATGGTTAAAAGATCCTGCTTTTGCAAAGTGGCTACTTGAAGTACCAACTGATTCATCTAAAGCTCATTGTAAGTATTGTAGACATGACATTTTAGCTAAGTATTTTCTTTTAGCAAGACATTGTGAAACAAAGAAACATAAACTTGCTAGTCCATGTCAAAGTGCTTCTCTTACAAGTTTCGTTGCGAAGAAAGATGATAAGATATCTACACTTGAGGCCAATTTAGCAATGTTTATTTGCTGTCATTCATCATTCAATTCTTGTGATCACTTGGTAGATTTGTGCAAAAATACCATATCGGACAGTGAAATGGTAAATAAAGTTAGGATGCATCGTACAAAGTGTGCAAATATTGTAAAGAATATCATTGCTCCTTACTTCAAGAAAGATTTGACTACTGATCTTGGGCAAGGAAAATTCTGTTTATTACTGGATGAATCAACTGACATCACTGTAAACAAGTTATTGGGTATTGTTGTAATTTATTACAGTGAAACTCACAAGAAAGTAATTCATACATATCTTAATATGGTGTTACTAGACAAATGTAATGCAGATGCCATTGTAAATGCAGTCAAGAATGAATTAGATGAAAAGAAATTAAACATGAAAAATCTTCTGGCTATTGGCACTGGACAACGCCAGTGTCATGGTAGGGACAAATAACGGTGTTTTCAAGAAGTTGAAGGAAGGAATTCCTGGATTAATCTTATTTAAATGTGTATGCCACTCTATACAATTATCAGTGTCCCATGCTTGTGCTGCATCATTGCCAATAAACTTAGAGTTTTTTAGTAAGTGAGACTTATAAATGGTTTTCTAAGAGTTCACTGAGACAAATTTCTTAGTCAACTTTACCAGAGCATTAATGATAAGGAACCACTGAAGATCTTAAATTCTTGTGCAACCAGGTGGTTAGCAATTGAACCAGCAATCAGCAGAATTTTAAGCCAATGGAATGAATTGCAGACTCATTTTCAATTAGCAAGTTCTAATGAAAAATGTTACATCGCCACTTTACTGTATGAAATGTATTGTGACCCTCAGAATGAGTTATTTATATTATTTTTGCATCCAATTCTAAAACGTGTTCAAGAAGTGAACAAACTTTTGAATCAAATACTGCTGATAAAACAAAATTGTTTTCTGATCTATCTTTTCTTATTACATCTATTGCTAACATGTTTGTACTACCAACAAGCAACATTGATCCTCTTGATCCTAACACTAACATTGAAGAATTTCTGGATCCAAATCCACAGCTGGGTTCTAGATTTGAGAAAAGACTTGGGAATTGATAATTAGCCAACAAATTCAATCTTCTCAAGTAACTCACATCCGCAAAAGGGCACAAAACTTTTTGATTAGCCTGTACAAAGAGCTGCATAATCGTCTGCCAGAAAACATTGATATTTTGAAGAATATAAGCTTATTCTCAGTGCAAAATACATTGACACATTTTAAGAAAAATATTATTTCCCTTCTGGAATTATTTCACTTAAATGAAGAAATGAAATCATCAATTGAGATTCAGTACAATATCATACATTTAGTTACATGGACTGATATTGCAACCACTGAGACATTTTGGTCTGAAGTTTTCAATTATACAGATTCTTCGGGAGGTAACCCCTTCAAAGACGTTGTAACTTTTGCCCTAAATTTATTAATTTTACCAAATTCTAATGCTGAAGTGGAACGGTTATTCAGCAGCATGAATGTCGTGAAAAATAAAATGAAAAACAAAATGCAGCTGCCCAAGCTTTCAGCAATTCTTGCAGTAAAATATGGATTAAAGAGGCATAATAAATGCTGCAAAAACTTTAAATTACCTAAAGATGTCACCGCCAAAATTGGAACAATGGACTCATATGACCCAACAAAAACTTCAGAAGATGTGCAGTCTGACTTCTCAAATTACGATGAAATACTATTCGAGCTGTAATTAATACAACACAATTGGTAAGTAAACTGTTTTTTGACATTTTTTTTAGCATTAAAAAATATTTCTAGCACTTTCTAGCACTTTTCCCCCTAAAATCTAGCATTAAAAACCGATTTACATTTGGCAACCCTGCGAGTCATATGACCCCAAAAAACTTCAGATGATGTGCATTCCGATTGCTCAAACGGTGCCAGAAGATGTGCAGTCTGACTTTTTCAAATTACAATGATATACTATTGATCTGTAATTAATACAGCCCAATTGGTACTTAAAGAGACTAAATCGACAAGTCCTTATGTGGTCACCAGTTGGGAAAAGAAAACGTGGAAGACCAAAGACCACTCTTCGAAGAACCATCCAACAAGAAAGTAAACTATTGGGATGTAAAACCATACAAGATCTGCAACTGCTAGCAAAGAACCGTATCACATGGAGATCTAAAACCTCTGCCCTATGTGCCGCCTTTGGCACGAAAGGAACAAACTAACTAATTGGTACTTAAAATATTTTTTGGCACTTTTCTAGCATTAAAAAAATATTTCTAGCACTTTCTAGCACTTTTCAAACTAAAATCTAGCACTAAAAGCCGATTTACATTTGGCAACCCTGGCCATATAGTTAAGACCTAATTACACAGGCTCGATATTTTTGCATCTTCGTCTGCAATGCTAATTTTGTGTTGTCCCACGCTTTCATTGATAATTTGCCGAATGTAGAGACTGCACTACCTATTCGAGCGTTAATTTCTTCGTCAGGAGAAAGGCTAGCAGTGACTATGGACAGTAAATTTGTTGAATTGGTGTTAGATGGTTACCATTTAAAGTGATATTTGTTGACGTGTTATTTCCCTGACATAAAAACCACTGTTTTGGTGACTAGTCAGTGAAAATAGGTTGCATGTCCTGGCCAAATTATTGATTAGTGATTGCAGGGTAGACCACAGCCAACTCTAGATCAGTTTATATTTGGCTCTGGGTGGACTACTGTGTGCGACTAGGGCAACATCGTCAGCGAAAAGGAGTTCCTTGAGTAGGATTTATGTTGTTTGTGTCTTGGCCCTTAATTGAGCCCAAGTTGAAGCGTGAACCATCAGATCTAGTGCAGATGAAAACATCGCCATAACATAAGCATCCCCGAAGGAGCGTATAAAATGACTGCGAAGAAGATACCAAAGAGAGTATGGACAAAGACACAGCTTAACCTCGAAGCTTTCGGATGTGCGGACGTTGCAGTACTTCACCGTGGATGTATTTCCACACTACCTTCGTTTTTGAAAGATACGAACCATGCTTTGTCTGTTTTTTCTTCCATTGAGTTGCTACCCGACAGGACCTGCCGTCTCTTCTTCCTTGATGTGTGTTCATTGTACACCTCTATACCTCATTCCGACGGCCTTAAAGCTCCCCAGTTCTTTCTCAATAGAAGAACTAATCCACTTGTGTTAACCTCTGCTCTCCTTCGTCTTGTTCTCACTCTCAACTCCTTTCAGTTCAATGACCAATTCTTTGAGCAGATCAGTGGGTCCAAGGGCACTAGAATGGGACCTAGTTATGTTTGTCTGTTCATGGGTTATCTTGAACACCTAGTGTGGACTATATATGATGGCTCTCTTCCGTCTGTTTATCACATTGACGACCGTATTAGTATTACTGACAGGGGCGGCTCGTCATTAAGGCCAGTGGGCCCGGCCCACCAAAAATATTGAGTAACCTGTACTTATTATTTTAGACATTATTTGTTTATAATTATTCCTTTCAACGAGTTACTGATCAGCATTTTAGCTTTGAAAGTTGATATATAACGCTAAAATATCATACACAGTCTGAAATTTGAAATTCATAATCTTTTACCCTTAATTAGTATACGCCCTGGTCATTAGGGCCAGTAAGAACCGTCCTACCAAACCAAAAAGAATTAATGTGTACTTATTATTTTAGAAATTATTTTTCGTAATTATTACTTTTAACTTGACACTGATTAGCTTTGAAAGTTGAATATATAACACTAAAATATAAAAATTATATCAGAATAATGTAACAATTCTGTTATTTATATAATATCTCCTTATTCAAAATTTTTATATAAATACTGAAGCTCATCATTTTGCCTATAATACTTCAAACATTGTGTCGTGCACTATTTCTGGGGCTAGTTTAAAAGTTTCTATATAAGATGGATGTAACATTGCGACCTCAGATCTTTGATCGCTATTGCAATGATAATTGCCAAAACAATGTCATTTTCATTCAGCCGGAAGATTTCACATAAGATATTCATTCTTACGCAGCTAAACTACTTCCCAGATAAACGAAGACTCTAGCTCAAATAGTCCGTTTAATTATCGATTGAATCCCCAACTTTATATAAAAATGGTATACAATTATAGAAAATAATAGTACTAAATAACAAACCTTCTTATAATAAGATTAGTTTTATGGAATTGTCCTTTGTATTAATACATCCTGTCTCCAGCAATAAATGCGAAGACATTTGTGACCTTTGAGCCTGGTTCCCCTTTACGTCCGCTTCCGTGAACTTTGACCGGTCGACTGACGTCACTTGATCTAGTTTAGCTAGCTTAATCTTTTTAATGGCGAACACGTAATAACAAAGTACTGTAGTTTTACAAATTACAAAAACAATGACAAAATACAGCAACGTTTCGACCAACAAGGCATTTATCAAGCAAACGAACAACAGGTGTGACGAATTAAAAAAAACACTAACATATGGACGACTACATACAGAGACTTACTGGCAATATTTTTACGATGCCCTGATCTCATTCGCAAGTTCGTGGTTTGTTGTCATGTGGGTGCCGCATTTTCAATTTGAGTTGCAGACACGTTTAAAAAAAAAAAATATTCTCTAGGCGCTCCTGTCGTAATATGTGTCCGAAATATTTAATTGTCCTTGATTTTATATTATTTAATAGCCAACTCTCTTTAATATCAAGCTGTTGCAGAACAGAAGCGTTTATTTTTTCCTAAAAGGTAATGGAGTCTAGAGCGCATAGGACAACGTCGCGCCAGGATTAGTGAGCTGGCACTAACCAAGATCGTACCCACCACCACGTGGTGACCCTGGAAACAGACAACGGTTCCTATCTTGCTAACGGGTATGGATCAATGGAGAGCTACTCTGGTATAAGTAGTGATGCAGACGCAGTTACATTGAATGAGATCCGCTCGCAACACAGATGAGCAGAATCCCAGAGTGACTATTAATGCACATATCTCCCGGTCGATGGGAAAAGCTGAACAAATAAACATAAAGGGTTGAAGGGTGCATCCAGAGAAGAGACTGGGCCCATATGGGGCGAAACTCGGAACCATGAGGTGGGAGTTCGAATTGAGTTGCGTGTCCTGACAGTCTAGAGGCATAGTAAATGTGAGCACGGTGAGAAAACAGATAAGCACGGTGAGCAGGCACCAAAGTAAAGCGAACACGCATACGGACGATACACAAGGGAGCCCACCGGTGGGGACAGACATGCACGGTGCTGATGATCAGGCGACGAAAAATCGTGGCAAACGTAGGGGTGAGCGATCGCCCCAATTGTGAAAAACTGGAAAACCGTGCAGAGACTTGATTCCAGTGCAGAAGTTCCTACCAAATGGTGATAAACTGTGCACAGTGCGATAGAAATGGATAACGTATCGCCCAGTAGAACAATGTGAACACAAGTGAGGGGAAAAAAGGGACAGGCCCAGTCGGTGGACGAAGGCACAAGCAGACATGGACGAATGGGTACCAAAAGAAACGCGAGGTGGCGAGCCTCGAAGATGGGGTCTCCATCCAGAGAGCAGTAACCGCGTTTCCTCTCGCAGATAACTACTACTGCCTTGTAGTTGATCGGGGACAATCAAAGGCTAGTGGAGCACACCGTACACAAAACTGGACTGCAGACAAACTAGCAGTCCCACAAAAAAGACTGGTAAACTGAGCAGATGACGCTCAACAGCCCTATAGGAAGGTTGCCTAAGGTTAGCTACCTAAAGAAAATAGCAGCCTGCTGCCTTGCAGGTCGGCTGGGGACAGACCGAGGCGACGGAGAGCGAACCCAGTAAACGCTGGCTAAAACCGGACACATCGCCGAAGGATAAGTACCAGAGCTCCAAGTGGCGCTAAAGATGTGACGAAATACATCCATGCTATGGCTGCATGAATCAGATTTCCACATGAAAGCAGAATTTTTGGGAAATCTGGTACATCAGTCTAAGCGGTGATTGCGCGCTCGAGAGAGAGAAATGAGAGAGAGGTAGAGAGAGAGAGAGGGAGAAAGGGGTATAACTTCCCGGAATAGACAAGAAATAGTAAATACTCCAAAAACCCAAATTTTTCCGAAATTTTTGCAAGACCCAACCAAAAAAAATGACTACGCGCCGCCAATGATTACTGATATGCCTGAAGCTGATTTGTCCCGCTTCATCAATTTCATTAATGTTTTCAACCCTGCTATTCGCTTTACCTCTCACATCTCTACTTCTTGTGTCAACTTTCTTGACATTACTATCCCTATACACCTATTCACTACATCAGTATATTACAAGCCTACTGATGCACATAGTTTTCTCCTTTATACTTCTTCCCATCCCCAGGCTTGTCGTGATTCTTTGCCATTTTCACAGCTCTTGTGCGTTCGTCGCCTTTGCAGCGAATACAATGATTTTCTTGATAGAGCTCGCGAGATGCTTTATTTTTCCCAAGCGCCTATACCCAGAGAATGTGCTTCTATCTGCTATGCATCGAGTTCAGAAAATTACTCGCCAGCAGGCCCTTACCAACGAGCATAGGTTACCAACGGACTGCTAACTCTGATAGGGTAAAACTTATCTTAACTTTCCACCCCCATAGTTCACTGGTAAAAAATGTTTTATTCCATCATCTGTCTATCTTTAAGTGAGATCTTGAGACCCGTTCAGTCTTCCCCAACTATCCTTTGGTGGTTTACAGACGGGACAGAAGTCTTACGGATATGTTGATACAAAGTCTAATATCCAGAGTGATTTTGGCACCGCCAAGTGTGGCCGTCGGCGCTGCAATACGTGTGCTTATGTCATACAGACTCGTACTGTATCTTTTCCTTTAGTCACGTTTGTTTTGAAGATGGTTTCACATGCGAGTCCCGAAATATAATCTACGCTATCACTTGCATGCGGTGTTCTAAGGCATATATCGACGAAACAGGCAAAATGCTCAGTGACCGTTTCGACCAACACTTACGCGATATACGCCATTGCTCTGTGACCCCAATAGCCACTCATTTCAATGGAACTTACCATTTGGGTGTTCGCGAGCCATCTCACTGCCATCCGATCATGTTCATCTGATGATCGTAGTCGATTTGCTCTGGAGAATCGATTTATTTCTTTATATGGTACCTTGCGACCTCATGGATTCAACGCTCTACATTCATATGCTTCTTAGTACTTTCTCTTCTCATGCTCTATATTTTATATGTGTATATGTTAAATGTATATGGCATATATTTATTTGATTTTTGTATTTTCTCTTATTTTTCCACTTATAGTTTTTCTGTATTTATTTCGTTATTCGTTTTAGTCACATATTTTCATTCGTTTTTTACCGCTGCTATATCTTTGTTAAAGTCTATATGTAGTGTTTTGAGTTATTCGTCAGGTTTGTTGTATAGTTTTGCTTGATAAAGGCCTTTTTGTCGAAACGTTACTGTGTATTGTCATTGTATTTTGTAAAACTACAGTACTTTGTTTTACCTGCTTTGCCATTATACAGTTTTACTGCAGTCTCCATCTATAGTGACATCTCCCACATGAGACATTGTCGAATGTGAAGTGTGGGAAACAGAAAGAATATGAATAAATGAAAATACATAGGCAGAAATAAATTACTCGGCACTTGCTAGCACAGAGATCCTCACTTGGTTCATAGAAATTATGGGCGTCCCAAGAGCACGGTTAAAATGCAGAGTTCATTGCTATACGACTAGCGTTATAGGAACAGCAATCATTGATTGATTCATTCATAGGACACAATCAATCAGCAGTGATGTTCTTGTAACCTACTTGAGCTATTACGAACAGTGAAGTATAAGATGAAGAAATAATGTGAATAGCGATGTAAGACTATATAACGCATCCAACGATAAACAGACGAGACGTGAGCCCTACTTTAGTTACTTGAATTGTAGACGTTCCGAGATCATAGAAAAATACAGAATCCAATGTCATAAGGCCAGAGCAATGATATTTGGCACTGTGGCTAGATACGTGGCCTATCTATGGACGGTGCAGTAAGAGAGAAGAGAAGATGCGATTGGAGAAGCATGCATAATTATAAATGGATCAGCACCATAAGATCTTCCCAAATAACCCCTACTCGGCTAATATGGTGTAAAGACGTTACGAGATGAACAACTCATTTCAAGTCCACTGTCTGAAATAAAAATGTTTCACAGGGCTGCCCACAACTCAGTGTCCTGCCCGAGCGTCATTTGGAGATCACATCTCAAGAAACTGACTTGGCTGTACACTACTTGACAGGCTGGAGTTGAGGGTAACGAGCGTGCTGACTTTCTTGCAAAACAATGCCCCAACCCAAGCGGGCATAAGCATGGACAGGGTCGATATCATCAATGCGGTACACTCTCCTTTATGTGAGTTGGGCAAGTCTCAGACACTTGAACGAGTTCGAGAATTAGGCGTTAACTGATTCACTACCTGGTTTTTCGCCTCTGGACGAATTATTTTTAGCTTAAAATATTGCACACATACTTTAGCTAAACTAAAATATTGTTTCTAAATATTATTTAAAGTCGAACTTATTATAGATCAAATTAAAGATAAATTAATGTACTTTCACAAAATATTTATTGTATACGAAAATATGTTGTGTTTACGATGCATGAAAAATATTAGCATGAATTAAAAAAAAACTAATTGAAATTATGAGAACAAAAAATGCAACATTACATTGGCCTTGATGAGCAATATGTTGAATAAATCAGTTTCACTGCTCTCTTTATATAGGTAACACATTTATGAATACATAAACATTAAGAAAATAGTGAATGAATATATAGTTTATTAACTGTTCACAAACTAGCATCACGACTATTCATAAAAATCGCTAGTTTTTTATGGTCACATGGTATTCTAGAATGAATGGTAAACTCTGTTTCACTTCTACTTCTAGCAAAAGCCACAATCCTATGTATTCGTTATCGTTTATACTTCACTTTTACGTAGTTTCCAGTTGATATAAAGCTCTAATCGGAACGAAAAGTAAGAAAAACGCAACAAAATAGTAAACGTCTTTTGAGTGACGCGTGGTCCATGCGATAGGATATACTGACACTTGAGTATCGTTTGATACGGAATCAGTTAAGTTTGGACATGCCAGACAATGTCGTCTTCTTAGTAGAGAGAGAAGATATACTAATCAACTTCTCATCTGTCTTTCTTTCTCGAATCATGTTTGCCTCACTGCGTCAGGTCAAGAAGAGATTTCTAAAACGGACCCTTGTATGCGCTTCGTAGATACTCTCTTTAGTCGCCTCTGTTATCTCTGAGATCCATCTTTTATGTGGCCGGCCTTTTGCTTTGTACCCATTGTATCGGAGCAAATGGACTTTGGGATGGCTGCTGCAGCAGAGGACAGAGCGTGAATGGGAATGCCCAATGTGCCATGACGTCGATCGTATAACATAACACGTTGAACGCCGCATAAGTAATAACACAACGCGACAAAGAAACACAATTCTCATGGCTACAAATGAACACGATCTGCAAGACTTGATAGACATACTAGTGAGAGAAAGTGAAAAGAAAGGATTAAGCATGAATATAAAGAAAACAGAGGTTATGGTTGTCTCCAAGAAACAAGAAACACCAACATGCAATATCAAAATAAATAACACAACACTGAAACAAGTCCATCGATTCAAGTATCTAGGAACATTCTTAACACCAGATGGAAGATGTACAACAGAGATTAGGAGTAGAATAGCTCAAACGAAAGCAGCTTTTATGAAAATGAAGAACACACTATGCGTGAACTCACTACCAATGACACTGCGAAAACAGTACTCCAATGCTATATTGAACCAATTCTTATGTATGGCAGCGAATCATGGACACTGAACAAACAATCAATACGATCATTGGAAGCCACAGAGATGTGTTTTACAGAAGAATGTTGAGAATTCCATGGACAGCAAAGAAAACAAACGTGGAGGTTTTAAATCAGGCCTGCACACAAAGAAACCTTATCAAAAGAATAAGAATCCGACAATCAAGGTTCTTCGGGCATATAATGCGAAGAGAAGGTTTAGAACATTTGGTGACTACAGGTAAAATTCAGGGAAGGAGAGATCGTGGAAGACAGAGGGAGAAGATGTTGGATGGCCTGACATCATGGTTCGACAAAATATCGACGTCAGAACTGATTACATGCACCAAGCAAAGAGAGTTGTGGAGAGACATGATCGCCTACGCCGGCAGGCATGGCACTTGATTGATTGACAAAGAAAACAAATATACGTTTATCTACACTAACATTTACAAAAATTAACGCGGTATAAAATAATACAATGACACCTCATTTAGAATTATAGAAAAGTTTCTCCGGACAGAAGATACGAAAGTACGATAATATGAGTCGTGAGGTTTGCTCATTACTTGCAGACGACACGAAATTCTCGTAGTCATGATGAAGAGGACATTCTTGTTTGCAAAATGACTGTCATTAACAGTAACAGAAAACACTGCTAAAGTACAAGTGGGATGTGGTATGTGAAAATTGTTTGTTAAAATGTTTATATTACAATCGAATTGGGGTTGCTAGTTTAAGTTGTTGTTTAGGGATTAAATTAAACTTTCTTCTTCTTTTGTAGTTAATGAACTAATTGAACTTAATGTAGTGTTACCGCCAGTACCTGGTAACCAGATTGGTTGTTGGCTTTGTACTTTGTTGCCCAGTGTTGTGGTTTTCTGTTTTTGTCTTGCGCTGTGTTTAGGTGGCTTGGATGATTGCTATTTTTCTCTTTGACAGAATTCTGCTATGCCATCTAACCATCATTTTCGTGGTCTTCCTCTCGCCTTTTTTTCTGATGTTCTATTGTAGAAGACTAGGCACTACTGTCAAATGTGGTGAGTGGTCACTGGGACTATAGAGTTTGGATGCATTCTTCTTATTAAGTGGCCAAACCACTTGATTCTTTGTTTTTCAATGTAATTCAAGCAAGGTTCTGTGGCAACTTTCTTTCTTATGGTGATGTTGGTGACTGTCTTTTCTGGTGTTGTTGGTAACTTTTCGCAGGCAGCGCATTTCACATGTAATTTTTTGTGACTGCGCTTTTCTCATCATTGTCCATGTTTGGCTCTGTCAACACAAGGTAGGTATGAAAATGCTGTTGATCATCTGTTGTTTTATACTCTAGCCTCTATCTTAATTAAACTTTAAAGTAATTTAATATAAACTAGTTTAAAGTAACTCATCATCAAGTAGCCTGTCCCTTTTTTAACTTGCTTTCCGTCATGGGCAGTCCTGCAAAACTCTCTGTTCTGTACAAGTTGACCAGCATCAGCAGCTGTCATTCTCAGGTCATCAATGACATCTTGAACCAATCAGCTTCTAGGTCTTCCTCTCATTCTTCTTCCAGGTCTTCCTCTCATTCTTCTTCCAGGCACAATTTCCTAAAAATTATCTTCTCTAGGCACTCATATTGTTTGATGTGTCCGAAATATTTAATTTTCCTTTTTATGTTCTTTAATAACCAATTCTCTTTAATATTCGGCTGTTGCAGAACAGAAGCATTTGTTCTTTTCTCTGTCCATGATATTCTAAGTACTCTTCTGTAGCATTTGCATTCAAAGGCATTGATGATCTTCCCTACCGCTTTGTCAATGATCAATGTCTCACAACTATATGTTGCCAAGGGCAAAAATGCAGTCTCTTAAACACTTGATTTTTGTTCTTATGTATGTTCCCTTCCATAAGTTAGTTAGCTCTTTTAGCTTTTGCAAAGCAATGCTCAACCTTTTTTTAATTTCTTTTATAGCATTCCCATCATTGGTCAGAAATGTCCCACTGTATTCAAAGTTGTAGACTATTTTGTGGCTGTTGACACATATATTAGCCATCAATTCTGTTTTATCAGTTGTAAATATCTTCGTTTTCATTATATTGAGATACATGATTTGATCTTTGCTGTTTTTTAAAAAAACAACCGTATCAAGTTCTCTATACCATTTTGTGATAATAGCATAAGATGCCATAACTTCCTCCACTGAAGATGAAGCATGTCAGTCCTAACAGACTTGGATACTCAACAATGGAAATGGGACATGTACACTTCATACAGTTAATGACTATACTCAGGTATCGTGTATGAAATGGGGTTGCCACTGTGAATTATTCCTGGTTTCATGAAGATTACTCATATCTCTGTTCAAACTTTTGATCATCAGAGACTGATCACATAAGAAGACATATTTGTAGTGGGGTTTTTGTGTTGGTTACCTGTTTATTACTGTATTTTTTCCATTATTTTCTTAACTCTTTCCATTCTTTTCACAGCGCACTGCGCCACAGCAGAATTCCATTGAATGCCATTCGCAGTACACTGCGCCATTCAAGTTGCTTCCCTTATAAGAAGTCTTTCTAGTTTTACTTCTACTATTTAACTTCTGCTACTTTTAAATCTTGTTATTCCAGTTTTCTTCAAATTAGTATATAATAAGATATATATTTGTTTATATATTGACAAGTACTTATGATTTTTTTTTATATTGATTTTTTGCTCCTTGAATTAACTCTTAAAAAATTGAGGAAAATAACTGCGTGTGGAAGGAGTCAACACCCTGATCATTTGTTTTATTTCTTCATTTATAATTATTGCTTTGTTCTTAAATAAAGATTCTAGTTTGACCTCTCTCTCTCTCTTTGCCTTTTACCCCGGGTTGGGGCATAGGCCCTCAACCAACTCATGCCAAGTCTTCCTATCTCTAGCTATCTCCTGCAGCTCCCTCCAGCTCTTCTTTATATTGTTGATCTCCGCCTCCAAATCTCGTCTCCATGTATTTCTCGGCCTCCCTTCTTTCGCTGTCCCTGCGGGTTCCAGGCAAGGACCCTTCTTGTTATATTCCCTCCGGTTTTCGCAAAGTGTGTCCTATCCAGCGCCAGCGTCTTTTTTAACCTGTTCGTTCACTGGAATCTGTCTTGTTCTCTCCATAAGTTCCTCATTTGTGACCCTATCATACCATCTTATTCCCTCTATTCTGCGGAGACACCAGTTGATGAATGTTTGCAATTTATGCGCTATTGTTTTAGTTGTTCTCCATGTTTCTGACCCATACAGTAGAACTGCTTTAACATTAGAGTTAAATATCCGAATTTTTGTTCTAGATTTGATTTCTTTGGACTTCCAAATGTTTCCCAGTGCAATGAAAGCTCCTCTTGCCTTCTGTATTCTTATTTTAACATCTCTATCTGTTCCACCCTCTTTGTCTACGTTGCTGCCCAAATATGTGTATGATTCTACCTCTTGAAGTGGGATTTCCCCAGGGAGATCGAGTTGTTCTTTGCTTGGTTAATTCTCAATATCTTTGTCTTTCCCTTATGAATGTTCAGCCCTAGTTGCTGGGACCTTTGATTCAATGTGTTTAGCTTATCCTGCATCTGATTTCGTGTATGTGACAGAAGGGCTATATCATCAGCGAAGTCCAGATCATCTAGTTGCTCTGTCAGAGTCCATTGGATTCCATTTCTGGTGTTAGTTACTGTGGTCTTCATAATCCGGTCTATTGTCAGTAAGAACAACAAAGGTGATAGAAGACATCCCTGACACACTCCTGTTTCTATTCCAAATGTGTCTGTTAGTTTACCTTCATGAAGAACTCTACATTTCATATCTGTATATGTTGCTTTTATTAGGTCAACACAGTGAAAATCACACGTACTTTCCACAGCGCAGACTGTGATACAGATCATGCACTAGTTATCAGCAAAGTCAAAATACTTCCAATGAAAACCTATTCAACAAGAAGACCACCCAAACCCAAAGTCAGCGTCACCAAAATGGGGATGACAGAGAATAGGGAGACTTTCAGAAAGGCGTTTACTACTCTGTGTGAGAATGAAATGGGAGAATGTAGCGTAGACGAAAAGTGGAACATTCTAAAATCTAACATATATGACTGTGCCATTGACTCATTTGGCACCAAGAAATTCTCCAACAAAGACTGGGTAGAACAAAATGAAACAACCCTAAGCCCTCTACTTGAGGAAAAGAAAAGAGCTCTAATAAATTACAAAAATAAACCCTCTCAAAGTTCAAAGGACCATCTTCAGCACACAAAATCAGTATTGCAACGAGAGTCAAGGAGGTGTGCAAATGAATACTGGTCAAATCTATGTTCTGCGATACAAAATGCTGCAGATATGGGCAACACCAAGGCAATGTACGAAAATATCAGAGTAGCTCTGGGACCAAACATAACAAAAATTGCACCACTAAGATCAGAAACAGGTGAGCCAATAACAGATATGACCAAACAGCTCGAAAGATGGGTGGAACACTATTCCAATCTTTACTCTGTGGAGAAACCAGCACACCCAGTCCTCGATCAGATCATACCGAAACATCATGACCAAACCGAGCTGGATACCGAACCCACGGAGCAGGAACTTTCCGAAGCAATCAACAAACTTTCAAAGGGCAAGGCATCAGGACTAGACAACATTCCTGCAGAAGTCCTCAAATACAATAGGGATGTCCTGCTGCCCCACCTCTACAATCTCCTTATTCAGTGCTGGAGAGGAACACTTCCTCAGGACATGAGGGATGCAAAGATAGTGACACTCTATAAAAACAAAGGGGATAAGGGGATTGTAACAACTACAGAGGCATCTCCCTTCTAAGCGTAACAGGCAAAGCTTTTGCACTAGTCCTTTCAAAACGACTACAGAAACTGGCGGAGCGTGTTCTTCCAGAGTCACAATGTGGATTCAGAGCTAGACGGTCAACAACTGACATGATATTTACCCTTCGACAGCTACAAGAGAAGTGCAGAGAGCAGAGCAAGCCTCTATGTATTGCTTTCGTGGATCTGACTAAGGCATTTGACACAGTCAGCAGGCCAAATCTTTATAAAATATTGAAGTATATTGGTTGTCCCCAAAGTTGCCCCAAATTTGATTGTTTCCTTCCATGAGGGCATGAAAGCCAGCATACAGTTCGATGGCAGCACATCTGATAGTTTTGAGGTTAAGAGTGGAGTCAAGCAGGGCTGTGTCCTTGCCCCACTCTCTTTGGTATCTTCTTGCAGTCCTTTGAACCACGCCTTAGGGACGCTGATGGTGATGTTTTCATCCGCACTAGATCTGATGGCTCACTGTTTAACTTGGCTCGCTCAAGAGCCAAGACAAAAACGACGGAAATACTTCTCAAGGACCCCCTTTTTCGCTGACGATGCTGCTTTCGCTGACATTGCAGACTAAAACTCAAATATATAGGGGCAACAGTCTATCGATGACACAGTGATGCTGCCAGGAAGGCGTTAGAGGACGTTCTAATACTGTACGACTTTACTATTGCCGATAGTGTGACATCAGAAGAACTAGTTTTATAGAATTGGGTGTCAAGTAATTGGTTCAAGTACTTGGAAGGCCGCAACCAATTACTTGACACCCAATTCTATAAAACTAGTTCTTCTGATGTCACACTATCTAACAATAGTAAAGTCCGTACAGTAATTAAGAACTTAATTGCCTCTAACGACCTTCCTACCTGCGCATCATCACTTTGTGTCATCGATAGCTGTTTAGGAAAACCCGCCTTTTATATGCTCCCAAAATTCATAAACTGAACAATCCGGTAGCCCATCGTTTTGTTGCTCTTGTCCTACGGAACATATCTCCGAATTTCTTGATAGTATCTTCAATCCTATAGTCACCACACTACCTTCATTCTTGAAAGATACAACCACACCTCTGTCTGTTTTTTCGCCTATTGAGTTGTTGCCTGGCAGGACTTACCGTCTCTTCCTCCTTGATGTGTGCTCATTGTACACCTCCATACCTCATTCCGACGGACTTCAAGCTCTCCAGTTCTTTCGACAGAGAACTAACCCACTTGTCTCCACCTCGGCTCTCCTTCGCCTTGCAGAACTAGTTCTAACTCTCAACTCCTTTCAGTTCAATGACCAGTTCTTTGAACAGATCAGTGGGGCGCCATGGGTACTAAAATGGGACCCAGTTATGCTTGTCTATTCATGGGTCATCTTGAGCACCTAGTATGGAATTCCTATGATGGCCCTTCCGTCTGTGTATCATAGATACATTGATGATTGTATTGGCATTACCGATATGCCTGAAGCCGATTTGTCACGCTTCATTAATTTCATTAATGTCTTCAATCCCGCTATTCGGTTTACATCTCACATCTCTACCTCTTGTGTCAACTTTCTTGACATCACTATCACTATCAGCCTATCCACCATCACTACATCAGTATACTACAGCCTACTGATGCACATAGTTTTCTTTATACCTCTTCCCATTCCCAGGCTTGTCGTGATTCTTTACCATTCTCTCAACTCTCGCTTGCGCCTGTAGCGAGGACGACGATTTCCTGATAGAGCTTTCCACGAGATGCTGGATTTCTTTCGTAAGCGCTATACCTGGATAAGGTGCTTGCTTCTGCTATGCCGCTCAGCAAATTTCGCCAGGAGGCCCCTTTTAACCAGCATAGAACTTCCAATTCTGACAGGGTGAAACTTGTCTTAACTTTCCACCCCCAAGTTTCCCTTGTGAAGAAAGTCTTATTCCGTCATCTCTCCATTCTTCAGTCTGATCCTGATACACGTTCAATCTTCCAACACTATCCTTGGTGGCGTACAGACGGGACAGAAGCCTTAAGGATATGTTGGTTCACAGTCGCCCAAGCCTAACATCCAGAGTCATTTTGGCACCATCCAGTGTGGCCGCCGGCGCTGCAACACTTGTGCTTATGTAATACAGACCCGCACGGTGTCTTTTCCAAAAGCCACGCTTCGTTGTTGAAGACAGTTTCACGTAGTCCCGAATATTATCTATGCCATTATCTGCAAACGGTGCAACAAGGCCTATATTGGGAAACCGGCAGGAGACTCAGTGACCGATTCGCCCAACACTTGCGCGATATACGCCAATGCTCTGTGACCCTGTAGCTACCCATTTCAATGATACTGGCCATTCAGGAGCTTGCGATGTCCAGGTCACAGCCATCCGATCATGTTCCTCTGATGATCGTAGTTTTATTTGCTCTGGAGAATCGGTTGATTTCTTTGTATGGTACCTTAGATCACGCGGCTCAACATATTACATTCTTATGCTTCTAGTACTTTCTCTTCCCATGCTTTGTAATCTCTATGGGTATATGTTGCATGTATTACATTCTTATGCTTTTAGTACTTTCTTCCCATGCTTTATAATCTATATGGGTATATGTTGCATGTATTCAAGTTATATATTTACTAGATGTTTCATTGTTTCTTTTCTATTTCTAGTTTTTATGTGTGTTTTTGTGTTACATTTATTTCGTTATTCGTTTTTATTCCAGATTTTCCTTAGATACATTGGTATTTGGTCGTCCATTTGTGTTTCATTTTAATTTGTCACTCCTGTTTGTTCGTTTGCTTGATAAAGGCCTTGTTGGTTGAAACGCTTTCTTTTTTATCGTCACTGTTTATGTATTTTGTAAAACTATAGTACTTTGTTTGTACGTGTTTCACTATTTACCAAGTTTTACTGCAGTCTTCCCCCTATTTCATAATCCACAAATCCGATATAAAGTGGGGATTTCCATTCAATACTATGCTCTACTATTATGCGTAATTTGGGTATCTGGTCAGCACAGGATCTATTTGGTCGGAAGCCTGCCTGTTCATCACTTAGCTTTGTATCGATGGCATCTCTCAGTCTCTCCAGGATGATTGCTTAGTATTTTCCCAGGTACTGACAACAGCATTATTCCCTATAGTTTTCTACACTTCTGAAGGTCCCCTTTCTTTGGTAGCTTCACCAGGTATCCTGCTCTCCAGTTTGCTGGTATTTCTTCGGTCTCCCAGATTCTGCTAAATAATTTATACAGTATTTCTGTGGATGTGTTTATGTTGGCTTTAACCGCCTCCGCTGGAATACTATCTGAACCGGCCGCTTTCCCATCTTTTAAAAGTTTAATGACTTTACTAATCTCCTTCTTGGATGGTTTCTCACAGTTGTCCAAGTCAATTTCTGCCGGTTGGATATCTGGGGGTTTGTAGGTGCTGGTCTGTTCAGGAGTTCTTTGAAGTATTCCATCCATCTTTTCATTTGGTCTCTAACATTAGTGATAGTTTCCCGCTACTATTTTTGATCAACCCATTTTATTTTCCTGCTAGCTTTCTAGTGATGTTGTAAAGATCCCTAAGGTTTCCTTTTCCTGCAGCTACCTCTGCTTCTCTTGCTAGATCTTCTATGTATTGTCTTTTATCTAACTTTATTTGTTTCTTCACTTTCTTGCTAGCTTCTGTGTATTTTTCCTGGCTATGGCTTTGGCAGTTCTAGTTTTGCTATTATTTAAATCTGCTTTCCTCTTTTTCCTTTCTTCTATTCCTTGAGAGTTTCTGGAGTTATCCATGCCTTATGATTCTGCTCCTTCTTTCCTAATACCTCTGTGCATGTTTCATTCCAAATATTTTTGGCTTGCTGCCAGCATTCTTCCGCACTCACCTCAACTTCTAATTGCCGCAAAACCTCATACTTATTAGAGACTGTGACCGTGAACTGTTCCTTTGTTTCTTGACTTCTGAGGTATCCTACATTATATTGGTGTCTATGTTCATTGGATGTTATGTATCGCTTAAGCTTCAGTTTAATTTTACTTATCAGCAAATGGTGATCCGAATCTACATCTGCCTCCCTTAAAACCCTTACATCTTGTAGAGATGACCTGAATTTCTTGTTTATGCATATGTGGTCAATTTGATTTTCTGTTCTGTGGTCTGGTGATACCCAGGTTGCTTTATGTATTCTTTTATGTGGAAAGACACTTCCACATATGACGTATTGATTCGCTGCACAGAAATTAGTGAATAGTTCTCCATTTTCGTTCATTATCCCTAGTCCGTGTTTCCCATGATCTCCTCGTAGCCTATGTTGTTGGAACCTATTTTGGCATTGAGGTCACCCATCAGAATTTTGATGTTCCCATTTCTCTGATTACCTATACTATTTTGAAGTTTTATGTAAAATTCCTCTTTTACTTTTTCCTTTTTATCATTGGTAGGTGCATAACACTGGGTCACATTCAAGAATACTTTCTTGTTGGTGGTTCTGAATGTTGCTGTGATTATCCTAGGACTCACTGCTTCCCATTTTATTAGTGCATTCTCCGCTTCTTTAGATAGCATTAAAGTCACTCCTTCACTATGGGGGCATTTTCTTCCATATGGCCTGAGAACAGCATTGTTTCTCCTGTGTTTAGACATTGTTTGCCTGCACCATTCCACCTAGTTTCACATAATCCCAAGATGCCAATCCCATGAAATTTCATCTCATTTATAACCTGTGCTGTCTTTCCCATTTCATACATACTTCTAACATTCCAGGTGCCAATTCTGGAGCTTTTCCTAGGTGAAAGGAAGATAATCTGCGGTGCAAACTCCTTGCGGCTTTCTCTGCATCGCTTCATACCTCTTCTAGATGAGCTTCTTTTCCTCTTGGTTGGCACAGTTTTTATTTTATTTTTATGTGACTTGTTCATGGTTGGTTGGATTTTGTGGCTAAAATTTTCTACTGGATAGGGTAGCCAGCCCTACGCCAAACCCCACCTTAGTCGCCTTTACGACATGCCTTGTAGGTCGCAGTGCCGCTACTCTTGCTCCCTTGCAAGCCCCAGCAACACACGGGCATTGCAAGTAGTGTATTTGGGTTTATTCTCACCAGGTGGTCAAACCATTTGAGTCTATGTTTTTCAATGAATCTAATAGGAGGTGTTGTTCCGACTGTTCTTCGAATTTCCTAATTCCTTATATGGTCTCTTCTTGTTTTACTTACCGCTTTCCTCAAGCATCTCATTTCACATGGGGTAATTTTCCTTTCTTGCTCTTTTGTCAGTGCCCATGTTTGGCACTGGTAGCACAGTGTTGGTATGAAGATTGCATTTATAATCTATATTTTAGTCTCTGCTAGAATTGCTTTACTGAAAAGTCTCTACTTGAAGCTTCTAGTGGTACAATTCCAGTAGAAGCCTCAAGTGACAGCAGAAAACAACCAGAAAACTCTGCCTAATGCAAAAAATGACTGGTACAAGTTGGTGTTCATATTGTAGATCTCTTTAAAATGTTTATATAGGCACAGCCAGTCCTGTACTATTATAATACATCATGTCAACCTAGACAACGTTATCTGTATAAACATTAAATTCCTTGCAAAAGTAAAAAAATCTTGGTTTCATATTTATTACATAAGGGATTCAATCCTCCAATCTAGGAAATGAAAATTACACTAACATCCGTCCCCTAGATGATATACAAGAGAAGGTACTTATGAACAGTGGGAAGCTAATGGGGAAGCTAATTCACATGCCAAATTACCATATGCATGCATGCAAGACTACATAGCTCAACACAAAACAGGCTGAAGAAAACTAGTTTCTGTCACATCTCCAGGGCCAAGTTTGGCACTGGTAACAAAGTGTTGGTAGATAATTACTTTTATCATCTTATCTTTTTTACTTCCATCTTGATCTTTGGGTGTTGTAGTAATGGTGCCAGCTGGTAGGTCACTACATTTGTTTTTTGGCATCTTGTCTCTATTTCTATATCAAGTTTTCTGTCCTCTGTGAAAATGCTGCCTAAATATTTGAATTCAGAAACTTGCTTTACTCTCGTATTGTCTATTTGTATGTTTGCTTGGCTTAGTGTTCTGTGGATTTTCATGGTCTCTGTCCTTTTATGTGTTGATTTTCATGTTGTACTTCCTGCATGCTGCTAACAAGGAATTTATATGATTTTGTAGCTGATCTTCATCTTCATAGCCCTTTACCTGGGGGGGATCTAAATTACAAGTATTTCTGAAGTCAGAGTAATGCTTACCCGATTGGCGAGAGACGCTCGTGATAAGGAAAGCAAGCCTTCACACACAAATCCGCCAGCATCACAATATTAGGCACTATGACTATGCTTGAGTTCATAGGGGGCGAACACAAGAAGAAGAATTATGTAGTGAATGTGTTAAAGAAACTTAAACATGAAGTTCAGTGAGGGGAAAATTGTAAGACCTATTAGAACAATTAAGCAACAAAAGTAAAATGTACAGCCTGGGTATTGATATTGAGAAATTATATGCCTGTGTGGTGCCGGGGCCCGCTAGGGAAACAAATAGTACCACTGCAACCGACAAGGCTATCGTAAGAGACGATTGATGTAGGGGCCTAGGAAGCTAGCCTAGTAAATAAAAATGTTGCAAAATCGAATGTGCTGGCCTACTTGTAGGCGCATACCTGGCACAACATACAATAGCTCTTAGACTCAGATCACATACAAGTCACAAAGAGTGGTTAACAAGTGGTCGATATAGCGCATTTGAAGAAGGAGCAACAAAAGTAAAATGTGCGGATGGCAAGGGGTACATTTAGGTGGTATCATGAGAATTCTACTGCATCACAGCTTCCCTTAAGGAGGAGTTCTTTTCCCCCACACTTTTCTTGCTTTCCATCAACTACCTTGTTGAACTACCACAAGGAGTAAAAGTGGCCATGAACGCTGGTGATCTGGTAATATGGTGTACAAATGAGTATGCAACAGTGGCCACCAAACTGATGCAGAGAGCTATAGATGCCTTGACCTCATGGACAAACAGATGGTGTGTCAGCATCAACACAGATAAGTACAGCACTATGCTCTTAACTCTCCCCTAAACCAAAAACTGGCATCTTAAAACTGAATGTTCAAATGCTGGGAGAAAAAAACAGCCCACTTATTTCAGAGATGCATTTGATGATAGACTGACAGTGTTCTTCATCTTCTCTTTGCCGGTATGCCTCCTTCCATGATGGTCTTCTCCAGCTCTTCGTGTCTTTTTAAATGTCCAAAATATCTCAAGTTTCTCTTTCTTATTTGTAGCATCAGCCAGTTTTCTTCAATTTGGAGTTCTTTCTGGATAGATTTATTTGTTCTCTTCTCTGTCCATGATATACAAAGGTCTCTTCTGTAATACTTATATTCAAAAGCACATATGTATGCTGTAGGTTTATCTTTACTTTTATAGGTATTTAAAAAAAACAAAAACCAGTGGTGAGTGAATAGTTTCTTAAGTCTTACAGTTCAAACTTTGTAAATGTTTTATTTATAACAGATACTATCATACACACACACACACATATATTTGGCATTACTTATGAGTTATTTTGTGTGTGTATATGTCTTTTTATTTCTTTGCATTTTTTTATGAGGCTGTGTCAGACATGAAAGATCTACATGACCTTAGTTTCAGACAACTACATACAACACCACAAATCACACAACATGAAGAACACGCTTAAAGCCTCACCATAGGTGCGGAACGCAACACTATTAGATAACAACAAAGCTGAAAGACCTGAGAAACGGACTGCACTCGTGGCTAGAGAACTGGCACGCTACGATATCGACATAGCTGCCTTGAGTGAGACTCAGACCCTGACGAGGGTCAGCTGTCAGAGGTGGGCGGAGGCTACACTTTCTTTTGGAGTGGGAGAGCCAATACAGAACGTCGGGAATCTGGTGTAGGGTTTGCTGTCAAATCTCATCTTGTGCGCCGCCTCACCAGACTCCCAAAAGGTGTCAGTGACAGAGTGATGACTCTTCAGATCTCACTAGGAGGTAAAAAGAGTGCCACTTTACTCAGCGTCTACGCCCGACAATGACAAATCCAAGCGAAATCAAGGATGGTTTCTACGAAGACCTTGACTCAGCCATCTCAGCGGTCCCAAGGTCTGAGAAGCTCATCATACTCGGGACTTCAATGCCAGAGTAGGGACAGACCATCGGGTCTGGGATGGAGTACTAGGAGACGGCGTGGGCAAGTGCAATAGTAATGGGCTTCTATTACTCAGACTATGTGCTGCCCACGACCTAACAATTACAAACTCCTTGTTTCGTTACCAACCCGAAACAAAACGTCATGGATGCATCCTCGCTCCAAACAATGGCACCTCATTGACTACGCCATCGTAAGGAAAAGTGACAGACGTGACGCCAGAGTCACAAAGGCTATGTGCGGAGCAGAATGTTGGACCGATCATAGATTGATTGTGTCAAAGCTCAACCTCCGAATCAAGCCTAGAAAACGTCACCAGGGTCGCAAACCAACAAAAAGCTGGCAGTCTCCAAATTGAAAAGCTCCGCTGTCACCGAAAGTTTAATAAGAGACTCGGACGACAAATTGAAGGACCTCCAATTTGGCAAAACCAGCGTGGACGATGATTGAACTGCCCTCAGAGACACCGTGTACCTATCTACCTCTGAGCTCATAGGACACTCTGTACGCAAGAGCCACGACTGGTTTGACGAAAATGACGAAGAAATCAAGTCTATCCTTCTCACGAAACATGAGACATACAGAGCCTATCAAAATGACCCATCATCATCATCCAAAAAAAACAGCTTTCCTGGATGCTCGTAGAAGGGCTCAAGAGAGAATCAGGAAATTACAAGACGCATGGCTAGCAAAAAATCTGATGAAATCCAGATATATGCAGACAGACATGATTTCAAACGCTTCTACGATGCCCTAAAAACTGTTTACGGACCTCAACAATCTCACCCCACTCCCATACTCGATGCAGATGGAGCAAGGCTACTAATTGACAAGCCTCAGATACTAAATTGCTGGGCAGAACACTTCTGTTCTGTCCTCAACCATCCATCCACTATATGTTAGGAAGCCATAGAGCGCATGCCCCAGGTCCCAATCAATGCCAAGCTTGATATTCCACCTACCTTAGCAGAGGTCAAGAAGGCAACAAGCCAGATGTCCAGCGGGAAGGCACCGGTGCGGACTCAATACCAACCGAAGTCTACAAAGAAGGAGGGCCCACGTTGATGCTAAAATTGACAGAGTTATTTACATCCATTTGGTGCAACGAACGTGTGCCACAGGAATTAAAGGATGCCACTATTGTCCACCTGTACAAGCGGAAAGGAAACGCCAGGCCTGCGATAACCACAGGGGATCTCCTCCTGTCAATCGCTGGCAAAATACTGGCCAGAGTCCTCCTCAATCGATTAATCGATCACCTGGAACAGGACTTACTCCCTGAGACCCAATGTGGCTTCAGGGCAGGTCGTGGAACAGCAGACATGATATTTGCTGCTCGCCAACTACAGGAGAAATGCCAAGAGCAGCACCGAAACCTCTATATGGTCTTTGTCGATCTGACAAAGGCTTTTGACACGGTTAACAGGGAGGGTCTATGGAAGATCATGGAAAATTTGGATGCCCAAGGAAATTCATCAAGATCGTCCAACAGTTTCACGAGGGCATGATGGCACGTGTACTTGACGAAGGGAGCTGTCGGAAGCCTTCCATGTCACCAACGGCGTCAAACAGGGCTGTGTACTGGCCCCAACACTCTTCAGCATGATGTTTGCTGCCATGCTCACGGATGTCTTTTGGGAAGGCGAAGAACATGGGGTAAAGATTAGATACAGGACAGACGGTAACCTATTCAATCTTCGGAGGTTAAAATCCTCCACCAAGGTAAAAGAATCAACTATCTCCAACCTGTTGTTTGCTGATGACTGTGCCCTCGCTACCAACTCTGAGGAAGAAATGCAGACTTACATGGACAAGTTCTCAATGGCCTGTGATAGGTTTGGCCTCACCATTAACACCAAAAACAGAGGTCATGTTCCAGCCCGCCCTAGAGAACAGTATTACGATCCAGTCATCAACATTAAACACCAGCGGCTCCAGTCAACGGACAACTTTGCTTATCTTGGCAGCCTCCTATCCAGATCGGCAAACATAGATTCTGAGGTCCACAATAGGATATCCAAAGCCAGTGCTGCGTCGAAGGTTACGTGTCACTGTGTGGAACGGAAGGGGATAAGCATAGTCACAAAGCTGAAAGTTTACCAGGCCATAGTGCTAATAACGCTGCTGACGCAAGCAGACATGGACAGTGTATAGCAGACACGCAAGAAAATTAAACCATTTCCACACAAGCTGTCTACGCAGAATACTAAAAATAAACTGGCAGGACAAAATTCCAGACAGCGAAGTCCTCACAAGAGCAAAGATCCCAAGCGCCAACACCCTGTTGCAGAAGGCCCAACTGAGATGGGTCGGTCACGTTGTTCGAATGCCTGATAAACGATCCCAAAACAGTTGATGTATGGCGAGCTTGAAGGGGGCAGACGCTTAGCTGGTGGACAGAAAACGCTTTAAAGACACTCTTAAAGTGTCTCTGAAATGCTTCGATATAGACAATACGTGCTGGGAATCCTTGCAAGATCGCCAAATGTGGCGCTGTAACAACAAAAGAGGAACCCGAATAGCTGAGAATCATCGTATTGTTGAGTCACAGAGAAAACGAGCAAGGCGAAAAGACAGAGCACACAACACGCACATGTCTAACCTTGATCATGTATGCCCCACCTGTGGTCGGGATTCTGTTCTAGGATTGGACTCTACAGTCACCTCCGCACCTACCAGAGAGGTGCAACAGTACACGCCTGAGATTGTTGTCATCATCGCTATGATGGACGGCTATACATGACCTTATCACACACTATATCTTGAGGAGAACGAAGGTGAATGTACTTCTATACCTATCTGAGAAGCATGATATCAGCTTGTATCATGGCTTATCACCTCTATAGAAAAAACTCTACAAGGTTATACTGACAAAAGATATTGGTAAGACAGACAAAATAATCTTATCTTAACCACATTTGCCATGAAGCGCGTGGGAGAGTTAGTTTTCTATCTTGTGCCAGGTGTGTTGCGCTTGACGTTGTCATTCCATGCTTTCGCATGGACTCTGAGATGTTATCTATCCATCGTGTTCTTGGCCTGCCTCGTGCTCTGCGCCCTGAGTGTCTATTACAGGTACGCGATGGTAGTAAATGTGATTCCATTCTCATTAGATGGCCGAACCACTTTTCTTTGCTTCTCGATGTGATGTATGCATGGTATAGTACCAACGATGCTTCTGATATTCTCGTTTCTCACTCTATCTCGCCTTGTAACGTTGACAGCTTTTCAGAGGCATCTCATTTCACATGTTGTAATCTTTCTTTCTTGTGTCTTAGTCAGGGGGCCATGTTTGGCACTGATAGCAGAGAGTTGGAATAAATATGCAGTTTATCAGTTGTCGCTTGACTGCCATGTTAATGCTTGGATGTTTTAATAGTGGTGACAGTTGGTATGTTACTGCATTTGCCTTCTGGCATCTAGTCTCGATTTCTCTGTCCATCTTTCCATCTGCTGTGAATATACTCCTGAGATATTTGAATTCTGGAGTCTGTTGTATTTTGACATTATTCACGTGTATATTTAGTTGACCTGTTGATCTACTTATTGTCATGACTTCTGTTTTGGAGGTGTTAATTTGCATGTCATATTTTTCGCATGTCATTTGCAGTGCATTTATGTGTTGTTGAAGTTTGTGTTGTAAATTATACTCTGATCATCTGCAAAGAGTAGTTCGTTTATTAAATTGTAGTTATCGCGGTTGTTATCTGTCTTAGTTTCTTGCGTTATCCTGTCTATGTAAATGACAAAATAATGATCAGTATTATTCATATGAGAGCCGCTGTAGCGTAGTTGTTAGTGAACTCGCTTTGCAAGGCTGTGTCTGGGTTCAGCTCCGCAATGCGCGTGGAATTTTCCCTGCGACGCGAAGTTCTCAGGTCGACCCAGCCTCAACTGGGTACCAGACATGCTCTGGGAAAGTAAAGGCGGCCGGCGTGATGCTGACCACATCACCCATCGTGTGTCGACGGTCAATGAAAATACAGGCCTAACACTGTATTGACCTGTATACCACGAGGTATGAAAGGGTTCCTTTACTTACTTATTATTCATATGTTCCATGCGGATTCTGCAGAGGAAATAATAGTACCACTGCTGCCTAGAAATCATGTTTTAAATAGAAACATAGTAGGATTGTGTGTGGGGCTATCAATCTTATTATATAAAAACATTTCTAAAAAAAATGACAAATTTTAGAACATATACCTGCTCTCTCCCTCTTTCTCTTCTCTTGTGTTCTAGCTGTAATTGATTTCTTTCATTTCTAACCTGCTTTGGCAAAGACATATTAATCCAATTGCAGTGTTAATCCCTCTGCTAATATTATAGAAACAATAAAATCTGAGTGAGGTGATAAATATATTCATTATTATCTTGTGTACTATAAAGTTTTGCAGTATTATTTTTAATGCTTAATAATTCTTTTCATGTTCATGACATTTCAAACAGGGATCTTTGAAAGCAATACAGGAAGTTACAGCCAGTCATAACTGATGAATATATTAATGC
This sequence comes from Arion vulgaris, assembly GCA_020796225.1. NCBI lineage: Eukaryota > Metazoa > Mollusca > Gastropoda > Stylommatophora > Arionidae > Arion > Arion vulgaris. The sequence continues at coordinate 23,207,544 of CM036777.1, read as the reverse complement.
AACTGCATAAGTGTGTCAACTATCCCTACCTGTTTGTTATGTATCTTCTCATCAGATGTAATAATTTCAATTGGGTTAACTTGTTGAGCAAAGTACTGGACAATGCCAACTGACATGAAGGGCAAACATTTTGTTGCATTTTATTCTACAAGTGAAACATAGATATTGAAACAAGCTATAAGTAACTGTCATGGTAGCCAAGTTCAGGAAGAGACATGCTACTTGATGATGAAAAGTGACTGATGTTGTTAATGCACTCAAGGCAAGCCACAGCACCGCTCCAGGGCCTGATGGTGTCCAACATCATCACATCAAACAGCTGGACGAGACTGTTATTAATGCAGTTGTGATGGATTTTAACAAAAGTGTACAGAACGCTGTGGTACCCGAGGATAGGCTTCATAGTTATTACACCGCTCCACAAACATGGAAAGGATCCTAAACTGCTCAGCATCTACCGCATACTCACCTTGCAAAATGTATATGGCAAATTACTAGAGAAGATAGTGGCCAGAAAGGTAATGTGTCGCTTAGAGAATGACCACATCCTCCCTGACACTTTGGGTAGCTACCTGCCAATGAAAGGGACATGGGACAATGCTGGCACGTTTGCATATGATGTTTATGAAGGCTTCCAATCAAAGCAAGAGACTGTTGCTGTGGCCATCGACTTGAAGGATGCTTATAACAAGGTGAATTTTTCAATAATGGTGCGCTCTTTGATTAAATGTGAAGTTAATCCTTTGCTGGTGAACTGGATAGCTGCTTCTTTAATGGAGAGAACCGTTGCACTACGTTTAGGAACATGGGCATCGGATCCTGCACATATATTCTCGGGATTACCCCAGGGTTCTCCTCTATCACCGTGTTGTTTAATATTTACACAGCAAATGTAGCTAAAATTCAGCCAACCGGATTGGGTCGGACATTGACATTTGCAGATGATATCTTAATATATAGGACTGGGTCAGATTGACGAGAGATGGTTGACGACATTCAGAAAACATTGCGTATCATCTTGGGTTGGTGTAGAGAGTCTCGCTCTCAGGTTAATCCTGAAAAAGTGTGTATGTTGTGGTGCTTGTTGAATAATCACATAGTCAAGGCTGACCTACCCGTGTAATCTTTGATGAACATACCAATGAGCGCAGAGACAGGCTGCGCTATCTTGGAATAACCTTTGATCGTAGTCTATCTTTCAAACACCATATTGAACAGACGATACAACGGTGCAAGCATGGTCTTGCGGCTCTCAAAGTTATGGTGGCCACACCTTGAGCAGAGACTACTTGCCCTTTTGTTCTATCGACTGGTTATGTCAGTGGTAGATTACGGACTTGGAATTCTTACGATATCAAGATCACAATGTGAACGACTCGAACGGTTCAGAATGAAGGTATGCGTATAGTCCTGGGCTGCACTAGAGATACCCCATTGTGAAGATGAGATATATGCTTGGCCTTCTGTCACTACGCTCCGTCATGCAATCGCCCAAACCAAAGCATATATGCGGGTTACTGCGGATAAGAGACATCCACTACACAAGAACACTAATGATGTTAAGGGCATGAGAATCAAGCGTGGCATGTCGTGGATGGCCCAGGCTGAGAGAACAATTGGCCAGGTGACTACGGTTGCGACCCTACCAAAAGGGGAAGAATGGATCCCAACAGATGGTAGCATGACCAACTATCTCAACGTTATCATTACTCTTGGAAGAGAATGTAGAGATTGGGGCAACATGAAGGCTGATCTAGCAGTTAAGCAGCTGATAGAAGATAATGCAAGGGATGAGGATGTTGTTGTATATACCGATGGGTCGGTTCAACGTGGTGATGTAAGAGTTAAATATGTGAAGAGAGATGGATATTAAATATGTGAGAGAGAGAAAATTAATTAGAGAGAGATGCAACTTCCATTATTAAATAATTTATTCATACTTTATTTATTTGAAAACAAAATATTTGTAAAAATACAAAATAAAATATGTGTACAGATCATCAAAACTGATTTTAACTCTTTCCACGCTTTAAGCCGCACACTGCGCCACGACGGAAGTCCGTTGCACGCTTTAAGCCGCACACTGCGCCATAGAGTTGCTTCCCTTATAAGAAGTCTTTCTAGTTTACTTCTACTGGTTTACTTATACTACTTTCCACCTTGTTATTCTATTAGGTTACCCAGTTTTCTTCAATTTAGTATATAATAATATATATATGTTTATTTATTGATGAGTAGTTGGGATCGTAATTGAAACAAATTTTTTTTTTTACTTCCCTTGAATTAACTGCTTAAAAATTGAGAAAATAAATGGCGTGGAAAGAGTTAAAATCCAATTGTAAACAGTAACATAGCATTAATATAACAATCAAATAACGTTTAACATAACAGTAACAATAATATCTTCTTGGAATGTTCCCCATCAAATAAATGATGTGCATAGGAAGAACAAATTGGTGTCTGATCACAAGGAAATCATCATAAAGAGAAAACCAGAAGTTAGTCCCAGACATGAGATTCTGATTAATCTAATATAGATATATAGAAGAGTTGATCTGTCGTATAAACTTGTATGTATACATATATATATATGAGGATCACTGACCTGTCTTCTTATATTCCATTTATACTCATATTTTTATATATATATATATATATATATATATATATATATATATATCACACACACACACTTATATATGGCCTTTTTCGTCTTTATAGACGGTCAATTGGCAAGTGTTTTACTGTGACTTCTGAGTTTTCGCTCATCTCTCTTGTCGTTCAGCTCGTATATAAGTCTCTTCTCAAAAGACTCTGCGCCCTTTCGTAATTTGGCTTTCCACACAACTTTGTCATCAGCTAGTCCTTCCCATGTGCTGACCTATAGAAAAGTTTTCATTGAGGCTTTGCAGACATCTTTATATCTGAGCAGTGGTCTGCCCTGGTGCCTCTTCCCCTCCGAAAGTTCACAGAACATTTGTTTTGGTATGCAACAAGTTTCCATTCTTCTCACATGCTCCAACCATCTTAGTCGTCTACTGCTGAGCATGCCCATGATGGAAGGCAGGTTTATCGTAGCAGTACTGCAGAGTTGGTTATCTTGTCGTACCACCTAATGTTCATAATCTTGCGGAGACATCAAAGGTGAAAGATGTTAAGTCTCCTCTTGTGTCTTGAGTAGGCTGTCCATGTTTCTGAGCCATATAGTAAGAACTAATTACACAGGCTCGATATATTTGAGTCTTCGTCTGCAATGTCAGTTTTGTGTTGTCCCACGCTCGCTTGATAGTATGCCGAATGTAGTAGCCACACTCCCTATCTGAGCGTTGATTTCTTCATCAAGAGAAAGGCTGGCAGTGACCGTGGACCCGAGATAGCAAAATTTTGGAACTGGTGTTAGATGGTTACCATGTAAAGTGATATTTGTTGTGTTACCTCCTGACATAGTACAACTGTCATATTTATATATATATATAACCTTTTCATTAATATATTCCATTTATTATACCCTTTTCATTATGTATTATACTACCATTTATGCTCATTTATATACCCTTATGTTCCATTTATGCTCATTTATATACCCTTATGTTCCATTATGCTCATTTATATACTTATCCTTATATCTTATGTTCCATTTATGCTCATTTATATACCCTTATGTTCCATTTATGCTCATTTATATACCCTTATGTTCCATTATGCTCATTTATATACCCTTATGTTCCATTTATGCTCATTTATATACCCTATGTTCCATATGCTCATTTATATACCCTTATGTTCCATTATGCTCATTTATATACCCTTATGTTCCATTTCATTTATATCCCTTATGTTCCATTATGCTCATTTATATACCCTTATATTCCATTTATACTCCATATTTCATTATCTCATTATTACCCTATATTCATTATGCTCATTTATATACCCTTATATTCCATTTATGCTCATTTATATACCCTTATATTCCATTTATGCTCATTTATATACCCTTATGTTCCATTTATGCTCATTTATATACCCTTATGTTCCATTATGCTCATTTATATACCCTTATGTTCCATTTATTCAATTATCTCAGTTTTTGCTTTTGTCCATTCATGTTCTGGTTTATTTTATTTCTTCTTCTACTTCGAACACTTCATATTGACCATTTGTTAAACCATATGTTAAACCAGTCTTTTTGATTTGTATGTGATCTGAGCCTAAGAGTGATTGTACATTGTGCCAGGTATGCGCCTACAAGTAGGCTAGCAAATCCGATTTCTGCTACGTTTTTTATTTACCACGGTAGCTTCCCTAGGTTACTACCTCAGTCGCCTCTTACGACATGCCTTGTAGGTTGCAGTGTTACTATTCTTTGCTCCCTTGCGAGCCCCGACAACACATACTGAAACACTGCTTGATAGTAGCTACTCATTCCCTCGCTCTCTTTCCGTCTAATATCAGTATATTCAGTTTTCAAACCGATTAAGAAACAACCCAAATTTGACATGACAATCTTCCTCATCGAACTATGCTAAATGTCAGTATGAACCTGGTACAATATTGCTCATAGAACTATGCTAAATGTCAGTATGAACCTGGTACAATATTGCTCAAGCGAATGTGACCAGGAAGTGATGCATTATCAAAACCAAAAACTAGTTGCACTATGAGACCAATTTTCAAACCCAGATAGAAAAAACAAATTTCTTATAATCGGATGACACATATAGTGCATTAGTTGAAATATTAAATTTATATCGTATGGCAATATGAAGTTGTATACATTTCGAGGCTTGAATACGTGAGAATATTGCCAAGATGGTGCCACATACAGTCAGGCAGAGTGTCGATCGAGGAGCGCATGCGCAATGGAACCAGAGTCCATCTTGTGACTGCAAGCGGTTAGACTATTTGTGACACTTGAGAGAGAGAGAAAAACAAGATGAAAATAACCGATGCAATAAGAGAAATATTCTCTAAATTATTATGTTCAAGGTAAGCTACATATATTCTATCTATATTTCTTATTCAAGACATTCATAATGTTCTCATTCATGTGTATTCTCACATCAATAGTACAGATTTCAAGATGGCAGACCCCTAGACAGCCAGTCCTGTTTTCCCGCTGCACTTGGCCGGCTAGCCTCACTTTAAACACACTGGCTTGCCTTGTGTTTAGAAAATCATGTTTTTTCTCTCCAGCCTTGAAAATGTAAATGACAGTTGGTTGATCTGACATGCATTTTGTGTGTAGAATAGAAGCAGTGGGAGGAGTTGACTTAACACATGACTGATGTCACTCTAGCAGTAGCTACAGCAACCAAACTTTAGATATGTTCAATGAGATATCCTCCTCCCCCTTTTTCTCGACAGTACTGTCCATCATCTCATTTATTCACTACAACAAGACTGTGTCTAGTCTTCATTAACCTGCTGCAATCTCAAGTATATCATTGACAGTCATACAGGCGGAGAAGTTGGAGTTGATGATAAGACTTGTTAACAATGATTTATCTAACATCTGTGCCTTCAGGTCAGAAGAAGAAACAACTTCAATGTGTGTTATTGACGGATTTACAACAGTAGAACTACACACAAAATAGGTCAGAGTACATCGAGGAGCCAAGCTGAGTGGTGGTTCGATAAATGACAGCGACTGGTGTAGGTTGTCTAGTGTGAAGAAATCTCATCATACAAAAGGCATGTTTATTAACAGCCGCAGAACTGAGTGGAAAATATTACACTTATATATCGCCCGTGTGGTGCCGGGGCCCGCAAGGGAAAAAAAAAATAGTACCACTGAGATGTCGTAAGATGCAACTGATGTAGGGAAGCTACCTTAGTAAATAAAACGCATAGCAGAAAATGGATGTGCTGGCTACTTGTAGACGCATAACTGGCAGGATGTACAATCACTCTTAGGCTCAGATCCACCTGTATGTTGCCAGGGCCCACAAGGGGAAACAAAGAATAGTACTACTGCAACTTACAAGACATGTTGTAAGAGGCGACTGATGTAGGACCTAGGGAAACTACCCTAGTAAATGGATGTGCTGACCTACTTGTAGGCGCATAACTGGCACAATGTACAATCACTGTTAGGCTCAGATCACATACAAATCACAAAGAGTTAACAAGTGATTGATGTGGAGCGCCGAGGCATATATTGGCGAAACAGGCAAAAATGCTTAGTGACTTTCAGCCAACACTTACGTGATATACGGCAATGCTCTGTGACTGTTTCAGCCAACACTTAGATTCAAACAAGAAGTTTCTAACGGCTGTAATATGAAAATATGTGACTAAAAACGAATAATGAAATAAATGCAAAAAAACTAGGAAGTGGAAAAGTATAAGAAAAGTGCAAGTATATATACTCTTCTTTTTTCCACTTCTAGTTTTTGTGCATTTATTTCATTATTCGTTTTTAGTCACATATTTTCATATTACACCGTAGAACTTCTTGTTTGAATCTACATGTTGTGTGTAGTGAAATTTCTTCACTTCTGTTGTCTCATTTACTTGATAAAGTTTTGGTTGAAACATTACTGTGTATTGTTATTGTCAAACTACAGTACTTTGTTTTTCTGTGTTCCACCATTGAAGAACATCTGACACATCAGACAAGAAGTAAATATCAGCAAAGTCAACCTTATGCAAGTATATCCTAACATATGCCAGCAAGAGTTGTTGTATCAATCCTAACATATGCCAGCAAGAGTTGTATCAATCCTAACATATGTCAGCGAGAGTTGTATCAATTCTAACATATGTCAACGAGAGTTGTTGTATCAATCCTAACATATGCCAGCAAGAGTTGTATCAATCATAACATATGCCAGCGAGAGTTGTATCAATCCTAACATATGCCAGCAGAGTTGTTGTAACAATCCTAACATATGCCAGCAAGAGTTGTATCAATCCTAACATATGTCAGCGAGAGTTCTTGTATCAATCCTAACATATGCCAGCGAGTTGTTGTATCAATCCTAACATATGCCAGCAAAAGTTGTTGTATCAATCCTAACATATGTCAGCGAGAGTTCTTGTATCAATCCTAACATATGCCAGCAGAGTTCTTGTATCAATCCTAACATATGCCAGCAAGAGTTGTTGTATCAATCCTAACATATGCCAGCAAGAGTTGTTGTATCAATCCTAACATATGCCAGCGAGGGTTGTTGTATCAATCCTAACATATGCCAGCGAGAGTTGTTTATCAATCCTAACATATGCCAGCGAGAGTTGATTGTAACAATCCTAACATATGCCAGCAAGAGTTGTTGTATCAATCCTAACATATGCCAGCAAGAGTTCTTGTATCAATCCTAACATATGTCAGCGAGAGTTGCTGTATCAATTCTAACATATGCCAGCGAGAGTTGCTGTATAAATTCTAACATATGCCAGCAAGAGTTCTTGTATCAATCCTAACATATGCCAGCAAGAGTTGTTGTATCAATCCTAACATATGCCAGCGAGAGTTGTTGTATCAATCCTAACATATGCCAGCAAGAGTTGTTGTATCAATCCTAACATATGGCAGCGAGAGTTGTTGTAACAATCCTAACATATGCCAGCGAGAGTTGTTGTATCAATCCTAACATATCCAGCGAGTTGTTGTATCAATCCTAACATATGTCAGCAAGAGTTGTTGTATCAATCCTAACATATGTCAGCGAGAGTTATTGTATCAATCCAAACATATGCCAGCAAGAGTTGTTGTATCAATCCTAACATATGCCAGCGAGAGTTGTATCAATCCAAACATATGCCAGCAAGAGTTGTTGTATCAATCCTAACATATGCCAGCGAGAGTTGTTGTATCAATCCTAACAATCCTAACATATGCCAGCAAGAGTTGGAAAAAATATCAAGATATAGAAAGTTAAGTTGAATGCATTTGAAAATAGATTTCTGCAAACAAAACAATGAACATAAAATGGAATGAATTCAAGAGAAGTGATGAAATCAGAGAAATGTCTGGTCAACCACTAGCAACAGTTGTTGTAAGAAGGAGAAGATGGAGATATGTTGGACATACTCTGAGAAGAAATTCTGTCAGAAATTCTACACAGAAAAGCAATTGATGTGTCAGCAAAATGTCCACCATACACATGTGTTGTTCCTGGTGGTAGTAGATCATGGGGGGATGAAGTCATGTCACAAAACTAGGTCACCAAGCAGAGCTGCTCTGTGGCGGGAAAATAAATCTACCATATGGCTGGCTGGCAGCCATAGTTATAGTAGTGGGCGGCTTGTAGGAAGATTCTTGGCCAATGTACAGAGGCTGCTTGCACTCCTGCTCATTTCTAAACCAGGATGTTACTCCTACATCTTCTTCAATGTGATTTAACCAGTTTGGAGTTACCCATTGTATAAGTAGAACTGCATGTCTGAGGGGCAGAGTGAGCAATGTGTTTAATCAGTAAGCCATGGAAACCATCAGTATGCATACTCTTGGATATCTGTTGGGGGAGATTGAGCACCTATGGGTCTTCCCGGAATGCACTGACATCAGTTTAGTAACCAATAACTCCTTCATGTGACATATGCTTGATAGTGAAGAATGGTGTGTGTGTGTGTGTATATTAGTCAATACCAGACACACTCACACATGTTCAAGGATATGACCATTGTGTGTGTGTGTGTGTGTGTGTGTGCATATAAAACCATCTAGAGGTCTGTCTTCACACAAATACTTCAAGAAAGAAAGAACACAAATACTTCAAGAAAGAAAGAACACAAATACTTCAAGAAAGAAAGGACACAAATACTTCAAGAAAGAAAGAACACAAATACTTCAAGAAAGAAAGGACACAAATACTTCAAGAAAGAAAGGACACAAATACTTCAAGAAAGAAAGGACACAAATACTTCAAGAAAGAAAGAACACAAATACTTCAAGAAAGAAAGAACACAAATACTTCAAGAAAGAAAGAACACAAATACTTCAAGAAAGAAAGAACACAAATACTTCAAGAAAGAAAGAACACAAATACTTCAAGAAAGAAAGAACACAAATCTTCAAGAAAGAAAGAACACAAATACTTCAAGAAAGAAAGAACACAAATACTTCAAGAAAGAAAGGACACAAATACTTCAAGAAAGAAAGAACACAAATACTTCAAGAAAGAAAGAACACAAATACTTCAAGAAAGAAAGAACACAAATACTTCAAGAAAGAAAGAACACAAATACTTCAAGAAAGAACACAAATACTTCAAGAAAGAAAGGACACAAATACTTCAAGAAAGAAAGAACACAAATACTTCAAGAAAGAAAGAACACAAATACTTCAAGAAAGAAAGGACACAAATACTTCAAGAAAGAAAGAACACAAATACTTCAAGAAAGAAAGAACACAAATACTTCAAGAAAGAAAGGACACAAATACTTCAAGAAAGAAAGAACACAAATACTTCAAGAAAGAAAGAACACAAATACTTCAAGAAAGAAAGGACACAAATACTTCAAGAAAGAAAGAACACAAATACTTCAAGAAAGAAGGACACAAATACTTCAGAAAGAAAGAACACAAATACTTCAAGAAGAAAGGACACAAATACTTCAAGAAAGAAAGGACACAAATACTTCAAGAAAGAAAGGACACAAATACTTCAGAAGAAAAGAACACAAATACTTCAAGAAAGAAAGAACACAAATACTTCAAGAAAGAAAGGACACAAATACTTCAAGAAAGAAAGGACACAAATACTTCAAGAAAGAAAGGACACAAATACTTCAAGAAAGAAAGGACACAAATACTTCAAGAAAGAAAGAACACAAATACTTCAAGAAAGAAAGAACACAAATACTTCAAGAAAGAAAGAACACAAATACTTCAAGAAAGAAAGGACACAAATACTTCAAGAAAGAAAGGACACAAATACTTCAAGAAAGAAAGGACACAAATACTTCAAGAAAGAAAGGACACAAATCTTCAAGAAGAAAGAACACAAATACTTCAAGAAAGAAAGAACACAAATACTTCAAGAAAGAAAGAACACAAATACTTCAAGAAGAAGAACACAAATGCTTCAGAAAGAACACAAATACTTCAGAAGAACACAAATACTTCAAGAAAGAAAGAACACAAATACTTCAAGAAAGAAGAACACAAATACTTCAAGAAAGAAAGAACACAAATACTTCAAGAAGAACACAAATAGCTCAAGAAAGAAAGAACACAAATACTTCAAGAAAGAAAGAACACAAATACTTCAAGAAAGAAAGAACACAAATACTTCAAGAAAGAAAGAACACAAATACTTCAAGAAAGAACACAAATACTTCAAGAAAGAAAGAACACAAATACTTCAAGAAAGAAAGAACACAAATACTTCAAGAAAGAAAGGACACAAATACTTCAAGAAAGAAAGGACACAAATACTTCAGAAGAAAGGACACAAATACTTCAAGAAAGAAAGAACACAAATACTTCAAGAAAGAACACAAATACTTCAAGAAAGAAAGAACACAAATACTTCAAGAAAGAAAGAACACAAATACTTCAAGAAAGAAAGAACACAAATACTTCAAGAAAGAAGGACACAAATACTTCAAGAAGAAAGGACAAAATACTTCAAGAAAGAAAGGACACAAATACTTCAAGAAAGAAAGGACACAAATACTTCAAGAAAGAAAGAACACAAATACTTCAAGAAAGAAAGAACACAAATACTTCAAGAAAGAACACAAATACTTCAAGAAAGAAAGAACACAAATACTTCAAGAAAGAACACAAATACTTCAAGAAAGAACACAAATACTTCAAGAAAGAAAGAACACAAATACTTCAAGAAAGAAAGAACACAAATACTTCAAGAAAGAAAGAACACAAATACTTCAAGAAAGAACACAAATACTTCAAGAAAGAAAGAACACAAATACTTCAAGAAAGAAAGAACACAAATCTTCAAGAAAGAAAGAACACAAATACTTCAGAAGAAAGAACACAAATACTTCAAGAAAGAACACAAATACTTCAAGAAAGAACACAAATACTTCAAGAAAGAAAGAACACAAATACTTCAAGAAAGAAAGGACACAAATACTTCAAGAAAGAAAGGACACAAATACTTCAAGAAAGAAAGAACACAAATACTTCAAGAAAGAAAGAACACAAATACTTCAAGAAAGAAAGAACACAAATACTTCAAGAAAGAAAGAACACAAATACTTCAAGAAAGAAAGAACACAAATACTTCAAGAAAGAAAGAACACAAATACTTCAAGAAAGAAAGAACACAAATACTTCAAGAAAGAAAGAACACAAATACTTCAAGAAAGAAAGGACACAAATACTTCAAGAAAGAAAGAACACAAATACTTCAAGAAAGAACACAAATACTTCAAGAAAGAAAGAACACAAATACTTCAAGAAAGAAGAACACAAATACTTCAAGAAAGAAAGAACACAAATACTTCAAGAAAGAAAGAACACAAATACTTCAAGAAAGAAAGGACACAAATACTTCAAGAAAGAAAGAACACAAATACTTCAAGAAAGAAAGAACACAAATCTTCAGAAAGAAAGAACACAAATACTTCAAGAAAGAAAGAACACAAATACTTCAAGAAAGAACACAAATACTTCAAGAAAGAAAGAACACAAATACTTCAAGAAAGAAAGAACACAAATACTTCAAGAAAGAAAGGACACAAATACTTCAAGAAAGAAAGGACACAAATACTTCAAGAAAGAAAGAACACAAATACTTCAAGAAAGAAAGAACACAAATACTTCAAGAAAGAAAGGACACAATACTTCAGAAAGAAAGAACACAAATACTTCAGAAAGAAAGAACACAAATCTTCAGAAAGAAGGACACAAATACTTCAAGAAAGAAAGAACACAAATACTTCAAGAAAGAAGGACACAAATACTTCAAGAAGAAAGGACACAAATGCTTCAGAAGAAAGAACACAAATACTTCAAGAAAGAAAGGACACAAATACTTCAAGAAAGAAAGAACACAAATACTTCAAGAAAGAAGAACACAAATACTTCAAGAAAGAAAGAACACAAATACTTCAAGAAAGAAAGAACACAAATACTTCAAGAAAGAAAGGACACAAATACTTCAAGAAAGAAAGAACACAAATACTTCAAGAAAGAAAGGACACAAATACTTCAAGAAAGAAAGAACACAAATACTTCAAGAAAGAAAGAACACAAATACTTCAAGAAAGAAAGGACACAAATACTTCAAGAAAGAAAGGACACAAATACTTCAAGAAAGAAAGGACACAAATACTTCAAGAAAGAAAGGACACAAATACTTCAAGAAAGAAAGAACACAAATACTTCAAGAAAGAAAGAACACAAATACTTCAAGAAAGAAAGAACACAAATACTTCAAGAAAGAAAGGACACAAATACTTCAAGAAAGAAAGGACACAAATACTTCAAGAAAGAAAGAACACAAATACTTCAAGAAAGAAAGGACACAAATACTTCAAGAAAGAAAGAACACAAATACTTCAAGAAAGAAAGGACACAAATACTTCAAGAAAGAAAGGACACAAATACTTCAAGAAAGAAAGGACACAAATACTTCAAGAAAGAAAGAACACAAATACTTCAAGAAAGAAAGAACACAAATACTTCAAGAAAGAAAGAACACAAATACTTCAAGAAAGAAAGAACACAAATACTTCAAGAAAGAAAGGACACAAATACTTCAAGAAAGAAAGAACACAAATACTTCAGAAAAGAACACAAATACTTCAAGAAAGAACACAAATACTTCAAGAAAGAAAGAACACAAATACTTCAAGAAAGAAAGAACACAAATACTTCAAGAAAGAAAGGACACAAATACTTCAAGAAAGAAAGAACACAAATACTTCAAGAAAGAAAGAACACAAATACTTCAAGAAAGAAAGAACACAAATACTTCAAGAAAGAAAGGACACAAATACTTCAAGAAAGAAAGAACACAAATACTTCAAGAAAGAACACAAATACTTCAAGAAAGAACACAAATACTTCAAGAAAGAACACAAATACTTCAAGAAAGAAAGAACACAAATACTTCAAGAAAGAAAGGACACAAATACTTCAAGAAAGAAAGAACACAAATACTTCAAGAAAGAACACAAATACTTCAAGAAAGAACACAAATACTTCAAGAAAGAACACAAATACTTCAAGAAAGAAAGGACACAAATACTTCAAGAAAGAAAGGACACAAATACTTCAAGAAAGAAAGGACACAAATACTTCAAGAAAGAAAGAACACAAATACTTCAAGAAAGAAAGGACACAAATACTTCAAGAAAGAAAGAACACAAATACTTCAAGAAAGAACACAAATACTTCAAGAAAGAAAGAACACAAATACTTCAAGAAAGAAAGGACACAAATACTTCAAGAAAGAAAGGACACAAATACTTCAAGAAAGAAAGAACACAAATACTTCAAGAAAGAAAGGACACAAATACTTCAAGAAAGAAAGAACACAAATACTTCAAGAAAGAAAGAACACAAATACTTCAAGAAAGAAAGGACACAAATACTTCAAGAAAGAAAGGACACAAATACTTCAAGAAAGAAAGAACACAAATACTTCAAGAAAGAAAGAACACAAATACTTCAAGAAAGAAAGAACACAAATACTTCAAGAAAGAAAGGACACAAATACTTCAAGAAAGAAAGGACACAAATACTTCAAGAAAGAAAGAACACAAATACTTCAAGAAAGAAAGGACACAAATACTTCAAGAAAGAAAGAACACAAATACTTCAAGAAAGAAAGAACACAAATACTTCAGAAGAAAGGACACAAATACTTCAAGAAAGAAAGGACACAAATACTTCAAGAAAGAAAGGACACAAATACTTCAAGAAAGAAAGAACACAAATACTTCAAGAAAGAAAGAACACAAATACTTCAAGAAAGAAAGAACACAAATACTTCAAGAAAGAAAGGACACAAATACTTCAAGAAAGAAAGGACACAAATACTTCAAGAAAGAAAGAACACAAATACTTCAAGAAAGAAAGAACACAAATACTTCAAGAAAGAAAGGACACAAATACTTCAAGAAAGAAAGGACACAAATACTTCAAGAAAGAAAGGACACAAATACTTCAAGAAAGAAAGAACACAAATACTTCAAGAAAGAACACAAATACTTCAAGAAAGAAAGAACACAAATACTTCAAGAAGAAGAACACAAATGCTTCAAGAAAGAAAGAACACAAATGCTTCAAGAAGAAAGAACACAAATACTTCAAGAAAGAAAGGACACAAATACTTCAAGAAAGAAAGGACACAAATACTTCAAGAAAGAAAGAACACAAATACTTCAAGAAAGAACACAAATACTTCAAGAAAGAACACAAATACTTCAAGAAAGAAAGAACACAAATACTTCAAGAAAGAACACAAATACTTCGAAGAAGAACACAAATACTTCAAGAAAGAAAGAACACAAATACTTCAAGAAAGAAAGGACACAAATACTTCAAGAAAGAAAGAACACAAATACTTCAAGAAAGAAAGGACACAAATACTTCAAGAAAGAAAGGACACAAATACTTCAAGAAAGAAAGAACACAAATACTTCAAGAAAGAAAGGACACAAATACTTCAAGAAAGAAAGGACACAAATACTTCAAGAAAGAAAGGACACAAATACTTCAAGAAAGAAAGAACACAAATACTTCAAGAAAGAAAGAACACAAATACTTCAAGAAGAAAAAAACACAAATACTTCAAGAAAGAAAGAACACAAATACTTCAAGAAGAAGAACACAAATGCTTCAAGAAAGAAGGACACAAATGCTTCAAGAAAGAAGAAACACAAATACTTCAGAAAGAACACAAATACTTCAAGAAAGAAAGAACACAAATACTTCAAGAAAGAAAGAACACAAATACTTCAAGAAAGAAAGGACACAAATACTTCAAGAAAGAAAGGACACAAATACTTCAAGAAAGAAAGAACACAAATACTTCAAGAAAGAAAGAACACAAATACTTCAAGAAAGAAAGGACACACATACTTCAAGAAGAAAAAGACACCCAAGGAAATCCTGAAACCAACATTACTGAGACAGATGAGAAATATCAGATTCAATTCCATAGAAGAGATTAAACAAACTGCCCAGGATAGAGCAGTATGGAGAAATTAGTGCAGGACCTATGCAATGTATAACTATACAAGAGCAATATAATAATGATATATCTATCTACATAGTATGGAATACTGGATTTCAGCTCTTGTTGACATGTTCTGACTTGTTCTGACTATTAGCTCTTGTTGAAGAAATGTCTGTCTCAGCTCTTGTTGAAGAAATGTCTGTCTCAGCTCTTGTTGACATGTTCTGGACTGTTGGCTCTTGTTGAAGAAATGTCTGTCTCAGCTCTTGTTGACATGTTCTGGCTGTTGGTTCTTATTGAAGAAATGTCTTGGTTGTTAGTCCCTTCTTGAACTGCTGATCTAGGTGCTAGACTATTGGTTATGTTCCTTGCATATCATCATCACGAGGTACCATCCCTGGAAGTCACAGCTAGAATGAAGGATGATAGAAACACAAGAAATGAGATTCAAACCATGGCCTTACATATAAGACATGATCGTACAACCATATTCAGGATACATGCCAGGAAAGAAATTATAGTGAAAGCATAGCTCCTAGCAACATAAGGCCGACTAGGTCAGACGGTAAAACCACAATTCCTGTTTAATGTGGGCTGGTTTTTGTATATGCTTGATAGAGCACTGTAAGCTTTTTTGTAATTTTACTCAATTGATCGTCCATGGTTATTTATTGATGAAAAATATGAATAATACTGATATTCTTTATGTTCTTCTTCTCGTTTACTGATGTTCAATGTCTACACAATAAGTCCACTAGTTTTCAATTGTATTACTAGATATTCTGGTTCATGTTTTGTTTACCACTAACATCCATATCTTGTGCATGTTATCTTATGTGATCGAGATGTCATGTCACATTCTGTATTTCCATGCAGGCTCTGTCCTCCGCTGCAGCAGCCATCCTAAAGTCCATTTGCTCACCATACCAATGAGAAGTTGATTAGTATACCTTCTCTCTCTACCACGAAGATGACAATGTCCAAACTTAACCACTAATTCTCAAACTCGTTCCAGTGTCTGAGACTCGTCCATATCAAATAATTGAGAGCGTATCACATTGATGACATTGGCACTGTCCATACTTCTGCCCGCTGAGTGGGGCACTGTTTGCAAGAAGTCATCACACTCGTTACACTGCACTCCAACATGTCCAGAAGTGTACAGCCAAGTTAGTTTCTTGAGATATGACCTCTGAATGCAGTCCACCCATTCCACTCGCAGACTTTCAGATTCAATCCTTTGAAACATATTCATGGAGTCTGATATGGTAATCGTAAGGGTGGTCTGTTGCTCAGCCATGTTCATATTCTGACTACCATGCTTATCATGTTATCCTACTGCTCACAAAATAGAGAAGGAACTGGGCACAATGTCAGATGTGTTTTTGTATGTGTATGTATAGATAAAATAAAATATTTATACGTTTACACATTACATATGGCCTGCAAGTAATTTCTCCATACCACTTTGTCCTGGGCAACTCGCTCAATCTCTTCCATGGGATTGAGACTAATATTTCCTGCCTCTCTCAGCAAAGTTCATTTCAGGGTCTATCCTCTCTTTCTTGAACCCTTTGCATCCCACTTCAATGCCTGCTTTGATCATTTCTTCTCAAGGTATGTCAAACATATCTCCATCTTCACTTTCTTGTAACAGTTGTTACTAGTGGTAGCCCAGACATTTTTCTGATTTCATCACTTCTCCTGAATTCGTTCCATTTTATGTTCATTATTTTCACAGACATCTATTTTCAAATGCATTCAACTTGCTTTCTATATCTTTAGTCATTTTCCAACTCTCACTGGCATATGTTAGGATTGATAAAACAACTCTCGCTGACATATGTTAGGATTGATACAACTCTCGCTGATATATGTTAGGATTGATAAAACAACTCTCGCTGGCATATGTTAGGATTGATACAACTCTCGCTGATATATGTTAGGATTGATACAACAACTCTCGCTGGCATATGTTAGAATTGATACAACATTGGAATTGCATGTATATATAGATAGCTAGTCTAGTCTATATATACAAGTCTAGTAGTAAGACTTGGGGAGGCTGTTAACAGTTTGAGAAAGGTGATGTTTTTATTTTGTGGTTGAGACATTAGACAAACTGCTACACCTCCCCATCTTTCTTCCAGAGTAACATATGTTGTATGTTAAACCACAAATAATACTACACACACCACCCGCAAACCCCACTCAACCTGGTTTGACTGGATTGTACCACTACGCTGAATGTATGCTTGACTGGATTGTACCACTACGCTGAATGTATGCTTGACTGGATTGTACCACTATGCTGAATGTATCCTTGACTGGATTGTACCACTACGCTGAATGTATCCTTGACTGGATTGTACCACTACGCTGAATGTATGCTTGACTGGATTGTACCACTACGCTGAATGTATGCTTGACTGGATTGTACCACTACGCTGAATGTATGCTTGACTGGATTGTACCACTATGCTGAATGTATGCTTGACTGGATTGTACTACTACGCTGAATGTATGCTTGACTGGATTGTACTACTACACTGAATGTATGCTTGACTGGATTGTACTACTATGCTGAATGTATGATTGACTGGATTGTACTACTATGCTGAATGTATGCTTGACTGGATTGTACCACTACGCTGAATGTATGCTTGACTGGATTGTACTACTATGCTGAATGTATGCTTGACTGGATTGTACTACTACACTGAATGTATGCTTGACTGGATTGTACTACTATGCTGAATGTATGCTTGACTGGATTGTACTACTATGCTGAATGTATGCTTGACTGGATTGTACCACTACTACGCTGAATGTATGCTTGATGTGCTAAAAGTACAGAGTAGGATGTACATGCAGTATAGAAGCACATGATAGTGATTGACACAATGTTTGATATCTGACACAACTCTTAAACAAACACATACTATAACCCTGTGTTTCACCATATCATGGACATAAAGCAACATACAAGTTGTTGTTGTGCACATTGTGTTAGAGACATAATAAGCTTCTACAATGATTCGTCTTTGTGTTGTACTACTGCTGCTGGTTGACTAGTAACTTACTCTAGAAATCGCACAACTCAAGAAGTTGAAATAATGTTTCATCACATTTCTAATAAAGGATTATCATCGACATGTGTCTACTATATCATCTCTATCATCTTCATCGACATGTGTCTACTATATCATCTCTATCATCTTCATCGATATGTGTCTACTATATCATCGGCATGTGTCTACTATATCATCTTCATCAACATGTGTCTACTATATCATCTCTATCATCTTCATCGACATGTGTCTACTATATCATCTTCATCGACATGTGTCTACTATATCATCTCTATCATCTTCATGTGTCTACTATATCATCTTCATCGATATGTGTCTACTATATCATCGGCATGTGTCTACTATATCATCTTCATCGACATGTGTCTACTATATCATCTCTATCATTTTCATCGACATGTGTCTACTATATCATCGGCATGTGTCTACTATATCAACTCTCTATCATCTTCATCGATATGTGTCTACTATATCATCGATATGTGTCTACTATATCATCGATATATGTCTACTATATCATCGACATGTGTCTACCATATCATCGACATGTGTCTACCATATCAACTCTCTATCATCGTTATGTCTTTCTACATGTCTTCCTACTCATGATGATAATGAATTGTGTTAACTGCTGCTGACCAAGTTGATTTCAATATTACTAGAGCTGTGCAGTATATAATGTTGATATGTAATGTTGGTGGCTTGCTGGACTCTAGTATCAGATGTGAAGATACTTCCAAGGTATTTGAATTCTCTCACCTGCTTTAGCATTTGGTCATTTATTTGTATGTTGATATCTTTATGTTCTCTGCTTATAGTAATGACTTCTGTCTTTTGAATGTTGATCTTCATGTTGTATTTGAGACAGCTATTGTTGAGTAAGTTTATGTGTTCTTGAAGCTGTTCAATATTATTATAGAATACACGCTGGTCGTCAGCAAAGAGCAGTCCATTTTGTTGGCCTACATCCAGTGATGTTTCGTCTATTTTGGTGATACTATCCATGTATATAATAAAGATGAGAGGTGATAAAACACATCCTTGCCGTACTCCTGATGTTATTGGAAACCATTGAAACCATCTCATTGAGATGCTAACATTAATTTGTTCATGTGTTCGATTTTATGTCTGTCTATATCCTTACCACACATGCTGTTATACCTGCTCTGTGTGCTAGCAGTCGTTGTGTAAGCTTGCAGGCATATCTGTGTTCAGGCTTATGTATATACTGACATGATCAGAGCCAAAGGTTATAGTGATCAAAGACAACTAGTAGCAGCACACAAGTCCTGGAGACTGTCGAACCTGTAGACATAGAAGAGAGAGAAGAGCAATTATTGCAGTGACATGTCATATAATCATCATTGCAAACATTATCATCATCAAATAGCTTGTACTGAGCAGAACTTTGCTACCCCAACAGTCCTTCCAAATTTCTCTCTCACACATAAGCCAGATGGCCTGTCTCTGTAGCCGTCATGCTGAAACCATCAGTTACATCATGAATCAATCTTCTCCGTGGTCTTCCTCTTCTCTTTGCCGGGATGCCTCCTTACATGATGGTCTTCTCCAACCCTTCGTGTCTTTTTTATGTCCAAAATACTTCAATTTTCTCATTCTTATTTGTTACATCAGTCAGTTTTCTTGGAATTTGAGTTCTTTCTGGATAGATCTATTTGTTCTCTTCTCTGTCTATGATATACGGAGGACTCTTCTGTAACACTTATATTCAAAAGCACATATATGTTTTTGACCGCCTTGTTAAATGTCCATGCTCCCTACCCATACGCAGACATAAAGAGAGCAATTATGCGAGGTTACACTGTAGACACATATATCTTGTGATGAGAACGTACACACAGACAGACACACAGTGTCATGTCACCATATATCATATAGAGAAAATAACTCAGCCATATAGTCATATAACTATCACACACAATATATAGTTTATAACAATGATAACTACATGTGAAATGTGGTGTCTGCCAAAAGTTATCAGCATAAGGGCACAGACCCTTGCTTGAATGACATTGAGTAAGTCACCAACATCAGCATGAGAAAGAAAGTTGGCACAAAACCGTGCTTGAATTACACTGAGAAACAAAGAATGAAGTGGTTTGGCCACTTAATAAGAATGCATCCAAACTCCACAGTATACAGTCTTCTACAACAGAACATCAGGAAAGAAGGCGAGAGGAAGACCACGAAAAAGATGGTTAGATGGCATAACAGAATCCTGTCAAAGAGCAAAAATAACAATCACCCAAGCCACCAGAACAGCCACAAGACAAAAACAGAAACCCATAACACTGGGCAACAACCGGTAGCAGTGTGACTACAAAAGAAGAAGAATGATAATCATATTCCTTGCAATAGATGACAAGAATCACACACACAAACAGTAAGGTTGAAAAGATGTAATCATTTCCTAAGTTTCTCTTCTGTTCTTGATGTAAACTAAAAACACAAACCCATAGACATACCAGCATTTTCCCAGGTTTTTTCAAATATGTTAAGGAGAGAGAGAGTTATCTGGGACTGCGTCCTACCGGCACAACGACGTTGGCGTGGAGGTCTGGTGGTAGATGTGGTGGGGACAGTGAGAGGAGGAAATGAATACCGCTGGCGTGGTTTGCTTTCAAAATTTGCGCCACTCACTGCAAGCCCTGACATAAGCAGATCAGAGATTGGCTAGTCAGCCTAGACACTGTCTCACCATTGGATGCTCTAGTTCCCCGCCTATCTAATGCATTAAGCATGTGTCAGGTGTGTAGGACACACACAAGCTGAAGGACTTGTACTAGTAACGTGTGTTTTAGCTACTTTCTAGTAATTGTGATATCTCGTTACTTTTACATCAGATACTCTTACTTGTAGCAGTTACTTGTCAATACTGGCTGCTAACTGTACAGACTTGTGGATGAAATTATTCATTAATACTTGTAATTATACATCTTGTTATGACTATCTGTGTCTGCTGCCGTCTAACATCACAGGGTAACATACAACTAGATCATTCTATAACTATCTGTGTCTGCTGACGTCTAACATCACAGGGTAACATACAACTAGATCATCTATAACTATCTGTGTCTGCTGACGTCTAACATCACAGGTAACACGTGCACTAGATCATTCTATGACTATCTATGTCTGCTGTCGTCTAACATCACAGGGTAACACGTGCAACTAGATCATTCTATGACTATCTGTGTCTGCTGACGTCTAACATCACAGGGTAACACGTACAACTAGATCATTCTATGACTATCTGTGTCTGCTGACGTCTAACATCACAGGGTAACACGTGCAACTAGATCATTCTATGACTATCTGTGTCTGCTGTCGTCTAACATCACAGGGTAACATGTGCAACTAGATCATTCTATGACTATCTGTGTCTGCTGTCGTCTAACATCACAGGTAACATGCAACTAGATCATTCTTTGACTATCTGTGTCTGCTGTCGTCTAACATCACAGGGTAACACGTGCAACTAGATCATTCTATGACTATCTGTGTCTGCTGTCGTCTAACATCACAGGGTAACACGTGCAACTAGATCATTCTATGACTATCTGTGTCTGCTGTCGTCTAACATCACAGGGTAACACGTGGAACTAGATCATTCTATGACTATCTGTGTATGCTGACGTCTAACATCACACGTGCAACTAGATCATTCTATGACTATCTGTGTCTGCTGTCGTCTAACATCACAGGGTAACACGTGCAACTAGATCATTCTATGACTATCTGTGTCTGCTGACGTCTAACATCACAGGGTAACACGTGCAACTAGATCATTCTAAAATAAAGGACCTCTGTGGCATAGAGGTTAGGTGCTCGTCTCTCATGCCAAAGGTATCAGGTTCACTCCCTTATGGAGCCATCTGGATATTTGTACCAGAGATCCCTGATCTCAGCGTAGGTAAGATCGAGTTTCTAGTCCTACTGGAGATGAGCGATAAAGCGTAGGTCCTGTGTTCAATTTGAGCACGTAAAAGAACCATTGGAAGTTCAAAATCGAGTAGAGCAGGCTGTAAAGCCGCTGCCCTGGCAAAATTTCTTAGAAAAATATTTTTAAAAATAAAATTCGGACACAAATATCTTTTTCACTGTCTTCACATGACATTGTGGACCCTCGCTGCTGCTGCTGCTGTGGAGTTTGTGCACTGCAGCTGAGATCTTCCGGTGTCAAAAGAGATGAGAGCACACATGGTTACTCACTGAAGTACAATGATGATGGTCCTATCAATCAATCCATTCTCAAATAATTGTAAATAGTATTAGATATTAGGAAGAATATAATTCGATCAGAATAATACAAAAATGTGGAACTGCTATTATAATATTATCTGCATCAATGATTAGACACTTCAGTTATTCTAATATTCAAACTGAGAGTAGTTGACGTACACAAGGTTTTCTATACACTAGAGCAGCATTTACCAAACTGGGGTCAGTGGATCCCCAGAGGATCGTGAGGAACTCACAGGGGGTACTCAAGAGCTTGAAGAAATAATGTGATCTTTGACATTTCAAAGAGAAAAATACATTTGACAAATATGTATAAAAACAATGGTAAACTAGTTCCGCTATGAAATTCAAGGTCTTAGACCGAAGTCTAAATGTCTGACAAGACAAAATGAAAGATCATTTGAAGTTTCCTGCAGTCTGAGAAATTGGAGTCAGCTTGACTGTTGGTGTGGTGTAATAATAACTCCATCGCTAGAAGATTTTCATATATAGTAATTTTGGAGGGTCCGCGACAGCAAAATGTATTGAAAAGGAAGTCCACGGTAATGTGAAGTTTAGGAAGCCCTGGACTAGCGGCTGCTATGTCAAAACTGTCTCCATGTTGTTTCTTCTTCTTCTTCTTCTTTACCCTTCACCCCTAGGAAGACATAGATACGTAACCAAGACATTCCAAGCCCTTCTATCCAAGGTTATTATTTGTTTCCCACATCTCTTCACTCTCTGATCATATTCTTGCATTCCGTCTCCAACTCCCGCTTCCAGTTGTTCTTGGATTTTACCTAACCTCTATTACCTTGGCTGTTCCATCACAGGGCCTATCTAGTAATGATACCAAGGGGCTTCTCACTGCCTATCTAGTATGATACCAAGGGCTTCTCACTGCCTATCTAGTAATGATACCAAGGGCTTCTCACTGCCTATCTAGTAATGATACCAAGGGCTTCTCATGCCTATCTAGTAATGATACCAAGGGGCTTCTCACTGTCTATCTTTGACTTATTTTATTACCTTGGCTGTTCCATCACAGGGCCTATCTAGTAATGATACCAAGGGGCTTCTCACTGTCTATCATATGACTTATTTTATTTTGCACACATGAGGAAAATAAAATCTCATATCTTCTTCTTTGACTGCTCCATATCGATCACTTGTTAACCACTCTGTATGATTTGTATCTGATCTGAGTTTAAGATAGATTGTACATTGGGCCAGTTATGAGCCTACAAGGGGCCCAAATCACCCAATTTCTGTGACGCCGTTTATTTACTAGGGTAGCTTCCCTAAGTCTCTACCACAGTCGTGCAGGTCGCAGAGCTATTATTCTTTGCTCCCCTTGCGAGCCCCGGCAACACACTAGCAAAATCCAATATCTTACCTGGGATTCAAACCAATATCCTCAAAGCAAAGAGATGTATGTTTACTATGCCACATGCTCTCTTCAGGGAAATAATACTGAAAAGAAATCAAGTGATAATTAATGACTATATGCAGATCACTTTGGCAGACCTGTCTCAACTTATATATTATATATACATACACTTATATATTACACTTATATATTATATGAAATCGTGGCATATCCCAAAGGACGTAGGCCATCAACCACAGTAAACAAGTCGTTGATTTTCTAGGCACCATTTATACGTTCAGTAGTTTGCCATTGCTTTCTGAACAGGTGGCGCCATCGTCCTTTTGTTAAAATCAACGGAAACAATTTGCAAGCAGCGTGATTCGAACTCAGAACGTCGGGGCTAATAGACCGAGTCACTAACCCCTAGGCCACAGACGCCACATATTATATATACATACACTTATATATTACACTTATATATTATATATTACTTACTTACTTAATCCCGTCATGCCTAGTGACACATGGGGCTTCAGAAAGGACTTTCCATGCTCTCCCGTCCCGTGCAACCTTCAGCGCAGAGCCCCACGTCAGAGATGCGGTGTCCCGTTCCTCTTCCATCATGCGCCTCCATGTTGTCCGTGGTCTGCCTTTCTTTCTCTTTCCCTCTGGTGTCAAGTGAGGCTATCCTTGCAGGCATTTCTTGTCTCATTCTCATAACATGTCCGAGCCATTTCCATCTTCTCTTTTTGAGTATGTCATTCATTGCCTCTTGTCTTGTGTCTTGGAGTAGTTGGTTATTGGATATTTTACTGGCCAAAAAGACTCCCAAGATTCTGCGAAGACAAAGTGGTGGAAAACTGACAGCCTGCTAGTATCTCCTTTGGTCATCCTCCAACACTCCGATCCGTAGAGCAAAACTGGCAAAACAATGCTTTTATAGAGTTTAAGCTTTGTGGTCCTATTATGAATTTGGACTTCCATACTGGTTTCATTCTGGCAAAAGCGGTTCTGGCCTTACTTAGACGTGATTTTATATCTTCCTCTGTGCCACCATTTAGTGTCAGTACGCTACCAAGATATGTAAACTGCTCAACCCTTTCCAGTGTTTCATTTTCTAACATTACTGGTTGTTGAATTTCACTGTTTGTCATAATTTTTGTTTTTCCTGTGTTTGTTTTGAGACCTACTGTCTTTGCCGTGCTGTGAAGTATTGTACTTTTCTCTTGTATATGTTCATATTTGTGTGACACCAGGGCTATATCGTCTGCAAAGTCAGGTCCTCAAGCATCTCGAAGGGGTCCATCTTATTCCTCTTGGTGCTTGTTGTTTTATGGCATTTTTAGCACCCAGTCAATTGTAATACTAAACAAAAGAGAGACATTAGCATCCCTGTCTTACACCAGATTTTACTGGGAATGTTTTGTTGGAATCTTTAGGTTGCAGGAGAAATCTTTATAGAAGAGGGCTATGATGTTGACAAGTTTCTGCGGTACGCCGTATTGTCTTAGTATCTTCCATAGGCTGTCTCTGTGGACGCTGTCGAATGCCTTTTCAAAATCTATGAAGTTGATATATAGTCCTTTGCCACTCGCTACATTGTTCTAAAATGTTACGCAGGGTAAATATATGTTCATTTGTTCCTCTTCCTTTCCTAAATCCTGCTTGCTCCATTCTTAGACACTTGTCTACTGCTTCTTGTATTCACATTATGATAATTTTGCAGAATATCTTACTTGGGATTGAAAGCAACTGATTCCTCTCAGTTATTGCAATCTGTTAGGTCTCCTTTCTTGGGGATTTTCACTACAGTACCCTTAGTCCAATCCTTAGGCAATTCTTCTTTCTCCCAGATATCTCCAAACAATGGCTCTAATATGTTTGCAGCTAAGATGGGATCGATCTTGAAAAGCTCTGCTGTCATTTCATCATTTCCCGGTGCTTTGTTGTTTCTCAGGGATCCAATAGCTTTTACTATTTCTTGCTTTTCTGGCAATTTGAGGTTGATATCAATATCCTGTGCGGCCGGAGGGATATCCGGTGGATGTTCAGGATCAGGTCTGTTTAGCACATCTTCAAAGTGGGATGTCCATCTCATATCCTGCTCCTGCTCTGTTGTCACCAGTTGTCCTAGACTGTTTCTGACTGGCATGTTATGGTTGTGTCTTTTACCTCCGCATAATTGTTTAGTAATCTTGTACAGTGTGTGCAGATCATGTACTTTAGCAGCCTTTTCTGCTATTTCTGCTGTCTTTTCCATAAATTTTCTCTTGTCTGTTCTAGCACTTCTTTTTACCATTTTGTTTAGTTCTGTATATTCTTTTCTTGCCTACTTTTGACGTTCTGATCTATTATTGATGAGTTTTTTTCTCCTTTCGCTTTTGGATGTATTCTAAGGTCTGGCCACTTATCCACTCTTTATGTTGTCCTTTACTGGTTCCCAGTACCATACTGCTAACTATTTTATATGTGCCTTTGATCGCATTCCATTTTCTTGGATACTTTCAGTTGGTGTTGTGTCTGACTGCTCTGACAGGATTTGAAATCTGTTCTTAGTTCCACTATATATTTTGTAGCAATCTCTCTGTCTTTTAATAGGTTAACATTAAAGTATTTTGTTCTTGTCTTGGCTTGTATATATGTTTTCTTGAGTTTGAGCCTGATCATGGCAACGACAAGGTGTGAGTCCTGCCCATCAGCTCTCTTTTTCACCTTTACATCAAGTAATGTCTTCGCCATTTGCTGTTGATCATAAAGTGGTCTATCTGGTTTTCATCTCTTCCATTTGGGATATCCATGTGTACTTGTGTATGGTCCTGTGTGAAACAATGTCCTCTATGATCAGTCTGTTTCTAGACAAAAATTGCTCCAACATTTCTCCATTTTCATTTGCAGTGCCACATCCCTCTTTCCCCATTATTGCTTCTCTGTGTCTGTTATTGTTTCCAACTTTGCGTTTAGGTCTCCCATTATGCACAAAACGTCCTGAGCTGGAACCTTGTCCACTATTTCCTGTAACCTTCTATAAAATGTGTTTTGTCCTCTTCTTCGGCTTCGTTAGTGGGTGCATAGCATTGAATGATAGTTAGCTTTCCTTGTTTCCCATTAAATCGGGCTTTCAACAATCTTTCATTAATCAGGTGCCACTCTAAGAGATGTTTATTCAATCCTTCCTTATTATTAGTGCAACTCCTGCTGAATGATTCCCGTCGTCTCTTCCTGAGTATAAGATGGTTTCCCTGTTCTAGTTGTCGTCTGTCCAAAGCCTGTCCATCTACTTTCCTGACCCTAGAATGTAATTTATAGTGT
This sequence comes from Arion vulgaris, assembly GCA_020796225.1. Classification (NCBI taxonomy): domain Eukaryota; kingdom Metazoa; phylum Mollusca; class Gastropoda; order Stylommatophora; family Arionidae; genus Arion; species Arion vulgaris. Next base: position 23,180,422 of record CM036777.1, on the reverse strand, counting down.
TGCATCTCTTTTACCACCTGTGATGTCTTTGTGGTCTCGAACATTGTTCTGACGTTCCAGAATCCTATTCTTAGTTTAGTTTTGACATCCAGCAGACTTGAATTCCCAGCATGGGCTTCCTTGAGGCTTTCACCCATACTGTTCATGCTGACAGTGGTACTCTGTCTCAAGACCGCTGGACATCGAGGCATTTTTTCCTTTTGAAGTTTCTGTAACATTTTTTCTTTTTTATGGGGCAGAGTTGTTGCACTGCGCCAACCCCAACCTGGAGGACCAGGAGGCCACATTTAGTCTGACCTTTCACCTTGGACCTGTCCGGCATGGGTAACCCTTCCAGGAACAGAACGTTCCTGCCGGCATAGCTTTCTGGATCATTGAGGCACGCAAGCCCCCCACCACTACAAGGTAATGGCCTCATGGGGGCCTTACTATATATTACACTTATATATTATATATACATACACTTATATATTACACTTATATATTATATATACATACACTTATATATTACACTGATATATTATATATACATTCATTGATTGATTGGACCATTATCATTGCACTTCGGTGAGTAACAATGTGTGCTCCAATCTCTTTCTTAGAGATTTCCTAGCATGCAAATTAAAGCTTCCACCCTTATACTTAACAGCAAGAGTGGACAAGCAATTCTATCATCCACCTGGGGAACAGACAATAGATAGACTTGTCGTTTAGATGTTTCCAAATCATACAACAAAACAGATTTCACATTTCAGCTGAAGAATATCCTGAGTTTTGTTTTATTCTAACTGTATAACTATATATCCTATTGGACAAGATTTGCCTCTGTGGTGCTGGGTCTCAAGGGAAGCAAAGAATAGTAACACTGCCACCTACAATGCATGTCGTAAGAGGCGACTGATGTCGAACCTAGGGAAGCTACCCTAGTACATAAAAAGTGTTGCAGAAATCAGATGTGCTGGTCCACTTGCAGGCGCATAACTGACAACGTACAATCACTCTTAGGCTCAGATCACATACAAATCACAGAGTGGTTCAACAAGTGATCGATATGGAGCAATTGAAGAAGGTCGATATATGCCCCAGGATATCAGGGCATATTTGTAGTTAAGCGGTTAAGCTCTTGCCTTGCGAGTCACAGGTTCGAATCCGGGCTGTGCCGTTCTGTTCACGAGTGCTTTAATCAGGGATATGGACGGGGACTGCCTAGAGTAGTTGATAGTAGCTCGGCCTGCTAGCTGTGAGACGCCTCATAGCTCGGGTTCGAACCTACTGTCCGGCATTTGTTCGAGTCCCTGGTCTTACTCAGGACGATAACGTGAGTACCTCTGAAGTCGGAGAAAATCTGCCTTTATGGCGAGGGAATACTAATTACGAGTACATTGAGCACACGGCTGCCAGTGTAAAGTAATTTACAATGTCACGCTGCTGCCATTGTAATAAATTGGAAAAACAGATTTTCACGCAAAATCAGTTTCAGAGATGAAACTTCGTCTGAGTTGAAAGCGGACAGAAAAAAAAAAAAAAAAAAAAAGGGGGATATGGACTATCTATATCCTCTTCATGTCCCAGTTTGAGACATACAGCTTTCACATTTCCATTGCCACTGTTCTGTCAACTTACAGTTTGAGACATACGGCTTTCACAAGAGATTTCCATTGCCACTGTTCTGTTACCTTACTATCAAATATGTCCCATGCTGTCTGATTAACCTCGCTACTTTCATCCGATGCAACAAAAGATATTCTAGTTTCTGTAACACAATTTTGTTTTACAGAAATGGGTCGTTAGCTCCTTGTCCAACTAGAATGACAAGGAGGTTACATATGGTCTGTCCTCTATCCTTCAACTTGAATGACCAGCAGGTCACCTATTGGGTCTGCTCCTCTATCCTCCAACTTGAATGACCAGCAGGTCACATAGGGAAGGTTCGTTGGTCTCTCTTATCCTCCAACATTGGATATGACCAGGAGGTCACATATGGTTTGCCTCATTTCCAACTGATACCAGAACACATATGTCTGCCTCTAACCTCCAACTGGATGACCAGGAGTCACATATGGTCTGCCCTCTATCCTCCAACTTGATGACCAGGAACACATATGGTCTGCCCTCTATCCTCAACTTGAATGACCAGGAACACATATGGTCTGCCCTCTATCCTCCAACTTGGATGACCAGAGACACATATGGTCTGCTCTCTATCCTCCAACTTGGATGACCAGGAGGTCACATATGGTCTGCTCTCTATCCTCCAACTTGGATGACCAGGAGGTCACATATGGTCTGCCCTCTATCCTTCAACTTGGATGACCAGGAGGTACACATATAGTCTGCTCTCTAACCTCCAACTTGGATGACCAGGAACACATATGGTCTGCCCTCTATCCTCCAACTTGGATGACCAGGAACACATATGATCTGCCTCTATCCTTCAACTTGGATGACCAGGAACACATATGTCTGCTCTCTATACCTCCAACTTGGATGACCAGGAGGTCACATATGGTCTGCTCTCTATCCTCCAACTTGGATGACCAGGAACACATATGGTCTGCCCTCTATCCTTCAACTTGGATGACCAGAACACATATGTCTGCCCTCTAACCTTCAACTTGGATGACCAGGAACACATATGTCTGCTCTCTAACCCCCAACTTGGATGACCAGGAGGTCACATATGGTCTGCTCCTCTATCCTCCAACTTGGATGACCAGGAACAAAAGGTCTGCCTCTATCCTTCAACTTGGATGACCAGGAACACATATGATCTGCCATCTATCCTTCAACTTGGATGACCAGGAACACATATAGTCTGCTCTCTAACCTCCAACTTGGATGACCAGGAGGTCACATATGGTCTGCTCTCTATCCTCCAACTTGGATGACCAGGAACACATGGTCTGTCCTTATCCTTCAACTTGATGACCCTCTCCTTCCATGTCTTACCTATCCTTTTAATATCAGTCTCCAGCTCCCTTCCCCAGGTATATCTAGCTAGGCCTTCTCCTACTCCTCTTTGCCTGCAGGTTCCAAAGCAGTGCCTGTCTTGCTATGCTTGCAGTCAGTCTTCTGAATGTGTGTCCTCTGTAGAAATGTAATGTTCAAATATATACAGAATTCTCTCACTAAAACAGATAAGAGTAAATAAATAATAAAATGTATTGCACATAACAGAACACTCAACTTGTGCTTAGTTTTGTTTGACTGATTGATAGCACCATCATCATTGCACTTCGGTAAGTAACCATGTGTGCTCCAATCTCTTTCTTACTTATTCCTCTCTGCTCCTCGTGGGGCATAGGGTCTCAACACTCTTCTTGGTTTCTGGCTGTTGTCTTTATGGTCTCTCAGGATAGTCGGGCATACTTCAGTTCCTCACAAAGACATCATCTCCAGGTCTGTTTAGTGTGTCCTCTTTTTTCGTTTTCCTTGCGAGTTCCACTCAAGTGCTTGTCTAGTGACACTCGACTGTGTCTTCCATAAAGTATTCCTGACCCATCGCCATTTTAATCTCTTTCGTACATATGAAGATCTCATCAGCAGTGCACAAACTATGTAGCACCGGTGAGGGTCCCTGATGTAGTAGGACTGATAAGGGTCCCTGATGTAGTAGCTCAGGTGAGGGTCCCTGATGTAGTAGCTCCGGTGAGGGTCCCTGATGTAGAAGCGCCGGTGAGGGTCCCTGATGTAGTAGCTCTGGTGAGGGTCCCTGATGTAGCTCCGGTGAGGGTCCCTGATGTAGTAGCACCGGTGAGGGTCGCTTATGTAGTAGCACCGGTGATGGTCCCTGATGTAGTAGCACCTGTGAGGGTCCCTGATGTAGTAGCACCGGTGAGGGTCCCTGATGTAGTAGCACCGGTGAGGGTCCCTGATGTAGTAGCTCTGGTGAGGGTCGCTGATGTAGTAGCACCGGTGAGGGTCGCTGATGTAGTAGCACCGGTGAGGGTCCCTGATGTAGTAGCTCTGGTGAGGGTCCCTGGTGTAGTAGCTCTGGTGAGGGTCCCTGATGTAGTAGCACAGATGAGGGTCCCTGATGTAGTAGCACCGGTAAGGGTCCCTGATGTAATTGTAAACATGGTGAAAATATTGTCTAGAAATTTTAACTTTTTGGACGAATGAGCTTTCCAGCCTGCTCTTTTCGAGTTTGAACTGCCAATGTTTTCTTTATGTGCTTAAATTGTACACAGGACTTACATTTTATCATCCGTCTTCGATAGAAGGAGGAACTTGATCTCATCTACACTGAGATTGGTATCTCTGGAAAATATCTTGATGGCTTCACAAGGTAACGAACCGAGTACCTTTGGAATGAGAAGCTAGCACCTAACCTCTACGCCACATAGATCTCCTTAATAGCTTAGCTTAGTCAACTAACTAGTCAACTAACTAGTCAACTAACACTAAAATATGATGAGAAACTTGTAGATCTCACAATTATCAAACAACTAGAATATAGCAAAAATGTTGATTTTAAAATCAAACCAATGTTTTGTCTTTGATTCTTTGATTGCAGGTATGCCACAGTCACATGATAATAGCGACTTCCTATCTCCGATGCCAGGGACAATTTTCTGGAGATCCCTTCTAGTGAAACTGTTCGAGTCTGAAACCAAACCGGACATACATAGATTATGAAGCATGACAAGCAAGAACAGGTAACTCTTACATGCTTCATTTGAAACAATCAATTTAACGGTTGCGTCCCTTGCTTTAAGACATGTCATTTATGCTTTTTTAAGCTTTGCTATTTCCTAATTGAATTCATCAATATTAGAGATTGTTGATTTGTTTAGCTTACGCTCCAGTTTGCCATTTTCTTTCTCTCTGACCAGGAATATAAACTAACCGACACACAATCAGAGTGTGTAAATGAAGTAAGTGATTTATTGTGAATATAATAAATCCAAACGTAATCATTTAGTATGATATCCTAGGCCCCTTGGCATCGTTCAAACACTGACCCATTTTATACTTGGAGAAGCAAACCTCTGCTATGAGAGCACATTTTGTCAATGCATAAGAAAGAAAGTTGGCACAGAACCTTGCTTGAATTACATTGAGAAACAAAGTCACCAACATCAGCATAAGAAAGAAAGTTGGCACAGAACCTTGCTTGAATTACATTGAGAAACAAAGTCACCAACATCAGCATAAGAAAGAAAGTTGGTACAGAACCTTGCTTGAATTACATTGAGAAACAAAGTCACCAACATCAGCATAAGAAAGAAAGTTGGTACAGAACCTTGCTTGAATTACATTGAGAAACAAAGTCACCAACATCAGCATAAGAAAGAAAGTTGGTACAGAACCTTGCTTGAATTACATTGAGAAACAAAGTCACCAACATCAGCATAAGAAAGAAAGTTGGGACAGAACCTTGCTTGAATTACATTGAGAAATAAAGTCACCAACATCAGCATAAGAAAGAAAGTTGGCACAGAACCTTGCTTGAATTACATTGAGAAACAAAGTCACCAACATCAGCATAAGAAAGAAAGTTGGCACAGAACCTTGCTTGAATTACATTGAGAAACAAAGTCACCAACATCAGCATAAGAAAGAAAGTTGGTACAGATCCTTGCTTGAATTACATTGAGAAACAAAGTCACCAACATCAACATAAGAAGAAAGTTGGTACAGAACCTTGCTTGAATTACATTGAGAAACAGAGTCACCAACATCAGAAAGAAAGTTGGCACAGAACCTTGCTTGAATTACATTGAGAAACAAAGTCATCAGCATAAGAAAGAAAGTTGGTACAGAACCGTGCTTGAATTACATAGATAAACAAACAATGAAGTGGTTTGGCCACTTAATAAGAATGCATCCAAACTCCACAGTATACATAGTCTTCTACAACAGAACATCTGGAAAGAAGGCGAGAGGAAGACCACGAAAAAGATGGTTAGATGGCGTAGCAGAATTCTGTCAAAGAGCAAAAATAACAATCACACAAGCCACCAGAACAGCGCAAGACAAAAACAGAAAACGTGACGACAAAAGAAGAAGAAGAAGCCAGACTCTGAGTCCAGACCAGGCACCGGCGAGGACAAGTGCAGACATAATCTAGGAGAAAACAATGTCATCATTACTAGAAATGACATTCTTCTCAGTCTGACACCTCCTGGTATGCTAGTCTGATATTCAAGACTGGTTTAGACTCGCCTTAGCTCGAGAGAGGTAATGGAGTATTTTAGCAGGGGCATTACCAGACTGTCAGTTACTTGCGGGGGTCAACATGTGTTGCCTTGTATTGACACATTCTTTGAATACGATATAATGTTAGTATTGATATATTTGATTATTCTCTTGTAATTTAATGTTAAATAACACACACGCATTTGAGAATATATTTATACTAGAGAGAGAGAGAGAGAGAGTTAGATCGGTCCGTCTTGTCTGATAGATTGATAGGATCATCATCATTGCACTTCGGAGAGTAACCATGTGTGCTCCGATCTCTTTCTTACACATGAAGATCTCAACTGCTGCGTAGCACGGGTGAGGGTCCTGTTGTAATTTAGAAGATGGTGGAGATATTTGGTAGGAATTTTATTTTCAAACTTTTTCTAATGAATTTTGTCTGGCAGCGGCTTTCCATTCTGCTCTTCTCGATTTGGAACTGCCAAGGGTTCTTTTACCTGCTCAAATTGTACATGGGATCTACGTTTTATAGTCCGTCTCCGTTAGGACTAGGATCTCGATCTCTCCTACACTGAGATCATGGATTTCTTGACAAATATATCGATGGCTCTGGGAGGGATCGAACCGAAGTGCAAGAAAGAGGATCAGAAGAGACATGGTTACCGACGATGGTCATATCAATCACTGAATATGTTAGGTCTGCCATCCAAGAAGTTTGAATTTCTTGGCATCTATTGTATGCTTTGTTTCTTCTTCTTCTTCTTCTTCTTCGACGACGAACGCGTTATATCGACCACTTGTTAAACCACTCTTTGTGATTTCTATGTGATCTCAGCCAAAGAGCGATTGTACAGTGTGCAAGTTATGCGCCTACAAGAAGGCCAGCACACACACATTTACTGCGACGCTTTTGTATTTATGTGATCTCAGCCAAAGAGCGATTGTACGGTGTGCAAGTTATGCGCCTACAAGAAGGCCAGCACATCCATTTACTGCGACGCTTTTGTATCTATGTGATCTCAGCCAAAGAGCGATTGTACAGTGTGCAAGTTATGCGCCTACAAGAAGGCCAGCACATCCATTTACTGCGACGTGATTGTACAGTGTGCAAGTTATGCGCCTACAAGAAGGACAGCACACATCCATTTACTGCGACGCGATTGTATTTACTAGGATAGTTTCCCTAGGCCTCTAGCTCAGTCCAATTTGACGACATGCCTTGTAGGTCGCAGTGCTACTATTCTTTGCTCCCATTAAAAGCCCAGACAACACACGGGCGTCCCAGGAAACACACGGGCGTCCCAGGCAACACACGGGCGTCCTGTGGAACGAGAGGCGAGCAGATAACCTATACGCCACACAGAGAGAGAGAGAAAGAGAGAGAGAGCCCTCCGTCTTGTGTGAAACATCTACTAACTGGCCATATGAATATATATACAACACATGCCACGTCTATATTCATTATGATAACATTATTTCAAGCCGGCTGGCTTGACTGGTCCAAGTAAACATCTGCTGACTGACTGACTGGATATTTGTATATATATATATAAATATAACAATCGATGTCAAAGATTTTAAATGCAAGTACTACAATAGAACAAATATATTCATTATGCAACAGCTTACAATATTGAAGAGAAATATTGATAAAGAAGAGAAGGTCGTGGACCTTGACTGCTTCTTCTTCATTTCTGCCATCGCTATTTTGATGATTACACCGTTAGACGCGTTCTTATGAAGTCCACTGTTGTCTGGAGCTCATCTCTGGTACCATGTAGTTTTGAATGTAGTGTTGTAGGGCCAGCATTCCTTTCTAGTGAGGACATACATGGGACAGTCTTGCAGGACATGTTCTGTGGTTTCATCAGAGGGGACACAGGGACATAGAAGGGATGGGAACAATCGCATTCCTTGATTAACTGACATACTATTGCTTTCTGACCAAACCAATAAAAGCGGCCTCTCACGCAATGAGTTCAATCCAAAGTTGACAACAAAGGAAGAAAAAAAAAGGGGCACGGGTTTAAGAGAAATAAAGACAGCAAGCTTCTATTGAACTATCTTCTTTCTCACATCTGATAATTTGTCTCCCCCAAACCCCGTATAATGTATGTATGATATATATTCAGGCCATATCTGTCTCTCATATATGTACACATATACCAGGTAGTAGGTCATTCTTGGATATAGATAAAGCTCTCTGGAACACACACACACACACACACATACATACATACATACACACGTATTATCTAGTATTCTGAGAGCATTAAGCACAAACACCTTCCCTCCCTCCCCCTGTAGACAACAGCAAGTACAAGTAGGTGGTATAGCCATGATGACTCACGCTACTCAGCGCACGCGCTAACATAAACATTCATTCGTTAAGTGCACGCGCTGTCACATCATTGGCTCCAACTTTCATCACACACCTCCCCAAACCCTTTCTTTAAAGTCTGGAAGCCAACCAACACCATCTCCTCCAGCCTGTTCCAAACAGACACTCAGTTGACCTCCTCCAACAGAGTTGAGGAGACATCTGCCACTGTTTTCATCATGGCAAACAGGTATACATTCCTGCTAACAAGGACCATCATCATTGCACTTCAGCGAGTAACCATGTGTGCTCTCTTCTCTTTCTTACACAGGAAGATCTCAGCTGCAGTGCACAAACTCCGTAGTACCCGATGAAATTTGAAGATGAAGAAGATATTTTTCTAGGAATTTTATTTGCAATCTTTTCTAATGAATTTCCCCAATGGCAGCGGCTTTCCAGCCTGCTCTTCTCGAATTTGAACTGCCAAGGATTCTTTAACGTACTCATATTGAACACGGGACTTACATTTTATCGTCCGTCTCCGATAGGACTTGGAACTCTATCTCACCTACACTGAGATCAGGGATCCCTAGACAAATGTCCAGATGGCTCCACGAGGGCGCGAACCGGTTAGCTTTGGCATCAAAGACGAGCACCTAACCTCTACACCACAATACAGAGAGAGAGCTCTTAGTACAAGAATATCAAATATCAATGAATAGCAGTAGAAGATGTGTCTTGCTTTTACATCACAGCAAGCACACACACACACAAACCCCTTAGTACAAGAATATCAAATATCAATGAATAGCAGTAGAAGATGTGTCTTGTTTTTACATCACAGCAAGCACGCACACTACACACACAACAGACCCTCTTAGTACAAGAATATCAAATATCATGTAGAGCAGTAGAAGATGTGTCTCGTTTTTACAGTACATCACAGCAAGCACGCGCACACACACACACATACCCCTTAGTACAAGAATATCAAATATAAATGAAAAGCAGTAGAAGATGTGAATTGCTTTTACAGTACATCACAGCAAGCACGCGCGCACACACGAACCCCTTAGTACAAGAATATCAAATATGAATGAAGAGCAGTAGAAGATATGTCTTGCTTTTACAGTACAGTACAACACGCACGCGCACACACACAGAGAGACACACGCACGAGTTTTCTTCTGACAAGCGACAAAATATTGAAGTGCCACCAAATAAAAGGTTTGTAAATGTCAGTTGTACTTCTCTATCTGGTTTCTTGTTTTCCTTCATGTCTCCTAGAACGTTAGCAAGGGTAGAAAATAAAGTCGAAAGTGAGTGCTCTATTGTCTCTCCCCCATCCAGGATGGATGATGGAATTGGTTGTCCACTCTTGCCATTAAGCGTAGGGGTGGGAGCTTTAATTTGTGTTCCAGGGTCAGATGAGTCGCTCTTGTTGTGTTATATCCGTGTTTATTTAGTGTAATCTTGATATTATCTATCCATCTTTTCTTGGTCTTCCCTTAGCTCTAGTACCCGATCTCTTTTTATTGTATACTGTTATTGGTGGTTGGTTGTATTTCATTCTCATTAAATGTCCAAACCACTGCATTTGTTGTTTTTCAATGTATTTGGTGCATGAAGTTATGCTTCCACTCTGTTTCTAATGTCTTCATTTCATAGTCTATAGTTCCTGGTGACCATCACCGCCTTCCTCAAGTATTTCATTTCACACTTGATGAGCATTCTATGGGGTGTTGCTGTCAGAGACTAAGTGAGCGGTCGAATCTGCAAGTAATGCTGTCATTGAAAAACTGTCGAAATAGCAACACCGCTGAAAGTCGAGGAGGTATTGTCATATATTTGATGATGAGCTTTCGTTACACAAATCTAGACGATATGTGTCTACTGATCGTCCACGTGCGTGTGTGTGTGCGTGCGCGTGGTGTGGGAATAATGCTGGTCATGTAGTGAATGTCATGTCTATCTATACCATAGACACTAGATAGCAACACGGCCATGAATCATCATTATTATCAGGTGCCGTGCTGGTTGGCGTAGGCAATCATAGATCTCCGCAAATCGCTGTCTCTGGTGTTTGCTATCATCTCAGATGTTGACGCTCTTCCGTGTCTTGAAATCAGGCTGTCCAAAATTTTCTCTCTCTGTCTTCCTGTCTCGTCTACCTTCGATTTTACCGGTTGCCACAATGTGTTATAAACCTCCCTCTTCATCACATGCCTGAAAATGATGACTGCCTCTTTCTTATATTGATACGTTCTCTCTGTGTCTTGACCTCATTCAACACTAGTCATTTTAACAGTCTATGGGATTGTTATCATTCTTCTGTAAAACCACATCTCTGTGGCCCTCAGAGATTGTTTCTATCTGTTTGTTTATTGTCCATGACGCCATGAATACCATGTCATTATTTATACGATTAAACGAATTCAGGAGAAGTGATGAAATCAGAGACATGTCTGGTCAACCACTAGTGACAACTGTTATAAGAAAGAGAAGATGGAAATATGTTGGGCACACCTTGAGGAGAAATGATCAACGAATATCAAAGCAGGCATTGAAGTGGGATACAAAGGGTTCAAGAAAGAGAGTAGACCTAAGGAGACCCTGAAGGAACTTTGCTGAGAGAGGCAGGAAATATCGGTCTCAGTTCCATGGAGGAGATTTAGCGAGTTGCCCAGGATAGAGCGGTATGGAGAAATTACTTGCAGGCCCTATGTAACGTATAACGGTACGAGAGGAATTATTATTATTATTATTTATACGATAATATACAGGGTGTTCAAGATAAAAGTAGCCACATTGACAAATCAAAAGTTGCCAGGTACACATTGCGTGTTGTCTATTTAAACCGGTTCTGGCTAGCTCGTCCTTTCGTCACATTTGTTCATCGCCCCTTCCCGCCCCATAATGACACACCCTTACAAAAAGACTGGCTCACTTGACCTATACTGCGTCATAATTGAACCTTCTCATTTTCATAAACATATGTCAAATTGGCTCCCTTTACGGGGCTACTTTTATGTTCAACGCCCTGTATATAAATTATATTAGAGCAGTGGTTGCCAGCATGTCCCTGTCACCATCACTAAGGTGATGGAGAAGTGTGATGGCGGAGGAGGGTGGAGGTGGGTGGAGGAGGGTGGAGGTGGGTGGAGGTAGAAGAGAAAATGGATGTTTCAAGAAATGTCTGAACCAAACACATTATTCTCCTTGCCGCATTCTGTTTACTCTCTCTCTCTCTCTCTCCCCTTCCTTCTTTACTCTCTCTCTCTCTCTCTCTCCTTCCTTCTTACTCTCTCTCTCTCTCTCTCTCTCCCCTTCTGCCATTTTAACCAGGATTGCAGCACAGGCCCTCAACCAACTCATGTCAAGTCTTCCTATCTCTAGCTGCATCTCCCTTCAGCTCTTCTTTATATTGTTGATCTCTGCCTCTAAATCCCTTCTCCGTGTATTTATCGGTCTCTCCGTGTATTTATCGGTCTCCCCGTCTTTCGCTGTTCATGTGGGTTCCAGGAAAGGACCCTTCTTGTTATATTCCCTCAGGTTTTCACAAAGTGCGTCCTTATCCATCGCCAGCGTCTTTGTTAACCTCTTGGTTCACTGGGACCTGTTTTGTTCCCTCCATAAGTTCCTCATTTGTGACTATCATACCATCTCACTGTCTACTATGCCACATCTATGCCGTCAATGGTATCTGGCATATTCACACCCATACACCGAGGTCCTAAAGAGAGTTGCTCTCCCCAGCATCTACACAATCTTGATGCAGTCCCAGACACAATGTGCAGGACATGTGGCTCGAATGCCGGATTACAGAATATGCAAAATACTCTTGTATGGTGAGCTGCATAGCGGTAAACACTCACAGGAGGTCAAAAGCGATTCAAAGACACACTCAAGAACTCGATGGAATCCTTTGGCATAGATGTCGACAACTGGGAGAATGTTGCTCAAGACAGAACAGCCTGACACACGGTTCTTCGACACGGTTCTTCGGCCTGCGAGGCAGGTAGAACTGCACGGACATAAACGTCAAACTAGAGGGTCAGTAAAACTCCCCACAAGTGCAAGTATTCCTTGCCCACACTGTACAAGAACATTTCAAGCCCGCATCAGGCTCACTAGTCATCTACGCACACATAGACAAACATAATTCAACTACATTCTCTTGGATGAAAAATGGTGGTCATTATCACCCGTGATGGACGAGCATCATTCACACACACACAACAAGCAACAAAGTGTAACAGTAGGATGGTACATCAAAACGTAATTCTCTCTCTCATAGGCCAGGTACCTGCCTCTGCAGCCGTCATGCTCAAATCATCAGTTACATCCTGAGCCCATCTTCTCCGTGATCTTCCTCCTTCCACAATGGTCTACTCCAGTCCTTCGTGTCTCTTTATATGTCTCAAACAATACCATTTTCTCATTCTTATTTGTAGCATCAGTCAGTTTCCTTTGATTTTGAGTTCTTTCTGGATAGATCTATTTGTTCTCTTCTCTGTTCAAGATATATATATATATATTTTTTCTCACGATCCAGAAGCACTTGAGCTTTTTCAGCTCTTCGGCTCGGTGCCATGGACATCTGGGGAATCTGTGGCTTTTTCTGCCATCCCGCGGAATTGAACCCGCACACACAGAGGGATAGTCACCCGTAGTTCAACGCGCTACGAACACGCTGGGCAGACGGGCCTGTTGAATATATACGAAGGACTCTTCAGTAACACTTATATTCAAAAGTAGATATCTGTTTTTCCACTGCCTTGTTATATGTTCATACTTGACACCCCCTTATATATTGTGTGTGTCATTTTGTGTGTCATTTTGTGTGTCATTTTGTGTGTCATGTAAGAAGTGAGCATTTCTTCACTTCTATTGTATCCTCGTTGTATCATTGTTTTTATATTTTCTACAACTAAAGTAAGTTGTTTTGACGTTTCGCCAATGCTTCACATCCATACGTTGTTTTTGACGTGTTTCGCCAATGCTTCACATCCATACGTTGTTTTTGACGTGTTTCGCCAATGCTTCACATCCCTACGTTGTTTTGACACGTGTTTCGCCAATGCTTCACATCCCTACGTTGTTTTGAAGTTTTCGCAATGCTTCACATCCATACGTTGTTTTTGACACGTGTTTCGCCAATGCTTCACATCCATACGTTGTTTTTGACACGTGTTTCGCCAATGCTTCACATCCCTACGTTGTTTTGACACGTGTTTCGCCAATGCTTCACATCCCTACGTTGTTTTGACACGTGTTTCGCCCATGCTTCACATCCCTACGTTGTTTTGACACGTGTTTCGCAAATGCTTCACATCCCTACGTTGTTTTGACACGTGTTTCGCCAATGCTTCACATCCCTACGTTGTTTGCACGTGTTTCGCCCATGCTTCACATCCCTACGTTGTTTTGACACGTGTTTCGCCAATGCTTCACATCCCTACGTTGTTTTGACACGTGTTTCGCCAATGCTTCACATCCCTACGTTGTTTTGACACGTGTTTCGCCCATGCTTCACATCCCTACGTTGTTTGACACGTGTTTCGCCAATGCTTCACATCCCTACGTTGTTGTGACACGTGTTTCGCCCATGCTTCACATCCCTACGATGGCACATTTTGTGATCAGTTCAATTCCCCATACTGTTTGACACGTGTTTCGCCAATGCTTCACATCCCTACGTTGTTTTGACACGTGTTTCGCCCATGCTTCACATCCCTACGTTGTTTGACACGTGTTTCGCCAATGCTTCACATCCTACGTTGTTTGACACGTGTTTCGCCCATGCTTCATCCTACGTTGTTTGACACGTGTTTCGCCATGCTTCACATCCCTACGTTGTTGTGACACGTGTTTCGCCCATGCTTCACATCCCTACGATGGCACATTTTGTAATCAGCTCAATTCCCCATACTGTTTGACACGTGTTTCGCCCATGCTTCACATCCCTACGATGGCACATTTTGTGATCAGCTCAATTCCCCATACTGTTTGACACGTGTTTCGCCCCATGCTTCACATCCCTACGATGGCACATTTTGTGATCAGCTCAATTCCCCATACTGTTTGACACGTGTTTCGCCCATGCTTCACATCCCTACGATGGCACATTTTGTGATCAGCTCAATTCCCCATACTGTTTGACACGTGTTTCGCCCATGCTTCACATCCCTACGATGGCACATTTTGTGATCAGTTCAATTCCCCATACTGTTTGACACGTGTTTCGCCCATGCTTCACATCCCTACGATGGCACATTTTGTGATCAGTTCAATTCCCCATACTGTTTGACACGTGTTTCGCCCATGCTTCACATCCCTACGATGGCACATTTTGTGATCAGTTCAATTCCCCATACTGTTTGACACGTGTTTCGCCCATGCTTCACATCCCTACGATGGCACATTTTGTGATCAGCTCAATTCCCCATACTGTTTGACACGTGTTTCGCCCATGCTTCACATCCCTACGATGACACATTTTGTGATCAGCTCAATTCCCCATACTGTTTGTTTGACACGTGTTTCGCCCATGCTTCACATCCCCACGATGGCACATTTTGTGATCAGCTCAATTCCCCATACTGTTTGACACGTGTTTCGCCCATGCTTCACATCCCTACGATGGCACATTTTGTGATCAGCTCAATTCCCCATACTGTTTGACACGTGTTTCGCCCATGCTTCACATCCCTACGATGACACATTTTGTGATCAGCTCAATTCCCCATACTGTTTGTTTGACACGTGTTTCGCCCATGCTTCACATCCCTACGATGGCACATTTTGTGATCAGCTCAATTCCCATACTGTTTGAACGTGTTTCGCCCATGCTTCACATCCCTACGATGACACATTTTGTGATCAGCTCAATTCCCCATACTGTTTGTTTGACACGTGTTTCGCCCATGCTTCACATCCCCACGATGGCACATTTTGTGATCAGCTCAATTCCCCATACTGTTTGACACGTGTTTCGCCCATGCTTCACATCCCCACGATGGCACATTTTGTGATCAGCTCAATTCCCCATACTGTTTGAAGTTGTTTAATTTGTTGTAAAGCCACGTTTTTTGTGTGTCTGATTGTTCTTCCTGGTGATTGTGTGGTAGCATATTGTGATTGCTACATCCCACCAAACAGGATGGTTGATATTTACTGAGCTACAACACAGTTAGTGTATTACAGTAGTAGTGACGGGTGTATGATTGCTACAGGCGAAGGTTGTTACCTCGTGACCTACTAACCTTTACTGATCAGGTCGGGTCAGGCAACAAGTAAGACGGTGTGATATATCAATGAATGATGACAAACAGAACATGGTACCAGCCAATGACGATATATGTAGACACTAAGAAAACAACTTAACACTGGCGCTGGAGATAGTACAACTATAGAAATGATAGTACGAGGCGTGTTCAAATGAAAACGGGGCTTGTGGATTTATTTAAAAAGTATCATTCGCAAATTAACAGTTTCAACGGAATTAAACAAAGCAACCACTTGTGAATAAGAATGCACCTGGGTTCATCAGAAAAAATCTCCGTATGCATTTAGCAAGCATCCCACTGTTTAGGTAGTCGTCGAATGCCGTCCGAGAAAAAGGTGCGTGGCTGCTCACTGAACCATGTGGTCACCGCTCTCTTCATGTCTGCGTCGCTGTTGAATCGCTGTCCCTTTAGTGCTTTCTTCAACGGTCCGAACAAATGGAAATCACACGGGGACAAATCGGAACTATAGACTGGGTGATGAAGAACTTCCCAATTCTTCTGTGCCAATGTTTCCTGCACAATTTTGCGACGTGCGGACGAGCGTTGTCGTGGAGAAGAATCACACCTTGAGAAAGCTTGCCTGGTCGCTTAGCCTTGATAGCCTTATGCAGCTTGTCTAAAATGTCTTTATAATGGGCGGCATTGATGTTGACACCAGGTTCCTTAAAATCAGCCAACAAAAGCCCTTCATGGTCAAAAAATTCGTTCACCATAACCTTACCAGCAGAAACCTGTGTCTTGAATTTTTGGGTTTCGGTGAACTTGGATGTTTCCATTGCATGCTGTCAATTTTGCTGCTCGGTTCATAGTGGTGGCACCACGATTCATCACCTGCCACAATGCTCAACAGTAACGCATCAAGTGGTTCAAACTCCACCCCATCCGTTCTTCCTTATGGTGGTCAGTCAACATCCGTGGGACCCACTGTGAACACACCTTCCGATAGTTCAATTTCTTCCGAACAACCATGTGGGCTGTCCCAATTGACATATGGAATTCTTCTTCAAGCGAACGAATGCTCCGACGACGGTCAGTCAGTACTGCTTTATCAAGCAAGGCTATAGCTTCTTCTGTTGCAACAATATGCGCTTGACCTGGCCGTGCAAGATCTGCTAACAACGCTCGTCCGCACGTCGCAAAAATTGTGCAGGAAACATTGGCAAAAAGAATTGGGAAGTTCTTCATCACCCAGTCTATAGTTCCGATTTGTCCCGTGTGATTTCCATTTGTTCGGACCGTTGAAGAAAGCACTAAAGGGACAGCGATTCAACAGCGACGCAGACATGAAGAGAGCGGTGACCACATGATTCAGTGAGCAGCCACGCACCTTTTTTCTCGGACGGCATTCGACGTCTACCTAAACAGTGGGATGCTTGCCTAAATGCATTCGTAGATTTTTTCTGATGAACCCAGGTACATTCTTATTCACAAGTGGTTACTTTGTTTAATTCCGTTGAAACTGTTAATTTGCGTATGATACACAAGTCCACAAGTCCCGTTTTCATTTGAACACGCCTCGTACATACAACTATAGAAATGATAGTACATACATACAACTATAGAAATGATAGTACATACAACTATAGAAATGATAGTACATACAACTATAGAAATGATAGTGCATACAACTATAGAAATGATAGTGCATACAACTATAGAAATGATAGTACATACATACAACTATAGAAATGATAGTACATACATACAACTATAGAAATGATAGTACATACAACTATAGAAATGATAGTACATACATACAACTATAGAAATGATAGTACATACATACAACTATAGAAATGATAGTACATACAACTATAGAAATGATAGTACATACAACTATAGAAATGATAGTACATACATACAACTATAGAAATGATAGTACATACATACAACTATAGAAATGATAGTACATACAACTATAGAAATGATAGTACATACAACTATAGAAATGATAGTGCATACAACTATAGAAATGATAGTGCATACAACTATAGAAATGATAGTACATACATACAACTATAGAAATGATAGTGCATACATACAACTATAGAAATGATAGTGCATACAACTATAGAAATGATAGTGCATACATACAACTATAGAAATGATAGTACATACATACAACTATAGAAATGATAGTGCATACATACAACTATAGAAATGATAGTGCATACAACTATAGAAATGATAGTACATACATACAACTATAGAAATGATAGTACATACAACTATAGAAATGATAGTGCATACAACTATAGAAATGATAGTACATACAACTATAGAAATGATAGTACATACAACTATAGAAATGATAGTACATACAACTATAGAAATGATAGTACATACAACTATAGAAATGATAGTACATACAACTATAGAAATGATAGTACATACAACTATAGAAATGATAGTACATACAACTATAGAAATGATAGTACATACAACTATAGAAATGATAGTACATACAACTATAGAAATGATAGTACATACAACTATAGAAATGATAGTGCATACAACTATAGAAATGATAGTGCATACAACTATAGAAATGATAGTACATACATACAACTATAGAAATGATAGTACATACATACAACTATAGAAATGATAGTACATACATACAACTATAGAAATGATAGTACATACAACTATAGAAATGATAGTGCATACAACTATAGAAATGATAGTACATACAACTATAGAAATGATAGTACATACAACTATAGAAATGATAGTACATACATACAACTATAGAAATGATAGTACATACAACTATAGAAATGATAGTACATACAACTATAGAAATGATAGTACATACAACTATAGAAATGATAGTACATACAACTATAGAAATGATAGTACATACAACTATAGAAATGATAGTACATACATACAACTATAGAAATGATAGTACATACAACTATAGAAATGATAGTACATACAACTATAGAAATGATAGTACATACAACTATAGAAATGATAGTACATACAACTATAGAAATGATAGTACATACAACTATAGAAATAGCAAAGTTTTCATACATATTACTATTTCTTCTTCTTCCTCTTCTTCGAAAGCTCCATATCGGCCACTTGTTAAACACTCTTGTGATCTGTATGTGATCTGTATGTGATCTGAGTCTACGAGCGATTGTACATTGTTCCAGTTATGGCCTCAAAGTTGCCAGCACATCCGATTTATGCGACGCTTTTTATTTTCTAGGTTAGCTTCCCTAGGCCCTATCTCAGTGGCCTCTTACGACATGCCTTGTAGGTGGCAGTGTTACTATTCTTTGCTCCTTGAGCGCCCGACAACACTGAGCGGTTATAGAGTTTGATTATTAGCAATAAGTCAGTAAAGGAACCGCTGTTTCATAGTTGGAAGTATTATGTCAAATATGGTCTTAGATCTGTATTGTTTGTTTCATAGTTGGAAGTATTATGTCAAATATGGTCTTAGATCCGTATTGTTTGTTTCATAGTTGGAAGTATTATGTCAAATATGGTCTTAGATCCGTATTGTTTGTTTCATAGTTGGAAGTATTATGTCAAATATGGTCTTAGATCTGTATTGTTTGTTTCATAGTTGGAAGTATTATGTCAAATATGGTCTTAGATCTGTATTGTTTGTTTCATAGCTGGAAGTATTATGTCAAATATGGTCTTAGATCTGTATTGTTTGTTTCATAGCTGGAAGTATTATGTCAAATATGGTCTTAGATCTG
The DNA here is from genome assembly GCA_020796225.1 of Arion vulgaris. NCBI lineage: Eukaryota > Metazoa > Mollusca > Gastropoda > Stylommatophora > Arionidae > Arion > Arion vulgaris. The sequence continues at coordinate 23,160,941 of CM036777.1, read as the reverse complement.
TATTGTTTGTTTCATAGTTGGAAGTATTATGTCAAATATGGTCTTAGATCCGTATTGTTTGTTTCATAGCTGGAAGTATTATGTCAAATATGGTCTTAGATCCGTATTGTTTGTTTCATAGTTGGAAGTATTATGTCAAATATGGTCTTAGATCTGTATTGTTTGTTTCATAGCTGGAAGTATTATGTCAAATATGGTCTTAGATCTGTATTGTTTGTTTCATAGCTGGAAGTATTATGTCAAATATGGTCTTAGATCTGTATTGTTTGTTTCATAGTTGGAAGTATTATGTCAAATATGGTCTTAGATCCGTATTGTTTGTTTCATAGTTGGAAGTATTATGTCAAATATGGTCTTAGATCCGTATTGTTTGTTTCATAGTTGGAAGTATTATGTCAAATATGGTCTTAGATCTGTATTGTTTGTTTCATAGTTGGAAGTATTATGTCAAATATGGTCTTAGATCTGTATTGTTTGTTTCATAGCTGGAAGTATTATGTCAAATATGGTCTTAGATCTGTATTGTTTGTTTCATAGCTGGAAGTATTATGTCAAATATGGTCTTAGATCTGTATTGTTTGTTTCATAGTTGGAAGTATTATGTCAAATATGGTCTTAGATCCGTATTGTTTGTTTCATAGCTGGAAGTATTATGTCAAATATGGTCTTAGATCTGTATTGTTTGTTTCATAGTTGGAAGTATTATGTCAAATATGGTCTTAGATCTGTATTGTTTGTTTCATAGTTGGAAGTATTATGTCAAATATGGTCTTAGATCTGTATTGTTTGTTTCATAGTTGGAAGTATTATGTCAAATATGGTCTTAGATCTGTATTGTTTGTTTCATAGCTGGAAGTATTATGTCAAATATGGTCTTAGATCTGTATTGTTTGTTTCATAGTTGGAAGTATTATGTCAAATATGGTCTTAGATCCGTATTGTTTGTTTCATAGTTGGAAGTATTATGTCAAATATGGTCTTAGATCTGTATTGTTTGTTTCATAGTTGGAAGTATTATGTCAAATATGGTATTAGATCTGTATTGTTTGTTTCATAGTTGGAAGTATTATGTCAAATATGGTCTTAGATCTGTATTGTTTGTTTCATAGTTGGAAGTATTATGTCAAATATGGTCTTAGATCTGTATTGTTTGTTTCATAGCTGGAAGTATTATGTCAAATATGGTCTTAGATCCGTATTGTTTGTTTCATAGTTGGAAGTATTATGTCAAATATGGTCTTAGATCTGTATTGTTTGTTTCATAGCTGGAAGTATTATGTCAAATATGGTCTTAGATCTGTATTGTTTGTTTCATAGCTGGAAGTATTATGTCAAATATGGTCTTAGATCTGTATTGTTTGTTTCATAGTTGGAAGTATTATGTCAAATATGGTCTTAGATCCGTATTGTTTGTTTCATAGCTGGAAGTATTATGTCAAATATGGTCTTAGATCTGTATTGTTTGTTTCATAGTTGGAAGTATTATGTCAAATATGGTCTTAGATCTGTATTGTTTGTTTCATAGTTGGAAGTATTATGTCAAATATGGTCTTAGATCTGTATTGTTTGTTTCATAGCTGGAAGTATTATGTCAAATATGGTCTTAGATCTGTATTGTTTGTTTCATAGTTGGAAGTATTATGTCAAATATGGTCTTAGATCCGTATTGTTTGTTTCATAGTTGGAAGTATTATGTCAAATATGGTCTTAGATCTGTATTGTTTGTTTCATAGTTGGAAGTATTATGTCAAATATGGTCTTAGATCTGTATTGTTTGTTTCATAGTTGGAAGTATTATGTCAAATATGGTCTTAGATCTGTATTGTTTGTTTCATAGTTGGAAGTATTATGTCAAATATGGTCTTAGATCCGTATTGTTTGTTTCATAGTTGGAAGTATTATGTCAAATATGGTCTTAGATCTGTATTGTTTGTTTCATAGTTGGAAGTATTATGTCAAATATGGTCTTAGATCTGTATTGTTTGTTTCATAGTTGGAAGTATTATGTCAAATATGGTCTTAGATCTGTATTGTTTGTTTCATAGCTGGAAGTATTATGTCAAATATGGTCTTAGATCTGTATTGTTTGTTTCATAGTTGGAAGTATTATGTCAAATATGGTCTTAGATCCGTATTGTTTGTTTCATAGTTGGAAGTATTATGTCAAATATGGTCTTAGATCTGTATTGTTTGTTTCATAGTTGGAAGTATTATGTCAAATATGGTCTTAGATCTGTATTGTTTGTTTCATAGCTGGAAGTATTATGTCAAATATGGTCTTAGATCTGTATTGTTTGTTTCATAGTTGGAAGTATTATGTCAAATATGGTCTTAGATCCGTATTGTTTGTTTCATAGTTGGAAGTATTATGTCAAATATGGTCTTAGATCTGTATTGTTTGTTTCATAGTTGGAAGTATTATGTCAAATATGGTATTAGATCTGTATTGTTTGTTTCATAGTTGGAAGTATTATGTCAAATATGGTCTTAGATCTGTATTGTTTGTTTCATAGTTGGAAGTATTATGTCAAATATGGTCTTAGATCTGTATTGTTTGTTTCATAGCTGGAAGTATTATGTCAAATATGGTCTTAGATCCGTATTGTTTGTTTCATAGTTGGAAGTATTATGTCAAATATGGTCTTAGATCTGTATTGTTTGTTTCATAGCTGGAAGTATTATGTCAAATATGGTCTTAGATCTGTATTGTTTGTTTCATAGCTGGAAGTATTATGTCAAATATGGTCTTAGATCTGTATTGTTTGTTTCATAGTTGGAAGTATTATGTCAAATATGGTCTTAGATCCGTATTGTTTGTTTCATAGCTGGAAGTATTATGTCAAATATGGTCTTAGATCTGTATTGTTTGTTTCATAGTTGGAAGTATTATGTCAAATATGGTCTTAGATCTGTATTGTTTGTTTCATAGTTGGAAGTATTATGTCAAATATGGTCTTAGATCTGTATTGTTTGTTTCATAGGTGGAAGTATTATGTCAAATATGGTCTTAGATCTGTATTGTTTGTTTCATAGTTGGAAGTATTATGTCAAATATGGTCTTAGATCCGTATTGTTTGTTTCATAGTTGGAAGTATTATGTCAAATATGGTCTTAGATCTGTATTGTTTGTTTCATAGTTGGAAGTATTATGTCAAATATGGTCTTAGATCTGTATTGTTTGTTTCATAGTTGGAAGTATTATGTCAAATATGGTCTTAGATCTGTATTGTTTGTTTCATAGTTGGAAGTATTATGTCAAATATGGTCTTAGATCCGTATTGTTTGTTTCATAGTTGGAAGTATTATGTCAAATATGGTCTTAGATCTGTATTGTTTGTTTCATAGTTGGAAGTATTATGTCAAATATGGTCTTAGATCTGTATTGTTTGTTTCATAGTTGGAAGTATTATGTCAAATATGGTCTTAGATCTGTATTGTTTGTTTCATAGCTGGAAGTATTATGTCAAATATGGTCTTAGATCTGTATTGTTTGTTTCATAGTTGGAAGTATTATGTCAAATATGGTCTTAGATCCGTATTGTTTGTTTCATAGTTGGAAGTATTATGTCAAATATGGTCTTAGATCCGTATTGTTTGTTTCATAGTTGGAAGTATTATGTCAAATATGGTCTTAGATCTGTATTGTTTGTTTCATAGTTGGAAGTATTATGTCAAATATGGTCTTAGATCTGTATTGTTTGTTTCATAGCTGGAAGTATTATGTCAAATATGGTCTTAGATCTGTATTGTTTGTTTCATAGTTGGAAGTATTATGTCAAATATGGTCTTAGATCTGTATTGTTTGTTTCATAGTTGGAAGTATTATGTCAAATATGGTCTTAGATCTGTATTGTTTGTTTCATAGTTGGAAGTATTATGTCAAATATGGTCTTAGATCTGTATTGTTTGTTTCATAGTTGGAAGTATTATGTCAAATATGGTCTTAGATCTGTATTGTTTGTTTCATAGTTGGAAGTATTATGTCAAATATGGTCTTAGATCCGTATTGTTTGTTTCATAGTTGGAAGTATTATGTCAAATATGTATTAGATCCGTATTGTTTGTTTCATAGTTGGAAGTATTATGTCAAATATGGTCTTAGATCCGTATTGTTTGTTTCATAGTTGGAAGTATTATGTCAAATATGGTCTTAGATCTGTATTGTTTGTTTCATAGCTGGAAGTATTATGTCAAATATGGTCTTAGATCTGTATTGTTTGTTTCATAGCTGGAAGTATTATGTCAAATATGGTCTTAGATCTGTATTGTTTGTTTCATAGTTGGAAGTATTATGTCAAATATGGTCTTAGATCTGTATTGTTTGTTTCATAGTTGGAAGTATTATGTCAAATATGGTCTTAGATCCGTATTGTTTGTTTCATAGCTGGAAGTATTATGTCAAATATGGTCTTAGATCTGTATTGTTTGTTTCATAGCTGGAAGTATTATGTCAAATATGGTCTTAGATCTGTATTGTTTGTTTCATAGTTGGAAGTATTATGTCAAATATGGTCTTAGATCCGTATTGTTTGTTTCATAGCTGGAAGTATTATGTCAAATATGGTCTTAGATCTGTATTGTTTGTTTCATAGTTGGAAGTATTATGTCAAATATGGTCTTAGATCTGTATTGTTTGTTTCATAGTTGGAAGTATTATGTCAAATATGGTCTTAGATCTGTATTGTTTGTTTCATAGCTGGAAGTATTATGTCAAATATGGTCTTAGATCTGTATTGTTTGTTTCATAGTTGGAAGTATTATGTCAAATATGGTATTAGATCTGTATTGTTTGTTTCATAGTTGGAAGTATTATGTCAAATATGGTCTTAGATCTGTATTGTTTGTTTCATAGCTGGAAGTATTATGTCAAATATGGTCTTAGATCTGTATTGTTTGTTTCATAGTTGGAAGTATTATGTCAAATATGGTCTTAGATCTGTATTGTTTGTTTCATAGTTGGAAGTATTATGTCAAATATGGTCTTAGATCCGTATTGTTTGTTTCATAGTTGGAAGTATTATGTCAAATATGGTCTTAGATCTGTATTGTTTGTTTCATAGTTGGAAGTATTATGTCAAATATGGTCTTAGATCTGTATTGTTTGTTTCATAGTTGGAAGTATTATGTCAAATATGGTCTTAGATCCGTATTGTTTGTTTCATAGTTGGAAGTATTATGTCAAATATGGTCTTAGATCTGTATTGTTTGTTTCATAGCTGGAAGTATTATGTCAAATATGGTCTTAGATCTGTATTGTTTGTTTCATAGTTGGAAGTATTATGTCAAATATGGTCTTAGATCCGTATTGTTTGTTTCATAGTTGGAAGTATTATGTCAAATATGGTCTTAGATCTGTATTGTTTGTTTCATAGTTGGAAGTATTATGTCAAATATGGTCTTAGATCCGTATTGTTTGTTTCATAGTTGGAAGTATTATGTCAAATATGGTCTTAGATCTGTATTGTTTGTTTATACCGTCAGCACACGATGGTCAACGTTACTCCAGCCACCATTACTTCTCAGTTTGTTTATACTGTCAGCACACGATGGTCAACGTTACTCCAGCCACCATTACTTCTCAGTTTGTTTATACTGTCAGCACACGATGGTCAACGTTACTCCAGCCACCATTACTTCTCAGTTTATTTATACCGTCAGCACACGATGGTCAACGTTACTCCAGCCACATTTACTTCTCAGTTTGTTTATACCGTCAGCACACGATGGTCAACGTTACTCCAGCCACCATTACTTCTCAGTTTGTTTTCCTGGTACCCACTGGAGGCTGGGTTGTGCGCCCCCTTCCCCGGCACAGAAGTCCGACTAGTTCAGCCGGAAATCGACAATTACTGTTTAATGGGGCTGGTTTTTGTATATGTTTGATTGAATACTCTAAGTTTTTTTAAAATCTTACTCAATTTAATGCATTAATTGTTATTTATTGCTGACAAATATTAATAATATTGATATTCCTTAGCTTTAAACTGAACTTGTCAGATAATATAACCTTGTTTTAGCATGTGTTGTTTTAAAACGAATTAGTCTATATACAACAACATTGGAATGTGAGGAGCACGCGACAGTTGTGGTCTTATTTCCTAGAATTATTTACACGAGCCGCCGGCCGTATGTTATCGGAGGCCATGGCTGAATCTACCTGAGAGTCGTTACGGTGGGAAAAATATTCCACGCTCACTGTGGAATTCCACCCGATCTACGCCGTCTTAAAATATGAATGGTACATATATACATACGTACGTATGGTAAAACTTCTCCTGGCAATTCATCCTAGTGGGGAAGGTGAATGGGCAGGGACAGAACAAGACACAAACCAGATAGATGATCTGATGACTATTGGACATTGGCGTCGCTCACTGCTGGATGTTGCTAGCGACCACCACCTGGTCATACACATACACACACACACGTGGGTAGTTGAGGAGGAGGATGATGGGGAGGGGGATTGTCTGAATGAAATGATGGTGCTACACTATTCACGTTTACTATTTCAAAAAAAAAAGATATAAATGCACAAAGGATTGACTTCATTGCACTGGGTTTCCCCCACATGGCTCCGTCCCTATCCCATAAATGGACGTCATCTGTCAAGAGTGTTGCAAAAGCGCGAACTCCGTAGTTCCAGCAATAATATAAGAGATTTCATGAAAAAAATTGCACATATTACTCGGTCCGGATTCGAACCTACAGCCTTCAGACCGACAGGCAAATATCTTACCCATTCATGTCTCCTGCTCACTTCAGACCGACAGGCAAATATCTTACCCATTCATGTCTCCTGCTCACTTCAGACCGACAGGCAAATATCTTACCCATTCATGTCTCCTGCTCACTTCAGACCGACAGGCAAATATCTTACCCATTCATGTCTCCTGCTCACTTCAGACCGACAGGCAAATATCTTACCCATTCATGTCTCCTGCTCACTTCAGACCGACAGGCAAATATCTTACCCATTCATGTCTCCTGCTCACTTCAGACCGACAGGCAAATATCTTACCCATTCATGTCTCCTGCTCACTTCAAATATAAATTACTGCCCTTGATTTCATGACTTTTTGTTCGTCTAATGCAGCGTTCCTCAAAGTGGGCAGTTAACCCCCAAGTGGACGCTGAAGCGTTCTACTGGGGCGATAGTGGGTTCATGAGAATTGGGGGCGGGGAGGGTGTTCAGGCGATTAGGGGTCGGTGGCTCGTTAAGGAAGAAATGAATAATAAATATTTTAAAATAAATTATTTTCGTGATTGAATAATCATTTAAAATTTAAATTCTGCATTTAAATTCATCTTACACCCGTCTTACACGATCCATTTTTTCATACATTTTCTATTTCATGCATATAATCATTTGAAAATTGACTATGTATGACATAAATATATATATATCAACTTTCTATGTCAAGAGAAAATAGAGCATGTAATATGTGGGGAAAGAAGGAGGGCTGGCAAACTGGTTTAATGTGGAGGGCGTTACAAAGTGTATGTTGTGGGCGTTGGGTCAAAAGGTTTGAGGAACTATGCTCTAATGCAACCTCCGCGAGTACACACACAGGGGGTGGGTCTTCGAGCGCTTGAAGAAATATAATCTTTGACATTTCAAAACAGAAAATTAATTTTTTTAAATATGTATAAAAATAGTGGTAAACTAGTTCCGCTGCGAAATCAAAGGACCAGGACCAGACCGGAGTCTAAATGTCTGACTGGACAAAATGAACGATCATTTAAAGTTTCCCGCAGTCTGAGAACATTGTTTACTATTGTAACACAAGATAATTAATTCCTGTCCATTTTCTATATAGAAACGGGGTCAAGGCGCAATTCTAGGAAAACGGGCGCCAGGATTAATGAGCTGGCGCTAATCACGATCCTACTCCACCTGCACGTGGTGACCCTGGAAACAGAAAGAGGATCATGGCTGGCTAAGCGGGTAGGGATCGAGGGAGAGCTACTCTGGTATAAGTAGTGATGCAAGCAGTTATGTTATACGAGATCTACTCGCAAGAAAGACAGAAGAATCCCAGTGACTGTCTCTGTCATCTCTCGGCCGACGGATGAGCAGAAATAAATTAAAAACGAATCGTATAAAATTGACAAGCTACAAGTCGCGTCAGGAGGAAAATATTCACGTCCCCTCCAAGTAATGGTGGCAATGCCGTTGCCAGCTCTCGACAAGGATCGTCGGAAGAGATACAATGTGAAGTGACGACACAAGGGAAGATTGCAGTTAACGCCGCACAAGAGGCCAAGCGTAGATATATCTATTGGGTAAAGCTGACCGAGCGCAAATCCTTCAGTTGCGTTTTAGCGCCGAACTAAACTGTCTTCCCTGAAACAACCGGGCACGGTACTGTTGTCCTTGCAACTAACATTCCCGGAGAAACTGGGGCGGGTGATACTTGGCGAGCGCAAAATCTAAGTTGCGCTGATAATACCTAACGAAACGATCCTCCACGTTATTTGGTTAGAAAAGTAAGGCTGATATTGTAAAGATATGACAGGCTGTCCAACTCCGAACAATGGCCAATGCCGACACTTTTCACGGTGTGTTGTACGAGTAAGATGCCATCCCAGGACAAGCTTATATGCCCCAAAAAATACTGAGAAATGTTCCTAATCTGGAACATAGTCAGAAAGGCTGCACAGCTCTTTGGCGCAGTTTACAAAGCCCAAATATACGGCGAAAGATGATCGTAAAAGAGCAAATCCTAAGGCAAGCTACCCTAGTACAGAAAATGCTGGCGCTAAATCGTATGTGCTGGCCTAGTCACCATATGCGCATAATTAGGCACAAGGTAAAAAAAAACGTTCTTGTCAAAGATCACAATTATCTATATCACAATAAGAATGATCAAATTGCAACGTTAGTCGTTCTTGTCAAAGATCACAATTATCTATATCACAATAAGAATGATCAAATTGCAACGTTAGTCGTTCTTGTCAAAGATCACAATTATCTATATCACAAGAAGAATGATCAAATTGCAACGTTAGTCGTTCTTGTCAAAGATCACAATTATCTATATCACAATAGGAATGATCAAATTGCAACGTTAGTCGTTCTTGTCAAAGATCACAATTATCTATATCACAATAAGAATGATCAAATTGCAACGTTAGTTGTTCTTGTCAAAGATCACAATTATCTATATCACAATAAGAATGATCAAATTGCAACGTTAGTCGTTCTTGTCAAAGATCACAATTATCTATATCACAAGAAGAATGATCAAATTGCAACGTTAGTCGTTCTTGTCAAAGATCACAATTATCTATATCACAAGAAGAATGATCAAATTGCAACGTTAGTCGTTCTTGTCAAAGATCACAATTATCTATATCACAATAAGAATGATCAAATTGCAACGTTAGTCTTCTGTCAAAGATCACAATTATCTATATCACAATAAGAATGATCAAATTGCAACGTTAGTTGTTCTTGTCAAAGATCACAATTATATATCACAATAAGAATGATCAAATTGCAACGTTAGTCGTTCTTGTCAAAGATCACAATTATCTATATCACAATAAGAATGATCAAATTCAACGTTATCGTTCTTGTCAAAGATCACAATTATCTATATCACAATAAGAATGATCAAATTGCAACGTTAGTCGTTCTTGTCAAAGATCACAATTATCTATATCACAATAAGAATGATCAAATTGCAACGTTAGTCGTTCTTGTCAAAGATCACAATTATCTATATCACAAGAAGAATGATCAAATTGCAACGTTAGTCGTTCTTGTCAAAGATCACAATTATCTATATCACAATAAGAATGATCAAATTGCAACGTTAGTCGTTCTTGTCAAAGATCACAATTATCTATATCACAAGAAGAATGATCAAATTGCAACGTTAGTCGTTCTTGTCAAAGATCACAATTATCTATATCACAAGAAGAATGATCAAATTGCAACGTTAGTCGTTCTTGTCAAAGATCACAATTATCTATATCACAAGAAGAATGATCAAATTGCAACGTTAGTCGTTCTTGTCAAAGATCACAATTATCTATATCACAAGAAGAATGATCAAATTGGCCGCGAAGAACGAACGCAAAGAAGAAGATATATAGAAACTTTTGGGATGTCCGCGATAATTAAAGTTTGAGAACCGCTGTCCGACATGACTTTTCTCTCTCTTTCTCTCTCACACACACACATTGACAAACACATCATCTTGATTAGACTTGACTAACTTGTGTTGCTATTTTGCCCACAGTTACCGCCAAGACGACAGTGACTAACTAGACTATGTAAGTGTTACCAACTGTTCAACCCTTCTCTCTCTCTCCCTCTCTTTCTCCTCGCTCTCTCTTGCCCTCTCTCTACGTTCATCCACATCCTGTTCTGGGTACCATATATATATATATATATAGCTGTACGTGTAACAACAACAAGAGATAAAATTAGAAATGAAGAAATCAGAAGAAGACTGCATGTGAAACCAGTTATACAATTCATAAAAGAACATCAGATTCTTCTTCTTCAAACGCTCCATATCTACCCTCTTGTTAAAAATCACTCTTTGTCAAGTGTTTTTGATCTGAGCCTAAGAGCGATTGTACGTTGTACCAGTGATGCACCTACAAGTAGGCCAGTACATCAGATTTCTGCAACGCTTTTTATTTACTAGGGTATCTTACCTAGGCCCCAGCCGCCTTACAACATGCATTGTATGTAACAGTGGTACTATTCTGTGTTCCCCTACCTGTGGGCCCCGCCATCACACGGACGACAGAACAACAGATTAAATAGTTTGGACATCTGAGACAAGAATGTCTTGCTATTGACTACCACAGAGAGCCACACAGACAAATATAACCAGTACAGACCAACAGCAAGACTATCCAAAAGATGGAGCGACAGCATCAAAAACAGCCTTAAGAAAATGCATCCTTAAGAAGGCCTTTTTTTCCCGATCCAGAAGCACTTGAGGTTTTCAGCTCTTCGGCCCGGTGCCATGGACATCGTAACCCTTCGGTTCGGTGCCACGAACACCGTAAATCTGGGGAATCTGTGGCTTTTCCTGCCATCCCGCGGAATCGAACCCGCACACACAGAGGATAGTCACCCGTAGTCCAACGCGCTACGAACACGCTGGGCAGACGGGTTAAGAAGGCCTTAAGAACAGCTTACAAAGTGCATCATTAGCACAAGCACACAAAACAGGATTATTACATCTCCCCACCCCACACAAACACTTCTATAAAGAAGTAAAGGTGGAAGAGAAGAAGAACAAGCACACAGAACAAGATTATTACACTCCCCTCTCCCCCAGCCCCCCACACATCTATAAAGAAGTAAACGGTGGAAGAGAAGAAGAACAAGCAGACAGAACAAGATTATTACACTCCCCTCTTCCCCCATCTATAAAGAAGTAAATGGTGGAAGAGAAGAAGAAGAAATATATACATGATAGATTGTGATAGGACCATCATCATTGCACTTCGGTGAGTAACCATGTGTGCTTCGATTTCTTTCTTACATAGGCAGATCTCAACTGCAGTGTACAAACTCCGTAGCACCGGCGAGGGTCCCTGATGTAATTTTGAAGATGGTGAAGATATTTGTGTAAGAATGTTAATTTGAATCTCTTCTAATGAATTTTGCCTGGGCAGTGACTTTCCATCCTGATCTTATCGATTTTGAACTGCCAAGGATTTCTTTTACGTGCTCAAATTGAACATGGGACCTATGTTTTATCGTCCGTCTCCGATAGGACTAGAAACTCGATCTCACCTACACTGAGATCAGGAATCTCTGGAACTATATCCCGATGGCTCTACGAGGGAGCAAATATAAAATGTCGTTGCTATTGTAGCCTTGCTGTGTGGAGGAGGTGAAGCAATGACATATACAGACACACTATTGTTACAATGTCTATCTACCTGCACTTGTTGCATCTCATTTTCTGCTACGCTGCTTTGGACTGCCCTATTCTGCTCTTTATTTATTCTCATTGTCAACTGAGATCGGAATGAGAGTTATACAGTGCTACATAGAACCAATACTGACATACGGATGCGAGTCATGGATAATAAACAAACAGTTAGACAATTGAGATCAGAATGAGAGTTATACAGTGCTACATAGAACAAATACTGACATACGGATGTGAGTCATGTTAACAAACAGATCGAACAATCTTTGAGGGCCACAGAGATGTGGTTTTACAGAAGAATGATGAGAATCCCATGGGCTGCTAAAATGACAAATGTGGAGGTGTTGAATGAGATCAAGACACAGAGAACGCTTATGAACAATATCAGAAAGAGACAGTCATCATTTTTTCCGATATGTGATGAGAAAGTGAGGTTTAGAACACATTGTAACAACCGGTAAAATCAAGGGGAGACAAGACAGAGGAAGACAGAGAGAGAAAATGTTGAATAGTCTGACTTCATGGCACGGTAGAGCGTCAACATCTGAGATGATAGCAAATACCAGTGACGAGATTTGTGGAGATCCATAATCGTTTACACCAGCCGGCGTCTGATGATGATGATGACTACCTGGACTTGGGGGAAATGGGCATTACCTACATTACAAACAGAACGAACGACACACACTCTCTGCTCTCCGCCTTAATCACGTTTCCACAAGTCGCGCCTTAATTGTTGATTGTTTCATTGGCCCTGCACTAACAATAAATAACGCACTTAAATCGTGTCCTTTTAAAAGGAGAGAAAAAGAAAGAGAAAAAACCCCAAACTGCTGACTGGGCCAAGTTAGTGCGCTAGTCTAGTAAGACGAGGTTATCAACTTACACCTTGCAACATTTTCTAGACGTAACACGCTCCAGTACAGTGCTGATAGAAATCTTGACTGCTAGCTGTACGCACGAGGTGACACTTGTAGGGTCATACCAAAATGAATGAAAATCCTGGCATATCATTTATAGGACGTCGCCATCAACCACAGTAAACCAGCGCTCGATTTTCAAGGCACTACTTATACGTTCAGTAGTTTTTAGTTGTTTTCTGAACGGTGAGGTCTATTTTTACCCTCGTAAAAATCAAAGGGAACTAATTTGCTTCTAAACTTGCCCGCCACGTAGTTTGAACCAGGTAAGCTTAGGTTGTGATCGAGCTCACTAAAACTTCAGCTACAGACGCTGACATATTGCTCAGAAATTTAAAAAAAAACTTATGGTAAAGACAAACCACCCATGTGTTGCCAGGGCTCGTAATGGGAGCAAAGAATAGTAGCACTGCCACCTACAAGGCATGTCGTTAGAGGCGACTGGGGTAAGGGCCTAGGGAAGCTACCATAGTAACTAAAAAACGTGGCAGAACTGGCACAGCGTACACTCGCTCTTGGATCATATCCAAATCACATAGAGTGGTTAACAAGTGTGGTCGATATGGAGCGTTGGAAGAAGAAGACCAAACACTATTCATCATGATAGACGACCACTGAGTCAAAATTGTCGATTAAGTTGTCGAGTTTACCCAAAATTCGACTTTAAATTGCAGACATGTACTAAATTTGTTACAGACAAACCGAAAGTTATTGGGGTCTATCCCCAGAACAGACGCAAGCCCCGCCAATCTATAAATAGAGCTCTCTTCGTTCTCACACAAGTCAGTCTCGCGGTGTTATAGGTCAGACTAGTTCACTTTCACTAGGGGGGTGTCACTGGACGTGAGGAGGGAACGTCTTATTCAAGAAAGAGCAAAAGATAGCAGTTGTATTATTTGAGAGAAAAGAAGTTGTAAAGCAGTACAGACTAAACAAGTTGTGGTGGTGGTGGGGTGCACAGGCCCAGTTATGCCGCCGTACACTAACCGGTTACGTTGAGCGGACATTAAATACAGCATTCCTTACCGAATTGATTGACTGGTTGATTTGATCATCATTGCACTTTGGTGAATAATCTGCTTCCAACGCTCCATATCGACCACTTGTCAATCACCTCTGTGTGATTTCTATGTCATCTCAGCCTAAGAGCGATTGTACGTTGTGCCAGTTATGCGCCAACAAGTAGGCCATCTCATCTCATTTCTGCGACGCCTTTATTTACTAGGGTAGCTTCCCTAGGGCCTACATCAGTCGCTTCTTACGACATGAGTGTAGGTTGCAGTGGTAATATTCTGTGCTTCTCTTGCGGGCGCTGGTACCACACAGGCGACTTCGGTGAGTAACCATGTGTGCTCCGATCTCTTTCTTATACAGGAAGATCTCTGCTGCAGTGTACGAACTCCGTAGCACCGGCAAGGGTCGCCGATGTATATTTGAAGATCGTGAAGATATTTTTGTAGGAATTTTATTTTTAATCTTTTCTAATGAACTTTGCCGGGGCAGCGGTTTTCCAGCCTGCTCTTCACGATTTTGAACTGCCAAGAGTTCTTTTACGTGCTTAACTTGAACACAGGAACTACGTTTTATCGCCCGTCTCCGATAGGACTAGGAACTCGATCTCACCTACAATGAGATCAAGTATCTCAGAAACAAATATGACTTACCGAATGGAAAGCCCGACTAAATAAGAACGTGTTAAGAAGTCAGTCGGAGCGATTAATTCTTTCCGATGTCTAAGATTGTCTTTATATTGGATACTGATTTGGCGCTGAGATGGTTATGTTGTGTGTCCCAGTGAGCTCTGTCTGAGACTGGGGAGTATGCCAGTAATAATGACATTCTTTTGTGATGTCTTTTAGTAGCCGTGACTGACTGACTGACGCACTGTGACATAAATGTTACTAGTAAAGTAGGCCGGCAGTGGGATCTCGCTGGTAACAATTCAAACAGTAGAGTGACAAATAAAGTATTTTAGACATATCAAGAGACACGGAGAAGATCATCATGGAAGGAGGCATACGGGTAAAGATGAAAACCACGGAGAAGATGGATTCAGGATGTAACTGTTGATTTGAGCATGATAGCTGCAGAGGCAGGACATCTGGCCTATGAGAGAAAGAAATTCCCAAGGATTGTTAAGGTGGCAAAGGTTCTGCCTTGGACAAGCTTTTAATGATGAAGATGGTGAGAAGGGGGAAGAGGAGGAGGATGATAGATATGGTGTTCTCACAAACTAGTCATTTAACCTTGTCATTTACATAGACTCGATTCTCTTTTTCTTCTTTTCTTCTTTTGTCGTTACACTGCTACCGAGTTGTTGCCCAGTGTTGTGGTTTTCTGTTTCTCGATTCTCTCCAATATGTCAAATACTACTCAATGTGAGATGTGCAGCAGCGATTCGTGATAACGTCATCACGTGACACTGGTCAACAGAGACTAGGAAGCAAGCGTACGGTAACTTTCTATTTCTTTCTGTCTCTAATCTTGTTTTGTCTCACAGTGTCAGGATAAGAAGAGATTTCTAGAACAGGTTTTTGTGACACTTCTCTAATCTTGTTTTGTCTCACAGTGTCAGGATAAGAAGAGATTTCTAGAACAGGTTTTTGTGTACACTTCTCTAATCTTGTTTTGTCTCACAGTGTCAGGATAAGAAGGTATTTCTAGAACAGGTTTTTGTGTACACTTCTCTAATCTTGTTTTGTCTCACAGTGCCAGGATAAGAAGAGATTTCTAGAACAGGTTTTTGTGTACACTTCTCTAATCTTGTTTTGTCTCACAGTGCCAGGATAAGAAGAGATTTCTAGAACAGGTTTTTGTGTGCACTTCATAAAAGTATTCTCGCCACTATTATCTCTGAGATCCACCTTTTGCGTGGACAGCCTTTTACTTTGTAGTGCACTGTATGGGAGTAACATTGCTCTTTGTAGTGCACTGTATGGGAGTAACATTGCTCTTTGTAGTGCACTGTATGGGAGTAACATTGCTCTTTGTAGTGCACTAGATGGGAGTAACATTGCTCTTTGTAGTGCACTGTATGGGAGTAACATTGCTCTTTGTAGTGCACTGTATAGGAGTAACATTGCTCTTTGTAGTGCACTGTATGGGAGTAACATTGCTCTTTGTAGTGCACTGTATGGGAGTAACATTGCTCTTTGTAGTGCACTGTATGGGAGTAACATTGCTCTTTGTAGTGCACTGTATAGATAACATTGCTCTTTGTAGTGCACTGTATAGGAGAACATTGCTCTTTGTAGTGCACTGTATGGATACATTGCTCTTTGTAGTGCACTGTATAGGAGTAACATTGCTCTTTGTAGTGCACTGTATAGATACATTGCTCTTTGTAGTGCACTGTATGGAGTAACATTGCTCTTTGTAGTGCACTGTATAGGAGTAACATTGCTCTTTGTAGTGCACTGTATAGGAGTAACATTGCTCTTTGTAGTGCACTGTATGGGAGTAACATTGCTCTTTGTAGTGCACTGTATGGGAGTAACATTGCTCTTTGTAGTGCACTGTATAGGAGTAACATTGCTCTTTGTAGTGCACTGTATGGGAGTAACATTGCTCTTTGTAGTGCACTGTATGGGAGTAACATTGCTCTTTGTAGTGCACTGTATGGGAGTAACATTGCTCTTTGTAGTGCACTGTATAGGAGTAACATTGCTCTTTGTAGTGCACTGTATGGGAGTAACATTGCTCTTTGTAGTGCACTGTATGGGAGTAACATTGCTCTTTGTAGTGCACTGTATGGGAGTAACATTGCTCTTTGTAGTGCACTGTATGGGAGTAACATTGCTCTTTGTAGTGCACTGTATGGGAGTAACATTGCTCTTTGTAGTGCACTGTATGGGAGTAACATTGCTCTTTGTAGTGCACTGTATGGGAGTAACATTGCTCTTTGTAGTGCACTGTATGGGAGTAACATTGCTCTTTGTAGTGCACTGTATGGGAGTAACATTGCTCTTTGTAGTGCACTGTATGGGAGTAACATTGCTCTTTGTAGTGCACTGTATGGGAGTAACATTGCTCTTTGTAGTGCACTGTATGGGAGTAACATTGCTCTTTGTAGTGCACTGTCTCTGTTAGTAATCTGCTTATTATGTGGGCAAACCATTTAATTTGCTGTTTCTTGATGAAGTCTAGTACTGATGTTGTACCCACTTTTTTCCTGATGTCTTCGTTTCTAAACCGGTCTCTACTTGATACTCCCAGCATTCTGCGTAGATACTTCATCTCTGTCGTGACTAGTTTTCTTCTATCGTTTGATGTCAGCGTCCAGGTTTGGCACTGATAACATAATGTGGGAAGAAAGATTGTGTTGAACAATGTTCCTTTTATGTCATTGTTTAATTGATAGGACCATCATCATTGCACTTCGGCGAATAACCATGTATGCTCCCATCTCTTTCTTACACAGTAAGATCTCATCGGCAGTGCACGAACTCCGTAGCACCGGCAAGAGTTCCCGATGTCATTTTGAAGATGATGAAGATATTTTTGTAAGAATTTTAATTTTAATCTTTTATTAATTTTTCCTGGGCAGCGGATTTCCAGCCTGCTCTTTTTGACTTTGAACCGCCAAGGATTCTTTTACGTGCCCATATTGAACACGTGACCTACGTTTTATCGTTCGTCTCGCTCACTGATCTCGATCTCACCTAGCAAATCAATATAAACATGTAGCTGTTGAATATAACTATAGAGGACAGGTCTGAGGTTGAATGAGGTGTGTCTAAGTTTAAATCCCCTAATACACAAACAAGGACTGTAATTGTAGAAGTTACTGTGTAATATAACATGTCACCCCCTCCCACGACATAACAGAAGTAATGACATTCGCTAGAGAGGAAAACGCTACCAATATCTCCATCGACAATCGCCACTTACAACAAGTCAAATACTTTACATATCTAGGGAGCATATTTTTTTTAATGCAAACGGAAGAATAACTAATGAAATTCAACACAGATGCAACAAAGCAAATCAAATGATAGGACAAATGGCGCCAATTTTAAAATGCAAACATGTCACCATGAACACAAAAAGAGCAATGTTCAACACAATCTTTCTCCCGACATTATGTTATCAGTGTCAAACCTGGACACTGACATCACATGATAGAAGAAAACTAGTCACAACAGAGATGAAGTATCTACGCAGAATGCTGGCTGTAACAAGAAGAGACCGGTTGAGAAATAAAGACATCAGGAGAAATGTAGGTACAACATCAGTACTAAACTTCATCAAGAAACAACAAATTAAATGGTTCGGTCATATAAGCAGATTACCAACAGACAGTGCACATCAAAGAGTAATGTTACTCCGATACAATGGATACAACGCAAAAGGCCGGTGGTGCACAAGGTGTACTTCAGAGATAACAGAGGCGACGAAAGACACTATTTATGAAGCGCACATAAGGGCTCGTTCTAGAAATCTCTTCTTATCCTGACGCTGTGAGGTAAAACATGATTAGAGAAAAGAAAAAGAAATAAACGAATCCGCCAGTTTTTGTGTCATGAGATTGTCTGCGTCCACCATCATCATCAAAGAATTTGTCCTGAGCAGAACTTTGCCACCCCAACAGTCCTTCGGAATTTCTCTCTCTCGTAGGACAGATGTCATGTCTCTGCAGACGTCATGTTCAAACCATCAGTTACATCCTGAATCCATCTTCTCCGTGGTCTTCCTCTTCTCCACTTTGCCGGTATGTCTTCTTCCATGATGATCTTCTCCAGCCCTTCATGTCTTTTTATATGTCCAAAATATCTCAATTTTCTCTTTCTTATTTGTAGCAGTCCTTCAGTTTTCTTTGATATACGATTTCAAAATAGACACAAGAGTTCCCTAGTTGTATCCATCCATATAGGAAGTGGGTGGGATCTCTACAATAATCATATAGGAAGAGGGTGGGATCTCTACGATAATCATATAGGAAGTGGGTGGGATCTCTACAATAATCATATAGGAAGAGGGTGGGATCTCTACGATAATCATATAGGAAGTGGGTGGGATCTCTACAATAATCATATAGGAAGAGGGTGGGATCTCTACGATAATCATATAGGAAGAGGGTGGGATCTCTGCGATAATCATATAGGAAGAGGGTGGGATCTCTACGATAATCATATAGGAAGAGGGTGGGATCTCTGCGATAATCATATAGGAAGAGGGTGGGATCTCTGCGATAATCATATAGGAAGAGGGTGGGATCTCTACGATAATCATATAGGAAGTGGGTGGGATCTCTACGATAATCATATAGGAAGAGGGTGGGATCTCTACGATAATCATATAGGAAGAGGGTGGGATCTCTACGATAATCATATAGGAAGAGGGTGGGATCTCTACGATAATCATATAGGAAGAGGGTGGGATCTCTACGATAATCATATAGGAAGAGGGTGGGATCTCTACAATAATCATATAGGAAGAGGGTGGGATCTCTACGATAATCATATAGGAAGAGGGTGGGATCTCTACGATAATCATATAGGAAGAGGGTGGGATCTCTACAATAATCATATAGGAAGAGGGTGGGATCTCTACGATAATCATATAGGAAGAGGGTGGGATCTCTACGATAATCAATAGGAAGAGGGTGGGATCTCTACAATAATCATATAGGAAGAGGGTGGGATATCTACGATAATCATATAGGAAGAGGGTGGGATCTCTACGATAATCATATAGGAAGAGGGTGGGATCTCTACAATAATCATATAGGAAGTGGGTGGGATCTCTACGATAATCATATAGGAAGAGGGTGGGATCTCTACAATAATCATATAGGAAGTGGGTGGGATCTCTACAATAATCATATAGGAAGTGGGTGGGATCTCTACCATAATCATATAGGAAGAGGGTGGGATCTCTACAATAATCATATAGGAAGAGGGTGGGATCTCTACAATAATCATATAGGAAGTGGGTGGGATCTCTACAATAATCATATAGGAAGAGGGTGGGATCTCTACAATAATCATATAGGAAGTGGGTGGGATCTCTACAATAATCATATAGGAAGAGGGTGGGATCTCTACGATAATCATATAGAAAGAGGGTGGGATCTCTACGATAATCATTAATATATATTACACAGGGTTCCCCAGTTGTATCCATCCATATAGGAAGAAGGTGGGGATCTCTAGGGTTCCCCAGTTGTATCCATCCATATAGGAAGAAGGGTGGGATCTCTAGGATAATCATTAATATAATATGTAGGCTATTCACGATAACAGACCAGCACGCTATCGTGACCTCGCGACCTGAATTTAAGTTCAGAGAAGGTCAGGTCTGCTTAGATCCTCAGAACCACTCCGGACAAACCACGAGCCAGTATTAACGAGACTAAGTAACCATGTCCGCCGCTGCTTGTGTTCTGCTCCAGTTCAAGCAGACTATACGTGTAAATATGTTGAGCAGACAGTCTTTGCTTGGTCCAATACAGGAGCCAGTAAAGTGTGCGCGCGCGCATGTTCAAATCTCATTCCTTTCTTACACTCCCTCCCCAAATTACTGCGAAGATCTACCCACTCAACCACTTGTATACCAATCTTTATAAGAAAAACAACAATCTCCAGTAATTAATCAAACTGGCAGAAGAAGAACAAGTAGAAGAAGAGTGCTAGACAAGGATACTTCGTTCTATCAGCGAGAGAGAGAGAGAGAGAGACGGGGGAGAAGGGGAGAAGGGAAGAAGACATAAAGGTTAGGTCAGGTCACACCGCGTCAGACGGCAGTTTCGGTTAGGTCACGAATGGTTTGAGCACGAAGCAAACGCGCCATCTCCCAGTTACCGGGTTTTGAATATATTCAAACAGGACGCTTGGGTTCTCTTCTACCAGCAGACGACAGACAGACATAACTCTGGCAGAGAGACAGCAAGTAGTTGGGGATACCACAACAAGAACATATATATCTACTACTACTACTACTACTGCTACTACTAGTAGTAATATAGTCTTTGATTCTAATATTTCATTTGATGCTCACAATGTGTCTGGTGTAGTATTATTATATGCCGACAATCATATTTCATTTCAAGGATACACCCCCGTGAGATAGTTTAGTATAAGTCAATCTAAACACTGCAGCCAATCTGAGAGCTATACGGAGAATAAGGTTCATAGTCACGTCTCTGTGTGTAGTAATTACATGGTCACGTTTCTGTGTGTAGTAATTACATGGTCACGTCTCTGTGTGTTGTAATTATATGGTCACATCTCTGTGTGTAGTAATTACATGGTCACGTCTCTGTGTGTAGTAATTACATGGTCACGTTTCTGTGTGTAGTAATTACATGGTCACGTTTCTGTGTGTAGTAATTACATGGTCACATCTCTGTGTGTAGTAATTACATAGTCACGTTTCTGTGTGTAGTAATTACATGGTCACGTTTCTGTGTGTAGTAATTACATGGTCACGTCTCTGTGTGTTGTAATTATATGGTCACGTTTCTGTGTGTAGTAATTACATGGTCACGTCTCTGTGTGTAGTAATTATATGGTCACATCTCTGTGTGTAGTAATTACATGGTCACATCTCTGTGTGTAGTAATTATAGGTCACGTTTCTGTGTGTAGTAATTACATGGTCACGTCTTTGTGTGTAATAATTATATGTCACGCTCTGTGTGTAGTAATTAATAGGTCACGTCTTTGTGTGTAGTAATTAATGGGCACGTTCTGCGTGTAGTAATTTATAGTCACGTTTTGTGTGTAGTAATTATATGTCACGTCTCTGTGTGTAGTAATTAATGTCACGTCTCTGTGTGTAGTAACTATATAGTCACGTCTTTGTGTGTAGTAATTATATAGTCACGTCTCTGTGTGTAGTAACTATATAGTCACGTCTCTGTGTGTAGTAACTATATAGTCACGTCTTTGTGTGTAGTAATTATATAGTCACGTCTCTGTGTGTAGTAACTATATAGTCACGTCTTTGTGTGTAGTAATTATATAGTCACGTCTTGGTGTAGTAATTATATAGTCACGTCTCTGTGTGTAGTAATTATATAGTCACGTCTCTGCGTGTAGTAATTATATAGTCACGTCTCTGCGTGTAGTAATTATATAGTCACGTCTCTGTGTGTAGTAACTATATAGTCACGTCTCTGCGTGTAGTAATTATATAGTCACGTCTCTGTGTGTAGTAATTATATAGTCACGTCTCTGTGTGTAGTAATTATATAGTCACGTCTCTGTGTGTAGTAATTATATAGTCACGTCTCTGTGTGTAGTAATTATATAGTCACGTCTCTGTGTGTAGTAATTATATAGTCACGTCTCTGCTGTAGTAATTAATAGTCACGTCTTGGTGTAGTAATATATAGTCACGTCTTGTGTGTAGTAATTATATAGTCACGTCTCTGCGTGTAGTAATTCTAGTCACGTCTGTATTATGCGTGGTAATTATAAGTCACGTCTCTGGTGTAGTTTAATAGTCACGTCTCTGCTGTATAATTATATGACCACTTGTCCCTCTTGTGATTGTATGTATTATCTAAGCATGCGTTCCGTTATAATAATAGCCAGCCCTCGTGTTCTGGACGTTTTTTATTTATAGTAGCTTCCTGTGTAATAGTGTTCACGTCCATCCTTGCGTGATAAGTGCAGGACGTCTATTCTATAGCCATCCTTGTGTAGGCTACAGGTCATCTTGCGTGTATTCTTCTAGAGCTCCCTATGCCATGTTCACCATGCCTTGGGTTGCAGGGTGATCTATCTCTTGACGCTTGCGCCAGTTGATGGATCAAGGCAGCACCTCGATTTCTGCGACGTTTATAGGGTGCTAGGTAACTATGCCTTACGCCATGCCTTGTAGGCTGCAGGGTCTATTCTTACGCCATGCCTTGTAGGCTGCAGGGTGCTATTCTTACGCTATGCCTTGTAGGCTGCAGGGTGCTATTCTTACGCCATGCCTTGTAGGCTGCAGGGTGCTATTCTTACGCCATGCCTTGTAGGCTGCAGGGACTATTCTTACGCCATGCCTGTAGGCTGCAGGGTCTATTCTTGCATGCTGACCCTGCATTGCTGCCTGTGTATGGCGCTGCAGGGGTGCTATTCTTACGCCATGCCTTGTAGGCTGCAGGGGTGCTATTCTTACGCCATGCCTTGTAGGCTGCAGGGGTACTATTCTTACGACATGCCTTGTAGGCTGCAGGGGTACTATTCTTACGCCATGCCTTGTAGGCTGCAGGGGTGCTATTCTTACGCCATGCCTTGTAGGCTGCAGGGTGCTAGTGCCTTGGTCAGCTTACGCATCCTGTAGGCTAGGGTACCTCTACCCATCCTTGTAGGCGTCTGCGTGTTGGGGTCAGCACCACAGTTCGAGTAATTACAGTCCGCTCTGTGTGAAGCAATTATATGGCCACGCCTCTGTATGTAGTAATGACATGGTCACGCCTCTGTATGTAATAATAACATAGTCACGTCTCTTAAGTACTGTTTTCAGTTACGCCTCTGAAAGTAGTGATTTCAGTTACGCCTGTGAATATAGTGATTTCAATTACGCCTCTGAATGTAGTGATTTCCTTTACGCCTCTGAAAATAGTGATTTCAGTTACGCCTATGTATGTAGTACTTGGTGTGTAGTTACATTAGTTTAACAATCGTCGTGATCCGATAGCAATTTGTCTTCATCTGTACAATGTCACAATGTACTACGTACAATAGAGATACCACATACATTATATGTATACTGTATATATATGTTGAGCTCAGCAAGTTTGGTGATATGTTATAAGTAGGTTAGTTTGTGCGTCTAACATTGGATTTCATTGTGAGTTGGGAGAAATTTCGGATTCGTTGCCAGAGCTACTGTGTACGTGGTCATTCAGCAAATCATCACCGAGATACTTGTTAGTCACAAATCGGACTGAATTCAGAGGATATGTTCGCATTTCTCCAATGTTATGATGATAGTGAGTTGTGAGGTAGCTGGTATATATATTTCTCCAATGTTATGATGATAGTGAGTTGTGAGGTAGCTGGTATATATATATATATTTCTTATTAGTCTAGTACCGTATTAGTTGCAGGGTCTCTGTGGCGTAGAGGTTAGGTGCTCGTCTCTCGTGCTAAAGGTACCAGGTTCGATCCCTCGTGGAGCCATCTGGCTATTTTCTAGAGATCCTGATCTTAGTATAGGTGAGATCGAGCTCTTAGTCATATCGGAGACGGACGATAAAACGTAAGTCCCGTGTTCAATTTGAGCACGTAAAAGAATCCTTGGCAGTTCAAAATCGAAAAGAGCAGGCTGGAAAGCTGCTGATAAAATTCATTAGAAAAGATTAAAAATAAAATATTTTCAAAATGACATCGGGGAACCTCGCCGGTTCTAGGGTACACTGCAGCTGAAATCTCCATGTGTAAGAAATAGATGGGTGCACACATGGTTACTCACAGAAGTGCAATGATTATGGTGCTATCAATTAGTCTTGTAGGCCCAGTTGTATAACGACAAGGGTTATATAAGAAAAACTGGCAAGCAGAAATAGTCATCGGAACTGTGTGTGTAGAGAAAGCTAACTAGAGTTCTTGTCAACCTAGCTAGGGTGTCTATCAGTGTGTGCGTGTGTCTGTGTGTGTAGAGAAACCCAACTAGAGTTCTTGTCAACCTAACTAGGGTGTCTATCAGTGTGTGCGTGTGTCTGTGTGTGTAGAGAAACCCAACTAGAGTTCTTGTCAACCTAGCTAGGGTGTCTATCAGTGTGTGCGTGTGTCTGTGTGTGTAGAGAAACCCAACTAGAGTTCTTGTCAACCTACTAGGTGTCTATCAGTGTGTCGTGTGTCTGTGTGTGTAGAAAGCCAACTAGGTTCTTGTCAACCTAGCTAGGGTGTCTATCAGTGTGCGTGTGTCTGTGTGTAGAAACCCAACTAGAGTTCTTGTCAACCTAGCTAGGTGTGTTGATGGTGTCATTAATGCCTATCAGTGTGTGCGTGTGTCTGTGTGTGACTTGAAACGTGTTGGAGTATAGATAAGTCGTCTGAAGTATATCTTCTCTTCTACACGCGACGTCTAGACGATGCAGGATGTGTGTGTGTATGGGTTTCTCGATATTTTCAAATTCAAATCTGTGTGCATGTCGGTCACGTGACTCATGCAACTGTGGAGAAGCAGGCATGGTGATTGGATAAGCTGCTATACAACAACGCTAAACTGGAATATATCAAACACTGACCATGCTGTCATGATCGTCAACACGCAACATCATTATCATCACCAGCAGCTGGTCAACCAGTTGTTCTTGTCTACTACTAGCAGTAGTTGTACTTGTCTGGTGCAGACAATAAGGTGGGTAATACTTAGACTATGCTATATCATTGCGTGTGTGTATGTCAGTGTGTGAATGTGCGTGCGCGCACAGCAACAAATATATATATATAATAATAATAATTCCTCTCGTACCGTTATACGTTACATAGGGCCACCAAGCAATTTCTCCATACCGCTCTATCCTAGGCAACTCGCTCAATCTCCTCCATGGAACTGAGATCGATATTTCCTGCCTCTCTCAGCAAAGTTCGTTTCAGGGTCTCCTTAGGTCGATCTCTCTTTCAAGAACCCTTTGTATCCCACTTCAATGCCTGCTTTGATATTCGTTGATCATTTCTCCTCAGGGTGTGTCCAACATATCTGCATCTTCTCTTTCTTATAACAGTTGTCACTAGTGGTTGACCAGACATGTCTCTGATTTCATCACTTCTCCTGAATTCGTTCCATCTTATATTCATTATTTTTCGCAGACATCTATTTTCAAATGCATTCAACTTGCTTTCTATATCTTTTAGTCATTTTCCAACTCTCACTGGCATATGTTAGGATTGATACAACATTTGAATTGAAAATTCATAATTTAGTTTTAATACTATATAACTTGCAGTTGCATATTTTATTTAAACTGTTAAAAGCTGATGTTGCTTTGACAATTATATATATATAGCTAATTGTAATCTTGTGTTGCTACGAAAGGAGTTCATTCTGATTGTTCTTGTATGTTGGTATACATGTTCTTCTTCTTCTTCGAACGCTCTATATTCTTATACATCTCCAGTTATTCATTCGCTCTTTAGTTCATACCGTCGACCGAGTGGTTACCGGGGCCCAAATTGGAGTGTAAAGAATAGAACCACTGTTATTTGTCACGCATGTCGTAAGAGGCGACTAAGGCGGTTTGTAATGGTAATGGTAACTACCCCACACCGTAAAAAAACCACTATATGCTGCAGAACGGAAAGTGAACCGAGTAAATGCTGGCTGAAACCGGACACATCGCCAAAAGATAAGCACCAGATCTGTAAATGGGGCTGACGATGTGATGTAAAACACACCAATGCTAGGGCTACACGAATCAGATTTCCACATGAATAGAATTTATGTGAAGATCTGGTACATCGGTCTGGGCGGTGGTATCAAGAGAGAGAGAGAGAGAGTTCATACCGTGACGTCACATACTTCATACCATTCGTCTTCTTCGAACGCTCCATATCGACAACTTGTTAAACCACTCTGTGTGATTTGTATGTGATCTGAGCCTATGAATGATTGTACGTTGTGCCCGTTATGCGCCTATAAGTAGGCTAGCACCTACGATTTCTACGACGTTTTTTATTTACTAGGGTAGCTTCGCTAGGTCCCTCGCTTCTTACGACATGCGTGTAGGTCGCAGTGTTATTATTCATTGCTCCTTGCGAGTCCGGCAACACACGGGCGCCTACACACTCTGATATAACCAGAACAAGGTTCGCCTTAGGTTGAAAGACGCGCCTCGGCAAATCCCCACATAACAGACAATATGTAATATGTAAGTTTAGTGATGGACAATGGTCACTACACCCCATCTAACTCGACATAACAGACAATATATAATATGTTAGTTTAGTGATGGACAATGGTCACTACACCCCATCTAACTCGACATAACAGACAATATATAATATGTTAGTTTAGTGATGGACAAATCATAGTCACTACACCCCATCTAACTCGACATAACAGACAATATATAATATGTTAGTTTAGTGATGGACAAATCATGGTCACTACACCCCATCTAACTCGACATAACAGACAATATATAATATGTTAGTTTAGTGATGGACAAATCATGGTCACTACACCCCATCTAACTCGACATAACAGACAATATATAATATGTTAGTTTAGTGATGGACAAATCATGGTCACTACACCCCATCTAACCGATTGTCTATCAGTGCTCTGATTTGATATGATTAATTGATAGGACCATCATCATTGCACTTCGGTGAGTAACCATGTGTGCTTCGATCTCTTTCTTACACAGGAAGATCTCAACTGCAGTGTACGAACTCCGTAGCATCGGCGAAGGTCCCAGATTTCATTATGAAGATGGTGAAGATATTTGTGTAAGAATGTTATTTAAAAAATTCTTTCCTAATGAATGTTGCCCGGGCAGTGGCTTTACATCACCATCTTCTCTATTTTTTGTCACGGGTTCTTTTACGTGCTCAAATTTAACACAGGACCTACGTTTTATCGTCCGTCTCCGATAGGACTAGGAACTCGATCTCACCTACACTAAGATGAGGTATCTCTGGAAAAATATCCAGATGGCTATCCAGCCATATATGTATATAGATGATGTCTAGAGATATAGAAATGAGAGATGGTAAAACTAACTATAAGTGTGTATAAGAGAGAGCGCGAGAGAGAAAGAGTGGGAGACAGACAGAAGTATCATCAACTGTATACATCTAACACAAACGCGAGAGAAAGAGTGGGAGACAGACAGACAGACAGACGTATCATCAACTGTATACATCTAACATAAAGAAGAAGAAGAATAAGAAACTAGTGGAGTAGTGTGCAATGTCAGCAGTTTGTGTTTGAGGAGAGAAAAACCATCTTCCACATTAGAAATAACAAGAATAGCTAAACTAACATTCGTATTTCAGTGCAGAAAGAGCAAGCACAGCCAGGACAGGGGGTGGGGGGCGCAATGAGAATACACATTGTGTATCTCTCTCTCTCTCTCTCTCTCTCTCCGTGTGTCTGTGAGTTGGAGAAAGTTGTAATTAATATGCACTACAAATCCACTTGAGCACACACACAGAGAGAGAGAGAGAGAGAGACTGTGTGATATAAAACGTGAGAGCTCTGTTGTAGAGCATCAATCAGATCAGACATGCTACAGTATAATCCAGTAGATGGAGGTAATATCAAGTATATGGGTATCTGTGTCAAATACGTTATTTCTGTACTGGAAGCCACTGCAAGACAAAATCTCTTCCACAGGCGGGGGTGGGAGGGCGGCGAGAGATGGAGTGGTCATCATCATACATAGCCTGTCCCGAGCAGAAACGTTGTCACTTTAACAGTTCTTTGGAATTTCTCTCTCTCATAGGCCAGATGTACCGCCTCTGCAGCCGTCATTTTCAAAACTTCAGTTACATACTGAATCCATCTTCTCCGTGGTCTTCCTCTTCTCTTTGCTGGGATGTCTCCTTCTATGATGGTCTTCTCCAGCCCTATGTGTCACTTTATATGTCCAAAATATTTCAATTTTTTCTTTCCTATTTATAGCATCAGCCAGTTCTATTTAATTTCTGAGTTCTTTCTGGATAGATCTATTTGTTTTCTTCTCTGTCCAAGATATATGGAAGACTTTTCTGTAACACTTATATTCAAAAGCACATATATGTTTTCCACTGCCTTGTTAAGGTAGAAGGGTATATGTAGGGTCCAAATCTCGAATTTTCATCACGGAATCAAAATTTCAGAAGTATACTATAAGTATGGACTTTACAATTTAAAAAAAAAACATTGAAGATTAATTATGCAAATTAGCTATATAATATGTCCGCCACAGTACATATATTATAAATCTTTTTAAATTTGCATAACTATGGTGTTTATTTCTAGATTTGACTGAAACTTGTCACATGGATTGCATTATATGTAGATTGATGGCCTGAAGTAGAATGATAGGGCATAGACAAAATGTTTTTGTAATGAATTTTAAACAAATATCTAGTCCAATATTTGTGCCTCATTATATATGCATAATGGTCATAAAACCATAACTATGAATTCAATTTTGTCCATTCTAGGTCAGCCCTGCAATAGTTTATGATAGATGGTTGTTTTAAATTTCAAGCATTGAATGCATTGATGGAGAGTTATCTTATTTTAAAGATCACAACTTAGGGTAAAACATAATTCTGAGAAAACGAAGACAAACTGAAAAAGTACTCACTATTTGTAGTTTAATGACCTCCGGTTGAATAAAGGTCTCATTCTATTGCTGCTGTAGTGTCTATGAATCCCTTTCGCAGTGCTCTCAAAGTCTTTCTCATCTTTTTTTTATCTTTCCTAGAATTTGGTGATACATCCAGATATCCGCGTCTCGTCTCGTTTTGTTGATAATCTCATAGTGTGGTATCCAAAAAATTCTAATCTTTCAAACAAATGTACTATTGATCCTGCCCCATCGTTAAAATATGATATTGCACTAAATACAGCCTCCTCTATTGTCTCTCTTTCCACATACACTTCTTTAGAACATCGCTGCCATATCAATTTGTTCAGTGCTTCATTGCTATTTTGTGTCTTCCCGTGCAAACATTTCCTCAATAGATCCTCATTCGATAAATCTGTCAAAACTGGTTGTATTAAAATCCATGACAGCCTGTGGAAGTTCATGTCTATGACTATATTTTCCTGGATTTAACTTTTACTTGCACCATGAATCATTTGGGCAACCGCCGTGGTTTGGGTTGACATCAGTCGAACTGACATGAGGAAGAACAGCCATTACGTCGCACAACATTTTATCTAAATTTCCTGGATTCTGTCTAATTGCAAAGCCATAATAATTTTGAAGAGTGTCTATCTTTTTATC
This sequence comes from Arion vulgaris, assembly GCA_020796225.1. Taxonomy (NCBI): domain Eukaryota; kingdom Metazoa; phylum Mollusca; class Gastropoda; order Stylommatophora; family Arionidae; genus Arion; species Arion vulgaris. The sequence goes on along the minus strand of CM036777.1, from coordinate 23,131,225 downwards.
AGTAAGTCTCCCAATTCCCCCTAAACCTTTTGCATCATCCAGCTTTAGTCGTTTGTTTTCATTTTTCAACTTCCGCAATCTTTTCTGAACGTGTCCAACACACTCCAGCTTTTCAATCTCTAAATTCCCATATGGCTTTGTTTCCAGGACTTTCTTGAAAGATACAGAATCTCCATCACCCAAATACTGTTTATATCGTAGCTTTCTCATTTGTTCTGACCGACTAAATGTACGAACGGCTCCAACTGCCTCCATTGCCCCGGCACTTCCTGTATGGTTTATTTTGCAGATGTGTGTAAGCTTCCACTTTTCATAGTCCACAGATTCCTTCTTTGTCTCCCAGTGCTGACATCCTTTACAAATATTTGTAAGAACTTAAGCATCAACACACTTTCCAGTGTCCACTGATATTGCAGTCACCACTCCATGATGGCTTGCGTGACCCCAACGTTGCCAGGACCCATCTAATGACACTGCACAGTCTGCGGCATTTGACTCAGTAGGTATATCATTCACCATGCCAGATGTCTTGAGCTCTCTTACTTCCTTTGCAGCAGCATTCATGCTTTCCATTGCAATGTCCTTGCTGAATGGATTTTGTGTAGAGTTCTACTGTAGGTTTTTCTTGTCATGGGTTGACTTGAGTTCAAATACATATAAAAATTCTGCAGAGCCCTATGACCTCTCCCAATAGAGCGCACAAATGCTACCATTCTCACATTTACTTCTTTGAGTTTGTGAGTAGCTGTAGATGATCCATCAGAAGTGTTAAAATTGATATTCCACTCTCCACATTCCAAGCATTTTATTCTAATGTCATGACAAAAACCATTTCGAGTTTGTTCCACGAGCTCACATGTCAGTGAGTACTGACAACATTTTCACATCTAAAGTTACTACATAAAAACTCGAACAGCAGCTTTACATCAATAAGGATAAACCCATGTCCTTTGTTGTCTTGATCACACTGTGTTTCACTTTCAAATACTTTAATTTTCTTTACAGAGGAGCAGACAGGCTCAGTGTATTCACTATCGACAACAGGTGCATCACGTTTGTTTATCTCTAGCTTATCTGATTTAGTGTACCGGTTTCCACAAAACTTACGCTTACCAGATTTTCTATTATGTTTCTTGTTTCCCATTATGAAGAAAAGAAATGTTACTAACCACTATCACATTATGATAAACAAGTATATAGTATCAAACAGATATAATGTTGGGGAAAATACACAATGTTAGTAGAAATTTTCAAAAAGAAATCTAGTCGACAGACAATTTTGAATGTTCGTAGCAAATCACAGAGCGACTTCCCTTGAGAACACGGTGTATATGGACTTTTGTTTGCCAGAGTATAATTATAATTTTGCAGTTTTAAGCTTGAGAATTGTTACGTTCTGAAGGTATTCACATAGTAACCTAATGTAAACATTGGTTGCTATGCAAATCCCTCAAGGGGGTGTGTATAGAGAAACACTGATTCCTCTCAAAGCAGAGTACATATATGCTTCTTTTAATTATTTGATATACTGGGATATGTCACAGATGAATTTGAGCAAGAAAAAAACCCATGGTAGTTAAAAAAAAAGTTTTTCCATATAATCTTCTACCTTAAATGTCCATGCTTCACACCTATACGTTGCCACTGTGAATATGCATGCTCTTAGTATTCTGATCTTTGTTTTCCTATCAGTTCCGGTTCATACTGTTTTTAGTTGTTTAATTTTTGGTAAAGCCATGTTTTATCTTTAAATTTATTTCATTCCATCTGTTGCTAGCAGTGAACCAAGATATTCAAAACTGTTCACATTTTCTACGTTCTCTCCATTGATCCAGCGGCTTACGTGGATATACTGTCCTGGGCATGCGGGTGTTTACGGTAATGAGAGAGCGAACAGGCTTGCATCAACAGCATCGATTGTTGGGGAGTTGAAGATGGATAAGGGGATATTCTTCGGTCTCTTCGAGACTCTCTGTTGGATGAGGACACTAAAATCGATGTTGAATCGATCAAGCGATTTAAGCAGTTTGGAATTACCCTTTGTTCAAGTCGAACTGGATGCCTGAGAGACAGAGGAGAGGGGTGTTTAATCAGCGAGCCACAGGAACCATCAGTATGCATACTCTTCGATATCTGTTGGGGAGACTGAGCACCTATGGGTTTGCCCGGAGTGCAATGACGTCAGTTTAGTAACCAATAACTCCATTGATAAAAACATATTTTGTCATGCTTGTTTTATGCCTTGTCATTATTTTAGTTTTTGCCACAATGAGATATAGATTTTGTTGTTCGCTATTCTCTCGCACTTCCATTATTAATTTTTCAATACCTTTTTGTGATGTCGGGATAGTAACACTGTATCGTCATCATATCTTAGTTCAGGTATTTCTTTTCCTACGATTATAAATGGATGGTGTATATTTGAGAGATGAGGTAGATAAATGAATAAATATGTATGAAATCCGATGATATATATTTGAGAGATGAGGTAGATAAATGAATAAATATGTATGAAATCCGATGGTATATATTTGAGAGATGAGGTTAGATAAATGAATAAGTATGTATGAAATCCGATGGTATATATTTGAGAGATGAGGTAGATAAATGAATAAATATGTATGAAATCCGATGGTATATATTTGAGAGATGAGGTAGATAAATGAATAAATATGTATGAAATCCGATGATATATATTTGAGAGATGAGGTTAGATAAATGAATAAGTATGTATGAAATCCGATGATATATATTTGAGAGATGAGGTAGATAAATGAATAAATATGTATGAAATCCGATGATATATATTTGAGAGATGAGGTAGATAAATGAATAAATATGTATGAAATCCGATGATATATATTTGAGAGATGAGGTAGATAAATGAATAAATATGTATGAAATCCGATGATATATATTTGAGAGATGAGGTAGATAAATGAATAAGTATGTATGAAATCCGATGGTATATATTTGAGAGATGAGGTAGATAAATGAATAAATATGTATGAAATCCGATGATATATATTTGAGAGATGAGGTAGATAAATGAATAAATATGTATGAAATCCGATGATATATATTTGAGAGATGAGGTAGATAAATGAATAAATATGTATGAAATCCGATGATATATATTTGAGAGATGAGGTTAGATAAATGAATAAATATGTATGAAATCCGATGATATATATTTCACCATAAGCTGATTCTCTATATGACATCGCAGTATTCTCTCGCATTAAATATATGACATCGCAGTATTCTCTCTCATTAAATATATGACATCGCAGTATTCTCTCTCATTAAATATATGACATCGCAGTATTCTCTCGCAGTATTAAATCAAACTTGATATCTCAAATGATATTGGGATATGACTAGCGAAACTATCTGCTCCAGTCAGCTTCTTCTTCGAACGCTACATGTCAACCACTTATTGTTTAACACTCTATGTGATCTGAGCCTAAGATCGATTGTAAGTTGTTCCAGTTATGAAATGACAAACATGGCTTTACAAAAAATGTAACTAAAATCAGTATGGAACGGAACTGATAAGAAAACAAAAGATCAGAATACTAAGAGCATGCAGATTCCCAGTGGCAACGTATGGGTGTGAAGCATGGACATTTAACAAGGCAGTGGAAAAACATATATGTGCTTTTGAATATATGTGTTACAGAAGAGCCCTCCGTATATCATGGACAGAGAAGAGAACAAATAGATCTATCCAGAAAAAAACTCAAAATTAAAGAAAACTGGCTGATGCTACAAATAAGAAAGATAAAATTGAAGTATTTTGGACATATAAAGTGACACAAAGGGCTGTAGAAGACTATCATGGAAGGAGACATACCGGCAAAGATAAGAAGAAGACCACGGAGAAGATGGATTAAGGATATAACTGATGGTTTGAACATGACAGCTGCAGAGGCTTATGAAAGAGATAAATTCCGAAGGACTGTTGGGATGACAAGTTCTACTCAGCAGGACAAGCTATTTGATGATGATGATGATGATGAGATTCACTAGGCCCCTATCTCAGTCGCCTCTTACGACACATGTCTTGTAGATCGCAGTGTTACTATTCTTTGCTCACCTTGCGAGTCACGACAACACCCGGGGCGTGGTCCAGTTGAACCTGTCATATGATTTACTTATCTATCTGTCTGTCTATCTATCTGTGGTAATACTAATGAATATCTCTGACTGTGTGTGTGTGTGCTATGTATATAATATAGTTACAGTAAAGAAAGATGGTGGTAGTAGTCCAGTTACTTCTCTATATTACAGAATAACATTGAACAATCAATGTTACAGTTATTGCCCTTGGAACAGTGCCGTCGCACCACGCCAGCATCAAGACACAAGCATTGATGACATTACAAACACTGTTGTGTCCTGATATATATGCAATGCTTGAATTCTTCAACATTGATGACAGAGATTCATCATATTTTGACCCGGCCCCACAAGGGAAGCAAAGAATGGTAACACTGCGAATTACACGGCATGTCGTAAGAGGCGACTGAGGTAGAGACCTAGGAAGCTACCTAGTAAATAAAAAGCGACGTAGAACTCGGATGTGCTGGCGTATTTGTAGGCGCATAACTGGTACAACGTAGAATCGTCCTTAGGCTCAGATCAAATAGAAATCACGAAGAGTGGTTAACAAGTGGTCAATATAGAGCGTTCGAAGAAAATAGGCTTCTTAGGTTAGTGGTCTGGGTTCAATTCCACAGTGGGATCACAAAGACACATGGGGACAACGCCGCGCCAGGATTAGCAGGATTAGTGAACTGGCACTAATCAAGATCCTACCCCCACCTTCTCGTGGTGACCTTTGAAACAGACATTAGTTCCGGACTGGCTAAGAGAGCAAGGATCGAGGGAGAGCTACAGGTAGTGGTAGTAGTGCAAGCACTGATAAGAAATGCAAGGCCACAAATCCCTAAAATGCACGCATCTCCTGGCCGATGTCTGATAAAAAAATTGCCCGAATTGTGCAGAAATGTAAGAAAACAGCAGTGTACGAGTCGTCGGCGAACCGAATGCTAACCCCCCTGGAGGAAATGACTGCACCAAAATTGCCACCTACGGGCACGAGCCCATAGCACGAAAATGAACATGAAGGGATGAGAGGTGCATCTAAAGCAGAGACTTGGCCCCACAAGGGGCGAAACTCTGCGCCCGAGTCGAGCTGCGTGTCATGGCAGTCTCGAGGCACGGTAAATGTGAGCACGGTGAGAAACCTGATAACACGGCGGGGCAGGCACCAAAGAGGAGCGAACGCGCATACGGACGATACACAGGTGAGCCCAAAGGCGGGGCAGACCACCCAGATGAGCGGTGAAAATTGGAAAGCCCAGCAGTGGCTTGAATCCATTACAAATCAAAGGTCTCGGAAAAACGTGGTATCGCATCGTGCGACATATGGGAAGATTGCGGTAAACTCCGTACAAGGAGCCAAGCGTAGATAAACCTATTGGATAAAGTTGGCCGAGCGCAAATCCTAAAGTTGCGTTTTAGTGCCTAACGAAACTGCCCTCCCTGGGACAACCGGGCAGGGTACTGTTGCATAAACAACTAACATACCCGGAAGAATTGAGGTAGGTAAGTTTCGCCGAGCGTAAATCCTAAAGATGCGTTTTAGTGCCTAACGGAACTGCCCTATCTGAGACAACCGGACAGGGTACTGTTGCATTAATAACTAACATCCCCGGAAGAACGGAGGTGGGCGATGTTGGTGAGTGCAAAATTTTCAGTTGCGTTGCTAGTGCCGATTGCAAACGACCTTCTAGAATATATGTGCGCAGTCCCAGTCTAGTGTTTCCCGGGGACAGAGAAAATGCAGAGTAAACACTTGCCAAGTGCCGACACGCACCTCGAAACGGCTGAGAATACTTCTACTCAGGAACAAACTCACAGTGGATAGAAAAGTAAGGCCGATAATGCAAAGGCTTAACTGGTACAAACCCAAACATTGGCTAAGGGCAATACTTTTCGGACGCCGATCATCCTACACAGATGACGTCCAAACACCATGGCTCAGATCACATAAAGGCTAAGCATACCGCTAACATATGATCGTTTGTTTGACAAAGCACATGTGTCTCCAATGACTGAGAATGTTCCTAAATGGAACGACCTCATATAGTCAGAAAGAGCGCATATTGTAGACATACTTTTTGACGAAGATCAAAATGCCCAAATATACGGAGAAAAATGATCGTAAAAGAGCAATGAATACAAGAAAGGTGACAGTTCCTGTGACTATCCTTTGAAGGGTCGAGAATGCCCCTAAACCGGAGTGACCTCACCCAATCAGAGCAAAGCTAATTCTCTGTAGCGTATATCCAAGCCCAAATTTACGGCACTAAAAGATCATTAATGAGTGTTTATCTTACGATGCGTACGGAACGACCTCACTAAAGGCAGAAAAGCTGATAGAGAAGTCATCCGTTCTGCCTTCACTAACTTATGTCCGAGAAATAGTTGAAAGGACAACAGGTTTCCGACAACGATCACACTTGAAAGATCTAAACTTCTCAAGTATCTCTAAAGTCGGCGAGGCTGTCCATATGGTTGAGGGATGCATATGGTCTCAGGCAAAAATCAGTCAGAAGAGCAATACAAGGCGGCATGACTTTTCGCCTGAATTAACAACGGGCGTACGAGAGAAGATTTCCACAGTGGGCGTGGATTTTTTTCCTGACCGTAGCGGCTCTTAATTGGGTAGAGCAGGAAAAGCACTGTGGAATAAAGGCGGCCGGTGTGATGTTTGACCACATCTCACAAAAATGTTTGTGTGTGCCAACGCTCTCAATAAAAAAGTACATGCCTAACACCGTATTACCCTATGTAAAACTACGTGCTATAACAAGGATCCTTTGACTTTTCTTCTTGTATCTTATCGACGTCATGGCACATTGGGCATTCTCATACCTGCTCTGTCCTCCGCTGCAGCAGCAGCCATCATAAAGTCCATTTTCTCACCGTACCCATGAGAAGTTGATTAGTAAACCTTCTCTTCATTGACCGTCGGCACACGATGGGTGATGTAGTCAACATCACGCCGGCTGCGTTTACTTCTCAATTCGTTTCCTGGTAGCCAATTGAGGCTGGGTCGTCGACCTGAGAGCCGTTACGGATGGAGAACAAATTCCACGCCCAATATAGAATTGAACCCGGACCATTAGCCAAAGAATCGAGTTCACTAACAACTACGCTACTGCGGCCTCCTGCATCTTCATATAGGACATCATTAATGAGTTTCTCTCCGACATCTTCATATAGGACATCATTAATGAGTTTCTCTCCAGCATCTTCATATAGGACATCATTAATGAGTTTCTATCCGACATCTTCATATAGGACATCATTAATGAGTTTCTCTCCAACATCTTCATATAGGACATCATTAAGGAGTTCCTCTCCGACATCTTCATATAGGACATCATTAATGAGTTCCTCTCCGACATCTTCATATAGGACATCATTAAGGAGTTCCTCTCCGACATCTTCATATAGGACATCATTAATGAGTTCCTATCCGACATCTTCATATAGGACATCATTAATGAGTTTCTCTCCGACATCTTCATATAGGACATCATTAAGTTCCTCTCCGACATCTTCATATAGGACATCATTAAGTTCCTCTCCGACATCTTCATATAGGACATCATTAATGAGTTTCTCTCCGACATCTTCATATAGGACATCATTAATGAGTTTCTCTCCGACATCTTCATATAGGACATCATTAATGAGTTTCTCTCCGACATCTTCATATAGGACATCATTAATGAGTTTCTCTCCGACATCTTCATATAGGACATCATTAAGTTCCTCTCCGACATCTTCATATAGGACATCATTAAGTTCCTCTCCGACATCTTCATATAGGACATCATTAGAGTTCTCTCCAACATCTTCATATAGGACATCATTAATGAGTTTCTCTCCGACATCTTCATATAGGACATCACTAAGTTCCTCTCCGACATCTTCATATAGGACATCATTAATGAGTTTCTCTCCAACATCTTCATATAGGACATCATTAATGAGTTTCTCTCCGACATCTTCATATAGGACATCATTAATGAGTTTCTCTCCGACATCTTCATATAGGACATCATTAAGTTCCTCTCCGACATCTTCATATAGGACATCATTAAGTTCCTCTCCAACATCTTCATATAGGACATCATTAAGTTCCTCTCCGACATCTTCATATAGGACATCATTAAGTTCCTCTCCGACATCTTCATATAGGACATCATTAAGTTCCTCTCCGACATCTTCATATAGGACATCATTAATGAGATTTTGTAGAGAGAAAACAATGAAATAAATGAAAGAAAAACAGAGAAGAAAAACAGAGAAGAAAAACAGAGAAGAAAAACAGAGAAGTAAAATCTAGAAATGATAAACAATCATATCAGTCTAGACGCGCATAATCTGCTAAGTGCTGACATATAACATGTATAATATATGAGTTAATATAGTCACGCCACTTGTTCAGTAGGTTGATCTGTGTGCATGTCTCGAGAGCTGCGGGACTAAGTCCAACTAGCACTTCATAATGACATGTTATTGACAACCAGCCAAGTTTATGATGGTCTTTGTTTATAGGAGGACTATAAATAGATGAATTCATCTATATACACCAATACTGGAATGCGAGGTCACGTTGTGTAGTTGTGGGCTGATTTCCCATAATTTTCACCAGAGTCCGAAAGCCCATAAGTTTATAGTCGGCTCTGGCCAGACCCTCCTCCAATATGTGACTAAAAACGAATAACTATTGTACTATGTAAAATTACAGTACTCTGTTTTATGTGTTTGGTTATTGCTACATAGTTGTACTGCTATTTAGTCTTCCCTTAGATATAGATATATATATATATTAATATGATGTGAGTTCAGGATTTAAATAGCAGTGCGAAATAAAATGTTTGAGAAAAGATGTCAATGTTACAAAACGGAATAGATTGAGAAATGAGAACATTAGAAATGTCGTTGGAATCACACCATGTTAGAAGACAACAAACTCCATGAGCATGATTTGTAAAGTTGAATCAGGTATGCTGAGACGAAACTGAGGTATGGTGAGACGCAACTGAGGTATGGTGAGACGCAACTGGGGTATGGTGAGACGCAACTGAGGTATGCTGAGACGAAACTGAGGTATGGTGAGACGCAACTGGGGTATGGTGAGACGCAACTGAGGTATGCTGAGACGAAACTGAGGTATGCTGAGACAGAAACTGAGAGTATGCTGAGACGAACTGGGGGTATGGTAAGAGACTGAAACTGGGTATGCTGAGACGCAACTGAGGTATGCTGAGACGAAACTGAGGTATGCTGAGACGCAACTGGGGTATGCTGAGACGAAACTGAGGTATGGTGAGACGAAACTGGGGTATGGTGAGACGAAACTGAGGTATGCTGAGACGAAACTGGGGTATGGTGAGACGAAACTGAGGTATGCTGAGACGAAACTGAGGTATGGTGAGACGAAACTGGGGTATGGTGAGACGAAACTGAGGTATGCTGAGACGCAACTGGGGTATGGTGAGACGAAACTGAGGTATGGTGAGACGCAACTGAGGTATGCTGAGACGCAACTGAGGTATGCTGAGACGAAACTGAGGTATGGTGAGACGAAACTGAGGTATGCTGAGACGAAACTGGGGTATGCTGAGACGCAACTGAGGTATGCTGAGACGAAACTGAGGTATGCTGAGACGCAACTGGGGTATGCTGAGACGAAACTGAGGTATGGTGAGACGAAACTGGGGTATGGTGAGACGAAACTGAGGTATGCTGAGACGAAACTGAGGTATGGTGAGACGAAACTGGGGTATGGTGAGACGAAACTGAGGTATGCTGAGACGCAACTGGGGTATGGTGAGACGAAACTGAGGTATGCTGAGACGCAACTGGGGTATGGTGAGACGCAACTGGGTGAAGGTACTGGTACAGACAATGAGTAGAAATCACCTTCATTTTTGTCCCTGGACATGCAGGAGTTATGGGTAATGAACGCGCTGATAGATTGGCTGGCTTAGCTACAATATCAGAGGGAGCTGCAATGGATCAAAGTGACATTCTTCACGCATTGAGAGAGTCTTTCCGAACAGAGGAGTTTCAGGGCTGTGAATCCCACTCGCTGACCAGATTGAAAGAGATGGGTGTCAATATTGGTGCAGCCCGAAAATAACGACATACTAAATATGCAAAGAGATTGATTAATCAACATCGAACTGGCGTGTTTGGGTTGCTGGATTTGCTGAGGCGGAGATCGGAGCACCTATGGACATGTCCGGAGTGCTATGATGATAGTCCTCTGATAACTGATAGAAGACAACAAATAACATGGTTCGGTCACCGAATGAGAATGAAACACTTTTTATTTATTTAGAGTAGCATCCCTAGATCTCTACATCAGCCGCCTCTTACGACATGCCTTGTAGGTGGCAGTGTTACTATTCTGTGCTGCCCTTGACAGCCCCGCCGGCAACACACGGGCGTTATATTAGTATTGACGTATAAACTTATTATCCACAAGTCGGTGGTATATTTAATATAAGGGACATATATTGAATACTTATATACTCCTCTCGTACATACGTTACATAGGGCCTGCAAGTAATTTCTCCATACCGCTCTGTACTGGGCAACTGGTTGAATCTCTTCAGTGGAATTGAGCCCAATATTTCTTGCTCTCTCAGCAAAGTCCGTTCCAGGGTTTCTCTAGGGCGTCCTCTTTTTTCTTTCACATTTTTGCCTCCCACTTCAATGTTTACTTTGGTATTCTTTGATCATGTCTTTTCAATGTTTACTTTGGTATTCTTTGATCATGTCTTTTCAAGTACTTTGGTATTCATTGATCATGTCTTTTCAAGTACTTTTCATTTCTAGACACCAAAGGCGCAATTCTAGGGACAACTGCGCGCCTGGGTTAGTGAGCTGGCACTAATCAGGATCATACCACACTTGCACGTGGTGACCCTAGAAACAGACAGAGGATCATGTATGGCTAAGAGGGTAGGGATTGAGGGAGAGCTACTCTGGTATAAGTAGTGATGCAAGCAGTTATTTTATAAGAGATCTACTGGCAAGAAAGACGAGAAGAATCCCCGAGTGACTGTCTCTGCACATCTCTTCCGGCCGACGGGAAAAGCGAAATAAATTAAACGCGAATCGTATAAAAAATTGACAAGCTACGAGTCGCGTCAGGAGGAAAATATTCACGCCCCCTCGAAATAATGGTGGAAACACCTTTGCCAGCTATCGGCAAGGATCGTCGGAAAAGATGCAATGTGAAGTGACGACACAAGGGAAGATTGCAGTTAACTCCGTACAAGAGGCCAAGCGTAGATATATATATTGGGTAAAGCTGGCCGAGCACAAATCCTAAAGTTGCGTTTTAGCGCCTAACGAAACTGCCTTTCTTGAAACAATCGGGCACGGTACTGTTGTTCTTACAACTAACATCCCCGGAGAAACCGGGGCGGGTGATGTTTGGCGAGCGTAAAATCTAAGTTGCGCTGATAGCGCCTAATGAAACGACCTTCTACATTATTTGTGCGCGGCCCCAGTCCAGTGTTTCCCGGGACCAGGGAAAATGCAGAGTAGAAATTGCCAAGTGCCGATACGAGCCTCGAAAAGGCTGAGAATGTGCCTTTTCCGGAATAAACTCAACGTGGTCAGAAAAGTAAGGCCGAGATTGTAAAGATTTGACAGGCTGCTCAAATCCCAACATTCGCGAAGGCCGACACTTTTCACGGTGTGTTGCACGAGTAAGATGCCGTTCCAGGACAAGCTTATATGCCCCAAAAAGACTGAGAAATGTTCCTAATCTGGAACATAGTCAGAAAGGCTGCACAGCTCTTTGGCGTAGATCACAGAGTCCAAATATACGACGAAAGATGATCGCAAAAGAGCGACCCTGTGGTAAGCTACCCTAGTAAATAAAATCCAGGCAAACTAAATCGGATGTGCTGGCCTAGTCACCATAGGCGCATAATTGGCACAACATAAAAACATCATTGTCTAAGATCAATTATCTATCACAATAAGAATGATCAAATTGACCGCGAAGAACGAACACAAGAAGAAGAAGAAGATAATTTCTATACAAAATAGATATCCTACATAAACATACCATTGTCTGTATATGTGTGTGTGTGTGTGTAACTAATTTCATTAACATGTGTCCTAGTTGACATGTTCATGCCATCTTGACATTCAGAGATTAACTAACGTCAGGTCGTCTAGAATTGCTCTGTTGGTTTTCTTTTATTGGTATTCTATCCAATGTTTCTTCCTTCTTTCAATTATCTCTTGCAAGAAATTGCTCTGTTGGTTTTCTTTTATTGGTATTCTATCCAGTGTTTCTTCCTTCTTTCAATTATCTCTTGCAAGAAAATAGAGAGTTGAGAGATCTGGAAAAGATGGCCTTGGCTGCGGACCTATGCCTCCCTAGGAGCAAAGGGTGAAGAAGAAGAAAAAGACTACGTAAGGGATATATATCGTATTGTGTCGAGTAACGAACTAAACTTATGATTGATACATATCGTATTGTGTCGAGTAACGAACTAAACTTATGATTGATAAATATCGTATTGTGTCGAGTAACGAACTAAACTTATGATTGATAAATATCGTATTGTGTCGAGTAACGAACTAAACTTATGATTGATACATATCGTATTGTGTCGAGTAACGAACTAAACTTATGATTGATACATATCGTATTGTGTCGAGTAACGAACTAAACTTATGATTGATAAATATCGTATTGTGTCGAGTAACGAACTAAACTTATGATTGATTTCATATCGTATTGTGTCGAGTAACGAACTAAACTTATGATTGATACATATCGTATTGTGTCGAGTAACGAACTAAACTTATGATTGATACATATCGTATTGTGTCGAGTAACGAACTAAACTTATGATTGATACATATCGTATTGTGTCGAGTAACGAACTAAACTTATGATTGATACATATCGTATTGTGTCGAGTAACGAACTAAACTTATGATTGATACATATCGTATTGTGTCGAGTAACGAACTAAACTTATGATTGATACATATCGTATTGTGTCGAGTAACGAACTAAACTTATGATTGATACATATCGTATTGTGTCGAGTAACGAACTAAACTTATGATTGATACATATCGTATTGTGTCGAGTAACGAACTAAACTTATGATTGATACATATCGTATTGTGTCGAGTAACGAACTAAACTTATGATTGATACATATCGTATTGTGTCGAGTAACGAACTAAACTTATGATTGATACATATCGTATTGTGTCGAGTAACGAACTAAACTTATGATTGATACATATCGTATTGTGTCGAGTAACGAACTAAACTTATGATTGATACATATCGTATTGTGTCGAGTAACGAACTAAACTTATGATTGATACATATCGTATTGTGTCGAGTAACGAACTAAACTTATGATTGATACATATCGTATTGTGTCGAGTAACGAACTAAACTTATGATTGATACATATCGTATTGTGTCGAGTAACGAACTAAACTTATGATTGATACATATCGTATTGTGTCGAGTAACGAACTAAACTTATGATTGATACATATCGTATTGTGTCGAGTAACGAACTAAACTTATGATTGATACATATCGTATTGTGTCGAGTAACGAACTAAACTTATGATTGATACATATCGTATTGTGTCGAGTAACGAACTAAACTTATGATTGATACATATCGTATTGTGTCGAGTAACGAACTAAACTTATGATTGATACATATCGTATTGTGTCGAGTAACGAACTAAACTTATGATTGATACATATCGTATTGTGTCGAGTAACGAACTAAACTTATGATTGATACATATCGTATTGTGTCGAGTAACGAACTAAACTTATGATTGATACATATCGTATTGTGTCGAGTAACGAACTAAACTTATGATTGATACATATCGTATTGTGTCGAGTAACGAACTAAACTTATGATTGATACATATCGTATTGTGTCGAGTAACGAACTAAACTTATGATTGATACATATCGTATTGTGTCGAGTAACGAACTAAACTTATGATTGATACATATCGTATTGTGTCGAGTAACGAACTAAACTTATGATTGATACATATCGTATTGTGTCGAGTAACGAACTAAACTTATGATTGATACATATCGTATTGTGTCGAGTAACGAACTAAACTTATGATTGATACATATCGTATTGTGTCGAGTAACGAACTAAACTTATGATTGATACATATCGTATTGTGTCGAGTAACGAACTAAACTTATGATTGATACATATCGTATTGTGTCGAGTAACGAACTAAACTTATGATTGATACATATCGTATTGTGTCGAGTAACGAACTAAACTTATGATTGATACATATCGTATTGTGTCGAGTAACGAACTAAACTTATGATTGATAATATAGATTGATTCGATAACGACATCAAACTTTGATTAAGATAACATATTCGATTCTGTTCTAACACTAAACTTATGATTGTACAATCGATTTGATCGAGTACGACTAACTTATGATTGAGTACATATTGTATTGTGTTTAATCTAACTAACTTATGATTTGTGCATTTCCAGTGTCTTCTCGATTTAGTTTCCGAACTACTTTCGATTTGCTTTCACATGCTCTTCTCGATTTTGCTTTCCAGACTCCTTCTCGATTGATACATTCAGCTGTTCGATTTGCTAAACTCTTTGATTGCTTCGATTGTCGTAGAGACTAAACTTGATTGATACATATCTGTTGTGCGATAGCTTGAACTAAACTTATGATTGATACATATCGTATTGTGTCGAGTAACGAACTAAACTTATGATTGATACATATCGTATTGTGTCGAGTAACGAACTAAACTTATGATTGATACATATCGTATTGTGTCGAGTAACGAACTAAACTTATGATTGATACATATCGTATTGTGTCGAGTAACGAACTAAACTTATGATTGATACATATCGTATTGTGTCGAGTAACGAACTAAACTTATGATTGATACATATCGTATTGTGTCGAGTAACGAACTAAACTTATGATTGATACATATCGTATTGTGTCGAGTAACGAACTAAACTTATGATTGATATATATCGTATTGTGTCGAGTAACGAACTAAACTTATGATTGATATATATCGTATTGTGTCGAGTAACGAACTAAACTTATGATTGATAAATATCGTATTGTGTCGAGTAACGAACTAAACTTATGATTGATACATATCGTATTGTGTCGAGTAACGAACTAAACTTATGATTGATACATATCGTATTGTGTCGAGTAACGAACTAAACTTATGATTGATATATATCGTATTGTGTCGAGTAACGAACTAAACTTATGATTGATACATATCGTATTGTGTCGAGTAACGAACTAAACTTATGATTGATACATATCGTATTGTGTCGAGTAACGAACTAAACTTATGATTGATATATATATAGAGAGAGAGAGAGATTGATTGATTGATATGACCATCATCATTTCGTTAAGTAACCATATGTGCTCCGATCTCTTTCTTACACAGTAAGATCTCAGCTGCAGTGCACGAACTCCGTAGCATTGACGAGGGTCCCCGACATAATTTGGAAGATGGTGAAGATATTTATGTGTGAATTTTATTTTTAATCTTTTCTTATGAATTTTGCGCTGGCACCTTCTTTCCAGCCTGCTCTTCTCGATTTTGCTTTCCAGCCTGCTCTTCTCGATTTTGCTTTCAAGCCTGCTCTTCTCGATTTTGCTTTCCAGCCTGCTCTTCTCGATTTTGCTTTCCAGCCTGCTTGCTCTTCTCGATTTTGCTTTCACCTGCTCTTCTCGATTTGCTTCACTGCTCTTCTCGATTTTGCTTTCCAGCCTCTTCGATTTTGTTTTCAGCGCTTTCTCGATTTTGCTTTCCAGCATGCTCTTCTCGATTTTGCTTTCCAGCATGCTCTTCTCGATTTTGCTTTCCAGCCTGCTCTTCTCGATTTTGCTTTCCAGCCTGCTCTTCTCGATTTTGCTTTCCAGCCTGCTCTTCTCGATTTTGCTTTCCAGCATGCTCTTCTCGATTTTGCTTTCCAGCCTGCTCTTCTCGATTTTGAACTGCCAATGGTTCTTTTACGTGCTCAAATTGAACACGGGACCTACGTTTTATCGTCCGTCTCGATATGACTAAGAGCTCGATCTCACCTACACTGAGAACAGGGATCTCTGGGAAAATATCTAGATGACTCCATGAGGGAGTGAACCTGGTACCTGTGACACGAGAGACGAGCACCTAACCTCTACGCCACAGAGACCCTGCACAGAGAGACAGAGAGAGAGAGAGAGAGAGAGAATGCGCGCGCTTGTGTAGTACACGTGGAAGGAAGGAGAGAATGAACAAAACACTTAATATATTTTTTTTTAATCTGTGAATTAGTTGAAGACAAGGCAACAAAGTCACTGACCTAGTTCTACAAATAGGTAGCAGGCTGCTTGCGTAACTGCACACATCAGCATCCTCAGCCTTCCTCCCTCCCTCAACATTTCATGATGTACAGACGGCTCTCAACAATTTCTAGAAATTACTGTTGAGTTATTAGTTTCGCGCGCGTGCGTTCAAGTTAAGTGGGGGGATTGAAAGGGATAAAAGATAATTGTGTGAAACTTACTGGAACGAATAAAAATATCTATGTTTCATACCATACAAAGTAGGGTTCTGTCGACGTGGCTGTATAGAGATGGTATAATTTCTCTCAACTTTGTTCTTGACAAATGCTGGTTGGTTATTTATTATAATTTGGTAAAATGTTAACACTGTGCTACCAGTGTCAAACTTGGGCACTGACAAGAGAACAAGAAAGGAAAATTACCACCTGTGACATTAGATGCTTGAGGAAAGCAGTAAATAAAACTAGAAGAGATCATTTAAGAAATGAGAAAATTAGAAGAACAGTCGGAACAACACCTGCTATTAGATTTGTTGAAAAACAGAGTCAAATGGTTTAGCCATTTGAGAAGTAACCCGAATACACCAGTTGTAAGACCGTACAACCTGACAATGGAAGGGGCAGATCAAGAAAAAGATGGATTGATGGAGTTACAGACATCTGAAAACTCCACAGCATATCAAGCGAGCGAGCGTGCACTATCTCGGAAACCGATCATCAGTTAAACCTGCTACGCCTAGCGACAAAAAAGCAGAGAAGGACAAAAGAAAGAAAAGAAGGTAAAATGTTGATACTGGCTTCATAGACTAGTGATCCGTGTTGAAATCCAGTGGGTGTAGAATATTTGTCCGACCGTAAAGGCTCTCGGCTGTGGCGTAGAGATTAGGTGCTCCTCTCTTGTGCCAAAGGTGTCGAGTTCGCTACCTGGATATTTTTCCAGAGATCCCTGTTCTCAGTGTAGGTGAGATCGAGTTCCTAGTCCTATCGAAGACGGAGGATAAAACGTAGATCCCGTGTTCAATTTGAGCACGTAAAAGAACCCGTGGCAGTTCAAGGTCAAGAAGAGCATGCTGGGAAGCCGTGGCAGTTCAAAGTCAAGAAGAGCATGCTGGGAAGCCGTGGCAGTTCAAAGTCAAGAAGAGCATGCTGGAAGCCTGCAGTTCAAAGTCGAGAAAGAGCATGCTGGGAAGCCGTGGCAGTTCAAAGTCAAGAAGAGCATGCTGGGAAGCCGTGGCAGTTCAAAGTCAAGAAGAGCATGCTGGGAAGCCGTGGCAGTTCAAAGTCAAGAAGAGCATGCTGGGAAGCAGTTGCCCGGGCAAAAATCATTAGAAAAGATTAAAAATATAATTCCTACAAAAATACATTCACCATCTTAAAAATTACACCGGGGACCCTCGGCGGTGCTACGGAGTTTGTGCACTGCAGCTGAGATCTTCTTGTGTAAGAAAGAGATGGAAGCATACATGGTTACTCACTGAAGTACAATGATGATGGTGCTAGCAATAAAATCAATCAATTTCTAGCTGCATTCTTGTCGGTTCAGACGGTCGGTTAACTGCATCACGGTGCTCCCAACACATTCTTGTCATAGAGTTCAGACGGTTGATTGCTTCCCTATGCCCTACCTCAATCGTCTCTTACGACATGCTTTGTAGGTGGCAGTGTTATTATTCTTTGCTCCCCGTGCGAACCCCGGCAACATACGGGCGATCCAGACAATTGTATTTTTATTACATCCAAAAGTCTCACTATATAGTACATAAAGTCTCACTAGTACATAAAGTCTCACTAGCACATAAATTCTCACTAGTACATAAAGTCTCACTAGTACATAAAGTCTCACTAGTACATAAAGTCTCACTAGCACATACAGTCTCACTAGTACATAAAGTCTCACTAGTACATAAAGTCTCACTAGCACATACAGTCTCACTAGCACATACAGTCTCACTAGTACATAAAGTCTCACTAGTACATAAAGTCTCACTAGTACATAAAGTCTCACTAGCACATAAAGTTTCAACTAGTACATAAAGTCTCACTAGTACATAAAGTCTCACTAGTACATAAAACATTCTATACTGTTTTACGAGGGTGTCTGTCACTAAGTTAAGCATTTGCCTTGCGTTCAGAAGTTCGTATCCGGACCGTTCTCTTCATGTTTACAGTTTTTCCTAAGACCTCTAGGATTGTTGCCGCAGCTAAGCAGTTCATGCTTTGTGAAATACTCTAGGCAGGTTGTTTGTCAATTCTGCAGAGAGAGGCTGAGCCATATGGGGTACGACCCAGTGCAATGATGCCAATCCTTCGTCTGTAAACCTTTTTCTTTTAGACCTCTATTGTTTATGTTATCAGCCTGGACATCTGGACATCGCTCCATTGTTTTCTCTGTTGAGTTTTCATCGTGAACCTCGACGACATAATTTCCACTAGCTCAGACGGGAAAAGCAAAATTGCTGTTTAATTAACTCGATCTCCCTGGGTGAAATCCCACTTCAAGAGGTAGAATCATACACATATTTGGACAGCAATGTAGAAAAAAAGGGTGGAACAGATAGAGATGTTAAAATAAGAATACAGAAGGCAAGAGGAGCTTTCATTGCACTGGGAAACATTTGGAAGTCTAAAGAAATCAAATCTAGAACAAAAATTCAGATATTTAACTCTAATGTTAAAGCAGTTCTACTGTATGGGTCAGAAACATGGAGAACAACTAAAACAATAGCGCATAAATTGCAAACATTCATCAACTGGTGTCTGCGCAGAATAGAGGAATAAGATGGTATGATAGAGTCACAAATGAGGAACTTATGGAGAGAACAAGACAGATTTCAGTGAACGAACAGGTTTAAAAAAAAGACGCTGGCGCTGGATAGGAAACACTTTGCGAAAACCTGAGGGAATATAACCAGAAGAGTCCTTGTCCGGAACCCACAGGGACAGCGAAAGAAGGGGAGGCCGAGAAATACATGGAGACGAGATTTGGAGGCGAAGATCAACAATATAAAGAAGAGCTGGAGGAGCTGCAGGAGATAGCTAGAGATAGGAAGACTTGGCATGTGTTGGTTGAGGGTCTATGCCCCAATCCAGGTTAAAAGGCAAAGAGAGAGAATTGATAGACCACTGTAAGGTTTTCTGCAATTGTACACACTTCTACTAGTCCATGGTAATGTATTCGTGAAAATTGTTCATAATATTGATATTCCTGAGTGTTCAACTTCATAGAACAGTTAGCATATTGTGTTGCTATTCAAATGAATTAGTCTAATATACAACAATACTGGAATGCGAGGTCACGTGACGGTTGCAGTCTTATTTCCAAGTATGTTTACCTGAGCCCGCCGACCGTATTTTTATCCACAGCCACCTCTAATATTGGGCCGTATAACTGACCAGGAAAACCCTGACATAGTTGGAGTTGGGGGTGTTGGATTTTGTATATGTTTGATAGAACACAGCAATCTTTTTTTTCACTTTTACTCAATTCTATGAATCTATGGTTGTTTATTCATGAAAAATATTCATAATATTGATATTCCTTATTGTGAAACTGAACTTATTGCATAATATAACTGCGATTTAAAATGTGTTGACTTTAAAATGAATTTGTCTCTATACAACAATAAGTCCGCTAGGCCGTATGAGTTTATAGTTGGCTGTGGTTGTGATCAGCTTCAACAACAAGCATTGATATTTATTTCATGGCTGTTATAAGATCTACAAGTGAACTAACTGTGACCTATAACAGATGAATAAGTACCGAGCGGCCTTCTTCACTATACACAAAGATACGTTTGCTGAGAGAGAGAGAGAAATGTCAGGTCAGCGTGTCAATCAGTGAGAAAGAATGTCCGACTAGGCAGTTAGTACTAAACAATTGTGTGAACGAACGAACGGACGGACGTTCAGTGTTATTGATTGTACAAATAACAAGAGACGAGTTCTTGTGTCCTAGACTCATCCATATTCTTTATTGTTTTTCTCTTTTCTCTTCTCTCTCTCTCTCTCTCTCTCTCTAGTGTATATAAGTGATATCATCATTTTTTGCATCAGTACACCAATTTGGTTGAGAGACACAGACCACTGACAAAGCGGCGGAGAAGATCATTAATGCCTTTGAATGGAAATGCTACAGAAGAATACTTAGAATATCATGAACATAGAATATCACGAACAGAGAAAAGAACAAATGCTTCTGTTCTGCAACAGTTTGATATTAAAGAGTGTTGGTTATTAAAGAACATAACATCAAGGAAAATTAAATATTTCGGACACATCAAACGACATGAGTGCCTAGAGAAGATAATTTTGGAGGAATTATGCCTGGAAGAAGAAGGAGACGAAGACCTAGAAGACGATGGGTGCAAGATGTCATTGACGATCTGAGAATGACTGCTGCTGACGGCGGTCAACTTGCACAGAATAGATAGTTTATCAGGACTGCTGTCATGTGAGCCAAGTTCCGGAAGGGACAAGCTACTTGATATCAATTTTTGAAGTAAGCGAATTCAAGAAAAATCAGGAATAAAACTAAGATAATATTTCACTCAAATGTCATGGCTGTCCTTCTGTATGGAGTAGAGATATGGAGAACAACTAAGTGGAACACCAACAAGTTACAGACATTCATCAATAGATGCCTGGGCAGGATACTCCATCTGCGATGGTAGGACATGAACACAAGCCGAGAACTGTACGATAGAGTAGGACAACGGCAGGTGAAACAAGAGAGAGAGATAAGGAGCAGAAGGTGGCCATGGAGAGGATATGAATACAAGCCGAGAACTGTGCGATAGAGTAGGACAACGGCAGGTGAAACAAGAGAGAGATAAGGAGCAGAAGGTGGCGATGAACACAAGCCGAGAACTGTACGATAGAGTAGGACAACGGCAGGTGAAACAAGGGGAGAGAATAAAGAAGCAGAGAGGTGGCCATGGTAGGATAGGGAAAAACAAAGCCGAGAACTGTGCGATAGAGTAGGACAACGGCAGGTGAAACAAGAGAGAGATAAGGAGCAGAAGGTGGCGATGGATAGGACATGAACTGAAGAAACCCCCTGATAGCATCACGAGACAGACTGTCCGATGGAACACTCAGGGCAATAGAGGTAAGGAAAACCTCTTACGACATGCCTTGTAGGTTGCAATGTTAGTATTTGTTTGCTCCCTTGTGAGCCCCCGGCACCACACGGACAACAAATAACTTAACAAATATTTGTTTGTATTCGTTCTTATTTGTTCTCTTATTGTTCAAGTTAACTGTGTTCACTGTGTCATCTCTCTGTGTGGTATGTGTTGAGAACGTGAGTATGTTGTGTCCCCGTCACAATCCTACAGCATCATGTAAGACAAGCACATCACCGAGCTGAAAGCTATAGTGCTTCTGGATCAGTTTTTAAAAAAAATTCCAACAGTAGACAAAGTTATACAGACGAATAACTGTAAGATTGGACAAACAGTAGACAAAGTTATACAGACGAATAACTGTAACATTGGACAAACAGTAGACAAAGTTATACAGACGGATAACTGTAAGATTTGACAAACAGTAGACAAAGTTATACAGACGAATAACTGTAAGATTGGACAAACAGTAGACAAAGTTATACAGACGGATAACTGTAAGATTTGACAAACAGTAGACAAAGTTATACAGACGGATAACTGTAAGATTGGACAAACAGTAGACAAAGTTATACAGACGGATAACTGTAAGATTTGACAAAGAGAAAATTCTCACTATAAAGTAGCACATGTGTAGTTTAGCATGGCGGAACACGATGAGATCAATGACCTATGTATACTGGCAGAGGAAGGAATTTTCATGAGATCAGCGCTAGAGTATAAAGTGGGTGGTACAGCTTATAGGAATGTCCTACAAATCTGCGATATGTATTGATTGTACAGACGCTGTTTAGCAACTATCAACAAGTGGTATGCTGCTATTATTCGTTTACGTCGATACCAGTGCTTCTCAAATGATGTGTGTCAGGAGATATTCCGTAGATGCCCCCTAGGAAATCCCAGATCAGGGGTCGGCTACGCAGTTCCAGCGCGCACCAGGGTAAAAAATCGTCACGACTCATCAGGCCCATGCTTCTCATAGGCAGAAATTAAATGATAAATAAAAAATAATGTAGCATTTTCCAATTATTTTTGTATTTCTTTGCTTTTTGCATCTTATTTATGGGCCGAAAAAGTAAAGATGTTGGACCCGTCGTACAATCGAAAGCTTTGATAAAGGCCGGTACTTTTTGGATGCGATTGTTCGACACTTGTAGCATGACGTCCACACACATTGGCTCAGATCAAATAAAGACCAATTAAACAGCCCAAAATTGATCGTTGGTGTGACAAACCCATGTGTCCCTAATGGCTGAGAATAGTCCTAATCCAGAACGACCTCAGAAAGGGCACATAGTGTAAACTTACCCTTAGACGAAGATCATAAGTAAACGGCAAAAAATGATCGCTAAGGAGCAATGAATAAACAAAGGAAGGGTAAGTGTGGGGGAATGACCGTCAGTGAGATAAAGAACATTCCCCGTAGGATAATAAAACCGGAAGCCATAGCATACTTGTGTACGGCATCATACACAAGTAAGGCTCTCTAAGAACTGGTGGATGGCAACGTCTAGTCGTTCTTGTCTCAAAGTTCAGTTATATATCACAATAAGAATCATTGAAATGCTGGTCTAGTCGTTCTTGTCTCAAAGTTCAGTTATATATCACAATAAGAATCATTGAAATGCTGGTAAAGAACGTTGGCAAATACATATCTGATATTGATACATTTCTTGTTGGTAAGTGCGTCTACGATTGTGTGTCGGATTTCAAGTGTGCCACGACTTGGACATGTTTGACAACCACTGGTCGTCGTCTATACAAACCGACATGTGTCTGGTGTCGCTGACAAACCGCTATGTGTTTGTTTTACCGTTTGAAAACCCCATGACTGACGCCATAAAATATGGCATATTATACAAGAATAATTATCTTAGTTGGTAGCGTTTGCTATTCTACACACAAGTCTTCATTTTCTTCTTTCTTGTCTCCAATCTGGTTTTGTCTCACAGTTGTTCTTTCTTGTCTCCAATCTGGTTTTGTCTCACAGTTGTTCTTTCTTGTCTCCAATCTGGTTTTGTCTCACAAGTTGTTTCTTTCTTGTCTCCAATCTGGTTTTGTCTCACAGTTGTTCTTTCTTGTCTCCAATCTGGTTTTGTCTCACAGTTGTTCTTTCTTGTCTCCCAAACTGGTTTTGTCTCACAGCGTCAGGATAAGAAGAGATTTCTAGAACAGGCTTTTGTGTGCGTTTCATAAACAGTGTTTTTTGTTGCCTCTGTTCTCTCTGAGATCCACCTTTTGCGTGGACGGCCTTTTGTTTTGTATCCATTGTCTAGGAGTAACATTGCTCTTTGAGGTGCACTGTCTAGGAGTAACATTGCTCTTTGAGGTGCACTGTCTAGGAGTAACATTGCTCTTTGAGGTGCACTGTCTAGGAGTAACATTGCTCTTTGAGGTGCACTGTATAGGAGTAACATTGCTCTTTGAGGTGCACTGTCTAGGAGTAACATTGCTCTTTGAGGTGCACTGTCTAGGAGTAACATTGCTCTTTGAGGTGCACTGTCTAGGAGTAACATTGCTCTTTGAGGTGCACTGTCTAGGAGTAACATTGCTCTTTGAGGTGCACTGTCTAGGAGTAACATTGCTCTTTGAGGTGCACTGTCTAGGAGTAACATTGCTCTTTGAGGTGCACTGTCTAGGAGTAACATTGCTCTTTGAGGTGCACTGTATAGGAGTAACATTGCTCTTTGAGGTGCACTGTCTAGGAGTAACATTGCTCTTTGAGGTGCACTGTCTAGGAGTAACATTGCTCTTTGAGGTGCACTGTCTAGGAGTAACATTGCTCTTTGAGGTGCACTGTATAGGAGTAACATTGCTCTTTGAGGTGCACTGTATAGGAGTAACATTGCTCTTTGAGGTGCACTGTCTAGGAGTAACATTGCTCTTTGAGGTGCACTGTCTAGGAGTAACATTGCTCTTTGAGGTGCACTGTCTAGGAGTAACATTGCTCTTTGAGGTGCACTGTCTAGGAGTAACATTGCTCTTTGAGGTGCACTGTCTAGGAGTAACATTGCTCTTTGAGGTGCACTGTCTAGGAGTAACATTGCTCTTTGAGGTGCACTGTCTAGGAGTAACATTGCTCTTTGAGGTGCACTGTCTAGGAGTAACATTGCTCTTTGAGGTGCACTGTCTAGGAGTAACATTGCTCTTTGAGGTGCACTGTCTAGGAGTAACATTGCTCTTTGAGGTGCACTGTCTAGGAGTAACATTGCTCTTTGAGGTGCACTGTCTAGGAGTAACATTGCTCTTTGAGGTGCACTGTCTAGGAGTAACATTGCTCTTTGAGGTGCACTGTCTAGGAGTAACATTGCTCTTTGAGGTGCACTGTCTAGGAGTATTGCTCTTTAGGTCACTGTCTGTAAATTGCTTTTGAGAGATGCCTGTATAGGAGTAACATTGCTCTTTGTAGTGCACTGTATAGGAGTAACATTGCTCTTTGAGGTGCACTGTATAGGAGTAACATTGCTCTTTGAGGTGCACTGTATAGGAGTAACATTGCTCTTTGAGGTGCACTGTATAGGAGTAACATTGCTCTTTGAGGTGCACTGTCTGTTGGTAATCTGTTTATGTGACCGAACCATTTAATTTGTTGTTTCTTGATGAAGTTCAGTATTGATGTTGTACCCACTTTTTCCTGATGTCTTTATTTCTAAACCGGTCACTTATTATTACCCCAGCATTCTGCGTATACAGTTGATCTCTGTCGTGACTAGTTTTCTTCTATCAATTATTGTCAGCATCCAGGTTTGGGACTGGTAGCATAATATAGGGAGAAAGATTGTGTTGAACAATGCTCTTTTTATGTTCATGGTGACATGTTTGCATTTTAAAATTGGTGACATTTGTCCTATGATTTGCTTCGTTGCATCTATGTTGGATTTCGTTAGTTATTCTTCCGTTTGTTGGAAAATGCTCCTAGGTATGTAAAGTCTTTGATTTGTTTTAATGGGTGTTTGTCGATGGAGATATTGGTAGTGTTTTCCTTATCTCTAACAATTGTCATTACTTCAGTTTTGTCGTGTTTTTCCATATTGTATTCGTAGCATGCTAACTGAAGTCTATTAATGTGTTGTTGTAGCTGTTCTTATGTTGTTGATATGATTGCCTGATCGTCCGCAAAAAGAAATTCGTTTAAGAGTTCACCAAGATTGTTTCCTTCACTGGTGTTAGCTATTTGACAGATTTGATGGATATACGTGATGAACAGCAGCGGTGATAGTACGCATCTTTGTCTTACTCTTGCCCCAACGTGCAACTTTTCTTGATAGATCTGTGTTTGTTTGAACTGTAACACTGGCTGTTTGTATCGATGCTCTTGCATAAATTAATTAGGAGATCATAAGAGTTCCTCCAAGGTTATTCCCTTCACTCTATGTTTGATTAACTCATCACCATTGTACTGTCAGTAAGTAACCAAGTGTGCTCACATCTTATTTCTTACACAAGAACATCTCAGCTGCAGAGAAACGAATTCCGTAGCACCGGTGAGGGTCCCCGATGTCATTTTGAAGATGGTGAAGAATTATATTTTGTTATGTTTTCTAATGATTTTCGCCCGGACAGCGGCTTTCCAGCCTGCTCTTGTCAATGTTGAACCACCAAGTGTTTTTACGTGCTCAAATCGAACACGGGACCTACGTTTGATCGTCCGTCTCCAATAGGACTAAGAACTCGATCTCACCTACATTAGGATACGGGAACTCTGGAAAAATACTCGGATGGCTCCACGAGGGAGTGGAACTGGTTACCTTTGTCACGAGAGGCTAGCATCTAACCTCTAGGCCACAGAGACTACTTCTATGAACACCTCACAAAGGTGTTGGACGTCAAGTATACAAACTAGAGTTCCACATTGTGACCGAATCAGGGGCGTATCTCCCTCTGCTGGCGTCATTCTTTGTCTGTGTGATGTATCGCATAACCTCCTCGTCCAGTCCATGACTCACCCCCACCACACACACAGACGACGACACAAGTCCATGTGATGACCTTGTAGCAACGA
Source organism: Arion vulgaris (assembly GCA_020796225.1). NCBI lineage: Eukaryota > Metazoa > Mollusca > Gastropoda > Stylommatophora > Arionidae > Arion > Arion vulgaris. Next base: position 23,104,613 of record CM036777.1, on the reverse strand, counting down.
TTGACCCCGTCCTGAACGCAGACATTACAAAACGTATCCCCGTGTTGGAGACCTGCACACAAATGCCCCCTCCCTATGCAAGGTATATTCAGTGCAACTGTACGATAGGGCTGTGCTGACTGACACGAAGTGGCCTGTTGTTGTGTGACCAGGGATGGGTGGCGGTAATATAACAGCACTTGACATTCCCAGTCGACTCGTCATCAATATATTTACCGCAATGACGGACTAGGGCTAGATATTAACACTCCAGGTTGTTTGGGTTTTTTTACAAGGGAGGGGTTTGTAAGAAAGATGTATTAGTACTAGCTGCCAGGTAAGCAGAATAAAACGTGCGACCTCATTTCAGTCATCGATCCTGGGACAATTCAGTCTCGCACCATCGACTCTGCAAAACAGATTTGAACAAAATAGGAAGGAGAATGCGTGGGGGAACAACAAATTGAATCGATCTATAGAACAGTTGCCGGATAAGATTACTTGCCAGTTGGCCAGATTTCAAGTCAAGCCAAAACTAAAAAATGTTGATTCATATTCATCAATTTCAACATTAATAGTTTCTTTCTTTCTTCTCTGGTTTATACACACTATCGTTATTGCAATCATTCTTCATCTGACACTCTTGTTTATACACATACAATCTTTAGCGGGTCTCTGTGACCAGAGCCAACTATGAAATTATGGGCCTTCGGACTCAGGTAAGAATTATGGGAAATCAGACCCCAACTACACCACGTGGCCTCGCATTCCAGTATTGGTGTATATAGACGAATTCATTTTAAAATCAACACAAAATTCTTACTCGAAGTTATATTATGCAACAAGTTAAGTTTAACAATAGGAACATCAATATTATGGATATTTTTCACAATAAATAACCATAGACTCACAGAATTGAGTAATATATATATATATACTTCTCACTTTCTGTCTCTATGTGGCTAGTTCATCAACTGATTAATTCTTAGACTCTCCCTTAACTGCTCGGCCTTGCACTGAAAGTCAGACCTTAGTTCCGATTGTTTAGCTTGCTGCTGAAGACGATCGATTTATTAAACGATCTCTGTCCTAGTCATGTGTGGCTGTCTGTCTGTGCGTGACGACTGAGGACGGATGGACAGACGGAGGAGGGTGTGAGGTTGTTAGCTCTATCCCCAGCCGCTACACAATTGTACTTTTCTCGAATCAGATTTGCAAATGTCAAAGAAGAACATAAATGTGTGAGACAATTAAGTCGAAATAATATTAGCAGCAAATTCAAACAATGTGAACAGCGAGTAAATGTCTATCTATTAGGAATGCCATGTAGGAAAATTTACAAATCTGAGGTGGTCACATCGGATCAGATCAGGGGAAAATCGTGTGTGTGTGGGGGAGAGGTGGTAGCTGTTGTAATATTGATGTAAACGGGCGATTGAACAAAGACATGTCTATACAGTATTACATAGGTAATTAAAAATTAATGATTGAATATGAAAATAAACAGCACTCGACGTTTCGGTCATATACCTCTATCAAGATAACAAATAGACACAGAATACGTAATCAACTAAAATATAAGGATGTCAAGAAATTGATACTGATGATCATACACACCTTACTATTTCCTGTCCATTCTATCACACTATAAGATACTCGCCCAGAGACAACACCTGCTTGGAGACAGGTATATATGCCAGTACATTTTCTTGACATCCATAGTTAGAATTGTGTTTTAGTTTATTAAGTATTCTGTGTCCATTTGTTATCTTGATAAAGGTTTATGACCGAAACGTCGAGTGTTGTTTATTTTCATATTTACTCATTAATTTGTCATGACTTATGTAAAAGGGTATATACCTGTCTTTGTTCAATGGCTCATCTATTGAGAAGCACTGTTGTGGAGACATAGAGACAATGGATGACAAAGAAATAATTCATAGCTAAACCTATCAACAGCTTACAATAGAATATAATGTGCCCCATTGTGGAATACAATTAGTACAGAACTTCCCAGCAGATTAAGATGGCAGTTATGCAAGTGATATGCATTAGCGCATGAGCTGTTGTCTTTCTTGTTCTTCTTTTGTCGTCACACTGCTATCGAGTTGTTGCTCAGTGTCGTGGTTTTCTGTTTTTATCTTGCGCTGTTCTGGTGACGTGGGCAATTTTTATTTTTGCTCTTTGACAGGATTCTGTTATGCCATCTAACCATCTTTTCGTGGTCTTCCTCTCGCCTTCTTTCCTGATGTTCTGTTGTAGAAGACTTTGTATACTGTGGAGTTTGGATACATTCTTATTAAGTGACCAAACCACATAATCTTTGTTTCCCAATATAATTCACGCAAGGTTCTGTGCCACCTTTCTTTCTTATGCTGATGTTGGTAACTTTGTTTCTCAATGTAATTCAAGCAAGGTTCTGTGCCAACTTTCTTACTTATGCTGATGTTGGTGACTTTGTTTCTCAATGTAATTCAGGCAAGGTTCTGTACCAACTTTCTTTCTTAAGCTGATGTTGGTAACTTTGTTTCTCAATGTAATTCAAGCAAGGTTCTGTGCCAACTTTCTTTCTTATGCTGATGTTGGTGACTTTGTTTCTCAATGTAATTCAGACAAGGTTCTGTGCCAACTTTCTTTCTTATGTTGATATTGGTGACTTTGTTTCCCAATGTAATTCAAGCAAGTTCTGTGCCAACTTTCTTTCTTATGCTGATGTTGGTGACTTTGTTTCTAACTGTAATTCAAGTAAGGTTCTGTGTCAACTTTCTTTCTTAAGCTGATGTTGGTGACTTTGTTTCTCAATGTAATTCAAGCAGGTTCTGTGCCACTTTCTTTCTTAAGCTGATGTTAGGTGACTTTGTTTCTCAATGTAATTCAAGAAGGTTCTGTGCCAACTTTCTTTCTTATGTTGATATTGGTGACTTTGTTTCTCAATGTAATTCAAGCAAGGTTCTGTGCCAACTTTCTTCTTATGCTGATGTTGGTGACTTTGTTTCCAGTGTAATTCAGACAAGGTTCTGTGCCAACTTTCTTTCTTATGTTGATATTGGTGACTTTGTTTCCCAATGTAATTCAAGCAAGGTTCTGTGCCAACTTTCTTTCTTATGCTGATGTTGGTGACTTTGTTTCTAACTGTAATTCAAGTAAGGTTCTGTGTCAACTTTCTTTCTTAAGCTGATGTTGGTGACTTTGTTTCTCAATGTAATTCAAGCAAGGTTCTGTGCAACTTTCTTTCTTATGTTGGTGACTTTGTTTCTCAATGTAATTCAAGCAAGGTTCTGTGCAACTTTCTTTCTTATGTTGATATTGGTGACTTTGTTTCTCAATGTAATTCAAGCAAGGTTCTGTCCAACTTTCTTTCTTATGCTGATGTTGGTGACTTTGTTTCTCAATGTAATTCAAGAACGGTTCTGTATCAACTTTCTTTCTTATGTTGATATTGGTGACTTTGTTTCTCAATGTAATTCAAGCAAGGTTCTGTACCAACTTTCTTTCTTATGCTGATGTTGGTGACTTTGTTTCTCAATGTAATTCAAGCAAGGTTCTGTGCCAACTTTCTTACTTATGCTGATGTTGGTGACTTTGTTTCTCAATGTAATTCAAGCAAGGTTCTGTGCCAACTTTCTTACTTAAGCTGATGTTGGTAACTTTGTTTCCCAATGTAATTCAAGCAAGGTTCTGTGCCAACTTTCTTTCTTATGCTGATGTCTTTGTTTCTCAATGTAATTCTTCTTCTTCTTCTTCAGCGATCTCTGGTCATGCGCTTAATTTACTGTGGACCACAAACTGGGCAGACAGCTTCAGGTCTGTCAGGTTTCCCCAAAGCTTAGTTTTCAGGTCGACTGGGTGTGGCCACATGTTGCTTCTCAGCTCACACAGAAGAGGACAGTCTTGCAGGATATGCTCTGGTGTCTGTTCTGCCTGGATTAAACTACAGTGTCCAGGGAGCACACCCTGCAAAAAACCCTGGGTTGGTGAGCCCAGCAACAGAAGGCTGAAGTCATCTAGAGTAGGACGACTCCAGACAAACCCGGAAGACAGATCTCGTCAGCAGGGGACTGCAACTGTCTAGAGAACAACCTCAAAAAAAAATGTCCTCAGAAACGGAATGTGTCAGCCATTATTGGCGGGGAGGAATCGACACATACGAACAACTCAAATGGCCATGCGCAATGTAATTCAAGCAAGGTTCTGTGCCAACTTTCTTTCTTATGCTGATGTTGGTAACTTTGTTTCCCAATGTAATTCAAGCAAGGTTCTGTGCCAACTTTCTTTCTTATGCTGATGTCTTTGGTTCTGTGCCAACTTTCTTTCTTATGTTGATGTTGATGACTTTGTTTCTCAATGTATTTCAATCAAGGTTCTGTGTCAACTTTCTTTCTTATGGTGATGTTGGTGACTTTGTTTCTCAATGTAATTCAAGCAAGATTCTGTGCCAACTTTCTTTCTTATGCTGATGTTGATGACTTTGTTTCTCAATGTAATTCAGGCAAGGTTCTGTACCAACTTTCTTTCTTAAGCTGATGTTGGTGACTTTGTTTCTCAATGTAATTCAAGCAAGGTTCTGTGCCAACTTTCTTACTTATGCTGATGTTGGTGACTTTGTTTCTCAATGTAATTCAAGCAAGGTTCTGTGCCAACTTTCTTACTTAAGCTGATGTTGGTAACTTTGTTTCCTAATGTAATTCAAGCAAGGTTCTGTGTCAACTTTCTTTCTTATGCTGATGTCTTTGTTTCTCAATGTAATTCAAGCAGGTTCTGTGCCAACTTTCTTTCTTATGCTGATGTTGGTGACTTTGTTTCTCAATGTATTTCAATCAAGGTTCTGTGTCAACTTTCTTTCTTATGGTGATGTTGGTGACTTTGTTTCTCAATGTAATTCAAGCAAGATTCTGTGCCAACTTTCTTTCTTAAGCTGATGTTGGTGACTTTGTTTCTCAATGTATTTCAATCAAGGTTCTGTGTCAAATTTCTTTCTTATGGTGATGTTGGTGACTTTGTTTCTCAATGTAATTCAAGCAAGATTCTGTGCCAACTTTCTTTCTTATGCTGATGTTGGTGACTTTGTTTCTCAATGTATTTCAATCAAGGTTCTGTGTCAACTTTCTTTCTTATGTTGATGTTGGCGACTCTTGTCTTTTCTGGTGTTGTTGGTAACTTTTCGCAGGCATCGCATTTCACATGTAATTTTTTGTGACTGCGCTTTGCTCATTGTCCATGTTTGGCTCTGGTAACACAAAGTAGGTATGAAAATGCTGTTGCTTAGCTGTCAGTGAGATTTGTGTGTGCCTTAAGAATGGGGCTAGCTGGCAAGTTACAGCATTTGCTTTTTGCACTCTAGCCTCTCTCTATCTAGTTTTCCGTCTTCTGTGAACATGCTTCCGAAGTATTTGAATTCTTTCACTAGGTTGATTGTAGTGCTGTTGTCTTTGTACAGTGAAAATATGCTGGCTACGTGGCCTCCGATAACATAAGGCTAACGGGCTCTGGTAACAATTCTAAGAAATAAGATCCCAAACCGTCGCGTGATCCTCGTATTCCAGTACTGTTGTATAACAACTCATCCATTTATAAATAACACAACATGCTAAATCAAGATTATATTATGTTACAAATGAAGTTGAACAATAAGAAATATCAGTATTATGAACAATTGTCGTGAATAAATAATCATAGACGAGTAAAATTGCACAATTTTTCCATTAAAATGTTATATCAATCATATACAAAAACCAACGCCCCATTAAACAGGAACAGTCGATTTCCCGTCTGAGCTAGTCGGCCTTATGTTGCCGAGGGCTACGGGTTGCTATACATACTCATTTCTGCGGACACGTCCTCATTTCACGAGTAAACCTGATCGTCGTCGCAAACAATTTGGGACATTGACAGATTTCTCGGCAATTTTATAAGCCAAGACAAAATTAACTCTTGTCAGCGTGATCACAGTATTACATAAGAAGGGAAAAATTAATTATAAGATATGAAAAAACAACACTCAACGTTTCGGTGCTTAAACCTTTATCAAGAACAAAAAACTTACACAAAAAACTAAATATGTAATACTGTATATACCTGTCTTTGCTCTATCGCCTATTTGCTCAGTATTACCACAGCCACCCTAACGATTTTGATCTGATCTGATCCAGTCTGACCACCTCAGATTTGTTGATTTTTGTACATCGCGTGATCATGTGGTAACCATGTCAGCGTGTTCATGTGGTAACCACATTTAACTGCGTCAAATTTGATTTTCTAACTTGACACTCCAAACAGAATCTACAATATTGCTGCAATATGCATCCTTGATGTGGAGACGGCACAACAAAGGAGAGGGTGGGTTATTTTGTTTTTTCCATCCAGCAGCACTTGAGCTTTTCAGCTCTTCGGTTCGGTGCCATGGACATCGTAACCCTTCGGTTCGGTGTCATGGACATCGTAACCCTTCGGTTCAGTGTCATGGACATCGTAACCCTTCGGTTCGGTGCCATGGACATCGTAACCCTTCGGTTCGGTGTCATGGACATCGTAACCCTTCGGTTCGGTGTCATGGACATCGTAACCCTTCGGCTCGGTGCCATGGACATCGTAACCCTTCGGTTCGGTGCGACATCGTAACCCTTCGGTTCGGTGCCATGGACACGAACCTTCGGTTCGTGTCATGGACATCGTAACTCTTCAGTTCGTGTCATGGATCGTAACCTTCGTTCGTGCCACGAACACCGTAAATCTGGAATCTGCTTTCTGCCATCCCGCGGAATTGAACCCGCTCACACAGAGGGATAGTCACCCGTAGTCCAACGCGCTACGAACACGCTGGGCAGACGGTGGGTATAAAAGCCGGCAGTAACCCCGAATAATCTTCTTCTTCACCTTTCAACTCCCAACGGAGCACAGATCTTCAACAAACTTCTTCCAGCTCTTCCTCTCTCCTGTCATCCCATCCAATTATTTCCATGTTTTACCTATCCTTTTAATATCAGACTCCAGCTCTCTTCTCCAGATATGGCAAAGCCCTCCCCTACTCTTTCCCTGTGGGTTCAAACATATTGCCTGTCTTGCAATGCTTCCGGTGGGTCTTCTCAATGTATGTCCTATCCAGCGTCTCGTCTTTAGCTCTTTCTCCACTGGTATCTGCTTAGTTCTCTCTCCGAGTTCCTCGTTTGTAATTTTATCATACCTTTCTTCCCTCCTTCAATTCGTTTGAAATATTGTCTATATATTCAATGTTTTCTCTTGTATCTTTCCTTTCTTTCGTTTGCTTGAAATATTGTGTCTATATATTCAATGTTGTCTCTTGTATCCTTCCTTCGTTCGCTTGAAATATTGTCTATATATTCAATGTTGTCTCTTGTATCCTTCCTTCGTTCGCTTGAAATATTGTCTATATATTCAATGTTGTCTCTTTATCCTTCCTTCGTTCGCTTGAAATATTGTCTATATATTCAATGTTGTCTCTGTATCCTTCCTTCGTTCGTTGAAATATTGTCTATATATTCAATGTTGTCTCTTGTATCCTTCCTTTCTTCCGTTTGCTTGAAATATTGTCTATATATTCAATGTTGTCTCTTGTATCCTTCCTTCGTTCGCTTGAAATATTGTCTATATATTCAATGTTGTCTCTTGTATCCTTCCTTCGTTCGCTTGAAATATTGTCTATATATTCAAAGTTGTCTCTTGTATCCTTCCTTCGTTCGCTTGAAATATTGTCTATATATTCAAAGTTGTCTCTTGTATCCTTCCTTCTTCGCTTGAAATATTGTCTATATATTCAATGTTGTCTCTTGTATCCTTCCTTCGTTCGCTTGAAATATTGTCTATATATTCAAAGTTGTCTCTTGTATCCTTCCTTCGTTCGCTTGAAATATTGTCTATATATTCAAAGTTGTCTCTTGTATCCTTCCTTCTGTTCGCTTGAAATATTGTCTATATATTCAATGTTGTCTCTTGTACCCTTCCTTCCTTCGTCTTTGAAATATTGTCTATATATTCAATGTTGTCTCTTGTATCTTCCTTCCTTCCTTCGTTTGCTTGAAATATTGTCTATATATTCAATGTTGTCTCTTGTATCCTTCCTTCCTTTTGTTCACTTGAAATATTGTCTATATATTCAATGTTGTCTCTTGTATCTTTCCTTTCTTTCGTTTCTGAAATATTGTCTATATATTCAAAGTTGTCTCTTGTATCTTTCCTTTCTTTCGTTCTCTTGAAATATTGTCTATATATTCAATGTTGTCTCTTGTATCCTTCCTTCCTTTCGTTCCTTGAAATATTGTCTTTATATTCAATGTTGTCTCTTGTATCCTTCCTTCCTTTCGTTCCTTGAAATATTGTCTTTATATTCAATGTTGTCTCTTGTATCCTTCCTTCCTTTCGTTTGCTTGAAATATTGTCTTTATATTCAATGTTGTCTCTTGTATCCTTCCTTCCTTTCGTTCCTTGAAATATTGTCTATATATTCAATGTTGTCTCTTGTATCTTTCCTTCCTTTCGTCTGCTTGAAATATTGTCTATATATTCAATGTTGTCTCTTGTATCCTTCCTTCCTTTCGTTCGCTTGAAATATTGTCTATATATTCAATGTTGTCTCTTGTATCTTTCCTTTCTTTCGTTTGCTTGAAATATTGTCTATATATTCAATGTTGTCTCTTGTATCCGTCCTTCCTTTCGTTCGCTTGAAATATTGTCTATATATTCAATGTTGTCTCTTGTATCTTTCCTTCCTTTCGTCTGCTTGAAATATTGTCTATATATTCAATGTTGTCTCTTGTATCCTTCCTTCCTTTCGTTCACTTGAAATATTGTCTATATATTCAATGTTGTCTCTTGTATCCTTCCTTCCTTTCGTTTGCTTGAAATATTGTATATATACTCAATGTTGTCTCTTGTATGAACTTCATTGTCTTTTGTAGCTCACACAGAGGTCCGTGTAGTTTTCTGTCGAGTGTTGTTTCGTTAGGCCAGTGAGTTTGCCTCAGTGTATCATATTGGTGCAGTATTGAAGTATGTGCTCTGCAGTCTGGTGTGCCTGTCCACATGTACACATGGCTGAATTGCCAATCTTGAATTTTGTATACATGTGGCTGCGGAGTCGATTGTGTCCTGTTCTAAGGCGTAGAATGACAACTTGTTCCAATCTGCTCATATTATAGTAATCGTCTTGTTTTGGTATATGTGGCTCTTACCATACTGATGGTGATGTTTTCATCCGCACTAGATCTGATGGTTCACTCTTTAACTTGGCTCGCTTAAGAGCCAAAACAAAAACGACGGAAATTCTCAAGGACCTCCTTTTCGCTGACGATGCTGCCTTAGTCGCCCACAGTGAGACTACACTGCAATGCCTAATCAATAATTTCTCAAAGGCATGCGACCTATTTTCTCTGACTATAAGTGTCTCCAAAACAGTTGTTTTATGTCAGGAAGGTAACACAACAAATATCACTTTCAATGACAACCATCTAACACCAGTTCAAAAATTTGCTATCTCGGGTCCATGGTCACTGCCAGCCTTTCTCTTGATGAACAAATCAACGCTCGTGTAGGGCGTTACTACATTCGGCAAACTATCAAAGCGAGCGTGGGACAACACAAAACTGACATTGCAGACCAAAATTCAAATATATTGAGCCTGTGTAATTAGTTCTTCACGTATATTGACCACATCTGTAAAATAGTTAACACCAGCGAAGGAAACAACCTCGGAGAACTCTTAAATGAATCTCTTTTTGCAGACGATCAGGCAATCATATCAACAACAGAAGAACAGCTACAACAACACATCAACAGACTCCAGTTAGCATGTAACGAATACAACATGAGAATAAACATCGACAAAACAGAAGTAATGACATTCGTCAGAAAGGAAAGCTCTACCAATATCTCCATCGATAATCACCTACTAAATCAAGTAAAAGATTTCACATACCTGGGGAGCATTTTTTCAGCAAATGGAAGAATAACTAATGAAATTCAACACAGATGCAACAAAGCAAATCAAATGATAGGGCAAATGGCGCCAATTTTAAGATGCAAACACGTCACCATGAACACAAAAAGAGCAATGTTCAACACAATCTTTCTCCCCACATTATGTTACCAGTGCCAAACCTGGACGCTGACAACAAACGATAGAAGAAAACTAGTCACAACAGAGATGAAGTGTCTACGCAGAATGCTGGGTGTAACAAGAAGAGACCGGTTGAGAAATGAAGACATCAGGAAAAAGTGGGTACAACATCAGTACTAGACTTCATTAAGAAACAACAAATTAAATGGTTCGGCCACGTAAGCAGATTACCATCAGACAGTGCACCCCAAAGAGCAATGCTGCTCCGATACAATGGGTACAAAGCAAAAGGCCGGCCACGCAAAAGATGTACCTCAGAGATAACAGAGGCGACGAAAGAGACTATCTACGAAGCGCATACTAGGGCCCGTTTTAGAAATCTCTTCCTGATCTGACGCTGTGAGGCATACAGGATTCGAGAAAGAAAGTAATTAGTTCTTTACTATATGCCTCAGAAACATGGACAGCCTACTCAAGACATGAGAGGAGACTTAACATCTTTCACCTTCGATGTCTCCGCAAGATTATGAACATCAGGTGGTACGACAAGATCACCAACTCTAAAGTACTTCAACGTGCTTGTTGAAGTACTTGTGTTGCTACATTAGTGACGGCCATATGCATTTTATGCGGTGCAGGTTTCTTATTGTGGCGGTACACGGCTGTTTCATTCTGGAACTAGTTCACACGGGAAACATTTCACAGTTGTTAGTATTTCGTGTGATTTTCATTGGCACAGGAACGGAGCAATTATGGGTGACCCGTTGCAGTGAAGTTGGAACCGTACTTATGAACTATGAACTTCAACGTGCAAATCTACCTTCCATCGTGGGCATGCTCAGCAGAAGACGACTAAGATGGTTGGGGCATGTGAGAAGAATGGAAACGTGTCGCATACCAAAACAAATGTTGTTCTGTGAACTTTCGGAGGAAACATGCACCAGGGCAGACCACTGCTCAGATATAATGATGTCTGCAAAGCCTCAATGAAAAACTTTTCCATAGGTCCCAGCACATGGGAGGGACTAGCTGATGACAGAGAAAGCCAAATTACGAAAGGGCGCAGAGTCTTTTGTGAAGAGACTTATGTATGAGCTGAAAGACAAGAGAGAAAAGCGAAAACTCAAAAGTTGTCACAGTAAAACACTTGCCAATTGACCATCTGTAAAGACGAAAAGACCATATATATATATATCATACCATCTCAGTCTCTATTTGTCTTGTGTTGGTATATGTAGCTCTTACCATACCATCTCAGTCTCTCTATTTATCTTGTGTTGGTATATGTAGCTCTTACCATACCATCTCAGTCTCTCTATTTGTCTTATGTTGGTATATGTAGCTCTTACCATACCATCTCAGTCTCTCTATTTGTCTTATGTTGGTATATGTAGCACTTACCATACCATCTCAGTCTCTCTATTTGTCTTATGTTGGTATATGTAGCTCTTACCATACCATCTCAGTCTCTCTATTTGTCTTATGTTGGTATATGTAGCACTTACCATACCATCTCAGTCTCTCTATTTGTCTTATGTTGGTATATGTAGCTCTTACCATACCATCTCAGTCTCTCTATTTGTCTTGTGTTGGTATATGTAGCACTTACCATACCATCTCAGTCTCTCTATTTGTCTTGTGTTGGTATATGTAGCTCTTACCATACCATCTCAGTCTCTCTATTTATCTTGTGTTGGTATATGTAGCTCTTACCATACCATCTCAGTCTCTCTATTTATCTTGTGTTGGTATATGTAGCACTTACCATACCATCTCAGTCTCTCTATTCGTCTTGTGTTGGTATATGTAGCTCTTACCATACCATCTCAGTCTCTCTATTTGTCTTGTGTTGGTATATGTAGCTCTTACCATACCATCTCAGTCTCTCTATTTGTCTTGTGTTGGTATATGTAGCTCTTACCATACCATCTCAGTCTCTCTATTTGTCTTGTGTTGGTATATGTAGCACTTACTATACCATCTCAGTCTCTCTATTCGTCTTGTGTTGGTATATGTAGCTCTTACCATACCATCTCAGTCTCTCTATTTGTCTTGTGTTGGTATATGTAGCTCTTACCATACCATCTCAGTCTCTCTATTTGTCTTGTGTTGGTATATGTAGCACTTACTATACCATCTCAGTCTCTCTATTCGTCTTGTGTTGGTATATGTAGCTCTTACCATACCATCTCAGTCTCTCTATTTGTCTTGTGTTGGTATATGTAGCACTTACCATACCATCTCAGTCTCTCTATTCGTCTTGTGTTGGTATATGTAGCTCTTACCATACCATCTCAGTCTCTCTATTTGTCTTGTGTTGGTATATGTAGCACTTACCATACCATCTCAGTCTCTCTATTCTACGTAAACAATCCCGAATACTAGAAGCTAATAATTATGATCAATGTTCAAGGGAAGGATGGTGTGAGTTGATGCGTACTTGCAAGCAGTGTGTATGTGTACATAACCTGAGATGTGTATGTAAGGTGGTGGTGGTGGTGGTGGGGAGATCAATAACAAGAAAATCAATATGTCTCAAGCTAACTACTATTGTATAGACAAGCATCCATACTTGTGTGGCTACTGCTGTTGCTGAGACAAGCTAGATACTATTGTATAGACAAGCATCCATACTTGTGTGGCTACTGCTGTTGCTGAGACAAGCTAGATACTATTGTATAGACTTACTGACTTATTCCTCTCCAATCCTCGTGGAGCATAGGGCCTCAACAGTTGTTCGCCACTCTTCTCGGTCTCTGGCTGTTCTCTTTATGGTCTCCCAGGATAGTTCAGCACTCTTCAGTTCCTCAAGAAGACTTAGTCTCCAAGTCTGTTTAGGGCGTCCTCTTCTTCGTTTTCCTTGCGGGTTCCACTCAAGTGCTTGTCTAGCGACACTTGACTGTGTCTTCCGTAGGGTATGCCCGACCCATCTCCATTTTCTCCTCTTGATCTGGGTCATCATATGTTCCTGTTGTGTTCTTATCCACAGATCTATGTTTGCAACTCTATCATACCATCTCAGTCTGTGTTTGCAACTCTATCATACCATCTCAGTCTGAGTTTGCAACTCTATCATACCATCTCAGTCTGAGAATCTATCATACCATCTCAGTCTGAGAATCTATCATACCATCTCAGTCTGAGTTGCAATCTATCATACCATCTCAGTCTGAGTTTGCAACTCATCATACCATCTCAGTCTGAGTTGCAACTCTATCATACCATCTCAGTCTGAGTTTGCAACTCTATCATACCATCTCAGTCGAACCCGTGAGACATCCTTGACAATCTAATCTTATTTGTATTAACTGGTGACTCCAGTTTCTGAGCATATCAGCACACAGATTTCACATTTGGATAATATCTTGAGCTTTGTTTCGTGGAATGCAGTACTTCCAACGTACGATATGATCACACTGTGTGGAGATAGTAGATGTCCACACTGTGTACAGGATAGCAGATGTCCACACTGTGTACAGGATAGTAGATGTCACACGTAGCACATGTGTACAGATAAGATGTCCACACTGTGTACAGATAGTAGATGTCACACTGTGTACAGAGTATGTCAACTGTGTACAGATAGTAGATGTCACATGTGTCAGGATAGAATGCACACTGTGTCAGATGATGTCACACTGTGTACAGATAGTAGATGTCACACTTGTACAAGATAGTAGATGTCCACACTGTGTACAGGATAGTAGATGTCCACATTGTGTACAGGATAGTAGATGTCACATGTGTCAGGATGAGATGTCCACACTGTGTACAGGATAGTAGATGTCCACACTGTGTACAAGATAGTAGATGTCCACACTGTGTACAAGATAGTAGATGTCCACACTGTGTACAGATAGAGATGTCACACTGTGTACAGGATAGTAGATGTCCACACTGTGTACAAGATAGAAGATGTCCACACTGTGTACAAGATAGAAGATGTCCACACTGTGTACAGGATAGTAGATGTCCACACTGTGTACAGGATAGTAGATGTCCACACTGTGTACAGGATAGTAGATGTCCACACTGTGTACAGGATAGTAGATGTCCACACTGTGTACAAGATAGTAGATGTCCACACTGTGTACAAGATAGTAGATGTCCACACTGTGTACAGGATAGTAGATGTCCACACTGTGTACAGGATAGTAGATGTCCACAATGTGTACAGGATAGTAGATGTCCACACTGTGTACAGGATAGTAGATGTCCACACTGTGTACAGGATAGTAGATGTCCACACTGTGTACAGGATAGTAGATGTCCACACTGTGTACAGGATAGTAGATGTCCACACTGTGTACAGGATAGTAGATGTCCACACTGTGTACAAGATAGTAGATGTCCACACTGTGTACAAGATAGTAGATGTCCACACTGTGTACAGGATAGTAGATGTCCACACTGTGTACAGGATAGTAGATGTCCACACTGTGTACAGGATAGTAGATGTCCACACTGTGTACAGGATAGTAGATGTCCACACTGTGTACAAGATAGTAGATGTCACACTGTGTAAAAGATAGTAGATGTCCACACTGTGTACAGGATAGTAGATGTCCACACTGTGTACAGGATAGTAGATGTCCACACTGTGTACAGGATAGTAGATGTCCACACTGTGTACAGGATAGTAGATGTCCACACTGTGTACAGGATAGTAGATGTCCACACTGTGTACAGGATAGTAGATGTCCACACTGTGTACAGGATAGTAGATGTCCACACTGTGTACAGGATAGTAGATGTCCACACTGTGTACAGGATAGTAGATGTCCACACTGTGTACAGGATAGTAGATGTCCACACTGTGTACAGGATAGTAGATGTCCACACTGTGTACAGGATAGTAGATGTCCACACTGTGTACAGTGATAGAGATGTCCACTGTGTACAGGATAGTAGATGTCCACAATGTGTACAGGATAGTAGATGTCCACACTGTGTACAGGATAGTAGATGTCCACACTGTGTACAGGATAGTAGATGTCCACACTGTGTACAGGATAGTAGATGTCCACACTGTGTACAGGATAGTAGATGTCCACACTGTGTACAGGATGAGTAGAGTGTCCACACTGTGTACAGGATAGTAGATGTCCACACTGTGTACAGGATAGTAGATGTCCACACTGTGTACAGGATAGGATATGTAGAGAATGTCCACACTGTACAGGATAGTAGATGTCACATTGTGTACAGGATAGTAGATTCACACTGTGTACATGATAGTAGATGTCACACTGTGTACAAGATAGTAGATGTGCACTGTGTACAGGATAGTAAAATGTCCACACTGTGTACAGGATAGTAGATGTCCACACTGTGTACATGATAGTAGATGTCCACACTGTGTACATGATAGTAGATGTCCACTGTGTACAGGATAGTAGATGTCCACACTGTGTACAGGATAGTAGATGTCCACACTGTGTACAGGATAGTAGATGTCCGCACTGTGTACAGGATAGTAGATGTCCGCACTGTGTACAGGATAGTAGATGTCCACACTGTGTACAGGATAGTAGATGTCCACACTGTGTACAGGATAGTAGATGTCCACACTGTGTACAGGATAGTAGATGTCCACACTGTGTACAGGATAGTAGATGTCCACACTGTGTACAGGATAGTAGATGTCCACACTGTGTACAGGATAGTAGATGTCCACACTGTGTACATGATAGTAGATGTCCACACTGTGTACAAGATAGTAGATGTGCACTGTGTACAGGATAGTAGATGTCCACACTGTGTACAGGATAGTAGATGTCCACACTGTGTACATGATAGTAGATGTCCACACTGTGTACATGATAGTAGATGTCCACTGTGTACAGGATAGTAGATGTCCACACTGTGTACAGGATAGTAGATGTCCACACTGTGTACATGATAGTAGATGTCCACACTGTGTACATGATAGTAGATGTCCACACTGTGTACAAGATAGTAGATGTCCACTGTGTACAGGATAGCGAATGCTAGAGGAATGTAATGGCTGCATAGTTAGTGTAGTCGCCGCGAGTACGTTCATGTTAGAATTTTCATTTTTGGCCACAACATATAATCATCATCAAATAGTTTGTCCTGAGCAGAACGTTGCCACCTAACAGTCCTTCGGAATATCTCTTTTCTCGTAAGTCAGGTGTCCTGCCTCTGCAGCCGTCATGTTCAAATCATCAGTTAGTCACGAATCCATCTTCTCCGTGGTCTTCCTCCTCTTCTCTGTGCCGGCATGCCTCCTTCCATGATGGTCTTCTCAAGTCCTTCATGTCTCTTCAATCTGTCCAAAATATATCATGCATTCATACATATAAATAAATCTAATATCAGGTCAAATACAAGGGAAGAGAGATAGAGGTAGACAAAGGGGAAAAAATTCCGGACGGCTTGATATCATGGTTCGGTGACGGAGTTGATGGATTGTACCAGAGACAGAGCGATGTGGAGAGACATGATTGCCTACGCCAACCGGCACGTCACTTGATTCAATATCTACTACAGCCACAATAAACACCTAGTGGATGAACATCAATAATTGAACTAGGATAAACATGTCCCGAAGTGCTGGCAAATATAGCAGTTTCAATTATAGCACATGGGAGCTAGCACACAATGCAACTATTCAAATATACACTGCTCTCTCTCTCTCTCTCTCTCTCTCTCTCTCTCTCAGTATGCAGCAATAATAACGCACAGCTAGTAAATGTCAAAATTCGCTGTCTACAATAGTCAACGCAAAAGTTGAAGCATTAATAAATGACTACACATCGTAGGAAGATGCTGCTGTCTACACTGATGGTTCTGTGATTCGGCAGTCATGGGGTGCATGGGCCTTTACCGCTAGAGCTAAAGGAAAAGTCATCAAAGAGACAAGTGGTGCATATGCGACAACTATCTGCAGCATGACTATGGGGGTCATGACGGTGACAAAATCCCTGGAGTGGCTATAGAAGCAAACATTTACGCAATGCATGTATGCTCAGCGACTCTATGAGCATGACACAAATGATCAAGACCGGTTATGTAAGAAGGCAGTGGGTGCAATTAATACAAAATGTGACAATCTAGACACTTACCTTCATCTTTGTCACTAGTCATTCTGTGGTGAAGGGTACCTTCATCTTTGTCTCTAGTCATTCTGTGGTGAAGGGTAACTTCATCTTTGTCTCTAGTCATTCTGTGGTGAAGGGTACCTTCATCTTTGTCTCTAGTCATTCTGTGGTGAAGGATACCTTCATCTTTGTTCCTAGTCATTCTGTGGTGAAGGGTACCTTCATCTTTGTCTCTAGTCATTCTGTGGTGAAGGTACTTATCTTTGTCTCTAGTCATTCTGTGGTGAAGGGTACCTTCATCTTTGTCTCTAGTCATTCTGTGGTGAAGGGTAACTTTATCTTTGTCTCTTGTCATTCTGTGGTGAAGGGTACCTTTATCTTTGTCCCTAGTCATTCTGTGGTGAAGGGTACCTTTATCTTTGTCTCTAGTCATTCTGTGGTGAAGGTACTTCATCTTTGTCCTAGTCATTCTGTGTGAAGGCTTCATCTTGTCTCTAGTCATTCTGTGGTGAAGGGTACTTCATCTTTGTCTCTAGTCATTCTGTGGTGAAGGGTACCTTCATCTTTGTCTCTAGTCATTCTGTGGTGAAGGGTAACTTTATCTTTGTCTCTAGTCATTCTGTGGTGAAGGATACCTTCATCTTTGTCCTAGTATTCTGTGGTGAAGGGTAACTTATCTTTGTCCTAGTCATTCTGTGGTGAAGGGTAATGAAAGAAGTGGATGCACTTGCAGAGCAATGCTACGATCAAGAATGGGTCTTCTATGACAAAAGCGACATCGTCAACGCTCTCAGAGAAAACATATGCTCTGAAGATTTCAACCAAGATAGATAACGGCTATTCTCTATCTCGGTTACGCAAGTTATGCATACCGATGGTGCGGCAAGACATGAACAACCATGAAAGAAAACGCAGTAGATACATCAACCAGCACCAACCGGAAGTTGTTAGTCTAAGCCATAGATTCCCAAACATTTTCGGCCCATCGTCCACTTTGCACGACATAAACTTTGTAACGCCCCCCCCCCCCATTATAACAGTTTGCAACGCCCCTATATATATATGTCTATTTTTTTGACATAAAATATATATATTTCGCATTATGTCATTTTCCAATTTGAGCATGAAAGAAAATTGATATATATTTCTGTCATTCATGGTCATTTTTCCAATGATTGTATGCATGAAATAGAAAATTTATGAAAAATTGGATAGTGTAAGATGTGCATAAAATGAATTAAAATGCAGAATTCAAATTTTTATGATTATTCAATCGCAAAATCACGATAAAATAACTGCCGCTCTAAATGCTTCTGAACCCACCATCGCCCCCATGGAATGCTTCAGCGCCCACAGGGAGGGGGCGGTACCGTCCACTTTTAGAAACGCTTGTCTAAACACATCATCTTAGGACCGTTGGTATGTTTCTGTCGTAGTCTATATGTAGTATGCTGTGAAATTCGTTACTCCTGTTGTATCGTTTGCTTGATAAAGGCCTTTTGGTCGCAACGTTGCTGTGTATTGTTGTTGTTCGTGTAAAACTATAGTACTTTGTTATTATGTGTTTCGCCATTGCTACATAGTTTTACTGCAGTCTTCTCCTATATCGATAGCCTGAACACACTGAAATATATGTTTGGGAGGAGAGACTGGAGCACAATTAGCATAATGATCGATGATGTTCACATGAACAAATATCAACAGAAAACATATCTAACACAATACATCCGATTTATACATTCCATGTTGATAACTAACTCAATCAAGATATTCATCATTATTGCACTTCGGTGAATAAACATGTGTACTTTCATTTTTTTTCTTACACATAAAGATCATTGTTTCAGTTCACGAACTACGTAGCACCGGCGAGGGTCCCTAAATTAATTTAGAAAATGGTGATTTTGATATGAATTTTATTTGAATTATTGTGATCAATTTTGCTTTTGCCTACCCGTATCGAAGCTGAACAGTTTGGTGGCGACAGCACTAGCCATGCAGACATTGAATTAAAGAGAATCATGTCCCTCACAGCTCTTATAACAAGCGGTAGTACAGACAGTAACAACAGTTTGTTGTTGTTGTTCTTGTTTCCCTTATACTCATCGAATTTCAACTGCCAATTGTTCTTTTTACGTGCTGCACTTAAACATGGGAGCCACGTATTATCGTCCGTCTCCGATAGGGTATGAAACTTGATCTCACTTAGATCGCCATCAGTTATCCCTGGATAAATATTCGGATCGATCCACGTCACACAACCTTACCTCCAGACCCCAGAGACGGTCTGTGTGCATTACCCCAGACACCTCCTCTCTTTCTCCCCCAATATATATTACCCACATGTCAAGATATAAGTATGATCGAGGCTCCCGGTAACATACGGCCGAATAGAATAGCCGACAAATAGGAAATTCCTGTTATGTGGGGTCTGTTTTTTGTATATGTTTGATAGAACACTGTACGCGTTTTGTTTTGCAATGTTACTCAATTCTATCTATGTGTCCATGGTTATTTATTGATGAACAATATTCATAATATTGATAGTCCTTATTGTTAAACTGAACTTGTTGCATAATATAACTTTGATTTAGCATGTTTGTTATTTTTCAAGTGAATTAAGTCTACATATACAACAATACTGGAATGCGAGGATCACGCGACAGTTGTGGTCTTATTTTCTAGAATTTTTACTTCAACCTGCCGACCTTGTTATTGGTGAAAATGGCCCGACCAACTATCTGAACGTACAAGAATACCAAAATACATACCATGTGGTAGAAGTATTTTATTTCTATGAGAAATACAAGGATTCTAACAGACATACAAGGACATACACGTAAGCATATAAATTCTAACAGACATACAAGCACATAAGCGTAGGCATGAACACATTGTTTCAACAAATAACAAAGCCAGCTGTATTTGACACGGCCACTAATAGCTCTAGTGGAAGTATTTCCATGGAATGTGTTATTAGTATTAGCCATTCAATTGTACGCGATCGAGTCATTAATAAGATTAACTAACTTTGTATAGATCATTAGTTCAAGGTACGTCAGATCGAGGATATATCACAGGAGATTTCATGTGAGGAAAAGGGGGTTGTTGTTGTTAGAGGCGAAACATTGTCTCCGATGTCGTCTGATGAGAGCGTAGGTTAGTTAGTAAGCAGTATTGATTATTGGAATGTGTGGAACGCTGAAATGTGAGAGATATTCATGACAAGAATCTAAAAATCTCAAATGCAGACACGTCATGCAAGAACAAATGAATATTCATTGCATGAATAGTCATTTCTCATTAAACCTTTGCTCTAATACTAGATGCAGTGCTGACTAAACTTTGCTCCTAATACTAGATGCAGTTCTGACTAAACTTTGCTCCTAATACTAGATGCAGTGCTGACTAAACTTTGCTCCTAATACTAGATGCAGTGCTGACTAAACTTTGCTCCTAATACTAGATGCAGTGCTGACTAAACTTTGCTCCTAATACTAGATGCAGTGCTGACTAAACTTTGCTCCTAATACTAGATAGCGACTAAGCTAAAGAGCTGACTAAACTTTGCTCCTAATACAGATGCAGTGCTGACTAAACTTTGCTCCTAATACTAGATGCAGTGCTGACTAAACTTTGCTCCTAATACTAGATGCAGTTCTGACTAAACTTTGCTCCTAATACTAGATGCAGTGCTGACTAAACTTTGCTCCTAATACTAGATGCAGTGCTGACTAAACTTTGCTCCTAATACTAGATGCAGTGCTGACTAAACTTTGCTCCTAATACTAGATGCAGTGCTGACTAAACTTTGCTCCTAATACTAGATGCAGTGCTGACTAAACTTTGCTCCTAATACTAGATGCAGTGCTGACTAAACTTTGCTCCTAATACTAGATGCAGTGCTGACTAAACTTTGCTCCTAATACTAGATGCAGTGCTGACTAAACTTTGCTCCTAATACTAGATGCAGTGCTGACTAAACTTTGCTCCTAATACTAGATGCAGTGCTGACTAAACTTTGCTCCTAATACTAGATGCAGTGCTGACTAAACTTTGCTCCTAATACTAGATGCAGTGCTGACTAAACTTTGCTCCTAATACTAGATGCAGTGCTGACTAAACTTTGCTCCTAATACTAGATGCAGTGCTGACTAAACTTTGCTCCTAATACTAGATGCAGTGCTGACTAAACTTTGCTCCTAATACTAGATGCAGTGCTGACTAAACTTTGCTCCTAATACTAGATGCAGTGCTGACTAAACTTTGCTCCTAATACTAGATGCAGTGCTGACTAAACTTGTCCTAATACTAGATGCAGTGCTGACTAAACTTTGCTCCTAATACTAGATGCAGTGCTGACTAAACTTTGCTCCTAATACTAGATGCAGTGCTGACTAAACTTTGCTCCTAATACTAGATGCAGTGCTGACTAAACTTTGCTCCTAATACTAGATGCAGTGCTGACTAAACTTTGCTCCTAATACTAGATGCAGTGCTGACTAAACTTTGCTCCTAATACTAGATGCAGTGCTGACTAAACTTTGCTCCTAATACTAGATGCAGTGCTGACTAAACTTTGTCCATACTAGATGCAGTGCTGACTAAACTTTGCTCCTATAATATTGATGCAGTCACAAACTTTAGCCCTAATACTAGATGCAGTGCTGACTCACTTTTCTCCCAATATAATTGCCATGTCGACTAAATTATCGGCTCCTAAATACGCAGATGATAGCGACTAGAAATTCTGTCTAATGTAGGATTGTTGTAATGTTTGATAGAACTGACCTTTTGTTTCAATACTATTATCTGGCATGTTTTATTGATAACATTTCTAATACTAGATGTCTATGTTGAACTAACTTGTCTAATATAATGATAGCATGTTGTTATTTTCAATAATTAAGTCTCTATATACAATATGGAATGCGAATACTTGCACAGTTGTGGTCTTGACTAAACTTTTACTCCAATCACCTTGTATTGGAGAAATGTGCTGACTAAACTTTGACTCAATACTAGATGCAGTGTAGGATTCTAAACTTCTACACTATACAAGGACATACAACGTAACTATAATTCTCAGATAGCAATAAGCGTGATAACACTTTGTTCAACAAATACTAGATGCCAGCTGACTTAAACTTTGCCCTAATACTTAGTGATGTTCATGTGTGTTATATTTAGCTCTTCAATCTAGATCGAGTCTTAGATTAACACTTTGCTGATCATTAGTTCAGGTACTCAGATGCAGGATTTACGAATTTCTTAAACAGGGGTTGTTTGTTAGGAGACTAAACTTGTCTCCATGATATGAGAGCGAGTGTGCTAAAGCTTTGTCTGAATGTGGACGTAAATGTAGAGATTTCTGACTAAAAATCTAATGACAAACTCTCAATCCTAGATGCAAGTCTGGAAGAACAAACTTTCTCTAATCTCATTGAATAGCAGTCTGACTAAACTTTGCTCCTAATACTAGATGCAGTGCTGACTAAACTTTGCTCCTAATACTAGATGCAGTGCTGACTAAACTTTGCTCCTAATACTAGATGCAGTGCTGACTAAACTTTGCTCCTAATACTAGATGCAGTGCTGACTAAACTTTGCTCCTAATACTAGATGCAGTGCTGACTAAACTTTGCTCCTAATACTAGATGCAGTGGCGGATCGTGATCATTTATGTTGGTGGGGCCAGCCATAAATTTTCGGAAAAATCGTGGTTTTGGGTTGTTACGTTTTAATGTATCAAATAATAAATACACGTTACACATTAATATTGGTGGAACCCGTCCCCACTGGCGCTTAAAGACGAGTCGTCACTGACTAGATGTCACATAGTTCATTTCAAAATTCGTGAACACAATAAGGTTTAATTTGTACGAAATCTACGGGATGGATAACAGTATTTTTTGAAGGCAGTCCACATCTATCAATGAAAATAAATGTTTGGGGAATACGCCAATGACCGTCGTTAGGATACGCTGTGAATTGATTAATTCCACGGGATTCTCCGATTTTCACTTGCGCTGAATTGCATGTGGAGCATGCAAATGCGAAATTATAGAGAGAAAAAAAACTTTACAATCGTACTGCTAAACTGCTACATGTATACCAAATCAATATCGCTGTTATTTTAGTAATAACATATAAGAAAAATCTTACAACACTAAAGGTGTGGGTGGACAAAAAAATTTATGAAGGTCGCCACTGTTACCTATAAAAAATGTAAAAATCAATAATTTCTGTCAAGTGGATGATTTTATATCGGTCGGTAAATATGTTTACCAACTTTGGAATGAACTATAACAACATTACTATCTTATATAGATGATGTATCAGCATTTGATGTATTCATTAGTAAATCGTTTACCATATATTGTATCCATCTTCTCATTGATATTACAATCTCTCATGTGGTTATATATATCATCATTAAATAGCTTGTCCTGAGCAGAACTGTACCACCCCAACAGTCCTCCGGAATTTCTCTCTCATAAGCCAGATGTCCTACCTCTGCAGCCGTCATGTTCAAACCATCAGTTACATCCTGTATCCATCTTCTCGGTGGTCTTCCTCTTCTTCTCTTTGCCGGTATGCCTCCTTCATGATGGTCTTCTCTAGCCTGCGTTTCTCTTTATATATCCAAAATACTTCAATTTTCTCTTTCTTATTTGTAGCATCAGTATTCATTGATTTTGATTTCTTTCTGGATAGATCTATTTGTTCTCTTCTCTGTCCATGATATACGGAGGAACTCTTCTGTAACACTTATATTCAAAAGCAGATATATGTTTTTCTACTATTTAGTTAAATGCCTAGGCTACACACACCCATACCAGAGTCCGCACAATGCATGTCGTAAGAGGCGACTGAGGTAGGGTATAGGAAGCTACCCAGTAAATAAAAGCGTCACAGAATCGGAGGTGCTGGCCTACTTGTAGGCGCATAACTGGCAAAAAGTACAATCTCTCTTATAGTTCGTCCCAAAATTTGTAAACATCTTTACCAACCAATACAAAATCATCCACTTGACAAAATTATTGATTTTACATTTTGCTCTTGATAACATAACTGACACAACGTAAAATCGCTCTTAGACTCAGGCCACATCATCATCAACTTGTCCTGAGTAGAACTTTGCCACCACAACAGCCCTTCGGAATTTCTCTTTCTCATAGGCCAGATGCCGCAGTTGTGCTCAAATCATGGTTATATCCTGCCTCCGTCTTCTCCGTGGTCTTCTTCTCTTTGCCGGTATGCCTCCTTCCATGATGGTCTTCTTCTCTTTGCCGGTATGCCTCCTTCCATGATAGTCTTCTTCTCTTTGCCGGTATGCCTCCTTCCATGATGGTCTTCTTCTCTTTGCCGGTATGCCTCCTTCCATGATAGTCTTCTTCTCTTTGCCGGTATGCATCCTTCCATGATGGTCTTCTTCTCTTTGCCGGTATGCCTCCTTCCATGATAGTCTTCTTCTCTTTGCCGGTATGCCTCCTTCCATGATGGTCTTCTTCTCTTTGCCGGTATGCCTCCTTCCATGATAGTCTTCTTCTCTTTGCCGGTATGCATCCTTCCATGATGGTCTTCTTCTCTTTGCCGGTATGCCTCCTTCCATGATAGTCTTCTTCTCTTTGCCGGTATGCCTCCTTCCATATAGTCTTCTTCTCTTTGCCGGTATGCACTCCTTCCATGATAGTCTTCTTCTCTTTGCCGGTATGCCTCCTTCCATGATAGTCTTCTTCTCTTTGCCGGTATGCCTCCTTCCATGATAGTCTTCTTCTCTTTGCCGGTATGCCTCCTTCCATGATAGTCTTCTTCTCTTTGCCGGTATGCCATCCTTCCATGATAGTCTTCTTCTCTTTGCCGGTATGCATCCTTCCATGATAGTCTTCTTCTCTTTGCCGGTATGCCTCCTTCCATGATGGTCTTCTTCTCTTGCCGGTATGCCATCCTTCCATGCATAGTCTTCTTCTCTTTGCCGGTATGCCTCCTTCCATGATAGTCTTCTTCTCTTTGCCGGTATGCCTCCTTCCATGATAGTCTTCTTCTCTTTGCCGGTATGCCTCCTTCCATGATGGTCTTCTTCTCTTTGCCGGTATGCCTCCTTCCATGATAGTCTTCTCTCTTTGCCGGTATGCATCCTTCCATGATAGTCTTCTTCTCTTTGCCGGTATGCCTCCTTCCATGATAGTCTTCTTCTCTTTGCCGGTATGTCTCCTTCCATGATGGTCTTCTTCTCTTTGCCGGTATGCATCCTTCCATGATGGTCTTCTTCTCTTTGCCGGTATGCCTCCTTCCATGATAGTCTTCTTATCTTTGCCGGTATGCCTCCTTCCATGATAGTCTTCTTCTCTTTGCCGGTATGCCTCCTTCCATGATGGTCTCTCTTTGCCGGTATGCCTCCTTCCATGATGGTCTTCTTCTCTTTGCCGGTATGCCTCCTTCCATGATGATGGTCTTCTTCTCTTTGCCGGTATGCCTCCTTCCATGATGTTCTTCTTCTCTTTGCCGGTATGCCTCCTTCCATGATAGTCTTCTTCTCTTTGCCGGTATGCCTCCTTCCATGATAGTCTTCTTCTCTTTGCCGGTATGCCTCCTTCCATGATAGTCTTCTTCTCTTTGCCGGTATGCCTCCTTCCATGATAGTCTTCTTCTCTTGGCCGGTATGCCTCCTTCCATGATAGTCTTCTTCTCTTTGCCGGTATGCATCCTTCCATGATAGTCTTCTTCTCTTTGCCGTATGCCTCCTTCCATGATGGTCTTCTCTTGCCGGTATGCATCCTTCCATGATGTCTTCTTCTTTGCCGGTATGCCTCCTTCCATGATAGTCTTCTTCTCTTTGCCGGTATGCATCCTTCCATGATGGTCTTCTTCTCTTTGCCGGTATGCCTCCTTCCATGATGTCTTCTTCTCTTTGCCGGTATGCTCCTTCCATGATAGTCTTCTTCTCTTTGCCGGTATGCCTCCTTCCATGATGTCTTCTTCTCTTTGCCAGGTATGCCTCCTTCCATGATAGTCTTCTTCTCTTTGCCGGTATGCATCCTTCCATGATGGTCTTCTTCTCTTTGCCGGTATGCCTCCTTCCATGATAGTCTTCTTATCTTTGCCGGTATGCCTCCTTCCATGATAGTCTTCTTCTCTTTGCCGGTATGCCTCCTTCCATGATAGGTCTTCTTCTCTTTGCCGGTATGCCTCCTTCCATGATAGTCTTCTTCTCTTTGCAGGTATGCCTCCTTCCATGATAGTCTTCTTCTCTTTGCCGGTATGCCTCCTTCCATGATGTCTTCTTCTCTTTGCCGGTATGCATCCTTCCATGATAGTCTTCTTCTCTTTGCCGGTATGCCTCCTTCCATGATAGTCTTCTTCTCTTTGCCGGTATGCCTCCTTCCATGATAGTCTTCTTCTCTTTGCCGGTATGCCTCCTTCCATGATGTCTTCTTCTCTTTGCCGTATGCCTCCTTCCATGATAGTCTTCTTCTCTTTGCCGGTATGCCTCCTTCCATGTTGGTCTTCTTCTCTTTGCCGGTATGCCTCCTTCCATGATGATGGTCTTCTCCTCTTTGCCGGTATGCCTCCTTCCATGATGGTCTTCTTCTCTTTGCCGGTATGCATCCTTCCATGATGGTCTTCTCCTTGTGCTATATGTCAAAACCTATTTCTCTATTTGTAGCTTCATTTCTTGTTTTGAGTTATTTCATGATATTCATTTGTTCTTCTCTCCTTTAGCGGATGATCCTTCCATGCATATCCTTGTTTACATGCTGGATATGATCCTCAGAGAAGCTTCACACTTATGCGGTAGATTTTCATGGGTAGTCTTTTCTCTGGCGGTATGCGTCCTTCCATGAAGCTCTCCTGCTTTGCCAGTAGTCCTCCATGCTAGTCTTCTTCTCTTTGCCGGTATGCCTCCTTCCATGATGGTCTTTCTCTTTGCCGGTATGCCTCCTTCCATGATAGTCTTCTTATCTTTGCCGGTATGCCTCCTTCCATGATAGTCTTCTTCTCTTGCCTATGCCTCCTTCCATGATGGTCTTTTCTTGCCGGTATGCATCCTTCCATGATGGTCTCTTCTCTTTGCCGGTATGCATCCTTCCATGATGGTCTTCTTCTCTTTGCCGGTATGCCTCCTTCCATGATGGTCTTCTTCTCTTTGCCGGTATGCCTCCTTCCATGATGGTCTTCTCTTTCCGGTATGCCTCCTTCCATGATGGTCTTCTCCAGCCATTAGTGTCTTTTTTTTATATGTCCAAAATACCTTAATTTTCTCTTTCTTATTTGTAGCACTAGCCAGTTATCATTGATTTTGAGTTATTTCTGGATATATCTATTTGTTCTCTTCTCTGGCCATGATATACGGAGGACAGAACAAATAGATCTATGTAGATCACATACATATCACACAGAGTGGTTTAACAAGTGCTGGATATGGAGCGCTCGAAGAAGAAGAAGAACGTTCAACAACTATGTGTGTAGATTGTTCATGGGGGTGGGGGTACAGGTTTGAGAATCACTGCACTCAGGGACAGGTTTACTGCAGTGACCTCGTATCCCCCTGGATGAAACGACTCGTGACCGCGTGACGTTATGCCCCACAAGTAGTTCGGCCCAGTGACACAGTTTGCTTTATAAGCTGTTCCGTCTGCGCGACGACGGTATAGCTAGACAGCATGTTGCCGTGTTAGTGGTGGTGGTGGTAGTAGTAACAGCAGTCGACGACGACCACGCCGACTTACTGGTACAATCTTTATATTTCATTACTTATTTTATCCCACTTTTCACTCAAAACAAATAAGCACTTGAGAGATAGGTAGGTTGTGATGGCTTTCAATTCTCAGTGCAGTTTCCCGTACTCTCCTTACAACCCCACCCACCAGGTAAAATAAAACAAAAACTCATTTTTCCCAAGGGTCGTTTTTATATCAATTTTACCGTCTGCGCTGACGCTATTGGTGCATTATGTCGATCGCGCGCCGACGCACTCAGGCGTCAATTTTTGCAGACACACCATAACCAATTGCTAGGTATACGGTCGAGTGATTCAATGATGCACCTCAGCAGGGACAGCTGATAGAAATCTAGTCAGTCTATAATATCTCTATTGGCTAACAACATCTCGTTATTGTTACAGACGAGCAGAGACAGTATTGTTGTCAATAACTGTGACATCATGTGTGGTGTTGTTCTCTCATTTATAGATACATCAGTGTGTTCTCTCATCTATAAATACATCAGTGTGTTCTCTCATCTATAAATACATCAGTGTGTTCTGTGAAATATGAAATTGTATTGAAGGTAGGACGTGATATAGTACAATTGTCTTTTTTCCCCCAGGTGGATGATGGAATTGCTTGTCCACTCTTGCCGTTGCTGAGGGTGGAGCTTTAATTTGTGTTCCAGAGCCAAATGAGTGCCCTTGTGTTATATATGGCCTTCTTTTCGCCTTTACAGACGGTCAATTGACAAGTGTTTTACTGTGACAACCTGAGTTTTCGCTAGTCTCTTTTGTCTTCAAACTCATCCCTAAGTCTCTCTTGAAAAGATTCTGCACCTTTGCGCAATGTTGTTTTCCATATATCTCGATCATCAGCCAGTTGTTCCCATTTGATGGGACCGATAGAAAAGTTATTCATTGAGGCTTGTAAACATCTTTATATCTGAGCAGTAGTCTGTCTTGGTGCATCTTCCCCTCCGAAAGTTCCCAGAACAACATTTGTTTTTGGAATGCGGCAATAGTCCATTCTTCTCACATGCCCTAGTCATCTAAGTCGTCTACTGCTGAGCATGCCCATGTTGGAAGGCAGGTTTGCATGTTGCAGTACTTCAGAGTTGGTTATCTTGTCGTATCATCTGATGTTCATAATCTTGCGGAGATATCGAAGGTGAAAGATGTTAAGTCTTCTCTCATGTCTTAAGTAGGATGTTTCTGAGCCATATTGTGTTTATCGAAGGTGAAAGATGTTAAGTCTTCTCTCATGTCTTAAGTAGGATGTTTCTGAGCCATATTGTGTTTATCGAAGGTGAAAGATGTTAAGTCTTCTCTCATGTCTTAAGTAGGATGTTTCTGAGCCATATTGTGTTTATTTAGTGTGGTCTTCGCCTGTGTGCTGCCGGGGCTCCCAAGGGAAGCAAAGAATAGTACCACTGCCACCTACAATGTATGTCGTAAGAGGCGACTGATGTAGGACCTAGGGAAGCTACCTAGTAAATAAAAAGCATCGCAGAAATCAGATGTGATGGCCTACTTATAGGCGCATAACTAGCACAACGTACAATCTCTCTTAAGCTCAGATTACATACAAATCACATAGAGTGGTTAACAAGTGGTCGATAAGGAGCGTTGAGAGAAGAAGAAGATATTAAAGATAGTTATGTAGAAATTTTATTTTTAATATTTTCTCATGAATTTTGCTCGGACAGCGGCTTTCCAACCTGCTCGTCCCGATTTTGAACTTTCAAGGGTTCTTTTACGTGCTCAAATTGAACACGGAACCTACGTTTTATCGTCCGTCTCCGATAGCACTAGGAACTCGATCTCACCTACACTGAGATCAGACATCTCTGAAAAAATATCCAGATGTCTCCACGAGGGAGCGAACCTGGCACCTTTGGCACGAGAAACTGTGAACCAGCAGCTGACATATGAGTACCAGTAACATGCACATTACACGAGAAACTGTGAACCAGCAGCTGACATATGAGTACCAGTAACATGCACATTACACGAGAAACTGTGAACCAGCAGCTGACATATGAGTACCAGTAACATGCACATTACACGAGAAACTGTGAACCAGCTGACATATGAGTACCAGTAACATGCACATTACACGAGAAACTGTGAACCAGCAGCTGACATATGAGTACCAGTAACATGCACATTACACGAGAAACTGTGAACCAGCAGCTGACATATGAGTACCAGTAACATGCACATTACACGAGAAACTGTGAACGAGCAGCTGACATATGAGTACCAGTAACATGCACATTACACGAGAAACTGTGAACCAGCTGACATATGAGTACCAGTAACATGCACATTACACGAGAAACTGTGAACCAGCAGCTGACATATGAGTACCAGTAACATGCACATTACACGAGAAACTGTGAACCAGCAGCTGACATATGAGTACCAGTAACATGCACATTACACGAGAAACTGTGAACCAGCAGCTGACATATGAGTACCAGTAACATGCACATTACACGAGAAACTGTGAACCAGCTGACATATGAGTACCAGTAACATGCACATTACACGAGAAACTGTGAACCAGCAGCTGACATATGAGTACCAGTAACATGCACATTACACGAGAAACTGTGAACCAGCAGCTGACATATGAGTACCAGTAACATGCACATTACACGAGAAACTGTGAACCAGCAGCTGACATATGAGTACCAGTAACATGCACATTACACGAGAAACTGTGAACCAGCTGACATATGAGGACCAGTAACATGCACATTACACGAGAAACTGTGAACCAGCTGACATATGAGTACCAGTAACATGCACATTACACGAGAAACTGTGAACCAGCAGCTGACATATGAGTACCAGTAACATGCACATTACACGAGAAACTGTGAACCACCAGCTGACATGAGTACCAGTAACATGCACATTACATGAGAAACTGTGAACCAGCTGACATATGAGTACCAGTAACATGCACATTACATGAGAAACTGTGAACCAGCAGCTGACATATGAGTACCAGTAACAGGGCACATTACACGAGAAACTGTGAACCAGCAGCTGACATATGAGTACCAGTAACATGCACATTACACGAGAAACTGTGAACCAGCTGACATATGAGTACCAGTAACATGCAAATTACACGAGAAACTGTGAACCAGCTGACATATGAGGACCAGAAACATGCACATTACACGAGAAACTGTGAACCAGCAGCTGACATATGAGGACCAGTAACATGCACATTACACGAGAAACTGTGAACCAGCAGCTGACATATGAGTACCAGTAACATGCACATTACACGAGAAACTGTGAACCAGCAGCTGACATATGAGTACCAGTAACATGCACATTACACGAGAAACTGTGAACCAGCAGCTGACATATGAGTACCAGTAACATGCACATTACACGAGAAACTGTGAACCAGCAGCTGACATATGAGTACCAGTAACATGCACATTACAAGAGAAACTGTGAACCAGCTGACATATGAGGACCAGTAACATGCACATTACACGAGAAACTGTGAACCAGTTGACATATGAGTACCAGTAACATGCACATTACACGAGAAACTGTGAACCAGCTGACATATGAGTACCAGTAACATGCACATTACACGAGAAACTGTGAACCAGCAGCTGACATATGAGTACCAGTAACATGCACATTACACGAGAAACTGTGAACCAGCAGCTGACATATGAGGACCAGTAACATGCACATTACACGAGAAACTGTGAACCAGCAGCTGACATATGAGTACCAGTAACATGCACATTACACGAGAAACTGTGAACCAGCAGCTGACATATGAGTACCAGTAACATGCACATTACACGAGAAACTGTGAACCAGCTGACATATGAGTACCAGTAACATGCACATTACACGAGAAACTGTGAACCAGCTGACATATGAGTACCAGTAACATGCACATTACACAGAAACTGTAGAACCAGCTGACATATGAGGACCAGAAACATGCACATTACACGAGAAACTGTGAACCAGCAGCTGACATATGAGGACCAGTAACATGCACATTACACGAGAAACTGTGAACCAGCAGCTGACATATGAGTACCAGTAACATGCACATTACACGAGAAACTGTGAACCAGCAGCTGACATATGAGGACCAGTAACATGCACATTACATGAGAAACTGTGAACCAGCAGCTGACATATGAGTACCAGTAACATGCACATTACACGAGAAACTGTGAACCAGCAGCTGACATATGAGTACCAGTAACATGCACATTACACGAGAAACTGTGAACCAGCTGACATATGAGGACCAGTAACATGCACATTACACGAGAAACTGTGAACCAGCTGACATATGAGTACCAGTAACATGCACATTACACGAGAAACTGTGAACCAGCTGACATATGAGTACCAGTAACATGCACATTACACGAGAAACTGTGAACCAGCAGCTGACATATGAGTACCAGTAACATGCACATTACACGAGAAACTGTGAACCAGCTGACATATGAGGACCAGTAACATGCACATTACACGAGAAACTGTGAACCAGCTGACATATGAGGACCAGTAACATGCACATTACACGAGAAACTGTGAACCAGCTGACATATGAGGACCAGTAACATGCACATTACACGAGAAACTGTGAACCAGCTGACATATGAGGACCAGTAACATGCACATTACACGAGAAACTGTGAACCAGCTGACATATGAGTACCAGTAACATGCACATTACACGAGAAACTGTGTACCAGCAGCTGACATATGAGTACCAGTAACATGCACATTACACGAGAAACTGTGAACCAGCTGACATATGAGTACCAGTAACATGCACATTACACGAGAAACTGTGAACCAGCTGACATATGAGGACCAGTAACATGCACATTACACGAGAAACTGTGAACCAGCTGACATATGAGGACCAGTAACATGCACATTACACGAGAAACTGTGAACCAGCTGACATATGAGGACCAGTAACATGCACATTACACGAGAAACTGTGAACCAGCTGACATATGAGGACCAGTAACATGCAAATTACACGAGAAACTGTGAACCAGCTGACATATGAGGACCAGTAACATGCACATTACACGAGAATTTGTGAACCAGCTGACATATGAGTACCAGTAACATGCAAATTAATTACACGTTCAAATTTTATGAAGTGGCAGCACTGTTTCCTTGTGTTTGGTTGTCATGATTACCTGCCATTGACTGCATGATTGATCACTGTTATCTCCCTTGATCGTATATGCATATATCAAATTACCGTTAATGTGCTCGATCTCTCATTTCACTCAATCACAACATCCGCAATCAAACAGTGTAGACTAGCGATTCCCAACACTGGGGTCTGAGGTCCACCAGTTACTCATTGGGGTTCATCAGGTGCTTGAAGAAATATTATCTTCTTCTTTGCGTTCGTTCTTTACCACCAATTTTAATCACTCTTTGTGATATGTTTGATTTTGCCAAGAACATGATACGTTGCACATTGGTTTGGTAGGCCTAAACACAAAGACTTCTACACGTTTGGAACAGATGCATCCGATTTCATCCAAACCTCCTTAGTCGCCTCTTACGACATGCGTGGCAGGTAACAGTGGTTCTATTCTTTACACCCCAAATTTGGGCCCCGGTAACCACTCGGCGAAGAAATATGATGATCTTTGACATTTCAAACTGAAAAATAAATTTAAAAAACAGCGGTAAACTAGTTCCGCTGCTAAATCAAAGGATCCGGACTAGACCGGAGTCTAAGTCGGATGTTTGCTGCTTAGACCAAATAATTACCCTACGACTAATTTTGGAGGAACATATTAAGAAGCAACAACCACTTATACTAAATTTTATAGATTTAAAAAAAAAAGCCTTTGATAGTCTACACAGAATCTCCCTGTGGAATATTCTGAGATGCTATGGAATACCAGACAAAATAATAAACATTATTAAGAGCCTCTATGATGGTTCACAGTATGAAGTTCACACTGATGGTGGACACAGCGACTGGTTTATGGTTGAAACCTTAGTAAAAGAAGGCTGTATTCTATCTCCGCTACTGTTTGGAGTGGTCATTGACTGGGTGATGCGAAAATGTTGCGAGGCGAAACTGGCATCGATTTGGTAGAAAATAGTCAACTAGAAGATTTGGATTTTGTAGATGATATTGCCTTGTTAAGTAGAAACAACCAAGACATGCAAAGAAAAACAGACAACTTGTCATCTATAGCATCAAAAGTTGGACTGCAGATAAGCTATGAAAAACAAATATAATGCAGATATCACACTGGAATCTAAAATGATAAAAATAACAGAGCAGTTTACCTATTTATGTAGCAATTTTGATTGCACAGGAAATGTTAAAATAGAAATTATGATACGAATTGGCAAGGCAACATCAGCTTTTAAAGGTCTAAATAAAATATGGAACTGCAAGTTATATAGTATTAAAACTAAATTACGAATTTTCAATTCAAATGTTGTATCAATCCTAACATATGCCAGCGAGAGTTGGAAAATGACTAAAGATATAGAAAGCAAGAATGCATTTGAAAATAGATGTCTGCGAAAAATAATGAATATAAAATTGAACGAATTCAGGAGAAGTTATGAAATCAGAGAAATGTCTGGTCAACCACTAGTGACAACTGTTATAAGAAAGAGAAGATGGAGATATGTTGGGCACACCCTGAGAAGAAATGATCAACGAATATCAAAGCAGGCATTGAAGTGGGATGCAAAGGGTTCAAGAAAGAGGGACGACCTAAGGAGACCCTGAAACGAAATTTGCTGAGAGAGGCAAGAAATATCTGTCTCAGTTCCATGGAGGAGATTGAGCGAGTTGCCAGGATAGAGCGGTATGAGAAATTACTGCAGGCCCTATGTAACGTATAACTGTACGAGATGAATTATTATTATTAACTGGCTGAACCGATCTTGGAAAAGAAAGAATAAATAACGTTGGCGTGCATTGGATTTTGCTACAATACATTTTGTCTGAGCTTTAGGATGGATCGCTGGATGAAATAGAAACACAAATGTACTGATGATGCTAATGATGACGCGTCTTTTTGAAGGCAAAAGGAAACCTCTTCCTGTTTATTAAAATGTTCAGTTGCAGACATTGTTTATTATTGTAACACACAGATAATTGCAGACGTTTACTATTGTAACACAAAGATAATTGCAGACATTGTTTACTATTGTAAGACAAAGATAATTGCAGACATTGTTTACTATTGTAAGACAAAGATAAATCATTCCTGTGCATTTTCATATATAGAAAGTTGTGGGTGTCCGTGGCAGCAAAATGTATTTAAAAGTGAGCGGCGTCCATGGTAAATGCATAGTTTGGGAATCGATGGCGTAGACAATATCAAATAGTCGAGTTCTTTCTTTCATTTCTTCCATCCTGTTTTACTTCACGACAGCGGCGTCAGGACAAGAAGAGATTTCTAGAAAAAGTTGTTGTGTGTGCTTCATAAACAGTGTCTGCCGTCGCCTATGTTTACTCGGAGGTCCACCTTTCGGTTTGTATCCACTGTATCGGGGTAACGTTGTTCTTTCAGGCTCACTGTATGTTGGTAATCTGCTTATATGGCCGAACCATTGAATTTGTTGTTTCTTGATAAAGTTCAATAGTGATGGTGTACTCACTTTTTTTCCTGGTGTCTTCATTTTTAAACCGGTCCTCTCTTGTTACTCCCAGCATTCTGCATAGGCATTTCATCTCTGTTGTGACTAGTTTTCTTCTATCATTTGATGTCAATGCCCAGTAGCTTCAATATGTAACAAGTGAAGACAGTACTGTTTTGTGCATCGGACGGCACATGATGATGGTTTTTTTTTAAAGTAAAGGAACCTTTATTATGTCATGTAGTATATAGGGCAATACGGTGTTAGGCGTGTATTTTTCATTGACCGTCGGCACACGATGGGTGATGTGATCAACATGACGCCGACCACCTTTACACTTCAGTGCTTTTCCTGGTACCTAATCGACCTGGGTCGACCTGGCAGTTAGAAAAAAATTGCGGTTAGAAAAAAATGTGCAAGTCCACTGTGGAATAGAACCCGGACCACTAGTCTAAGAAGTGAGTTGGCTAACAACTACTCTACTGCGGTTCTCCCAGGATGATGATGTTATTACTTTCTACAGATAGCTATGTACGATTGTTGCAGAATAACCCCCCTTCCCATATAACAAACAAACAAACGATCATATCAAAAAAGCAGACTCATGACAAAATGCACCATGACAGTATATGGGGACTAAGCTAAGACAAATACATCAATTGAACAATTGAAATACCTCGGGGTCCTGCTAACATCAGATGAAAGATTAGAAATAAAGAGCAGTATAGGGCAGGCCAAAAAACGATTCAATGACCAGCATTATACGCAACAAGTCATTCTTAACTGAGATCAGAATGAGAGTCATACAGTGCTAAATGAAACCAATGCTGGCCCTACAACACAACACTACATTCAAAACTACATGGCACTAGGGATGAGCTCCAGAATACAGTCGATTTCATCATAAGAACGCGTCTAACGGTATAATCATCAAAAAAGCGATCGCAAAGAAGAAGAAACCAATACTGACATACGGATGCGAGTCACGGACAATAAACAAAGAGATAGAAAAATCTCTGGAGTCCTGAGAGAAGTGGTTTTACAGAAGAATGATGAGAATCATATGGACTGCTAAAATGACTAGTGTTGAATGAGGTCAAGACACAGAGTAAGCGTATCATCAATATAAGAAAGAGGCAGTCATCATTTTTCGGACATGTGATGAGGAGGGAGGTTTAGAACACATTGTGACAACCGGTAAAATCGAGGGTAGACGAG
Organism: Arion vulgaris; assembly: GCA_020796225.1. Taxonomy (NCBI): domain Eukaryota; kingdom Metazoa; phylum Mollusca; class Gastropoda; order Stylommatophora; family Arionidae; genus Arion; species Arion vulgaris. Next base: position 23,067,913 of record CM036777.1, on the reverse strand, counting down.
ATAGAGGAAGATAGAGAGAGAAAATTGTGGATAGTCTGACTTCATGTCACGGTAGAGCGTCAACTTCTGAGTTGATAGTAAATACCAAAGACTGAGATTTATGGAGATCCATGATCGCCTACGCCAGCTGGCACCTGATAATGATGATGAGAAAGGAATGTTTAGAAGACATTGTAACAACTGGTAAAAATTAAGGGTAGAAGAGACAGGACAGAGGAAGACAGAGAGAGAAAATTGTGGATAGTCTAACTTCATGGCACGAAAGAGCGTCAACATCTGAGATGATAGCAAACACCAGAGACAGCGCCGATTTCATCAATGCGGTACGCTCTCATTTATGTAACATGGGCAAGTCTCAGACACTGGAACAAGTCAGAGAATTAGGAGTTAAGTTTGGACATGCCAGTGTCATCTTCGTGGTAGACAGAGAAGGTATACTAATCAACTTCTCATGGGTAAGGTGAGCAAATGGACTATGGGATGGATGTTGCAGCGGAGGATGGAGCACGAATGGGAATGCCCAATGTGGCACGACGTCGATCACATAACAAGAGATTTGATCCATGATCACCTACGCCAGCGGGCACCTGATAACCAAACGAACAGACAGGCGGGTCTAGCAGGTCGCGCGGAGTACAAGAAAACCTGGATCAGAATATAGTGACAAGTTTTCAGTTTGATTATTTAGTTGTGTGCATCCCATATCCCCTGTCGCCCCTCCTCCTTCTCTCTCTCTCTCTCTCTCTCTCGACTGGATCCACGATTGAGTTCAGTCAACATTCTGTCATCATCATAAAATCAATACGTCTGCCTGCTCACACGATCAATTGCCGGAAATGTGAACAGTCGCTGTTCAATCAAAATTAATTCCGACATCTATTTTGGCTTTCAGCCATTTGTTTCCTGTAATGGCCGCCATATTTTGGAGAAGATCACGACCGATTCACGTACGCATCGATTACTGGTAGTCTCTGGTAAATAAATAGTTGTGCCCCGAACATTACATATCCAAAGATACACACAACGTGTCTGACTTGCCTTCTAATCGATACAGTCAACAAACTAGCGATTGTTCAAACAATTCAAGACATTGCTGTCTTTTTTCTCTGTAAGAAGTGGGGACTAGTTAACAGAAGGCTGAGCCACAGCCAACTATAAACTCATACGGCCAGCGGACTCAGGTAAAAATTCTAGGAAATAAGACCACAACCGTCACGTGACCTCGCATTCCAGTATTGTTGTAGTTAGCGGAATACATTTTAAAATCAACACAACATGCGCTAAATCAAGGTTATATTATGTAACAAGTTGAGTTTAACAATAACAAATATCAATATTATGAATATTTTTCATCAACAAATAACTATAGACTCCTAGAATTGCAAAAAAACGTGCAGTGTTCTATTAAACATATATAATATCCAGCCACCCAACTCAAACTAGGGCAGGGTTTCCCGGTGAGTTATGCGGCAAAATATTACAGTTGGCTGTAGCTGAGCACTGTTTTGTAAAAACTAAAAGAACTAACTAACATATGTAAGGGAACTGACATAAGAACAACAATCAAGTGTTGAACACTTCCGCTGCTACATACTCTCCGAAGATGGATCTAAAATAGCTACTCTTTGTTTCTAGGTCACAGAAGTGAATGTACGCCTACAGCAGTGACAGTAGAAATGTATAACTGTTAACACGTCTTTAGCAGTGATTGAGGAAAACTTTCCTGCGTTTTTCCCTTGGAAAACAAATGGTTGTGAGACATGGACCATTGACAAAGTAGCCGAGAAGATCACGCATGCCTTTGAATGCAAATGTTACAGAAGAATACTTAGAATATCATGGATAGAGCAAAATGTTTCTGTTCTGCAACAGCTTGATATTAAAGAGAGTTGGCTAGTTAAGAGCATAAAATCAAAGAAAATTAAATATTTCGGACACATCAAACGACATGAGTGCCTAGAGAAGATAATTTTGGAGGAATGGTGCCTGGAAGAAGAATGAGAGGAAGACCTAGAAGATGATGGGTGCAAGATGTCATTGACGATCTGAGAATGACTGCTGCTGGCGCCGGTCAACTTGCACAGAACAGAGTTTTTCAGAACTGTTGTCATTCCGGAAGTGACACGCTACTTGATGATGATGATGTGTATTTGAACTGGGTGCTCAGTTGAATTCGTTTCTAGTTGGCTATTACTTGTATGATCATCTACGTACAAAACATTTGTCATAGTCGTCTTGTGATGTCCCTTTAACCATTTGTTCATCTGCGGGTCTCTGTGGTCTAGATGTTAGGTGCTCGTTAAAAAAACCCACTGAGTTAAAAATCGAGAAGAACAGGCTGGAAAGCCGCTGTCCGGGCAAAATTCATTAGCAAAAAAAGATAAAATAAAATTTATATTCATAATTTGTTACCATCTTGTAAATTACATCTGGGACACTGTCCGGTGCTACGACTACATCCTGTGTAAGAAGGATATCGTAGCACACATGGTTACTCACTAAAGTAGAATGATGATGATCCAATCAATCAATCAATTCATCACATGCAACAAGACAACACAGCGCAGATATTGAGCTAGCCCTGACCATGTTCTGATGTAGTCAACAGAAGGACAAATCTGAGAGAGAGAGACCCGGTGTTGTTTAAACTTGGCGCCAAACGAACGATATTGTCATCTGTTCATAGCACGCCCGCGAGACGACGAGAGAGTGGTAGAAATCAGAACGGGAAATGGAAACTAACAAAACTGTAGGCATGGTGGTGGCGGTGATGGTGTCTCGCGTACGCTCAGCTTGCATGAATGCACTCTCACAACGCTCAGCTTGCATGAATGCACTCTCGCACATACTACATACATGTGGATTACACTATGCTTATACAAATAGATGAGATAGAGGCTAGAGTGCAAAAGCAAATGCTGTAACCTACCAGCTAGCCCCATTCTTAAGGCACCCACAAATCTCACAGGCAGCTAAGCAACAGATGATCAACTGCATTTTCATACCTACTTTGTGTTACCAGAGCCAAACATGGACAATGAGCAAAGCGCAGTCATAAAAATAACTACATGTGAAATGCGCTGCCTGCAAAAAGTTACCAACAACACCAGAAAAAAACAGAGTGACTAACATCAGCATAAGAAAGCAAGTTGGCACAGAACCTTGCTTGAATTACATACAGAAACAAAGAATGAAGTGGTCCATCCACTTAATAAGAATGCACCCAAACTCCACAGTATACAGAGTCTTCTACAACAGAACATCAGGAATGAAGGTGAGATGAAGACAATGAAAAAAATGGTTAGATGGCATAGCAGAATCCTGTCAAAGAACAAAAATAACAATCACCCAAAGATGGCATAGCAGAATCCTGTCAAAGAACAAAAATAACAATCACCCAAGCCACTAGAACAACAAGACAAAAACAGAAAACCAAGACACTGGACAACAACCCGGTAACAGTGTGACGACAAAAGAAGAAACAAATATATATATAGTAGTGCATATAAAAGATATGTCTAACTCGGACAGATTGTTCTTGTTGGTGGCGGTAGTGGTGGTGGCAATATTTCAGTGGATACTCCATGAGACAAGAGATTCCTAAAGATCCTAAAATGTCGTTTTATATCCAAGTATATGATAACTACACCGTTCAGAAAGCAGTGACAACCTACTGAACGTATAAGTGGTGCCTAGCACATCAACGACTCGTTTACTGTGGTTTATGGCTACGTGCTGTAAAGGATATACCACGATTTTCAATACATATCAAGTGGTTTTAATCTCCCGAACTGCCATTAACATAATTATGTTTTTCTACTTTCAGACTTAAACCTGCTACCATACAACAGTAGAAACCTGCAGATAGACACAGTACAGTACTAGAAGTGACGGCGTACCGAATGGTCAGATTTCAACTTTCTGTTAGCTTATATGTTATGTGTTTGTCATGTCTATGCTGGCTAGATTGTGTTTAGAGTCTAATGACACAGATATAACAATAATACACCGAGAAGAAAGCATGAATGATAGAAACGACAGATACACAAACTAACCAACGATCAGGTGAATGTATTCGCATTTGATATCAACATATAAAATGTGAGCGTCTGTAGCTTAATCATTAGTCAGCTTAATAGCAACCCATGTGTACCTGGTTCAAACACCGCAGCGAGTAATTTGGAAGCAAATTTGTTCCCGCGGTAACGAAGGGTAAAAATAGGCCTAATCGTTCAGAAAGCAGTTACAAACTACTGAACGTATAAGTATTGCCTAGAAAATCAACAATTCGTTGACTGTGGTTGATGGCGACTTCCTTGTAAAGGATATGCTACAATTTTCAAATAGAAAATATCGTTTAGGGTGTCAAGTGTTAGTCTATAGAAATTTGTATATCTTGGGGCGCACCTGACTGGTGGTTATGGAGGCGCGGGCGTCATGTGACGCATGCAATACTACTAATAACAATAGTAATATTAATATAGTTAAGATGACGAAAATTCTCCAATGAACAAGCAAATGGTCGGGTTAGGGGGCAATCCAGATGATATATCACCGTGTGTTGCCGAGGTTCGCAAATAGTAGTAACACTGTGATCTACAAGGCATGTTGTAGTAAGATGCGACTGAGGTGGTGGGGGGCCTAGGGAAGCAAACCTAGTAAATGACTTGGCTGTACACACCTGCACATGCTGGAGTGCGGGGTAACGAGCGTGCAGACTTTCTTGCAAACAATGCCCCGACTCAAACGGACAGAAGTATGAACAGAGCCGATATCATCAATGCGGTACGCTCTCAATTGTGTGATATGGGCGGGTCTCAGACAATGGAACGAGTTCGAGAATTAGGCGTTAAGTTTGGACATGCCTGACAGCGTCGTCTTCGTGGTAGAGAGAGAAGATATAGTAATCAACTTCTCATGGGTACTGTGAGCAAATGGACTTTGTGATGGCTGCTGCAACGGAGGACAAAACACGAATGGGAATGCCCAATGTGCCATGACATCGATCGCATAACATAACCTAGTAAATAAAAATCGTCGCAGAAATCGGATGTTGTGGCCTACTTGTAAGCGCATAACTGACACAACGTACAATCGCTCTACGGATCAGATCACATAGAATAAATCACAGAGTGATTTAACAAGTGGTCGATATGAAGCGTTGGAAGAAAAAGACATAGACTACACGAAGAAGCACATTGAGATATAGCTACTACTCGTATTACAGACTTACCACTGTGTGTCCTTACTTGTACTTGAACAATCATCTGTGAAAGAAAGTCAGTCAAGATTGGGCAAAGTTGAACACAAATATAGATGACATTATAGTCAATCATCATCAAGTAGCTTGTCCTGAGCAGAACTTGGCTCTCATGTCAGCAGTCCTGAAAAACTCTATTATGTGACGTGAACAGCAGTCATTCTCTGATCGTCAATGACATCTTGCACCCATCATCTTCTAGGTATTCTTCTCATTCTTCTTCCAGGCACCATTCCCTCCAAAATTATCTTCTCTAGGCACTCATGTCGTTTGATGTGTCCGAAATATTTAATTTTCTTTGATTTTATGTTCTTTAATAACCAACTCTCTTTAATATCAAGCTGTTGCAGAACAGAAGTGTTTGTTCTTTTCTCTGTCCATGATATTCTAAGTATTCTTCTGTAGCACTTGTTCTTTTCTCTGTCCATGATATTCTAAGTATTCTTCTGTAGCCTTTGTTCTTTTCTCTGTCCATGATATTCTAAGTATTCTTCTGTAGCCTTTGTTCTTTTCTCTGTCCATGATATTCTAAGTATTCTTCTGTAGCCTTTGTTCTTTTCTCTGTCCATGATATTCTAAGTACTCTTCTGTAGCCTTTGTTCTTTTCTCTGTCCATGATATTCTAAGTATTCTTCTGTAGCCTTTGTTCTTTTCTCTGTCCATGATATTCTAAGTATTCTTCTGTAGCATTTGTTCTTTTCTCTGTCCATGATATTCTAAGTATTCTTCTGTAGCCTTTGCATTCAAAGTGCATGAATGATCTTCTCAGCCGCTTTGTTCCATGTCTCACAACCATATGTTGCCAAGGAGAAAAGTGCAGGTTGTTAGGCATTTGATTTTTGTTCTTATTATGTCAATTCCTATGTTAATACAATCTCATCATCATCAAATAGCTTGTCCTGAGCAGAACTTTGCCACCCCAACAGTCCTCCACAATTTCTCACTCCTATATGTCAGATGTGCTGCCTCTGCAGTCATCATGCTCGAAACATCAGTTACATCCTGAATCCATCTTCTCCGTGATCTTCCTCTTCTCCTCTTTGCCGGTATGCCTCCTTCCATGGTGATCTTCTCCAGCCCTTCGTGTATTTGTATATGTCCAAAATACCTCAATTTTCTCTCTCTTATTTGTAGCATCAGCCAGTTTTCTTTGATTTTGAGTTCTTTCTGGATATATCTATTTGTTTATGTCCAAGATATACGGACTCTTCTGTAACACTTATATTCGAAAGCACATATATGTTTTTCCACTGTTTTATTAAATGTCCATGCTTGACACCCATAGATTGCCACTGGGAATATGCATGCTCTTAGTATTGTAATAATAATATTATAGTATACATGACGTGTTGATGTGAATGTATTGTTGTAACAATAATAATATTATAGTATACATGGCGTGTTGATGTGAATGTATTGTTGTAACAATAATATTATAGTATACATGACGTGTTGATGTGAATGTATTGTTGTAACAATAATAATATTATAGTATACATGACGTGTTGATGTGAATGTATTGTAATAATAATATTATAGTATACATGCGTGTTGATGTGAATGTATTGTTGTAACTAATATATTATAGTATTTATGACGTGTTGATGTGAATGTATTGTTGTAACAATAATAATATTATAGTATACATGGCGTGTTGATGTCCAGTAAACAGTCTTATAGTCAATGGTATTATTAAAATAAGTCTTCTTGTCTGTCTTCGCAAGGGGTCTGTCTTCCAGTGTCTGTCTTCCGAGTGTCTATCTTCGATGTAGACAATATCTCTATTTATGGACGTTAATGCTTTGACTGATGATTTTGTTGTCTATGACCAGAAAGGATATGACTTTCTGTGGGGAACACACCTAGAACGAACTTGTGTGCCCAGTGCTTCACTCACAAGTTTGCATTTACGGTATGTGCCAATAGCTACAACAGCAAGTTTGCATTTACGGGTATGTGCCGACATAGCTACAACAGCCAGTTACAACAGCAAGTTTGCATTTACGGGTATGTGCCGACATAGCTACAACAGCCAGTTACAACAGCAAGGATATTTGGCTCAGCTGTGCCGAGCACGCAAACATAATGGCTGACTGCTGCTCACACAAGCAACATTTCATGGAATCACGCACAGAATTATGATGTATGTGATTGGCAATGCAACTATTCGCGGACAGACATGTCTATCATCAAACTTGTCATTTCAAATAGTGTTTCATTACTTGACACACACTATACCATAACATAGGGCTTTAGCAATTTATTCTCTCATTCTATATGTTGTGTGTAAGAAGTGAATTTCTTCACTTTTCTTGTATCCTTTGCTTGATAAAGACCTTTTGGTCGAAACCTTGCTGTGCATTGTTATTGTATTTTATAAAACTACAGTACTTTGTTTTTACGTGTTTCGCATTACCATCATATGACTGACTATTTTTCTTTTGTCATTCTCTGCTTTTTTGCCGTTAGGCGTAGCAGGTTTAACTGATGATCGGTTTCCCAGATAATGCACGCTCGGTCGCTTGATATGTTGTGGTATTGTGGAGTTTTAAGATGTCTGTAACTCCATCAATCCATCCTTTTCTTGGCCTGCCCTTCCTCTTGATGATTCCATTTTCAGGTTGTACGCTCTTGCAACTGGTGTATTCAGGTTCATTCTCACCAAGTGGCCAAGCCATTTACTCAAATGTTTTTCAATGAATCTAATAGCAGGTGTTGTTCCGACTGTTCTTCTAATTTCTTATATGGTCTCTTCTTGTTTTATTTACCACTTTCCTCAAGCATCTCATTTCACATGTGGTAATTTTCCTTTCTTGTTCTTTTGTCAGTGCCCATGTTTGGCTCTGGTAGCACAGTGTTGGTATGGATATTGCGTTTATAATCTGTCTTTTAGTCTCTACTGGAATTGCTGGGTGTTTCAAGATTGGGATAAGTTGGTATGTAATGTTGTTAAGTTTCGATCTTTCTGTCCAGTCTACTATGAGATGTGAAGATACTTCCAAGAAATTTGAAATCTCTCACCTGCTTTAGCTTTTGGTCATTTATTTGAATGTTGATCTTCATGTCGTATTTGAGGTAACTATCGTTGAGTAAGTTTATGTGTTTTTGGGTGTACTCTGCCATCACATTCTCATGACTATACCATCACATTCTTTTCCTCAATTCACCATGACTATATCATCACATTCTCACATTATCATGACTATACCATCACATTCTCTCATTACCATGACTATATCATCACATTCTCTCATTACCATGACTATACCATCACATCCTCACATTATCATGACTATACTATCACATTCTCTCATTATCATGACTATATCATCACATGCTCACATTACCATGACTATACCATCACATTCTCACATTACCATGACTATACCATCACATCCTCACATTACCATGACTATACCATCACATCCTCACATTACCATGACTATACCATCACATCCTCTCATTACCATGACTATACCATCACATGCTCACATTTTCTCTCTGATACAATCAATGTACTGTTTATGCGATGTACAAACATGTCCGTAAGATCTATCTTTGAAGACCAGAAATAAAACAACGATATGTATGGCCGGTCACACTGAAAGCCAGGCAGAGAGAAGAAAACATGCACTTCAGAGAAAGAAGATATCTCTTAATTAAGAGAGCAGAGTGGAGAAATAGGCATGTCCCGCAGCGAGGTAGTAGGTTGTATTGTTTGAACTACACCATAACTGAAGAACAGTACAATCTGCTAGCTTTCCCCGTGGCATGACGACTACAACTTCATCACTACATGCACTTTGTCACAACAAGAGTGAGACTGGCAGCAGCAGCTGCATCAATACAGACCATATCGTTACATTATCAATAGTTACGACTACAACTTCATCACTACATGCACATTGTCACAACAAGAGTGAGACCAGCAGGACTTATCCCAATACAGACATTATCAATAGTCACTCCATCATGATCATCATTATACACACAACACCAATTGTGACAATGACCAAGTTGACAATAGACACATTGTCACTTCATCTTCTACGATTCATCCATGTCATTTAGTTCTATTATCACCTAATTCTAATCCTACCAGCAAACGTATGTGTGTGTATCTCATTATGTTTCACATCTCCTCCTCCATCAAGCAATCATCTATTGATCTCCCATGTCCATCATTAATGTTTCCACTTCACATGTGCTGTACTTTCCCCTTTCAGTTGTCAACCTCTCACTTCACATGTGCTGTACTTTCCCCTTACAGTTGTCAACCCCTCACTTCACATGTGCTGTACTTTCCCCTTACAGTTGTCAACCCCTCACTTCACATGTGCTGTACTTTCCCCTTACAGTTGTCAACCCCTCACTTCACAAGTGCTGTACTTTCCACTGTCATCACATCATATTTATGTCCATAACCCCAACCTATGCTGAGATCACGGATCTCAGAAAAAATATCCGCATGGCTCCACGAGGGAGTGAACCTGGCACTTTTGGCACGAAAGATGAGCACCTAATCTCTATACCACGAGATTCCCATTTATTTCTCCGGAGGCAAAGTCTTTGAGGCAATGGGTTTTTTTTTTTTCCTTTCCAGAAGCACTTAAGATTTCCAGTTCTTCGGCTGGGGGGCCATGGACACCGTAAATCTGGAGAACCTGTGACTTTTCTGCCAGCTCGTGGAATGGAACTGGGGACCTGTCACCCGTTGTTCAACGAGCTACGAACACGCTGGGCAGGCGGGCCGAGGCAACGGTTAAACCCCATCTAGAGCAACTGTATGTTGGTTGACAATGAATCACACTTTTAATGCAAATATTCAAACTTGGGGGAGAGAACTAGCCCCATACAATATTCACAGATACGATTTGACCCTGAATATTCAAAGAACTAGCCCCATACAATATTCACAGATACGATTTGACCCCGATTATTCAAAGAACTAGCCCCATACAATATTCACAGATACGATTTTATCCCGATTATTCAAAGAACTAGCCCCATACAATATTCACAGATACGATTTGACCCTGAATATTCAAAGAACTAGCCCCATAATATATTCACAGATACGATTTGACCCTGAATATTCAAAGAACATATAGACAACATTATAACCAAAGCTAAGACTGAATATTCCAAGAACATTAGACAACATTATAACCAGTAAGACTGAATATTCAAAGAACATTAGACAACATTATAACCAAAGCTAAGACTGAATATTCAAAGAACATATAGACAACATTATAACCAAAGCTAAGACTGAATATTCAAAGAACATATAGACAACATTATAACCAAAGCTAAGACTGAATATTCAAAGAACATATAGACAACATTATAACCAAAGCTAAGACTGAATATTCAAAGAACATATAGACAACATTATAACCAAAGCTAAGACTGAATATTCAAAGAACATTAGACAACATTATAACCAAAGCTAAGACTGAATATTCAAAGAACATATAGACAACATTATAACCAAAGCTAAGACTGAATATTCAAAGAACATATAGACAACATTATAACCAAAGCTAAGACTGAATATTCAGAACATTGACAACATTATAACCAAAGCTAAGACTGAATATTCAAAGAACATATAGACAACATTATAACCAAAGCTAAGACTGAATATTCAAAGAACATATAGACAACATTATAACCAAAGCTAAGACTGAATATTCAAAGAACATATAGACAACATTATAACCAAAGCTAAGACTGAATATTCAAAGAATATATAGACATTATAACCAAAGCTAAGACTGAATATTCAAAGAATATATAGACAACATTATAACCAAAGCTAAGACTGTTTTCTTCTTTATTCTTCTTAAAACCATTCACTCCCAAGGAGACATAGGTCCTCAACCAAAGCCTCTCATAACCCCTGGTTGTGCTTTGTTTTATTGTGGTTGAGTGTTTTCACAGGACAGGGTAGCTAATCCCACACCAAACCCACATGTTCGCCGCTTGCGACATGTGGTAGGTAACAGTGTACTCTTTACCCCGAATTCGGGCCCTGGTAACCAGATTTGTATTGTCTGTCGACTATACTCTTTATCAGACAGCAGAGACATATAGGCGCATTCACTGGGAGTCTTATTGTCTATATTGCGTTCAGATCGCATATAAGTCATGCTTGCTTCTACTTATACCAGAGTAGATCTTCTTCGATCCCTACCCACTTTGCCAGACGTTAATCTGTTTCCAGGCCACCCCGTGGAGGTGGGATATGATCTTGGTCAGTCAACGGTCTTCAGACTTAGAACGGGACACTGTGGCCTCAGAGCACACCTCCATAGATTGGGTGTCAGGGACTCGGCTGGCTGCACCTGAGGAGCACCAAAGCAGTCGTCAGAGCACATTCTACAAGACTTCTCCAGCATGAGCAGCGTGACAATGGAAACCTGGCCCAACATAAACAATCCTACAAAACAAACTATGGGGGACCGATGAAATCCCCCAGTGCACCACCCTGTTTGTGACACATACCGGAGTAGTCGCATAGCAGAAGTTGATCGCAGAAGAAGAATGGTCTTGGTCAGTGCCAGATCACTGGCACCACGTTACACTATTGTCATGTTACTGCGGCCCCAAAGCTATGACTGCATACTCTCAAAGTGAAGTCTGAAACTTGACATCCACTCCATTAGAAGAAGATGACTAAGACTAAAGGAAACATAGAGAAAATAGATCAATCATCGGTAGGACATATCAAAGACAGTATCCATCAGGTAAGTAGGTTTAGAGATGCTAATTTTGCTAGTCAATGGTTACACCAATGTTTGTAGATTTCCATTTGTATTAAACTCAACAGAAGATGTAGTAAACAAACTCCCTGTTGGTAGTCAATGGTTACACCAATGTTTGTAGATTTCCATTTGTATTAAACTCAACAGAAGATGTATTAAACAAACTCGCTGTTGCATGAAATACTGAGTTCAAAACATTATTAGAAGGGGAATACATGTGAAAGAGAATAGCATGGTATATATACATGGATGTCCCAGTGACTCTCAAGTCGATCAGAGTGTATGGACGGTCGTTGTCGTTCAAAGCAAGTTTAAGTTGTTAAACTATCAAGTAGGTTAGGCGGTACCATTGATGTGACAAGAAGTAACCTCACAATGGAGATCAAGATGGTAAGTTATACATGTTGAAGAGAGATGGAGACTGATATGAAAAGGATAGATACGATGTGGAAAGAATTAGAAGGGATTGCAGGAGAGAGGAAGTGTTGGAAGAAGTTTATTGAAGGAAGACCTGTGCTCCACTGGAAGTTGAAAGTTGAAGAATGGGAAAGAATTGGAAGGGATGGCAAGAGAGAGAAAGAACTGGAAGAAGTTTGTTGATAACATGTGCTCCGTTGGGAGCTGAAAGAATAAGACAAAGAATAAATGTACATGTACAATGCATACTGAGCAACTGGATAGATATGCTTCAGAAAGTTCAGGATAGTTATATAAGATAGGAAAGGAAAATAATCAGAGTTGTCCAGCTAGCTAACTTGTATCTTTATACCAGGTCATGCGGCTGTGCAAGGTCATGTGGCTGTGCAAGGTCATGCGGCTGTGCAAGGTAACCAGCGAGCAGATTGCCTGCTGACACGGTTGTGGTCAGAGAAGGAAAAGTGTAGACATTATCAATGCCATGATAGAGGTAAGTAGAATAAATGAATTCAATGTATGTGTGAAGTCATAGGTGTAGTGATCTCTGGTCAAGCGCTTAGTTTTATTCTTCTTCTCTTCCACTATTTACTTCTTTATTGAAGTTTTGAGGGGGGTTTGTAGTGATCTTGTTCTAATGCACTTTGTAAGCTGTTATTCATTAGTGTTGTTCTTGGTACCAATTATGATATCAATGCCAAACCTGGATGCTGACATCAAATGATAGAAAACTAGTCATGACAGAGATGAAGCATCTACACAGAATGCTGGGAGTAACAAGAAGTGTCTCGTTTAGAAATGAAGACATCAGGAAAATTGGGTACAACATCAGTACTGAACTTCATCAAGAAACAACAAATTAAAGTGTTCGGCCACATAAGCAGACTACAAACAGACAGTTCACCTCAAAGAGCAATGTTTCTCCGATAAAAGTACGGCCAAGCAAAAGGTGGACCTCAGAGATAACAGAGATGACGAAAGACTAATTATAAAGAGCACACAAAGGCTCATCCTAGAAATCTCTTCTTATTCGACACTGTGAGGCAAACCAGGATTGGAGGAAAGAAAAAGAAAGTTCTTCATGCCGTCGCTTCACCTTTTGTGTGGTCTTTCTCTTGCTCTGTACTCGCTACACATTTTTAGTGTGGCTCTCTGTGGTAGTCGATACCAGGGCATTCTTGTCAGGTGTCCAAACCATTTAATGTGTTGTTCTGTTATGAATTGAATGACTGGTTTCGTATTCAGTCTTGTAATTTCTTCAGTTTTAATTTTGTCACTTATTGTCCCACCTGCGGCTCTTATAAGGCACCTCATCTCCGTCGTTATGATTTTACACTCATTAGTTGATGTGGGCTACAAACTGAGCAGTCAGCTTCAGGTTTCCCCAAAGCTTTGTTTTCAGGTCGATTGGATGTGACCACATGTTGCTCACCCAGGAGAGAACCGTCTTGCAGGACAAGCTCCGGTGTCTGTTCCGCCTGCTGACACTGGCAGAGAGCTTTTTGACTTCTTCCTAGTCTATACAAGTGTCTGTTGAGTCTGCAGTGTTTGGTGCATAGTTTAAATATAATGACCTGGTCTGATGCGCCTGCTGACACTGGCAGAGAGCAGTTTGACTTATTTCTAGTCTATGTAAGTGTCTGCGATACGTAGGCGAAACAGAATGACTCAACAGCGACATCTTGATTCGCTTTTTTTAAAACGCCAATAAAATGACCTTGAACTTTGATCCCCCAGATAATTAATCAGAGTTAAAGGTAACCTGGTGCGATTAAATATACACGTCAAGGGAAGTAATCAGACGGGTCTAATGTGCAAACACATTATTGATGTAGCAATAAATAAAGACATCAAAGGGGAAATAACCATGATAAAGAGATGGCAAGAGACAGTAATCAAATTATCCAATACTAGTGGGTGCAAGAGACCGACATTCACTAAAAATATGGACTAAAATGAACTTGTTCTATCCAATATATGTATATGTGGGGGTGTGTGTGTGTTCAACAAGATGGCAGACAGATAATTGTATTCAATTTCAAACTTCTAGGAAATGGTGTATAATGAAATTATAAACAGCCTTAGAAAAATACAGCAATAAGTATGAAAGAACGTATTATAGGCTTCTCTCTATATTTTACTGCATTCTCACAGCAAGGAGTTCATTTCTTGGTAAAGTATTATAGGATTCTCTCTATATTTTACTGCATTCTCACAGCAAGTTCATTCCTTGGGAACGTATTGGCTAAGATCACTGTGCCAGTGTCGACTTGATCTCGGCCAAAGGGCGGGAGCCTTCATAGAGCCAATAGGCAACCAAACCAAATTTTAAAATTCAGAGCAGCTCTTGTTCGAAACGATGACTGCGCTCAAGATTTTACATGTTTAAAACGTAACCGGGTACCACCCTCTGCGGCACTAAAGTGTTTTTCTTCTGTCCTCTGCAAGTAACCGGGTACCACCCTCTGCGGCACTAAAGTGTTTTTCTTTTATCCTTCTCTGCACGTAACCGGGTACCATCCTCTGTGGCACTAAAGTGTTTTTCTTTTGTCCTTCTCTGCTTTTCTGCCGTTAGGCGTAGCAAGTTTAACTGATGATAATGCGCGCCACGACACTGGGTAACAACCCGGTAGCAGTGTGACGACAAAAGAAGTTGGTCAACACATCCAGATATAACCAAAAATGTTTGTTGGTCAACACATCCAGATATAATCAGAAATGTTTGTTGGTCAACACATCCAGATATAACCAGAAATGTTTGTTGGTCAACACATCCAGATATAACCAGAAATGTTTGTTGGTCAACACATCCAGATATAACCAGAAATGTTTGTTGGTCAACACATCCAGATATAACCAGAAATGTTTGTTGGTCAACACATCCAGATATAACCAGAAATGTTTGTTGGTCACACATCAGATATAATCAAAATGTTTGTTGGTCAACACATCCAGATATAATCAGAAATGGGTTTAATCTTATGTTCAAAAAGTGTACCTAGACTTCAAGATGTTTTCATTTCTTCAAACACAATCAAGGAACACAAGTTAGTTTCAAATCTAACCTTTATACTATAAGTAAGTAAAAAAAGTAAAGGAACCCTTTCATACCTCGTGGTATATAGGTCAATACAGTGTTAGGCCTGTATTTTCATTGACCGTCGGCACACATGTGGTCAGCATCACGCGGCCGCTTTACTTTCCCAAAGCATGTCTGGTACCCAGTTGAGGCTGGGTCGACCTGAGAGCCATGGCGGTCGGGAAAAATTCCACGCGCACTGCGGGAGTTGAACCCAGACCACCAGCCTTGAGAAGCGAGTTCATTAACAACTACGCTACCGCGGCTCTAACCTTTATACTATGCAGAATGTTTATTTCATGAAATTCTGTGCTTATTATGTCTGAGAACTGCACAATTCATGTCCCAATCTGCTGACAGTGATAATGCAACATAATGTCATGTTTTATTATGTTTCAGGATGTTGCAAAAGCTGTTATCAAGAGCCTGGCTTTGCACCCAAGAGAGATGGGGTCGACTTCTCTTTCTTAGGAAGGGCAACACGTGAAAATTAGTAAACTGCTGATGATCCATAGAACACACAAGCCAACCATGGGATTGGGGGAGGGGTGTTATGCCTTCGTCCTGCGTCCGAAGGTCGTGGGTTTGAATCCAGGCCGCAATGTTCTGTTCACTGGTGTATTTTTTCAGAGACCCCTAAGATTGTTGACGGAGCTACGGAGTTCGGGCTTTGTGCAATACTCTCGGCAGATGGTTGAAACCCAGTGCAATGAAGACAATCTGCTTTAGACACAAGCCAAACCACCCCACCATTAATTTAAACTGGGAAACTTTGACCCTGGCTCGCCTAACGGTGGGACTTCACTAGGAAAACTTTTTTGGGGTCATGAGTAGGAAGGTGAGCCCAAAGAAACAAAGCTTGCAAAAACCAGATGTGCTGTTGGTGCTAAACTGGTACAACAAACTTACAACCTAATATACAGACCACAAAGAGTAGTTTACCAAGTGGTTGATGTGAAAGAACAAAGAAGACGATTGTTACAAAACACATTTCTCACACTTAATCTTGATTCTCTTTTGATATTAACTCTTAGTGAACCAGGGCAAAAGCCATTTTGTTTACACCCATTTTGTTTTTAGAATAAAAATGCCCTTTAGTGTGGCTCCTGGTAAACGGCATCCAACCCAAAGCACATAGCGTGACATGTGGTCACAAGGAGTTAAGCTGATGTCAAGTTTGCCATTTTATTATTTGTAACCATCAAAACTAACTGGAGAAAATGTTACACTGCAGCAACAGAAAAGCTCTTCATTGTCAAATATGCAGAATCTAACGGATGTCGGGCAACACATCAACATTTTGTTTTTTCATTAATGAGTACAATATTCAATATGACTTAGAAAATAAAACAGAGGTGCTGCGGTCTCTGTGACGTAGAGGTTCGGTGCTCGCCTCTCGCATCAAGATACCAGGTTCACTCCTCCTGGAGCCATCTGGATATTTTTCCAGAGATCTATTCTTCTTCGAACGTTCCATTTCGACCACCTGTTAACCACTCTTTGTGATTGTGCGTTGTGCCAGTTATGCGTCTGCAAGTAGGCCATCACATTCGATTTCTGTGACACTTTTTATTTACTAGGGTAGCTTCCTAGGCCCCTACCTCAGTTGCCTCTTACAACATGTCTTGTAGGTTGCAGTGTTATTATTCTTCGCTACCATTGCGGGCCCGGCAACACATTGGCGGCAAAGATCCCTAATATCAGTGTAGGTGCGATCGAGTTCCTAGTCCTATCAGAGATGAGCAATAAAAAGTAGGTCCCGTGTTCAATTTGAGCACATAAAAGAACCATTAGCAGTTCAAAATTGAGAAGAGCAAGCTGGAAAGTCGCCCAGGCATAATTCATACATAAATATCTTCAAAATTACACGGGACCTTGCAGGTGCTACAGAGTTCATGCACTGCAGCTGAGATCTTCTTGTGTAAGAAAGAGATCGGAGCACACACGGTTACTCAACAAAGTGCAATGATGATGTTCTTTTCAATCAATCAATGAAACCTATAAAGAAAATGGTGAATCAAGGGTCACCACCTGTTTACCATGAAGTATGTTGGGCCTGTATTTTACTTTAACCACTAGCACACAATCTATGATGTGGTCAACATCATGCCGGCTGCCTTTACTTTAACCACTAGCACACAATCTATGATGTGGTCAACATCATGCCAGCTGCCTTATACCATACCACCAGCACACAATCTATGATGTGGTCAACATCATGCCGGTTGCATTTACTTTAACCACCAGCACACAATCTATGATGTGGTCAACATCATGCCGGCTGCCTTTACTTTAACCACCAGCACACAATCTATGATGTGGTCAACATCATGCCGGTTGCATTTACTTTAACCACCAGCACACAATCTATGATGTGGTCAACATCATGCCGGCTGCATTTACTTTAACCACCAGCACACAATCTATGATGTGATCAACATCACGCCGGCTGCATTTACTTTAACCACCAGCACACAATCTATGATGTGGTCAACATCATGCCAGCTGCCTTTACTTTAACCACCAGCACACAATCTATGATGTGGCCAACATCATGCCGGCTGCCTTTACTTTAACCACCAGCACACAATCTATGATGTGGTCAACATCATGCCGGCTGCCTTTACTTTAACCACCAGCACACAATCTATGATGTGGTCAACATCACGCCGGCTGCATTTACTTTAACCACCAGCACACAATCTATGATGTGGTCAACATCACGCCGGCTGCCTTTACTTTAACCACCAGCACACAATCTATGATGTGGTCAACATGACGCCGGCTGCCTTTACTTTCCAGCATTTTTCCTGATACCCAATTGAGGTTGGGTCGACTTGAGAGCCTTTACTGTCTGATAAATGTCTACACCCACTGTGGAATTGAATGTAGACCACTAGCCTAAGAAGCAAGTTCACTAACAACTACGCACTACTGAAATATATATACTCCATGAGTATCATTTGTCAAAGTCTAAACAGGAATAGTGAGATGAAACTCTGTTGAGATACTGTTACAGACAGGGATCAGAGAAATCACCATCATTTTTGTTCCTGGGCACGCAGAAGTCAGAGGTAATGAACAAGCTCATAAATTAACTGGCATGGCTACAATATCAGAGGGAGCTGCCATGAACCGAAATGACATTCTTAAACCACTGAGAAAGTGATTTTGAACAGGAGTCCCACTCGCTGACCAGACTAAGAGAGATGGGTGTCAATATTGGTGCAGCCCTAAAAGAACGACATATCAAATATGCAAAGAGAAATATTAATCAACATGCAACTGGGGTGTTAGGCTGCTGGATTTGTTGAAGCGGAGATTGGAGCACTTATGGACATGTCCAGAGTCCTATGATGATAGTCCTCACATAACTGAAACTGATATACATATATATGTGTATGAGAG
The DNA here is from genome assembly GCA_020796225.1 of Arion vulgaris. Classification (NCBI taxonomy): domain Eukaryota; kingdom Metazoa; phylum Mollusca; class Gastropoda; order Stylommatophora; family Arionidae; genus Arion; species Arion vulgaris. The sequence continues at coordinate 23,048,982 of CM036777.1, read as the reverse complement.
AGAGAGAGAGAGACAGATATCATCACAAAGAAATGTTATGATCAAACTATGACACATTTGTTGAATATTACATTGCAGAAATAATGAACATATGTTGCAGTGCCAACAAGTCTGTAAGAAGACAGGCTATATTATGATCTAACTATTTAGCTGATCTCCAACAAGAAAACAAGGAGAATAGTGATTCCATTACAAACTGTCAGGAAATCTCTCATCTGGAGACTGATATGTTACAGAATGCCATGGTCATCTCTTGTTACAGACCGGCCATGCTCACCTATTGTCACAAGATGTGTATACCTGACCAACCATGGCCAGCAGCTGTAATGAGAGATGGGTGTATGCAAGACGATAGAAATAGCCCCTACCTTCTCCCTGAGACCATAATTTGTGCCTGTGTGCCCAGGTTGTGACCTTAGGAATGAGGTAGTGTAGCTCTAGTCAACATTCTCAGAGAAAACAGTCAACTTTCATCCTGAAACAAAATAAATGTAATACTTTCTCAGCATTCTTTCATAATACATCACCTCACTCACATAATGCATCAACTCACTCACATAATGCATCCACTCACTCACATAATGCATCCACTCACTCACATAATGCATCCACTCATTCACATAATGCATCCACTCATTCACACAATGCATCCACTCTTTCACACAATGCATCCGCTCATTCACATAATGCATCCGCTCACTCACATAATGCATCCGCTCATCCACATAATACATCAACTCATTCACTCACTCACATAATACATTCACTCATACACATAATACATCAGCTTGTTTGTTTGTTTGGATCATTCTTATTGTGATATATAAAGTCTTTGCCTAGAACACTGCACCACCCGCTAGGGGGGCACACACAAGTGTAGGTAGAACACTGCACCACCCGCTAGGGGGCACACACACACAAGTGTAGGTAGAACACTGCACCACCCGCTAGGGGGCACACACACACAAGTGTAGGTAGAACACTGCACCACCCGCTAGGGGGCACACACACACAAGTGTAGGTAGAACACTGCACCACCCGCTAGGGGGCACACACACACAAGTGTAGGTAGAACACTGCACCACCCGCTAGGGGGCACACACACACAAGTGTAGGTAGAACACTGCACCACCCGCTAGGGGCACACACACACAAGTGTAGGTAGAACACTGCACCACCCGCTAGGGGGCACACACACACAAGTGTAGGTAGAACACTGCACCACCCGCTAGGGGGCACACACACACAAGTGTAGGTAGAACACTGCACCACCCGCTAGGGGGCACACACACACAAGTGTAGGTAGAACACTGCACCACCCGCTAGGGGGCACACACACACAAGTGTAGGAAGAGCACTGCACCACCCGCTAGGGGCACACACACACAAGTGTAGGTAGAACACTGCACCACCCGGGCACAATGTAGGAAGAACGCACACCTAGGCACACACACAAGTGTAGGAAGAACACTGCACCACCCGCTAGGGGGGCACACACACACAAGTGTAGGAAGAACACTGCACCACCCGCTAGGGGGCACACACACACAAGTGTAGGAAGAGCACTGCACCACCCGCTAGGGAGGCACACACACACAAGTGTAGGAAGAACACTGCACCACCCGCTAGGGGGGCACACACACACACAAGTGTAGGTAGAACACTGCACCACCCGCTAGGGAGGCACACACACAAGTGTAGGTAACACTGCACCACCCACTAGGGGCACACACCACACAAGTGTAGGTAGAACACTGCACCACCCGCTAGGGGGCACACACAAATGTAGGTAGAACACTGCACCACCCTAGGGGGCACACACCACAATGTAGGTAGAACACTGCACCACCCTAGGGCACACACCAGTGTAGGAAGACACATCAGAAACAGAAGTTTTCTGCCTAATCAGTCCATTCACTGACTCACACACATATATTACAGTCCATTCACTGACTCACACACATATATTACAGTCCATTCACTAACTCACACACATATATTATTATTATTATTATGTACAATATTTTGCCCACAACATGACACTGTCATATTTATCAAATTTATGTTCATACTATTTATATAAGCAGATTTATAGATGTCTATCAAACATTTGTCCATCATCAAATAAACATTCTCACATGTGTACTTAAAGTGAGGATGGCAAGCAGACACTGCTGCAAGGAATGAGCCACTGACCTCGCCAATGTGGAGATTCTTGCACTCGTGGATCAGCACTCCCATCCAGGTGATATCATTATTTACACTGATGACTCTGTCAGACGCAGAACCGGATCATTGTGGGCTTATTCAGCACAATGAAACGGAAAAACTTAATGAGGACTGTAACGCTTCGAGATAACCACATCAAGTATGACTATGGAGATCACGCTACCTTCAGGGCTCTCTCGTGGCTGTCTGAGCAACAAGCTTCCCATACGATTATCATATCAGACTCAATGAATATGATTGAATATGGAAGTCTGTGCGCAGAATGGGTGGACAGCATTCGGAGATCACATCTCAAGAAAATGACTTGGCTGTACACACCTGGACATGCTGGAGTGCAGGGTAACGAGCATGCTGACTTTCTTGCAAACAATGCTCCGACTCAAGCAGGCAGAAGTATGGACAGAGCCGATGTCATCAATGTGGTACGCTCTCATCTATGTGACACTGGCAAGTCTCAGACACTGGAACAAGTGTGAGAATTAGGAGTAGGATTGGACATGCCAGACAGTGTCGTCTTTGTGGTAGAGAGAGAAGGTATACTAATCACTGATGTGGGCAGTAAAACTTCCCACAAGTGCAGACATACCTTGCCCACACTGTACAAGAACATTTCAAGCCCGCATTGGGATCACTAGTCATTTACGCACACACAGACAAACATAATGCAACTAAATTATCGTGGATGAAACATGGTGGTCATCATCACCCGTGATGGACGAGCATCATACTAATCAACTTCTCATGGATACGGTGAGCAAGTGGACTTTAGGATGGCTGCTGTAGCGGAGGACAGAATACACATGGGAATGTACAATGTGCCGTGACGTTGATCACATAACATCACTCAGAACAGGTCTATAGCTCTCCCATGTCAAACATCAACTAAAGCACAGTCTTCAGACTTAGAATGGGGCACTGCAGTCTTAGAGCACACCTTCATAGAATGGGTCTCAGGTGCCTGCACATGTGGAGCACCAAAGCAGTCCTCAGAGCACTCCCTGCAAGACTGCACCAGCTTGAGAAGTGTAAGAATGGAAATCTGGCTAACAAAACAAGCTATGAGAGACCGGTGAAGACCTCAAGCACAGCATCTTGTTTATGACACATACCGGAGTAGTCGCATAGAAGTTGAATGCAGAAGAAACATCAACTACGTGGTCAGACCACATATTCACAACTCTGCCACATTTCATTCATTAAAACCACATTCCCACTACCTTTCATATCAATAGAATGAAAGTTTCTCTCTTCTCTCTCTCTCTCTCTTTCTCTTCTCTTCTAATTATCAATCATCAAATTCTTCACAACTCCATATAATCAACATATATTATTAAATATTTCAGCAGCATCTAGATTATCTTCATCTTCTACATGACTATTTCCATGACACATCTCATCTCCATACTGTCTCTTTTCATGTTCCATTGTATATGTGCTGCTGTGTATCGATTTCATTACTATTGTTGTTTTATGTTCTTTTATTCTGTTTCAAGTTTTCACATTTAATTCGTTTATCATCACATATTTTCATTTTAGGGCAGCTAGAGATTTTCAGTATCAGTAGATGTCATCTATAGAAGTTTCTAACCTCCAGAGGTTTACGTGGATTTACTGTCCTGGGCATGCGGGCGTTCATGGAAATGTAAGAGCGGACAGGCTTGTATCGATTGTTGGGGAGTTGAAGATGGATAATGGAGATGTTCTTCGGTCTCTTCGCGACTGTCTGTTGGATGAGGACACTAAAATAGATGATGAATCGATCAAGCGATTTAAGCAGTTTGGAGTTGCCCATTGTACAAGTAGAACTAGATGCCTGAGGGGCAGAGTGAGGAGTGTTTAACCAGCGAGCAACAGGAACCATTAGCATGCATACTCTTCAATATCTGTTGGGGGAGACTGAGCACCTATGGGTCTGCCCTGAGTGCAATGATGTTTGCTTAGTAACCAATATCGATATATAAACATCAATGGCTAACACCATTCTTGTTTATGTATTATTCAGATTTACGTGAGAAGTATTCTATTATGATATTGTGAGTTCAGAATTAAAATATATATAGTAAAACATTTACCAGTCTGTTTTCTATATTTTTCTGTGTTAAAAATTGCACATGTGACTTGGTTCAGATTTGAACCTACAACCTTCAGAACGCAAGGCAAATGTCTTAACCACTTCACCATAGAGAGACTCCCATGTAATGACATGTTTAAGCAGCGCAGGGTCGTCTTGCAGTGGATACCCTCTCACTGTTGAATACCAGGAAATGAAACAGCAGACCGATTGGCCAACTGCATGAGAGCAACCGGATGTGCTAGTTATCTACCACCAAAAGAAAAGGATGATTAAATCAATCAGAAAGTCACAAATACCAACACAAGACGATTACTATAATATGAACAGATTGGAACAATTTGTCATTCTGCGCCTTAGAACAGGACACAATCGACTCCACAGGTGTACAAAATTCAAGATTGGCAATTCAGCCATGTGTACAGGCACACCAGACTGCAGAGCACATATTTCAAGAATGCCTCGAATTTGATATACTGAGGCAAACTCACTGGCCTAACAAAACAACACTGGACAGAAAACTACACAGACCTCTGTGAGCTACAAAGCATAAGTTTATACAAGAGACAACCTGAATATATAGACAATATTTCAAGTGAACAAGGAAGGAAGGAACAAGAGACCATTGAATATATAGACAATTTTCAAGAAGGAAGGAATTTCATACAGAGACAAATTGAATTGACAATTTCAGGAACGAAAGGAAGGAAGAGGAGGATGACATGTTTCACCTTCAGTTAATAGGCACAACTATTCTATCGCTTGAGTTTCATTATATCATGTTAAGTTTAGTCGTCGGATCTCTGATCTCCTCCTCAGTATGTCTCTCAGTTTAGTTTAGTCATCGGATCATCATCACTGCACATCGAACCAATTAGTCAATGTTACCAAAGAGAAATGTTACTCCAATACAGTGGATACAAAGCAAAAGGCTGTCCACACAAAAGCATATCTCAGAGGTGACGAAAGACACTGTTTGACACAAAGACAAAACAGGATTGATTAGAGAAAAGAAAAAAAAGATATACAATTCTGGATATTTACTTGTTAAATCATTGATATATGTGTCTCATGCTTTTCTGTTCTTTGTTCTGTCCACTTTCTATTGTTTGATTCCAGTCACGAGCATATTTGGTTATATACCATATCTAGGGAGTTAGTTATTACATCTGGTCATGTGATAACTGAGTCATGTGACATCTGATGAACAAACAAAGGACACAATTTAATAAACAAGACATCATAAATGAATATTAAATGACATCACATATTGTATGGTTTTATTTTGTATGTCACAATATGTGTGAGAATATTTCAATTTGGCTGTATGTGTTTTTATTATTTACATATATATGGCCTTTTCCGTCTTTACAGACGGTTATATAACTTCATGCACTGAATACATCGAAAGACAACAAATGCAGAGATTTGGACATTTAATAAGAATCGAATACAACCAACTACCAATTACAGCATAGAATTAAAAAAAAGATCAGGTACTAGAGCCAAGGGAAGACCAAGTTAATGATGGATAGACAATATCAAGACACTACATAAACACGGATATAATGCTACAAGGTCGACTCATCTGGCCCTGGAACGCAAATTAAAACTCACATCCCTACGATTAATGGCAAGAGTGGACAACCAATTCCATCATCCACCTGGGGAAAGACAATAGATAGACGGTCAATTGGCAAGTGTTTTACTGTCGGCAACTTCTGAATTTTCACTTGTCTCTCTTGCCTTTCAACTCATCACAAAGTCTCTTTTTAAAAGATGATGTACATTCGCGTAATTTTGTTTTCCCCATAACTCGGCCATCAGCTAGTTTTTTCCATTTGTTGGGCACGATAGTCAGGTTCTTCATTGAGTTTTGTCATTAACTTTGCACATATTGTATGTACCTTGTGTTATGTTAGTTCACATTTAGCTATGTCTGTCAATATTTCATAAAGTCATATCTTTTGTTATCAACTTTGTACATAATATTGCAGAAAATACTGTGCCCTTAGGGAAGTATGGGGGATAATTTGTGTTGAGACCACATGGACCTCAAATTTGTCTCCAATCTTCTTCTACAACCAGTCTATGCAACTACTCCGGTATGTGTCATAAACAAGGCAGTGTGCATGAGGTCTACACAGGTCGCCCATAGTCTGTTCTGAAGGGTTGTTCCCGTTGGTCAGATTTCCATTCTCCATTGCTCTGCCAGTCTTGCAAGATGTGCTCTGGGGACTGCTTTGGTGCTCCAAAGGTACAGCAAGCCGAGTCCCTGAGAAACATTCGATGGTGGTGTGCTCTGAGACCGCAGTGTCCTGTTCTAAGTCTGAAGACTGTGGTCTGTGCTTTTCTGTTTAATATATTTATGCTGTCATTCTCTGGATTGTATCCCCCTTTTTTTCCAATGACAAGTTGCTATCCTCCTAAGAAAAATCAAAATAAACAAATGTGACACAGCGTTTGTCAACTGTGACACAGCGTTTGTCAACTGTGACACAGCGTTTGTCAACTGTGACACAGTTTTTTGTCAACTGCCAAACAATGTTTGTCAACTGTAAACTGTAACACAGCGTTTGTCAACTGTGATACAGCGTTGTCAACTAAACTGTGACACGTTTGTCAATTAATTGTGACACAGCGTTTGTCAACTGTGACACAGTGTTTATCAACTGTGACAGCGTTTGTCAACTGTGACACAGCATTTGTCAACTGTAAACTGTGACACAGCGTTTGTTAATTGGAACACTGCGTAAGAAATGATCTTAGCAGAAAAAAAACAAAAATTAAGTATCATTAATTCTATTGGAGTTTGAGAAAGCAGATACCAGTGGGGGAAAAGGGTATGGAAGAGACGCTGGCAATGGATAGGACACACACTGAGAAGACCGACCGGAAGCAGGAGTAGGGGATGACCAACTGCAAGACAGGCACTATTTTGGAACCCGCAGGGAAAGGAATACCTGGAGAATGATATTAAAAGGATAGGTAAGATGTGGAAATAATTGGAAGGGATGGCAAGAGAGAGGAAAGGTTGGAAGAAGTTTGTTGAAGACCTGTGCTCCGTTGAGTATTGGTTACTGAACTGATGTCATTGCATTCTGAATAGATCCATAGGTGCTCAGTCCTCCCTAAACATTGTAGAAAGGTGTGCATACTGATGGTTCCTGTGGCTCACTGGTTAAACACACTCTCACTCTGCCCCTCAGGCATCCAGTTATCCCATGCTCTAGAACAGCGGTTCCCAAACTTTACATTACCGTGGACCCCACTTTTAAATATATTTTGCTGCCATGGACCCCCCAAAAATTTCTATATATGAAAATGGACAGGAATGAATTATCTGTGTGTTCAAATAGTACACAATGTCTGCAATATAACATTTTAATAAACAGGAAGAGGTTTCCTTTTTCCATGAACAAGATGTGCCATCATTAACAACATCAGTACATTTGCGTTTCATTTTTAGCCAGCGATTCATCCTATCTTTCCCAAGATCGTTTCAGAGAATTAATTACTTAAATTTCATTCTTCTAGCGATGGAGTTATTATTACACCACACCAACAGTCAAGCTGGCTTCAATTTCTCAGACTGGGAAACTTCAAATGATCTTTCATTTTGTCCTGTCAGACATTTAGACTTTCGGTCCATGCCCTTTGATTTCGCATCGGAACTAGTTTACCACTGTTTTTATACGTTTTTAAATTTATTAATTTCTGTTTGAAATGTCAAAGATCATAATATTTCTTCAAGCGCTTGAGGACCCTTGTGAGTACCTCACGGATCCCTGGGGTCAGCTGACCCCAGTTTTGGAAACGCTGCTCTAGAAGATAGTGGACATTGTAAATCTGAATTATCCAATCTAGCCCTAGATATTGATAAACTTGTTACATCCTATGACATCAGAATAACTATGCAGTGAATCCCTGGACATTTAAATACACCCAGAAATAATAAAGCAGAAAGGTTGGCTAAGAAAGGGTTAGCACAAGAACAACCAATCACGTCAACTCTCCATACAGCAAAGCAAATCCTAACAACAAATAAAGTAATTTGGCAGACCAGATGGGCCATGGGAGACACTGGAAGAAAGGTTTACAGCCATATGGCCAGCCCTAACCTTAATGACAACATCAACCACTTACAAGAAGAGATCAGAGCACCATTTTTAGACTGAACGCAACACATAACACTTAATAATCACTTGAACAGACTTCAACCACAACATACTCCAGAGTGCCAACTGTGTGCACATTATCATGAAACCTTTCACCACCACCTCTTCAGGTGCCAAGCACTTGATGATGTCAGGAGAATCATCCTTCCTCCAAGGCCAGATAAATGGAACAGATTATACGTAACAAAAGAACAACTTACAAACACAAGCAGATACCAGTATATAGCATTGGGTTGAAGGGCAAGAGCTCAAGTGCCCCTGGATCATTGAAGAAGATCTGTCTTATAAAATCTCACAGTTCAGTTTCCGAAATGGGAAAAAAATCTGCAATTACAAAGTGGATTTTTATCCCTATGCTAGCAGGCTCTGCAAATATTCTGTACCCTTACCTTGCTGTAGCAGATACACAATGATGATCGTATGTACAATGTTACTGTAAGAGGCAACAAAGACCAGCGCAAACTCAGAAGTTGTCACAGTAAAACACTTGTCAATTGATCATCTGTAAAGACCAAAATGGTTGTCATATATATATATACATATTTTTATGTGGTGCTGCATTTGATTATACTTAGAGAACAAGTATTCTGTTCAATTGAAATATCAATTTGATTGCAGTCTATGCTTTAGGGACCATATCGACCAAATTATTGCCAAGGCTCGCAATGCACTATCCGCACTGAGAATCATGGCGCCTGCTAACATTGAGCAACGCTTCTGTACCAAGGTATTGTTCTGTCATGTATAGAATATGCATGCGCCCTCCTAACAATTAGTCCTACGCAAACAGTGAGACTGGAAAGAATTCAGAATGAGGCTATGCGCATCATTCTGGGATGCACCAAAGATACACCAGGAGTGTCAATGTGATTCCTTCTTGACCTCCCAACTATTGCTAACAGAATTGAAACTTGGAGGGTTCGATCATATCTAAGAATCAATGCAAACAAGGAACATCCTCTTCATGAAGAACTCATTAAGCAGAAAGGCTGTAGACTCAAGAGAGGCAGATCATGGCTGAGTCAGGCGGAAGATGCGCTTAGGAAAATATGTGATCCTTCCAGAATTGAACCAGGAGGAATGGATTGCTGTGCCAATTCAATTTCAGACTGCTTTCACCGTTATTACATCTATTAAGAAAAACTGCGAACAAAATAATCTATCATTGATTAACGTGGAGGCCCTCTTGAATGACATCATCAATGACACAGATGTGGTTATTTACAATGATGGTTCAGTCATTCACCAACAACGCTGTGCATGGGCTTTTCCGCACGCTCAGGAGGAAAAATAATAAGAGAGGCCAGTGGAGCCTACGCAACAACCACAAGTAGTTTGACAATGGAGGTTCGGCGGTTACGGAGAAATGGTTGGCATCTCACAACTACTCGTGTTTTCATACTCAGTGACTCCATGAACATGATTCGTAAAGTTGAATCAGGAATGGTGAGACGCAACTGGGTAGAGGTACTGGTACAGACAATGATCAGAGAAATCACCTTCATTTTCGTCCCTGGGCATGCAGGAGTTAGGGGTAATGAACGAGCTTAGATTGGCTAGCTTGGCTACAATATCAGAGGGAGCTGCAATGGATCGAAATGACATTCTTCGCGCATTGAGAGTCTTTCCGAACAGAGGAATTTCAGGGCTATGAGTCCCAATCGCTGACCAGATTGAAAGAGATGGGTGTCAATATTGGTGTAGCCCGAAAAGAACGACATACTAAATATGCAAAGAGATTGATTAATCAACATCGAACTGGTGTGTTGGGTGCTGGAGCTGCTGGATTTGCTGAGGCAGAGATCGAAGCACCTATGGACATGTCCGAGTGCTATGATGATAGTCCTCATATAACTGATCAATGTATGTTAGTCTGCTTGCTATAGTATACTATTTGTAGAGGTCAGAACTTTAACATCTAAGCCTAGCATCTTCAATTACTATTTATACTATTTAGAGTAGACTATACTATAAGATAGTGTCTCAATGCATGACTTTCTTCTTCTTTCTTTCTTTCTTTCTCGAATCCTGTATGCCTCACAGCGTCAGGTCAGGAAGAGATTTCTAAAACGGGCCCTAGTATGCGCTTCGTAGATAGTCTCAATGCATGACTTCGGTTACAAATCAAAAACTGATTATCAAAAATAAGATGTAAATTTGTACTTAAAATCAAATATAGAAAATGCCCAGCCATCACAGCCTAGAGCCATCCATCCACGTACGTATTATTATATGATGTATATTATTGAGTGTATGCAACATTTAATGTTACATTGGGTTGTGCTCTTCAATTATTAAAATGTTCGCTGAGAATCAGAATGTACTCGAAGTACAAAGCCAAAGCTTGACAGTAAACAAAATATGTATATAGTATGTCACTATTTGTTCCAAGAAAGATTCACAACAACACTGATCCTGTTCATTCAAAACTGCAATTTCTACCTGAACTGAAACTTTGATTTTGAAAACAATTGTCAACATCAACAGCACGACGCACTTGCAGAAAATGGTACGCCACAGGAAATTTGATGTTGGCATTTCATATTTGCATTGATTCAGCTTTACTATAGTGTTTAGAAAGAAATTGTACTATGGCTATTTTTCATATTTGTTACAGTTTGACTATAGTGTTTAGAAACTTACTTGTACAATAAGAAAACGATGCATAAGAAGAGGCTCATATGCATGCGCCATCTCAATGTTGATTTAGTTAAAGACATCAACAAAACAGTATGTTGCATGGATCAAGTCCGACATGAGCTGCCGCTCTACGTTTGTATCCGTGAACGTCTGCTTCATGTTCATTGTTTCAACTTCCGGTCAGTTAATGTTAGTGTGTGGGGTCACTGGAAGGTCAGGGTGTCATCTACCTTAGCTTGTTATATTTCAACCTGGATTCAGGATCCAACTGATCAGTGGCGGCTCGTAGTCATTTTACTTGGTGGGACCAGACACACATTTTCCTGAAAAATCATGGTTTTTGGAGTATTTACTATTATTTGTCTATTCCGGGAAAGTTCCCCCTTTCGATAATTGGTGGGCCAGGCCCCACTGGTCCTTAATGACGAGCCGTCACTGCTGAAACAGGAGAAGATATACATTTTAAGTATGTTCATTATTGACTCCATGATGCGTGTAACAACAAATTAATGCAAATAATTATTATGTATAATAACAAGTATCACGTGTGCCGTATGAGCGATGATAGAATCCCAAAGAACATTCTATATGGTCAACTCGCATTTGGTGTTAGACAGCATGGGCGCCCAATATTACGCTTCATTGACACCTGCAAGCGTGATCTAACTTCATGCGGCATAGACGAAGAACACTGGGAGCGGCTGGCCAAAAATTGGCGAGCGGCAGTGAGGGGAGGCTCAAAAAGAAAAGAAGGAAAACAAGATCACATGTGGAGGCAAAAGAGAGCGCAGAGGGCAAAGACAACATCCTATGTATCAGTTCCAGTCTCCAGTTTTTACCTGCAGCAACTGTGGCAAGGATTGCCACTCCAGAAAAGGCATTACAGCCACATAAAACGTTGTGATTCAGCGCAGAACATACTACGTGACGCAAAACCATATAGTTTGTCTACTGAGATAGCGCAGAACATACTACGTGACGCAAGACCATATAGTTTGTCTACTGAGACAGCGCAGAACATACTACGTGACGCAAAACCATATAGTTTGTCTACTGAGACAGCGCAGAACATACTACGTGACGCAAAACCATATAGTTTGTCTACTGAGACAGCACAGAACACACTACGTGACGCAAGACCATATAGTTTGTCTACTGAGACAGCACAGAACATACTACGTGACGCAAAACCATATAGTTTGTCTACTGAGACAGCGCAGAACATACTACGTGACGCAAAACCATATAGTTTGTCTACTGAGACAGCGCAGAACATACTACGTGACGCAAAACCATATAGTTTGTCTACTGAGACAGCGCAGAACATACTACGTGACGCAAAACCATATAGTTTGTCTACTGAGACAGCACAGAACATACTACGTGACGCAAAACCATATAGTTTGTCTACTGAGACAGCACAGAACATACTACGTGACGCAAAACCATATAGTTTGTCTACTGAGACAAAGAGACCAATGATAAATAACAAGTAGTACTTATTGGCTAGAAATTACACTGTAAAAAATATGGGCCATTTTCAGTTGAATACGCCAACAAACAAACAAACAAGAGAGTTGAATATCGACAAGAGTTAGCTGCAAAGCAGATCATCATCAAATAACTTGTCGTGGGTAGAACCTTGCCATCCTAACAGTCCTTAAGGATTTATCTCTCTCATAGACCAGATGTTCCGCCTCTGCAACTGTTACGCTGAAATAATCATTTGCACCTTGAATCCAACATCTCCATGGTCTTCCTTTACTCCTCTTTGTTGGGATGTCTTATTTTATGATGGTCTTTTTTTACTCCTCTTTGTTGGGATGTCTTATTTTATGATGGTCTTATCCAGACCTTGTCTATTTACATGTTCAAAATACTTTCATTTTATCATTTTTATTTGTAAAATAAATCAGCTTTCTTGAATTTTTTCAGTTCTCTTTTTTTGTGTTTTTTTTCCTGATCCAGAAGCACTTGAGCTTTCAGCTCTTCGGCTCGGTGCCATGGACATTGTAATCCTTCGACTCCGTGCCATGGACATCGTAATCCATCGGTTCGGTGCTACGAACACCATAAATCTGGAGAACCTGTGACTTTTCTGCCAGCCCGCGGAATTGAACCCGCACTCACAGGGAGCTTGTCACCCGTTGTCAAACTCGTTACGAACACGCTGGACAGGCGGGCTTTCAGTTCTCTCTGGGCATATTTATTTCTTGTCTTCTTTATTCATGGAGGTTTCATCATAAAATGTACCAGTTCTTGACACGGAGAATTTAGGTTGATATCTAGTTGTAATATTTCATGAGTAGCAAATGTACCAGTTCTTGACACGGAGAATTTAGGGTTGATATCTAGTTGTAATATTTCATGAGTAGCAAATGTACCAGTTCTTGACACGGAGAATTTAGGGTTGATATCTGGTTGTAATATTTCATGAGTAGCAAATGTACCAGTTCTTGACACGGAGAATTTAGGGTTGATATCTAGTTGTAATATTTCATGAGTAGCAAATGTACCAGTTCTTGACACGGAGAATTTAGTTGATATCTAGTTGTAATATTTCATGAGTAGCAAATGTACCAGTTCTTGACACGGAGAATTTAGTTGATATCTAGTTGTAATATTTCATGAGTAGCAAATGTACCAGTTCTTGACACGGAGAATTTAGGGTTGATATCTAGTTGTAATATTTCATGAGTAGCAAATGTACCAGTTCTTGACACGGAGAATTTAGTTGATATCTAGTTGTAATATTTCATGAGTAGCAAATGTACCAGTTCTTGACACGGAGAATTTAGGGTTGATATCTAGTTGTAATATTTCATGAGTAGCAAATGTACCAGTTCTTGACACGGAGAATTTAGGGTTGATATCTAGTTGTAATATTTCATGAGTAGCAAATGTACCAGTTCTTGACACGGAGAATTTAGTTGATATCTAGTTGTAATATTTCATGAGTAGCAAATGTACCAGTTCTTGACACGGAGAATTTAGTTGATATCTAGTTGTAATATTTCATGAGTAGCAAATGTACCAGTTCTTGACACGGAGAATTTAGGGTTGATATCTAGTTGTAATATTTCATGAGTAGCAAATGTACCAGTTCTTGACACGGAGAATTTAGGGTTGATATCTGGTTGTAATATTTCATGAGTAGCAAATGTACCAGTTCTTGACACGGAGAATTTAGGGTTGATATCTGGTTGTAATATTTCATGAGTAGCAAACAGTTCGACAAATAGTTGATAGTTGTATATTCTGAGTAGCAATCCCAGTTCTGACAGAAATTTAGTTGATATCTAGTTGTAATATTTCATGAGTAGCAAATGTACCAGTTCTTGACACGGAGAATTTAGTTGATATCTGGTTGTAATATTTCATGAGTAGCAAATGTACCAGTTCTTGACACGGAGAATTTAGTTGATATCTGGTTGTAATATTTCATGAGTAGCAAATGTACCAGTTCTTGACACGGAGAATTTAGTTGATATCTGGTTGTAATATTTCATGAGTAGCAGATGTACCAGTTCTTGACACGGAGAATTTAGGGTTGATATCTGGTTGTAATATTTCATATACTTACCAGTTCTTGACACTTTTTGATTCTGCTTGTTAGGTACAGTTGTTGCGAGAATTTGTGATATCTGTTGTAATTTAAAACAGTCTAGATGTGAATCATTCAATGACCAGTTCTGAAAAATTATGATATCTGTAATTTATGGAATACCGTTGCAGAATTTTTGATATCTTATTTAAATTACCTCTAGAATGATTCTGACACGAATTGATATCTAGTTGAATTTTACACTTTCAGTTACATTTTTCTACTTTCTATCTTCTTCCTCTTTAGTTTCCTCATCAACATCTTGACACCCTCCCTGCTTGTAGTCAAGCCTAATAAATAATCTTTCCCTTCTGTCTCCATGTTTCTGGCCTTCATTTTTCTTTTCTTACCATTCTTCAACAGAATATCTCTAACTTCATTAACTCTAACCTCATTCGCTCCCTCGTGGAGCCCTCGAGATATTTGTCCAGAGATCCCTGATCTCAGTGTATGTGAGATCGAGTTCCTAGTCCTATCGGAGACCAGAGATCCCTGATCTCAGTGTAGATGAGATCGAGTTTCTAGTCCTATCGGAGACCAGAGATCCCTGATCTCAGTGTAGGTGAGATAGAGTTCCAAGTCCTATCGGAGACCAGAGATCCCTGATCTCAGTGTATGTGAGATCGAGTTCCTAGTCCTATCGGAGACCAGAGATCCCTGATCTCAGTGTAGATGAGATCGAGTTCTAGTCCTATCGAGAGATCCAGAGATCCCTGATCTCAGTGTAGGTGAGATCGAGTTCCAAGTCCTATCGGAGACCAGAGATCCCTGATCTCAGTGTAGATGAGATCGAGTTCCTAGTCCTATCGGAGACCAGAGATCCCTGATCTCAGTGTAGATGAGATCGAGTTCCAAGTCCTATCGGAGACCAGAGATCCCTGATCTCAGTGTAGGTGAGATCGAGTTCCAAGTCCTATCGGAGACCAGAGATCCCTGATCTCAGTGTATGTGAGATCGAGTTCCTAGTCCTATCGGAGATGGACGATAAACGTAGGTCCCATGTTCAATTTGTGCACTAAAAGAACTCTTGGCAGTTCAAGATCGAGAAGAGCAGGCTGGAAACGCCGCCGAGCAAAATTCATTATAAAAGAATACAAATAAAATTTCTACAAAATATCTTGACCATCTTTAAATTATATCGGAACACTCGCCGGTGCTACGGAGTTCGTGCACTGCAGCGGAGATCTTCCTGTGTATGAAAGAGATCGGATCACACATAGTTACTTTCGAAGTGCAATGATGATGGTCATATCAATCAATCAATAACTCAATCAATAACTCAATCAATAACTCAATCAATAACTCAATCAATAACTCAATCATTAAACTTACTTGTATCCAAGTCGATAGGTGAACACTTACACAATATGAAATCTTCTTCTTCTTTGCGTTCGTTCTTTACCACCAATTTTAATCCTTCTTTGTGATATGTTTGATCTTTGCCAATAACATGCATACGTTGCACATTGGTTCGGTAGGCCCCTAAACGCATGCTTCTACATGTTTAGGACATGTGCATCCGATTTCATCCAAACCTCCACCTCCTTAGTCGCCTCTTACGACACGAAATGACAATCTTGGCATATTCTTTACAGAATGTAGTCATCTACAACTGTAAACGAGTCGTCGATTTTCTAGGCACCACTTATACGTTCAGTAGTTTGCCATCGCTTTCTGGACGGTGATGTCTACTTTTACCGTTTGTAAAAATCCAAGGAAACTAATTTGTTTCCAAACTTGCCCGCCGCGGAGTTTGAACCAGGTACGCTTGAGTTGTGATCTAGCTCACTACCTCGTAAGCTACAGACGCTGACAATATAATCTTGAAATATCAGTGTTTTATTCATGTGTATGTATGATTGTAATAATTGAAAGTTTGACAGTACTGCACACATTTGATGCAACAGTAGCACAAGATGTATCAAGTATTGAAAGTTTGACAGTACTGCACACATTTGATGTAACAGTAGCACAAGATGTGTCAAGTATTGACAGTTTGACAGTACTGCACACATTTGATGCAACAGTAGCACAAGATGTATCAAGTATTGAAAGTTTGACAGTACTGCACACATTTGATGCAACAGTAGCACAAGATGTATCAAGTATTGAAAGTTTGACAGTACTGCACACATTTGATGCAACAGTAGCACAAGATGTATCAAGAATGAATCAGATAGAAATGCAGTGTAGAATTGAAATCAGAAAAATTGATAGAGAATCTTATTCTTTGATGTAGTTTGTGGCTAACGGAGAGAGAGTGTATGAACATATACAAGAGAAAAGTACAATACTTCACAGCACGGCAAAGACAGTAGGCCTCAAAACAAACACAGGAAAACAAAAATTATGACAAACAGTGAAATCCAATAGATGCCAGAAGGCAAATGCAGTGACATACCAACTGTCACCACTATTAAAACATCCAAGCATTAACATGGCAGTCAAACGACAACTGATAAACTGCATATTTATTCCAACTCTCTGCTATCAGTGCCAAACATGGCCCTGACTAAGACACAAGAAAGAAAGATTACAACATGTGAAATGAGATGTCTACGAAAAGCTGTCAACGTTACAAGGCGAGATAGAGTGAGAAACGAGAATATCAGAAGCATCGTTGGTACTATACCATGCATACAGTACATCGAGAAGCAAAGATTCAAGTGGTTCGGCCATTTAATGAGAATGGAACCACATTTACTACCATCACGTGCCTATAATAATCGACGCTCAGGGCGCAGAGCACGAGGCAGGCCAAGAACAAGATGGATAGATAACATCTCAGAGTCCTGCGAAAGCATGGACTGACAACGTCAAGCGCAACACACCTGGCACAAGATAGAAACTAACTCTCCCCACGATGCTTCACGGCAAATGTGGTTAAGATAAGATAAGATAAGATAAGTGAAATCCAACAACCAGTAATGTTAGAAAATGAAACACTGGAAAGGGTTGAGCAGTTTACATATCTTGGTAGCGTACTGACACTAAATGGTGGCACAGAGGAAGATCTAAAATCACGTCTAAGTAAGGCCAGAACCGCATTTGCCAGAATGAAACCAGTATGGAAGTCCAAAATCTACAATAGGACCACAAAGCTTAAACTCTATAAAAGCATTGTTTTGCCAGTTTTGCTCTACGGATCGGAATGTTGGAGGATGACCAAAGGAGATACTAGCAGGCTGTCAGTTTTCTACCACTCTTGTCTTCGCAGAATCTTGGGAATCTTTTGGCCAGTAAAAATATCCAATAACCAACTACTCCAAGATACAAGACAAGAGGCAATGAATGACATACTCAAAAAGAGAAGATGAAATGGCTCGGACATGTTATGAGAATGAGACAAGAAATGCCTGCAAGGGTAGCCCTCACTTGGACACCAGAAGGAAAGAGAAAGAAAGGCAGACCACGGACAACATGGAGGTGCATGATGGAAGAGGAACTGATACTGCATCTCTGACGTGGGGCTCTGCGCTGAAGGTTGCACGGACAGGAGAGCATGGAAAGTCCTTTCTGAAGCCCCATGTGCAACTAGGCATGACGGGATTAAGTAAGTAAGTAAGAGAGTGGTGATACAACAGTGAGAGACATCAAATGTATAGTCTTTATAGTGTCAGTTCTTTGAATCTGTTTGACGCACTTGAACGTTACTTTTGTCATAATTCAATATCCTTGTCTAAAGAAACTTTGAATCTGTTTGACGCACTTGAACGTTACTTTTGTCATAATTCAATATCCTTGTCTAAAGAAACTTTGAATCTGTTTGACGCACTTGAACGTTACTTTTATCATAATTCAATATCCTTGTCTAAAGAAACTTTGAATCTGTTTGACGCACTTGAACGTTACTTTTGTCATAATTCAATATCCTTGTCTAAAGAAACTTTGAATCTGTTTGAGGCACTTGAACGTTACTTTTGTCATAATTCAATATCCTTGTCTAAAGAAACTTTGAATCTGTTTGACGCACTTGAACGTTACTTTTGTCATAATTCAATATCCTTGTCTAAAGAAACTTTGAATATGACGCTGGAGGAGGTAGGAGAACTTGCAAGAGACAGAGAGTGTTTCAGGCGGACTATGATGAAAGCGATGTTACTCAAGGAACATGCTACTACTTAAGAACTAGAAAGTTAAAATATATATAATTAATAAAGCCTTAGCCGCCCACAGTGAGACTACACTGCAATGCCTAATCAATAATTTCTCAAAGGCATGCGACCTATTTTCTCTAACTATAAGTATCTCCAAAACAGTTGTACTATGTCAGGGAGGTAACACAACAAATATCACTTTACATGGTAACCATCTAACACCAGTTCCAAAATGTTGCTATCTCGGGTCCATGGTCACTGCCAGCCTTTCTCTTGATGAACAAATCAACGCTCGTATAGGGAGTGCGGCTACTACATTCGACATACTATCAAAGTGAGCGTGGAACAACACAAAACTGACACTGCAGACGAAAACTCAAATATATCGAGCTTGTGTAATTAGTTCTTTACTATATGGCTCAGAAACATGGACAGCCTACTCAAGACATGAGAGGAGACTTAACATCTTTCACCTTCGATGTCTCCCTAAGATTATGAACATCAGGTGGTACGACAAGATAACCAACTCTGAAGTACTGCAACGTGCAAAACTGCCTTCCATCGTGGGCATGCTCAGCAGAAGACGACTAAGATGGTTGGGGCATGTGAGAAGAATGGAAACTTGCGCATACCAAAACAAATGTTGTTCTGTGAACTTTCGGAGGAGAAGAGGCACCAGGACAGACCACTGCTCATATAAAGATGTCTGCAAAGCCTCAATGAAAAACTTTTCTATAGGTCTCAGCACATGGGAAGGACTAGCTGATGACAGAGTTGTGTGGAAAGCCAAATTACGAAAGGGCGCAGAGTCTTTTGAGAAGAGACTTATGTATGAGCTGAACAACAAGAGAGAAAAGCGAAAACTCAGAAGTTGTCACAGTAAAACACTTGCCAATTGACCGTCTGTAAAGACGAAAAAGGCCATTAATAATAAATATAGATAAAACAGGGAAGATAAAGAGAAGTGGAATAACAAGAAAAGTAAGAAAATGAAATAGGAATGAAAAAGATTAAAAGTAATATTAGAAAAAGAAAGAGAAGGAAATGTCAAAAAGAAGGACAATTAAAAAAACGAAACAAGTTAAACAGAAAAAAATGAATGGAAGAAGAAAAGCACATAAAGGAGGACAAAAGACATTAAATAGAAAAGGAGGACAATAGGAAGAAAATGATAAGAAAAAAGAGAAATAGGAATGGTAAATATTTTTTTAAAAATATTTAAAATATAGCAAAAAAGAAGATGAAGATTAAGAAAAAGAAAATGAAAGTAAAATTCTTATTGTTCAGTTTAAACCATTTCATTTCGAAAAGTAAAATATTTAGGTTTTTTTTTACTTGCTTTTTTAAACGTTCTTTGTATGTCTTTTTAAAACCATTGTAGAAAAAAGACAAAAAATAAGCTAAAAATCAAGCACAAAAAAACCCGAAGGAAAAAAAAACGACAAAAATCTGAAGAAACAAAGAAACCCTACAGGTCGGATCTACATAAGAACAGACTTCATAACGGTCAGGTTTAATCTAACTTAGCAATGAAGACGGTTCTTGTTGATTTACAGACCCAAACCCAGGACTCCGGAGAGAGCTGGATGGACTGTCGCTGTTATCGTAAGCATAGTTTGATGTACGTAGAGCATCCAGTTCTCTACCATTTCGCTTCAATCCTTCAGATTCCATTATTGAGAGCTGAGTTTACGGATTTTGACTACGTTGGTTGTCGTTTGAAGTCAAATCTACTCTGACACTATTAACGACCAGATATACTTACCAGACCATAAACCGCCTCAACGCCAGTAAATGTGGATTGAAAAGCCACAGCTAAGCAGCCTTGCCAAATCGTATGGCAGTCAAAGTGGTATGAAGTCCCAAATTGTGCGTTGCGCTGTGTAAATGTTGGTGAATCACATCGGATGTCTGAGAAAGCTTTGTGTGCGTCAAGTCTCATTAATGAATGTCTTTGCTTTGTATTGTATAGCAAACTACTTGGTTAGTTGGTTAATTAGCTAGTTAGTTAGCAGAAAGTTGGCACAGAACCTTGCATGAATTACATTGAGAAACAACGAATGAAGAGGTTTGGCCACTTAATAAGAATACATCCAAACTCCATAGTATACAGAACACTCTACAACAGAACATCAGGGAAAAGGAGAGAGGAAAAAAATGAAAAAGTTGGTTAGATGACATAATATTCACAAAATAGATGAGATTGCAGTCAAACTATTTGATTGGCAAAACACGTAATCAGAAAGTACTGTAGTTTTACAAATTACAAAAACAATGACAAAATACAGCAACGTTTCGACCAACAAGGCCTTTATCAAGCAAATAGATGACATAGCAGAATCCTGTCAAAGAGCAAAAGTAACAATCACCCAAGCCCCCAGAGCAGCACTAGACAAAACAGAAACCCATGTCACTGGGAACAACCAGCCAACAGTGTGACGACAAAAGAAGAAGAAGGAGAAGTTAGTTAGCTAGTTAGTTAGTTAATTGGAACACTACGGAATCTAGGCTGA
Source organism: Arion vulgaris (assembly GCA_020796225.1). NCBI lineage: Eukaryota > Metazoa > Mollusca > Gastropoda > Stylommatophora > Arionidae > Arion > Arion vulgaris. The sequence continues at coordinate 23,027,650 of CM036777.1, read as the reverse complement.
TTAATCTTTGTAATCCGTGTAATCTTTGATGAACATACCCAGTGGCGGCTAGTGGTCATTTTTTTTTGGTGGGGCAAAAATTTCGGGAAAATTGGGGTTTTTGGTGTATTTACTATTTCTTGTCTTTTCCGGGAAGTTATTACCCCTTTCTCTCTCTCTCTTTTTTATTCCTCTCTCTCGATGGCGCGAGAACCGCTTAGACTGATGTACCAGATTTCCCCATAAATAATATTCATGTGGAATTATTATTCATGCAACCATAGCATGGGCGTGTTTCATCACATCTTTAGCGCCATTTGGAGCACTGGTGCTTATTCTTCGGCAAAGTGTCCGGTTTTAGTTAGCGTTTACTGGGTTCGCTCTCCGTCAGCCATGGGCCAAAAGTGTTCACAATTGAACGGACAAGTTACGTTTGGATTTTTGAAGGTCATTTCAATAGCCTCATTCCTTTCAGAGGTGTGCACATTGTAGGATCTTTACAAAGAGTATAGCAGTAAATTTTGTGACACTGCAAAGCTTTATGCCAGTTTATTTTTAGTATTCTGCGTAGAAAGTTTGTGTGGAAGTGGTTTAATTTTCTTGCGTGCCTGCTATACACTGTCCATGTTTCACGTGCGTATAGCAGCGTGGTTAGCACTATGGCCTGGTAAACTTTCAGCTGTGTGGCTTGGCTTATCCCCTCCCGCTCCCACACAGTGACACGTAACCTCCCGAACGCAGCACTGTCTTTGGATATCCTATTGTATCCTATCCTCAGAATCTATTTTTGCCGATCTGGATAGGAGGCTGCCAAGATAAGCACAGTTGTCCGTTGGCAGGAGACACTGTGTTGATGACTGGATCGTAGTATTGCTCTCTAGGGGCAGGCTATAACATGACCTCTGTTTTTTTTTTTTGGTGTTAATGGTGAGGCCAAACTTATCACAGACCATTGAGAACTTCACAACTCCATTAGTTTGAATGAAATGTATAATTAGTTTCATATCAACCTATTGATGAGTACATTAATACCCGGATTAGGAAAGTCCCACAAGTCTTTGCTATCCTGCACACGGTTTGTTTCGAAAAACACAGTGAGTGTGAGAGATAGAACACACCAACAACCCGTATCAAATATTATAAGGAAACGAAGGTGGAAATATTTAGATCATGTTCTTAGATCAGACGAAAAGAGACTAAATCGACAAGTCCTTATGTGGTCACCAGTTGGGAAAAGAAAACGTGGAAGACCAAAGACCACTCTTCGAAGAACCATCCAACAAGAAAGTAAACTATTGGGATGTAAAACCATACAAGATCTCCGACTGCCAGCAACGAACCGCATTACATGGAGATCTAAAACATCTGCCCTGTGTGCCACCTTTGGCACGAAAGGAACAAACAAACTAACTAACTAACTAGCACGGTGTGGAAATCTACTGCCATCTCCACTAAAACAAAGCTCAGGATTCTTCTTCTTCTTCTTCTTTTGTCGTCACACTGCTACCGGGTTGTTTTCAACGTTATTAAAACAGGCTAGCATCAACGACATCGATTGTTGGCAAATTGAATATGGATAAGGGGGATGTTCTTCGGTCTCTTCGCGACTGTCTGTTGGATGAGGACACTAAAATAGATGTTGAATCGATCCAGCATTGTTGGCAAATTGAATATGGATAAGGGCGATGTTCTTCGGTCTCTTCGCGACTGTCTGTTGGATGAGGACACTAAAATAGATGTTGAATCGATCCAGCATTGTTGGGAAATTGAATATGGATAAGGGAGATGTTCTTCGGTCTCTTCGCGACTGTCTGTTGGATGAGGACACTAAAATAGATGTTGAATCGATCCAGCATTGTTGGCAAATTGAATATGGATAAGGGGGATGTTCTTCGGTCTCTTCGCGACTGTCTGTTGGATGAGGACACTAAAATAGATGTTGAATCGATCCAGCATTGTTGGCAAATTGAATATGGATAAGGGGGATGTTCTTCGGTCTCTTCGCGACTGTCTGTTGGATGAGGACACTAAAATAGATGTTGAATCGATCCAGCATTGTTGGCAAATTGAATATGGATAAGGGGGATGTTCTTCGGTCTCTTCGCGACTGTCTGTTGGATGAGGACACTAAAATAGATGTTGAATCGATCCAGCATTGTTGGCAAATTGAATATGGATAAGGGGGATGTTCTTCGGTCTCTTCGCGACTGTCTGTTGGATGAGGACACTAAAATAGATGTTGAATCGATCCAGCATTGTTGGCAAATTGAATATGGATAAGGGGGATGTTCTTCGGTCTCTTCGCGACTGTCTGTTGGATGAGGACACTAAAATAGATGTTGAATCGATCCAGCATTGTTGGCAAATTGAATATGGATAAGGGGGATGTTCTTCGGTCTCTTCGCGACTGTCTGTTGGATGAGGACACTAAAATAGATGTTGAATCGATCCAGCATTGTTGGCAAATTGAATATGGATAAGGGGGATGTTCTTCGGTCTCTTCGCGACTGTCTGTTGGATGAGGACACTAAAATAGATGTTGAATCGATCCAGCATTGTTGGCAAATTGAATATGGATAAGGGGGATGTTCTTCGGTCTCTTCGCGACTGTCTGTTGGATGAGGACACTAAAATAGATGTTGAATCGATCCAGCATTGTTGTCAAATTGAATATGGATAAGGGCGATGTTCTTCGGTCTCTTCGCGACTGTCTGTTGGATGAGGACACTAAAATAGATGTTGAATCGATCCAGCATTGTTGGGAAATTGAATATGGATAAGGGAGATGTTCTTCGGTCTCTTCGCGACTGTCTGGTGGATGAGGACACTAAAATAGATGTTGAATCGATCCAGCATTGTTGGCAAATTGAATATGGATAAGGGGGATGTTCTTCGGTCTCTTCGCGACTGTCTGTTGGATGAGGACACTAAAATAGATGTTGAATCGATCCAGCATTGTTGGCAAATTGAATATGGATAAGGGGGATGTTCTTCGGTCTCTTCGCGACTGTCTGTTGGATGAGGACACTAAAATAGATGTTGAATCGATCCAGCATTGTTGGCAAATTGAATATGGATAAGGGGGATGTTCTTCGGTCTCTTCGCGACTGTCTGTTGGATGAGGACACTAAAATAGATGTTGAATCGATCCAGCGATTTAGGCAGTTTGGAGTTACCCGGTGTACAAGTAGAACTGGATACCTGATGGGCAGAGTTAGGAGTGTGTTTAATCAGTGAGCCACGAGAAATATCAGTACGTATACTTTTCAATATCTGTTAGGAGAGACTGAGCACCTATGGGTCTGTCCGAAGTGCAATGACGTCAGTTTAGTAAGCAATAAAACTGTTTCCTCCTTCATTATCTCAGTATATTACTTCATTATCTCAGTATATTACTTCATTATCTCAGTATATTACTTCATTATCTCAGTATATTACTTCATTATCTCAGTATATTACTTCATTATCTCAGTATATTACTTCATTATCTCAGTATATTACTTCATTATCTCAGTATATTACTTCATTATCTCAGTATATTACTTCATTATCTCAGTATATTACTTCATTATCTCAGTATATTACTTCATTATCTCAGTATATTACTTCATTATCTCAGTATATTACTTCATTATCTCAGTATATTACTTCATTATCTCAGTATATTACTTCATTATCTCAGTATATTACTTCATTATCTCAGTATATTACTTCATTATCTCAGTATATTACTTCATTATCTCAGTATATTACTTCATTATCTCAGTATATTACTTCATTATCTCAGTATATTACTTCATTATCCCAGTATATTACTTCATTATCCCAGTATATTACTTCATTATCTCAGTATATTACTTCATTATCTCAGTATATTACTTCATTATCTCAGTATATTACTTCATTATCTCAGTATATTACTTCATTATCTCAGTATATTACTTCATTATCTCAGTATATTACTTCATTATCTCAGTATATTACTTCATTATCTCAGTATATTACTTCATTATCTCAGTATATTACTTCATTATCTCAGTATATTACTTCATTATCTCAGTATATTACTTCATTATCTCAGTATATTACTTCATTATCTCAGTATATTACTTCATTATCTCAGTATATTACTTCATTATCTCAGTATATTACTTCATTATCTCAGTATATTACTTCATTATCTCAGTATATTACTTCATTATCTCAGTATATTACTTCATTATCTCAGTATATTACTTCATTATCTCAGTATATTACTTCATTATCTCAGTATATTACTTCATTATCTCAGTATATTACTTCATTATCTCAGTATATTACTTCATTATCTCAGTATATTACTTCATTATCTCAGTATATTACTTCATTATCTCAGTATATTACTTCATTATCTCAGTATATTACTTCATTATCTCAGTATATTACTTCATTATCTCAGTATATTACTTCATTATCTCAGTATATTACTTCATTATCTCAGTATATTACTTCATTATCTCAGTATATTACTTCATTATCTCAGTATATTACTTCATTATCTCAGTATATTACTTCATTATCTCAGTATATTACTTCATTATCTCAGTATATTACTTCATTATCTCAGTATATTACTTCATTATCTCAGTATATTACTTCATTATCTCAGTATATTACTTCATTATCTCAGTATATTACTTCATTATCTCAGTATATTACTTCATTATCTCAGTATATTACTTCATTATCTCAGTATATTACTTCATTATCTCAGTATATTACTTCATTATCTCAGTATATTACTTCATTATCTCAGTATATTACTTCATTATCTCAGTATATTACTTCATTATCTCAGTATATTACTTCATTATCTCAGTATATTACTTCATTATCTCAGTATATTACTTCATTATCTCAGTATATTACTTCATTATCTCAGTATATTACTTCATTATCTCAGTATATTACTTCATTATCTCAGTATATTACTTCATTATCCCAGTATATTACTTCATTATCTCAGTATATTACTTCATTATCTCAGTATATTACTTCATTATCTCAGTATATTACTTCTGTCATTTCTCTAATCTTGTTTTGTCTCACAGCGTCAGAAAATCGGTCTCTGTGACTTAGTGGTCAATCCCTTACCTTATCGGTCGAAGGTTCGAATCCGGACCGCGTCGTTCTGTTAACGAGTGTATTTTGTCACAGGGACCACTACGATTGTTGCCGGAGCTACAAAGTTCATGCAATACTCTCGGCAGCTGGAGTGCCATTTCTATGGAGAGGGGCCGAGTTATATATGAGCTAAAACCCGGTGCAATAAAACCAATCATTTGGCTTAAAAACCCTTTAACAAAAGAAGAGATTTATAGAACGGGCTTTTGTGTGCGCTTCATAGACTGTGTCTTTTGTCGCTTCTGTTATCTTTGAGGTCCACCGTTTGCTTTTATCCACTGTATCGGAGTAACATTGCTCTTTGAGGTGCACTGTCTGTTGGTAATCTGCTTATGTGTCCGAACCATGTAATTTGTTGTTTCTTGATGAAGTCTAGTACTGATGTTGTACCCAATTTTTCCTGATGTCTTCATTTCTAAACCGGTCTCTACTTGTTACTCCCAGCATTCTGCGTAGACACTTCATCTCTGTTGTGACTAGTTTTCTTCTATCGTTTGTTGTCAGCGTCCAGGTTTGGTACTGATAACATAATGTAAGGATAAAGATTGTGTTGAACATTGCTCTTTTTGTGTTCATGGTGACATCTTTGCATATTAAAATTTGGTGCCATTGTCTGTGTAATTTGTCTACATTATCTAGTGTATGATTTGTCTGCATTACCTAGTGTATGATTTGTCTGTATTACCTAGTGCTTTTATATTTTGTCATTTCTATTCAGAGAATTCTTCTTCTTCTTCGAACGCTCCATGTCCACTTGTGAACCCCTCTGTGTGATTTGCATGTGATCCGAGCCTAAGAGCTAGTGTACGTTGTGCCAGTTAAGCACCTACAAGTAGGCCAGCACATCCGATTTCTTTTTATTTACTAGGGCAGCTTCCCTAGCACTTGAAATATCTCGGAGTCCTGGTAACATCAGATGCCAGATGCCGATCAGAAATACCTCAGAGTCCTGGTAACATCAGATAGCAGATCAGAAATACCTCAGAGTCCTGGTAACATCAGATAGAAGATCAGAAATACCACAGAGTCCTGGTAACATCAGATAGCAGATCAGAAATACCTCAGAGTCCTGGTAACATCAGATAGCAGATCAGAAATACCTCAGAGTCCTGGTAACATCAGATAGCAGATCAGAAATAAAGAGCAGAATAGGGCAAGCGAAAACATCGTTCCTCAAAATGAGAAGCATTATCTGCAACAAGTCATTGTCAATCCCGATAGGAATGAGAGTTATTCAGTGTTACATAGAACCAATACTGACATACGGATGCCAGTCATGTACAATAAACAAACAGATCGAAAAATCTCTGAGGGCTACAGAAATGTTGTTTTATAGAAGAATGAAGAGAATCCCATGGACTGCTAAAATGACCAATGTTGAGGTGTTGAATGAGATCAAGACACAGAGAAAGCTTATCATCAATATAAGAAAGAGGCAGTCATCATTTTTCGGACATGTAATGAAGAGGGGAGGTTTAGAACACATTGTGTCAATCGGTAAAATCAAGGGTAGACGAGACAGAAACTTTTGGATAGCCTGACTTCATGGCGCGGTAGAGCGTCAACATCTGAGTTGATAGCAAACACCAACGACAGAGATTTGTGGAGATCCATGATCGCCTCGCCAGCCGGCACCTGATGATGAGCTTCCTAGTTCCTACATCAGTTACCTCTTTCAACATGTCATGTAGGTTGCACTAGTTCCTACATCAGTTACCTCTTTCAACATGTCATGTAGGTTGCACTGGTTCCTACATCAGTTACCTCTTTCAACATGTCATGGGTTGCACTAGTTCCTACATCAGTTACCTCTTTCAACATGTCATGTAGGTTGCACTAGTTCCTACATCAGTTACCTCTTTCAACATGTCATGTAGGTTACACTAGTTCCTACATCAGTTACCTCTTTCAACATGTCATGTAGGTTGCACTAGTTCCTACATCAGTTACCTCTTTCAACATGTCATGTAGGTTGCACTAGTTCCTACATCAGTTACCTCTTTCAACATGTCATGTAGGTTGCACTAGTTCCTACATCAGTTACCTCTTTCAACATGTCATGTAGGTTGCACTAGTTCCTACATCAGTTACCTCTTTCAACATGTCATGTAGGTTGCACTAGTTCCTACATCAGTTACCTCTTTCAACATGTCATGTAGGTTGCACTAGTTCCTACATCAGTTACCTCTTTCAACATGTCATGTAGGTTGCACTAGTTCCTACATCAGTTACCTCTTTCAACATGTCATGTAGGTTGCACTAGTTCCTACATCAGTTATCTCTTTCAACATGTCATGTAGGTTGCACTAGTTCCTACATCAGTTACCTCTTTCAACATGTCATGTAGGTTACACTAGTTCCTACATCAGTTACCTCTTTCAACATGTCATGTAGGTTGCACTAGTTCCTACATCAGTTACCTCTTTCAACATGTCATGTGGGTTGCACTAGTTCCTACATCAGTTATCTCTTTCAACATGTCATGTAGGTTGCACTAGTTCCTACATCAGTTACCTCTTTCAACAACATGTCATGTAGGTTACACTAGTTCCTACATCAGTTACCTCTTTCAACATGTCATGTAGGTTGCACTAGTTCTACATCAGTTACCTCTTTCAACATGTCATGTAGGTTGCACTAGTTCCTACATCAGTTATCTCTTTCAACATGTCATGTAGGTTGCACTAGTTCCTACATCAGTTACCTCTTTCAACATGTCATGTAGGTTGCACTAGTTCCTCATCAGTTACCTCTTTCAACATGTCATGTAGGTTGCACTAGTTCTACATCAGTTACCTCTTTCAACATGTCATGTAGGTTGCACTAGTTCCTACATCAGTTACCTCTTTCAACATGTCATGTAGGTTGCACTAGTTCCTACATCAGTTATCTCTTTCAACATGTCATGTAGGTTGCACTAGTTCCTACATCAGTTACCTCTTTCAACATGTCATGTAGGTTGCACTAGTTCCTACATCAGTTATCTCTTTCAACATGTCATGTAGGTTGCACTAGTTCCTACATCAGTTATCTCTTTCAACATGTCATGTAGGTTGCACTAGTTCCTACATCAGTTACCTCTTTCAACATGTCATGTAGGTTGCACTAGTTCCTACATCAGTTACCTCTTTCAACATGTCATGTAGGTTACACTAGTTCCTACATCAGTTACCTCTTTCAACATGTCATGTAGGTTGCACTAGTTCCTACATCAGTTACCTCTTCAACATGTCATGTAGGTTGCACTAGTTCCTACATCAGTTACCTCTTTCAACATGTCATGTAGGTTGCACTAGTTCCTACATCAGTTACCTCTTTCAACATGTCATGTAGGTTGCACTAGTTCCTACATCAGTTACCTCTTTCAACATGTCATGTAGGTTGCACTGGTTCCTACATCAGTTACCTCTTTCAACATGTCATGTAGGTTGCACTAGTTCCTACATCAGTTACCTCTTTCAACATGTCATGTAGGTTGCACTAGTTCCTACATCAGTTACCTCTTTCAACATGTCATGTAGGTTGCACTAGTTCCTACATCAGTTACCTCTTTCAACATGTCATGTAGGTTGCACTAGTTCCTACATCAGTTATCTCTTTCAACATGTCATGTAGGTTGCACTAGTTCCTACATCAGTTATCTCTTTCAACATGTCATGTAGGTTGCACTAGTTCCTACATCAGTTACCTCTTTCAACATGCCATGTAGGTTGCACTAGTTCCTACATCAGTTACCTCTTTCAACATGTCATGTAGGTTGCACTAGTTCCTACATCAGTTACCTCTTTCAACATGTCATGTAGGTTGCACTAGTTCCTACATCAGTTACCTCTTTCAACATGTCATGTAGGTTGCACTAGTTCCCACATCAGTTACCTCTTTCAACATGTCATGTAGGTTGCACTAGTTCCTACATCAGTTACCTCTTTCAACATGTCATGTAGGTTGCACTAGTTCCTACATCAGTTACCTCTTTCAACATGTCATGTAGGTTGCACTAGTTCCTACATCAGTTATCTCTTTCAACATGTCATGTAGGTTGCACTAGTTCCTACATCAGTTACCTCTTTCAACATGTCATGTAGGTTGCACTAGTTCCTACATCAGTTACCTCTTTCAACATGTCATGTAGGTTGCACTAGTTCCAACATCAGTTACCTCTTTCAACATGTCATGTAGGTTGCACTAGTTCCTACATCAGTTATCTCTTTCAACATGTCATGTAGGTTGCACTAGTTCCTACATCAGTTATCTCTTTCAACATGTCATGTAGGTTGCACTAGTTCCTACATCAGTTACCTCTTTCAACATGCCATGTAGGTTGCACTAGTTCCTACATCAGTTACCTCTTTCAACATGTCATGTAGGTTGCACTAGTTCCTACATCAGTTACCTCTTTCAACATGTCATGTAGTTGCACTAGTTCCCACATCAGTTACCTCTTTCAACATGTCATGTAGGTTGCACTAGTTCCTACATCAGTTACCTCTTTCAACATGTCATGTAGGTTGCACTAGTTCCTACATCAGTTACCTCTTTCAACATGTCATGTAGGTTGCACTAGTTCCTACATCAGTTACCTCTTTCAACATGTCATGTAGGTTGCACTAGTTCCTACATCAGTTACCTCTTTCAACATGTCATGTAGGTTGCACTAGTTCCCACATCAGTTACCTCTTTCAACATGTCATGTAGGTTGCACTAGTTCCTACATCAGTTACCTCTTTCAACATGTCATGTAGGTTGCACTAGTTCCTACATCAGTTACCTCTTTCAACATGTCATGTAGGTTGCACTAGTTCCTACATCAGTTACCTCTTTCAACATGTCATGTAGGTTGCACTAGTTCCTACATCAGTTACCTCTTTTAACATGTCATGTAGGTTGCACTAGTTCCTACATCAGTTACCTCTTTCAACATGTCATGTAGGTTGCACTAGTTCCTACATCAGTTACCTCTTTCAACATGTCATGTAGGTTGCACCAGGTTCCTACATCAGTTACCTCTTTCAACATGTCATGTAGGTTGCACTAGTTCCTACATCAGTTACCTCTTTCAACATGTCATGTAGGTTGCACTAGTTCCTACATCAGTTACCTCTTTCAACATGTCATGTAGGTTGCACTAGTTCCTACATCAGTTACCTCTTTCAACATGTCATGTAGGTTGCACTAGTTCCTACATCAGTTACTCTTTCAACATGTCATGTAGGTTGCACTAGTTCCTACATCAGTTATCTCTTTCAACATGTCATGTAGGTTGCACTAGTTCCTACATCAGTTACCTCTTTCAACATGTCATGTAGGTTACACTAGTTCCTACATCAGTTACCTCTTTCAACATGTCATGTAGGTTGCACTAGTTCCTACATCAGTTACCTCTTTCAACATGTCATGTAGGTTGCACAAGTTCCTACATCAGTTATCTCTTTCAACATGTCATGTAGGTTGCACTAGTTCCTACATCAGTTACCTCTTTCAACAACATGTCATGTAGGTTACACTAGTTCCTACATCAGTTACCTCTTTCAACATGTCATGTAGGTTGCACTAGTTCCAACATCAGTTACCTCTTTCAACATGTCATGTAGGTTGCACTAGTTCCTACATCAGTTATCTCTTTCAACATGTCATGTAGGTTGCACTAGTTCCTACATCAGTTACCTCTTTCAACATGTCATGTAGGTTGCACTAGTTCCTACATCAGTTACCTCTTTCAACATGTCATGTAGGTTGCACTAGTTCCTACATCAGTTACCTCTTTCAACATGTCATGTAGGTTGCACTAGTTCCTACATCAGTTACCTCTTTCAACATGTCATGTAGGTTGCACTAGTTCCTACATCAGTTATCTCTTTCAACATGTCATGTAGGTTGCACTAGTTCCTACATCAGTTACCTCTTTCAACATGTCATGTAGGTTGCACTAGTTCCTACATCAGTTATCTCTTTCAACATGTCATGTAGGTTGCACTAGTTCCTACATCAGTTATCTCTTTCAACATGTCATGTAGGTTGCACTAGTTCCTACATCAGTTACCTCTTTCAACATGTCATGTAGGTTGCACTAGTTCCTACATCAGTTACCTCTTTCAACATGTCATGTAGGTTACACTAGTTCCTACATCAGTTACCTCTTTCAACATGTCATGTAGGTTGCACTAGTTCTACATCAGTTACCTCTTTCAACATGTCATGTAGGTTGCACTAGTTCCTACATCAGTTACCTCTTTCAACATGTCATGTAGGTTGCACTAGTTCCTACATCAGTTACCTCTTTCAACATGTCATGTAGGTTGCACTAGTTCCTACATCAGTTACCTCTTTCAACATGTCATGTAGGTTGCACTAGTTCCTACATCAGTTACCTCTTTCAACATGTCATGTAGGTTGCACTAGTTCCTACATCAGTTACCTCTTTCAACATGTCATGTAGGTTGCACTAGTTCCAACATCAGTTACCTCTTTCAACATGTCATGTAGGTTGCCTGTTCCTACATCAGTTACCTCTTTCAACATGTCATGTAGGTTGCACTAGTTCCTACATCAGTTATCTCTTTCAACATGTCATGTAGGTTGCACTAGTTCCTACATCAGTTATCTCTTTCAACATGTCATGTAGGTTGCACTAGTTCCTACATCAGTTACCTCTTTCAACATGCCATGTAGGTTGCACTAGTTCCTACATCAGTTACCTCTTTCAACATGTCATGTAGGTTGCACTAGTTCATACATCAGTTACCTCTTTCAACATGTCATGTAGGTTGCACTAGTTCCTACATCAGTTACCTCTTTCAACATGTCATGTAGGTGGCACTAGTTCCTACATCAGTTACCTCTTTCAACATGTCATGTAGGTTGCACTAGTTCCTACATCAGTTACCTCTTTCAACATGTCATGTAGGTTGCACTAGTTCCCACATCAGTTACCTCTTTCAACATGTCATGTAGGTTGCACTAGTTCCTACATCAGTTATCTCTTTCAACATGTCATGTAGGTTGCACTAGTTCCTACATCAGTTACCTCTTTCAACATGTCATGTAGGTTGCACTAGTTCTACATCAGTTACCTCTTTCAACATGTCATGTAGGTTGCACTAGTTCCTACATCAGTTACCTCTTTCAACATGTCATGTAGGTTGCACTAGTTCCTACATCAGTTATCTCTTTCAACATGTCATGTAGGTTGCACTAGTTCCTACATCAGTTACCTCTTTTAACATGTCATGTAGGTTGCACTAGTTCCTACATCAGTTACCTCTTTCAACATGTCATGTAGGTTGAACTAGTTCCTACATCAGTTACCTCTTTCAACATGTCATGTAGGTTGCACTAGTTCCTACATCAGTTACCTCTTTCAACATGTCATGTAGGTTGCACTAGTTCCTACATCAGTTACCTCTTTCAACATGTCATGTAGGTTGCACTAGTTCCTACATCAGTTACCTCTTTCAACATGTCATGTAGGTTGCACTGTTCCTACATCAGTTACCTCTTTCAACATGTCATGTAGGTTGCACTGTTCCTACATCAGTTACCTCTTTCAACATGTCATGTAGGTTGCACTAGTTCCTACATCAGTTACCTCTTTCAACATGTCATGTAGGTTGCACTAGTTCCTACATCAGTTACCTCTTTCAACATGTCATGTAGGTTGCACTAGTTCCTACATCAGTTACCTCTTTCAACATGTCATGCAGGTTGCACTAGTTCCTACATCAGTTACCTCTTTCAACATGTCATGTAGGTTACACTAGTTCCTACATCAGTTACCTCTTTCAACATGTCATGTAGGTTGCACTAGTTCCTACATCAGTTACCTCTTTCAACATGTCATGTAGGTTGCACTAGTTCCTACATCAGTTACCTCTTTCAACATGTCATGTAGGTTGCACTAGTTCCTACATCAGTTACCTCTTTCAACATGTCATGTAGGTTGCACTAGTTCCTACATCAGTTACCTCTTTCAACATGTCATGTAGGTTGCACTAGTTCCTACATCAGTTACCTCTTTCAACATGTCATGTAGGTTGCACTAGTTCCTACATCAGTTACCTCTTTCAACATGTCATGTAGGTTGCACTAGTTCCTACATCAGTTACCTCTTTCAACATGTCATGTAGGTTGCACTAGTTCCTACATCAGTTACCTCTTTCAACATGTCATGTAGGTTGCACTAGTTCCTACATCAGTTACCTCTTTCAACATGTCATGTAGGTTGCACTAGTTCCTACATCAGTTACCTCTTTCAACATGTCATGTAGGTTGCACTAGTTCCTACATCAGTTACCTCTTTCAACATGTCATGTAGGTTACACTAGTTCCTACATCAGTTACCTCTTTCAACATGTCATGTAGGTTGCACTAGTTCCTACATCAGTTACCTCTTTCAACATGTCATGTAGGTTGCACTAGTTCCTACATCAGTTACCTCTTTCAACATGTCATGTAGGTTGCACTAGTTCCTACATCAGTTACCTCTTTTAACATGTCATGTAGGTTGCACTAGTTCCTACATCAGTTACCTCTTTCAACATGTCATGTAGGTTACACTAGTTCCTACATCAGTTACCTCTTTCAACATGTCATGTAGGTTGCACTAGTTCCTACATCAGTTACCTCTTTCAACATGTCATGTAGGTTGCACTAGTTCCTCATCAGTTACCTCTTTCAACATGTCATGTAGGTTACACTAGTTCCTACATCAGTTACCTCTTTAACATGCCATGTAGGTTGCACTAGTTCCTACATCAGTTACCTCTTTCAACATGTCATGTAGGTTACACTAGTTCCTACATCAGTTACCTCTTTCAACATGTCATGTAGGTTGCACTAGTTCCTACATCAGTTACCTCTTTCAACATGTCATGTAGGTTGCACTAGTTCCTACATCAGTTACCTCTTTCAACATGTCATGTAGGTTGCACTAGTTCTACATCAGTTACCTCTTTCAACATGTCATGTAGGTTGCACTAGTTCCCACATCAGTTACCTCTTTTAACATGTCATGTAGGTTGCACTAGTTCCTACATCAGTTATCTCTTTCAACATGTCATGTAGGTTACACTAGTTCCTACATCAGTTACCTCTTTCAACATGCCATGTAGGTTGCACTAGTTCCTACATCAGTTACCTCTTTCAACATGTCATGAGGTTGCACTAGTTCCTACATCAGTTACCTCTTTCAACATGTCATGTAGGTTGCACTAGTTCCCACATCAGTTACCTCTTTCAACATGTCATGTAGGTTGCACTTGTTCCTACATCAGTTACCTCTTTCAACATGTCATGTAGGTTGCACTAGTTCCTACATCAGTTACCTCTTTCAACATGTCATGTAGGTTGCACTAGTTCCTACATCAGTTACCTCTTTCAACATGTCATGTAGGTTGCACTAGTTCCTACATCAGTTACCTCTTTCAACATGTCATGTAGGTTGCACTAGTTCCTACATCAGTTCCCTCTTTCAACATGTCATGTAGGTTGCACTAGTTCCTACATCAGTTACCTCTTTCAACATGTCATGTAGGTTGCACTAGTTCCTACATCAGTTACCTCTTTCAACATGTCATGTAGGTTGCACTAGTTCTACATCAGTTACCTCTTTCAACATGTCATGTAGGTTGCACTAGTTCCTACATCAGTTATCTCTTTCAACATGTCATGTAGGTTGCACTAGTTCCTACATCAGTTACCTCTTTCAACATGTCATGTAGGTTGCACTAGTTCCTACATCAGTTATCTCTTTCAACATGTCATGTAGGTTGCACTAGTTCCTACATCAGTTACCTCTTTCAACATGTCATGTAGGTTGCACTAGTTCCTACATCAGTTACCTCTTTCAACATGTCATGTAGGTTGCACTAGTTCTACATCAGTTACCTCTTTCAACATGTCATGTAGGTTCATAGTTCCTACATCAGTTACCTCTTTTAACATGTCATGTAGGTTCACTGTTCCTACATCAGTTACCTCTTTTAACATGTCATGTAGGTTACACTAGTTCCTACATCAGTTACCTCTTTTAACATGTCATGTAGGTTACACTAGTTCCTACATCAGTTACCTCTTTCAACATGTCATGTAGGTTACACTAGTTCCTACATCAGTTACCTCTTTCAACATGTCATGTAGTTTGCACTAGTTCCTACATCAGTTACCTCTTTCAACATGTCATGTAGGTTGCACTAGTTCCTACATCAGTTACCTCTTTCAACATGTCATGTAGGTTACACTAGTTCCTACATCAGTTACCTCTTTCAACATGTCATGTAGGTTGCACTAGTTTCTACATCAGTTACCTCTTTCAACATGTCATGTAGGTTGCACTAGTTCTACATCAGTTACCTCTTTCAACATGTCATGTAGGTTGCACTGTTCCTACATCAGTTACCTCTTTCAACATGTCATGTAAAGGTTGACTAGTTCCTACATCAGTTACCTCTTTCAACATGTCATGTAGGTTGCACTAGTTCCTACATCAGTTACCTCTTTCAACATGTCATGTAGGTTGCACTAGTTCCTACATCAGTTACCTCTTTCAACATGTCATGTAGGTTGCACTAGTTCCAACATCAGTTACCTCTTTTAACATGCCATGTAGGTTGCACTAGTTCCTACATCAGTTACCTCTTTCAACATGTCATGTAGGTTACACTAGTTCCTACATCAGTTACCTCTTTCAACATGTCATGTAGGTTGCACTAGTTCCAACATCAGTTACCTCTTTCAACATGTCATGTAGGTTGCACTAGTTCCTACATCAGTTACCTCTTTTAACATGTCATGTAGGTTGCACTAGTTCCTACATCAGTTACCTCTTTCAACATGTCATGTAGGTTGCACTAGTTCCTACATCAGTTACCTCTTTCAACATGTCATGTAGGTTGAACTAGTTCCTACATCAGTTACCTCTTTCAACATGTCATGTAGGTTGCACTAGTTCCTACATCAGTTACCTCTTTCAACATGTCATGTAGGTTGCACTAGTTCCTACATCAGTTACCTCTTTCAACATGTCATGTAGGTTGCACTAGTTCCTACATCAGTTACCTCTTTAAACATGTCATGTAGGTTGCACTAGTTCCTACATCAGTTACCTCTTTCAACATGTCATGTAGGTTGCACTAGTTCCTACATCAGTTACCTCTTTCAACATGTCATGTAGGTTGCACTAGTTCTACATCAGTTACCTCTTTTAACATGTCATGTAGGTTGCACTAGTTCCTACATCAGTTACCTCTTTCAACATGTCATGTAGGTTGCACTAGTTCTACATCAGTTACCTCTTTCAACATGTCATGTAGGTTACACTAGTTCCTACATCAGTTACCTCTTTCAACATGTCATGTAGGTTACACTAGTTCCTACATCAGTTACCTCTTTCAACATGTCATGAGGTTGCACTAGTTCCTACATCAGTTACCTCTTTCAACATGTCATGTAGGTTGCACTAGTTCTACATCAGTTACCTCTTTTAACATGTCATGTAGGTTGCACTAGTTCCTACATCAGTTACCTCTTTTAACATGTCATGTAGGTTGCACTAGTTCCTACATCAGTTACCTCTTTCAACATGTCATGTAGGTTGCACTAGTTCCTACATCAGTTACTCTTTCAACATGTCATGTAGGTTGCACTAGTTCCTACATCAGTTACCTCTTTCAACATGTCATGTAGGTTGCACTAGTTCCTACATCAGTTACCTCTTTCAACATGTCATGTAGGTTGCACTAGTTCCTACATCAGTTACCTCTTTTAACATGTCATGTAGGTTGCACTAGTTCCTACATCAGTTACCTCTTTCAACATGTCAGTAGGTTGCACTAGTTCCTACATCAGTTACCTCTTTCAACATGTCATGTAGGTTGCACTAGTTCCTACATCAGTTACCTCTTTCAACATGTCATGTAGGTTGCACTAGTTCCTACATCAGTTACCTCTTTCAACATGCCATGTAGGTTACACTAGTTCCTACATCAGTTACCTCTTTCAACATGTCATGTAGGTTGCACTAGTTCCTACATCAGTTACATCTTTCAACATGTCATGTAGGTTACACTAGTTCTACATCAGTTACCTCTTTCAACATGTCATGTAGGTTACACTGTTCTACATCAGTTACCTCTTTCAACATGTCATGTAGGTTGCACTAGTTCCCACATCAGTTACCTCTTTCAACATGTCATGTAGGTTGCACTAGTTCCTACATCAGTTACCTCTTTTAACATGTCATGTAGGTTGCAGTGTTACTATTCTTTGCTTCTCTTGCGGACCCCGGCACCACATGGGGGGGGGAGGAGAATATATAAACATGACTGAAACTATGACTGTTCAAATGTTAACTAACATTAGCAGTCAGCTAAAAGAACTAAGCAAGAGACGTGATGAAGATAAGACAGACATTGAGAAGGCCAACTGAAAGCATTGTAAAAGATAAGACAGACATTGAGAAAGCCAACTGAAAGCATTGTAAAAGATAAGACAGACATTGAGAAGGCCAACTGAAAGCATTGTAAAAGATAAGACAGACATTGAGAAGACCAACTGAAAGCATTGTAAAAGATAAGACAGACATTGAGAAGACCAACTGAAAGCATTGTAAAATATAAGACAGACATTGAGAAGGCCAACTGAAAGCATTGTAAAAGATAAGACAGACATTGAGAAAGCCAACTGAAAGCATTGTAAAAGATAAGACAGACATTGAGAAAGCCAACTGAAAGCATTGTACAAGATAAGACAGACATTGAGAAGGCCAACTGAAAGCATTGTAAAACATAAGACAGACATTGAGAAGGCCAACTGAAAGCATTGTAAAAGATAAGACAGACATTGAGAAGACCAACTGAAAGCATTGTAAAATATAAGACAGACATTGAGAAGGCCAACTGAAAGCATTGTAAAAGATAAGACAGACATTGAGAAGACCAACTGAAAGCATTGTAAAATATAAGACACATTGAGAAGGCCAACTGAAAGCATTGTAAAAGATAAGACAGACATTGAGAAAGCCAACTGAAAGCATTGTAAAAGATAAGACAGACATTGAGAAAGCCAACTGAAAGCATTGTAAAAGATAAGACAGACATTGAGAAGGCCAACTGAAAGCATTGTAAAAGATAAGACAGACATTGAGAAGACCAACTGAAAGCATTGTAAAAGATAAGACAGACATTGAGAAGACCAACTGAAAGCATTGTAAAATATAAGACAGACATTGAGAAGGCCAACTGAAAGCATTGTAAAAGATAAGACAGACATTGAGAAAGCCAACTGAAAGCATTGTAAAAGATAAGACAGACATTGAGAAAGCCAACTGAAAGCATTGTACAAGATAAGACAGACATTGAGAAGGCCAACTGAAAGCATTGTAAAAGATAAGACAGACATTGAGAAGACCAACTGAAAGCATTGTAAAATATAAGACAGACATTGAGAAGACCAACTGAAAGCATTGTAAAATATAAGACAGACATTGAGAAGGCCAACTGAAAGCATTGTAAAAGATAAGACAGACATTGAGAAGGCCAACTGAAAGCATTGTAAAACATAAGACAGACATTGAGAAAGTCAACTGAAAGCATTGTAAAATATTTGTTTTGGAACCCACAGGGAAAGAGTAGTAGGAGAAGCACTAGACAGATCTAGAGAAGCACTAGACAGATCTGGAGAAGCACTAGACAGATCTGGAGAAGCACTAGACAGATCTGGAGAAGCACTAGACAGATCTGGAGAAGAGAACTGGAGACAGATATTAAAAGGATAGGTAAGACATGAAAAGAATTGGAAGGGATGGCAATAGAGAGGAAGAGCTGGAAGAAGTTTATTGAGGACATGTGCTCCGTTAGGAGTTGAAAGGTGAAGAAGAAGATTGCCTATGCAGCTAGTGGTGTGTAATCCCCCAAACTGGCAAGGAGCATCACTGGATGGATATCATTTGCTGAAGTTCTCCAACATCCATGTTTGATAGAATTATCATTATTGTACTTCAGTGAGTAGCCATGTTTGATAGGATTATCATTATTGTACTTCAGTGAGCAGCCATGTTTGATAGGATTATCATTATTGTACTTCAGTGAGTAGCCATGTTTGATAGGATTATCATTATTGTACTTCAGTGAGTAGCCATGTTTGATAGGATTATCATTATTGTACTTCAGTGAGTAGCCATGTTTGATAGAATTATCATTATTGTACTTCAGTGAGTAGCCATGTGTGCTCTGATCTCTTTTTACACAGGAAGATCTCAGCGACAGTGCACAAACCCCGCAGTACGGCGCAGGTCCTCCATTAGCATCCATGTTACCATATACAAGTATGTCTGATAATATTACCGCCTGTGTATTGCTGGGGCCCCCATGTTACCATATACAAGTATTCTGATAATATTACCGCCTGTGTATTGCTGGGGCCCTCATGTTACCATATACAAGTATTCTGATAATATTCACTGTGTATTGCTGGGGCCCCATGTTACCATATACAAGTATTCTGATAATATTACCGCCTGTGTATTTCTGGGGCCCCCATGTTACCATATAAAAGTATTCTGATATTACCGCCTGTGTATTGCTGGGGCCCCCATGTTACCATATACAAGTATTCTGATAATATTACCGCCTGCGTATTGCTGGGGCCCTCAAGGTGAGCAAAGAATAGTAAAACTATGACCTGAATGACATGTCATAAGAGGCGACCGAGGTAGGGGCCTAAGGAAGCTACCTAGTAAATAAAAGCATCTTTCGAACAAGTGAGTTTCAGGCTTGTGAGTCCCACTTGCTGACCAGAGAGAGAGAGATGGATGCCAATATTGGTACAGCATGAAAAGAATGACATACCAAATATGCAAAGAGATTGATTAATCAACATCGAACTGTCATGTTGGGACAATGGACACTGCTGGATTTGTGAGACGGAGATCGGAGCACCTAAGGACATGCCCGAAGTGCTATGATGACAGTCCGATAATAACTGATAAAAAGGGTGTCACAGAAATTGGATGTACTGGCCTAATTGTAAGTGCATAATTGGCACAACATACCCTTGCTCTTAAGCTCAGTTCACACACAAATCACAAAGAGTGGTTTAACAAGTGATCGGTATGGAGCAATCGAAGAAGAGATAATATTACAAGAAACTCATTTCTGGAAAAGAATATTCAAAGTCCAAATGTTGTCAACAATAGTCAGGATTTATTAATCACCTTTCCAAATGTTGTCAACAATAGTCAGGATTTATTAATCACCTCTCCAAATGTTGTCAACAATAGTCAGGATTTATTAATCACCTCTCCAAATGTTGTCAACAATAGTCAGGATTTATTAATCACCTTTCCAAATGTTGTCAACAATAGTCAGGATTTATTAATCACCTCTCCAAATGTTGTCAACAATAGTCAGGATTTATTAATCACCTCTCCAAATGTTGTCAACAATAGTCAGGATTTATTAATCACCTTTCCAAATGTTGTCAACAATAGTCAGGATTTATTAATCATCTTCCAAATTGCAACAATAGTCAAGATTTATTAATCACCTCACAAATGTTGTCAGACAATAGTCAGGATTATTAATCATCTCTCAAATGTTGTCAGAATAGTCAGTTTATTAATCACTCTCAAATGTTGTCAAAAAGTCAGATTTATTGATACTCTAATGTTGTCACAATGTGTTTATAATCATCTATCTAAATGTTGTCACAATAGCAGATATTATCACCCTCAAATGTTGTCCTAGTCAGATATTATCATCTCTCAAATGGCCAGATGTCAGTTTATATATCACCTCTCAAATTGTCAGTAATAGTCGTTGTAATCACTTTTTCAATTTGATTTCACAATAGTCAGGTATTATCTTCTTCCAAATTTGTCAACATGTCAGCATTTATTAATCACTTTAATGCTGTCAAAATATCAGATTTATTAATCACCTCCAATGTGTCAAGCAAAGCAGATTATAATCCATCTCCCAAATGGTGTCATACAAGTCAATTGATGTAACCTCAAAGTGAAGCATATCGGTTTATTAATCATCTCTCCAAATGTTGTCAACAATAGTCAGGATTTATTAATCATCTCTCCAAATGTTGTCAACAATAGTCAGGATTTATTAATCATCTCTCCAAATGTTGTCAACAATAGTCAGGATTTATTAATCATCTCTCCAAATGTTGTCAACAATAGTCAGGATTTATTAATCATCTATCCATGAACAAACAAAGTCAAACACCAACTAAAACATCAGACAACAAACGAAACAAAACAAAAATTTTAATAGTAATTTTGCTTGTTAGATGTCAGTTTTCTGTCATGCATTCACTGCAGTTTTGATAAAGAAGTTTCCACATTTCATTGATAATCTTTTACTGTTTGTGAATACATCATCATCATCTAGTAGCTTGTCCTGAGCAGAACTTTGCCACCCCAACAGTCCTTCAGAATTTCTCTCTCTCATAGGCCAGATGTCCTGCTTTGGTAGCTGTCATGCTCAAACCATTAGTTATATTCTGAATCCATCTTCTTCTTGATCTTCCTCTTTGCCTGGATGTCTTCTTCCATGATGATCTTCTCCAGCCCTTCGTATCATTTTATATGCTCAAAATACCACCAGCTTGGTGCCAGGGCCTGCACAGGAAGCAAAGAGTAGTACCACTGCGACCTACAAGGCATGTCATAAGAGGCAATTGATGTAGGACCTAGGGAAGCTACCCTAGTAAATAAAAAGCATTGAAAAAATCGGATGTGCTGGCTTACTTATAGGAGTATAACTGGAACATAAAGTACAATCGCTCCTAAGCTCAGATCACATACAAATCACACAGAGTGGTTAACAAGTGATCGATATGGAGCGTTCGAAGAAGATTTGTCCAAAATACTTAAATTTTCTCATACTTATTCATAGCATCAGCCAGTTTTGTGAGCACATGTCAGCCATATTGATACTAAAACAGAATTAAAAAACTGCAAACTGACAAGACTAAATGTCAACATACAATTTGTCAAAGTCAACACACACAAAACCCAGCCAATCACAACATATATGATTAGCACCAGTAACTCCTCACAAAAAATCATTTCATTTTGAGTGAAATTTTCAAACATACCAAATACAAGAATTTTCAAGACATGAAATATAGGAGGGTAAAAAGGAAGACTCGAACCTCCTTTATATATCAGGAGTTTCTTTCTTTCCTTTTTAAACACAAATTTTAGGATTAAAAGTAGCATGTTTTAGTCTATGTTGTCTGGGGATTTGTGACAGTATGATGTTGATTGATGATAGAATCATCATCATTGCACTTGGGTGAGTAACCATGTATGCTCTGATCTCCTTCTTACACAGGAAGATCTCAGATGCAGTGCACAAACTCTGTAGCACTGTCAAGGGTCCTCAATGTCATTTTGAAGATATTTTTAGGAACTTTTTTTTTTAATCTTTTGTAATGAATTTTGGCAGGGCAGCGGCTTTCCAGCCTGTTATTCTATGCTCATATTGAACATGGGACCTACGTTTTATTGTCCATCTCAAATATGACTAGGAACTTGATCTCACCTACACTGATCTCAGTGATATCTGGAAAAATATCCAGATGGCTACACGAGGGAGCGAACCTGGTACCTTTGGAATAAGAGAAGAGCACCTAACCTCTACACCACATAGACCTCCCACCCAGCAATATGTTATTGATGTCTACGTCATCTGTGGTAGCATGTTGATGTCTACGTCATCTGTTGATGTCTACGTCATCTGTGGTAGCATGTTGATGTCTACGTACTTCTGTGGTAGCATGTTGATGTCTACGTCATCTGTGCTAGCATATTGATGTCTCCATCATTATGGGGGGATCTGTGACAGTATAGTAACAATGTCTATATCAGTGGTTCCGAAACTATGCATTACCGCAGACCCCTTTTAAATACATTTTTCTGCCACGGACCACCCAAAATGTTTTTATATATGAAAATGGACAGGAATTAATTATCTGTGTGTTACAATAGTAAACAATGTTCTCAGACTGCGGAAACTTCAAATGATCTTTAATTTTGTCCTGTCTGACATTTAGACTCCGGTCTGGTCCAGGTCCTTTGATTTCGGATCGGAACTAGTTTACCACTGGTTTTATACATGTTTTTAAAATGTATTTTTCTGTTTGAAATGTCAAAGATTATAATATTTCTTCAAGTGCTTGAGGATGCCTGTGAGTTCTATCGGACCCCAGTTTGGGAAACGCTGGTCTAGTTTACACGTCCTGTCATTACCGTTGTCTAGAAAATAATTATACACAAAGAAAGTGAAAAAAAAATGATACTGACAAAATATTTGCAGAAAGAAGTAAAGATAAAACACTTTAATTTGCTTGCAGATAGTTTGAGATAACATTCATAGACTCTAGCAACCTTCTCAACCACATACTACATGGATGTCCTAGAATGTACAGGGCAGTGAGTTGTGCTATACATAATACAGTTCAGTCAAAAGTTCTCACGCTAGAGACTACAACTGTCCAGGTATGAAGGTAGAAACGAGCTCACCAAATCAGTGAGATGTTATTTAACCTCTTTCACAGCATTTGTCTGCTTACTTTTAGAGCTTGGGTTTCCTCGATTGCTTGCAAACTTTGAGCTACTGCTGCCAATGTTGCTCGTTTTCCCATTTGCAACAGAGTTGCTATTGCTGCTGTTAGTGATGGTAGTAGTATTTGTGGTTGTGCATGAAGTAAGTGGCTGCTGTTGTGGAGGGGGTGGAGGCAGGGTATTGATGTCGGTGGAAGGATGGCTGAAGGTTTGTTGAAGATGGGGAATAGGTGGAGGCATTGGTGGAGGGTGCTGCACTTGTTGTTGGATCTGTTCCGGAGTAGGAGAGGTGTGGAATATCTGACCAGGTCCACTTATGCTAGCCAATGGTGGCATGCCATTGACTTTACTGGGTGAGACTGACTGCTGATCAAAGGAATAACCATTATCCTCACCACCGTAACCATTTAGGTAACCGTTGCTGTAGGCAGAAGTGAGAGTAAGACAACCGTTGCTGCTGCTACTGTGATAGTGATGGTTGCGATGATGCTGGTAGCCATTATGATTTGATGAAATATGGCTTCCGCTTCCTTGGGTCGGGCTGCTGGCCATATACGTGCCCTTGACTCCAGAACTTTTTCCATAATAATGGCAACCCCCCCGTTTGCTTCCAGAATGGGACCTATCTTTTCCCTGGGGTGAATCATCATAATCTGGAGGAGGGGAGCCAGACATGTTATAATGCATGGTCCCATTGATACGAATTGCCATAGTAAAACCATTAGGTGAGCCCTCGGGGTAATAATTAGGGATATGCATTTCTGTTGTGAGGACCGGATGGATGACAACAGTCTGCTTCTTCAGGTACAAGTCCCGGGCAGTCTCCACAAGATCATCAATGTCCAGCTTATCTGTTTGGTTGTTCAAGTTGCCAGACGAGTGATCCTTCTTGGCCACTGTATGGTATGAACACTTCAGATCACCAAACCTGTTGAGATACAATGTTATAGGTCAACAACAACATCATCATGTGTCTTGCCTAGCAGCACAGACAGAAGCTATATCAGCTTAAAGACATAATTTTCTAAATTATGAAAATAACTTATGTAAGCTCATCTGATGAAGAATACCCACAAGTTCTCTGGGTCCAGGTATACATAGATGGGTCAGCAGAGAATGCAGTGAAGAATGGAGGAGCAGGAGTGTACATAGAATACCCAAACAACGCTAGAGATGCAATTAAAGTACCAACGGGAAATTCTGTCACAACTATGATGCAGAAATTCAGGCAATCAAGGTGGCAACTGAAAACTTGAATACCAGACCCGATCCTCAACCTGTTGTATTTTTGACTGATGCAAAATCAGCACTCCAAGCACTTCAGTCCAGAAAATTGCCAGGTCTACAGACCCTACTGTCTAAATTGTCCAAGCATCGCAGGGTCGTCTGGCAGTGGATACCCTCTCACTGTGGAATACCAGGAAATGAAACAGCAGACCGATTGGCCAAGGAAGGTGCTGCAGGAGAGCAACCGGATGTGCCAGTTATCTACCACCAAAAGAAAAGGATGATTAAATCAATGAGAAAGCCACAAATACCAACACAAGATGATTACTATAATATGAGCAGATTGGAACAAATTGTTATTCTGCGCCTTAGAACAGGACACAATCGACTCCACAGCCACACGTATACAAAATTCAAGATTGGCAATTTAGTCATATGTACAGGCACATCAGACTGCAGAACACATACTTCAAGACTGCCCCGAATATGATAAACTGTGACAAACTCACTGGCCTAACAAAACAACACTCGACAGAAAACTACACGGACCTCTGTGTGAGCTACAAAGACAGTGAAGTTCATACAAGAGACGACATTGAATACTATAGATAATAATTCAAGCGAACAAAAGGAGTAAGCTCATCATCATGTGTCCTACCTAAGAGATTATGTAAACATCATCATCATCATGTGTCCTACCTTTTCTTCTTTTTTTATTACTTTTTTCTTTCGTCCGCTTTCAACTCAGACAGTTCCATCTCTGAAACTGATTTTTGCATGAAAATCTGTTTTTCCAATTTCTTACAATGGCAGCAGCGTGCACATTGTAAATTACTTTGCACTGGCAGCCGTGTGCTCAATGTACTCGTAATTAGTATTCCTCGCCATACAGGCAGATTTTCTCCGACTTCAGAGGTACTCACGTTATCGTCCTGAGTAAGACCAGGGACTCGAACAAATGCCGGACAGTAGGTTCGAACCCGAGCTATGAGGCGTCTCACAGCTAGCAGGCCGAGCTACTATCAACTACTCTAGGTAGTCCCCCATGTGTCCTACCTAAGAGATTATGTAAACATCATCATCATCATGTGTCCTACCTAAGAGATTATGTAAACCTCATCATCATCATGTGTCCTACCTAAGAGATTATGTAAACATCATCATCATGTGTCCTACCTAAGAGATTATGTAAACATCATCATCATGTGTCCTACCTAACAGATTATGTAAACATCATCATCATGTGTTATACCAAGCAGCACAGACAGAAACTATAGAAGCCCAGAGACACAGTATACTTTAAATTATGACAATAACTTAAATAATCTCTGACAGCAACATACCACAGAAAGCTCACCATGTGTGAAATGAAATACTTGAGGAAGGCAGTGGGGTTACTAGGAAAGATACATTACGAAATGAGGACATCAGAAGCAGAGTGGGCATAAACTTCATGCACTGAATACATTGAAAGGCAACAAATGCAGTGACCTACCAGCTGGCACCATTACTAAACACCCAAAGATCAAGATGGAAGTAAAAAGACAGATGATAAAAAGTATTTTCCTACCAACACTTTGTTACCAATACCAAACTTGGTTCCTGACAGCAACACACCGCAGAAAGCTCACCTCGTGTGAAATGAAATGCTTGAGGAAGGCAGTGGGAGTCACCAGGAAAGACAGACTATGAAATGAGGACATCAGAAACAGAGTGGGCATAACTTCATGCACCGAATACATCGAAGACAACAAATGCAGTGGTTTGGACATTTAATGAGAATGAAATACAACCAACCACCAATAACAGCATATAATAAAAAGAGATCGGGTACTAGAGCTAAGGAAGACCAAGAAAAAGATGGCTAGACAATATCAAGACCACATAAAATAAACACGGATATAACACCACAAGGGCGACTCTGGCACTGGAACGCAAATTAAAGCTCCCACCGCTACAATTAACGGCAAGAGTGGACAACCGATTCTATCATCCACCTGGGGAAAGGCAAGACTTATGTCAACTTGGCATCATCATCATGAGTCCTGCCCAGCAGCACAGACAGAAACTTTAAAGCCCAGAGACACAGTACTTTCTAAATTATGAAAATACCTTATGTAAACTTATAATCATCCACCTGCGCTGAGAGAGTAGCCGCAGTAGCGTAGTTGTTAGTGACCTTGCTTCTTAAGCTAGTGGTCCAGGTTCGATTCCATAGTGGACATGGAATTTTTCCCAACCATAATGGTTCTCAGCAAATCAGGACTGGAGAAGAGAAAGAAAGACAAGGCCCATAGAGAGGCTCGCTTCAGGTGTATCCTTTTTCGACCTGATGCTGATAGGCAAAACAGGATAAGAGAATAGATAGAACAGCTCTCAGGTCGACCTCGCCTTAATTGGATACCAGAAATAACACTGAGAAGCAAAGGTGGCCTGCGTGATGTTGACCACCACCTCACCTCCCTATTGCGTGCTAACAGTCAATAAAAAATACAGGCCTCCTAACACCGTATTACCCGATATACCATGTGGTATAACAAGGCTTCCTGCATATTATTTATGCAAACACATACAAACAAAGTACTCTAGTTTTACAAAGTACAAAAACAATACACAGCAATGTTTCAACCAAAAGGCCTTTATCAAGCAAAGGATAGACCAGAAAGGAAGAAATTAACTTCTTAGATATAGTTTTACTACAGTCTTCCCTTATATCGACACATGATTTATGCAAACTCATCATCACGTCCACGTGTAGCCAGGCTCACTAGTTTTACTACAGTCTTCCCTTATATCGACACATGATTTATGCAAACCCATCATCACGTCCACGTGTAGCCAGGCTCACTAGTTTTACTACAGTCTTCCTTATATCGACACATGATTTATGCAACCATCATCGCAGTAGCAGGCTCACTAGTTTACACAGTCTTCCTTATATGACCAGTTATGCAAACTCATCATCGTCCACGTAGCCAGGCTCACTAGTTTTACTACAGTCTTCCTTATATCGACACATGATTTATGCAAACTCATCATCACGTCCACGTGTAGCCAGGCTCACTAGTTTTACTACAGTCTTCCCTTATATCGACACATGATTTATGCAAACTCATCATCACGTCCACGTGTAGCCAGGCTCACTAGTTTTACTACAGTCTTCCCTTATATCGACACATGATTTATGCAAACTCATCATCACGTCCACGTGTAGCCAGGCTCACTAGTTTTACTAGTTTTCCCTTATATCGACACATGATTTATGCAAACTCATCATAAGGTCCGCGTGTTGCTGGGGCTCACTAGGGGTGCAAAGAATAATACCACTGTGACCTACAAGGCGCATTGAGGTCCTACAAGGCTCAAGGGGCGACTGAGAGTAGGGGCCTAGGGAAGCTACAATAGTAAATAAAAACCATCTCAGAAATCGAATGTGCTGGCTACCTACTGGTAGACACATAGCTGGCACACTGGTAGACACATAGCTGGCACACTGGTAGACACATAGCTGGCACAAAGTATAATCACTCTTAGGTTCAGATCACATATAAATCACACAGAGTGATTAACAAGTTGTCGAAATGGAGCTTGCAAAGAAGAACTCATCATCATCATCATTGTGTGGCATGAAATAGACATATATATATATAAACACACAAACAAACAAACAACTTACTTGCAGACAACTTCTGTTGGGTCAACCCATAAGGTCAGCTCAAAGGGCAATTTAAAATCTCCAGCATTAATACCAACATCAGTACATGCCTTCTCCAGAACAGGATCCAGAGGTTCCTCAGGGCAGACACGTATGCAACGATAAGCTTGTCCTTTAGTTGGACAATTCTCATGCCAATGATCTCGAAATCTCTCTTCTAATAAAACAGATAATTGCTGCTTAAACTCGAGAACCTTCTCCTTTGGCATGTTATCATGAGCAAGGAAGATCCGTGAGAGAAATTCCGTTGCTGCA
Source organism: Arion vulgaris (assembly GCA_020796225.1). Taxonomy (NCBI): domain Eukaryota; kingdom Metazoa; phylum Mollusca; class Gastropoda; order Stylommatophora; family Arionidae; genus Arion; species Arion vulgaris. The sequence goes on along the minus strand of CM036777.1, from coordinate 22,998,737 downwards.
TTTATCTCCGGTTTCATGTCACGATGAAGATGAAATCAAGTAGGGATGATACAATGAAAAATGAGGACAACTGACTTCATTAAATACTTTGTTCCAGATTTGTTTCAGAGGTGACTGAAAGCTCCAGCCACTTCTTGGTCCAAGTTTGAACTTGCTGTATCCTGGGTCGCCACCGTAGTAGATGGTCACGACCTTGGTCTAAATGGGTTTCTTTCAAAAAGCAAGCAGTTCTACAAGTAGGAAATTGCAGGCCCTTGAAGGTCAGCATGAAAGAAGGTAGTTGGACATGTGGCCCCAATGTTTGGACAATAATGTCACTAAAATCAATGACTGTAGTGGGGGGAAACAAATGGATAACAATTAATGTCGATTGTAAATTGTTAGTATATTCAAAGTAAAATATGTGTCTCTTACTAACTAGCTGGAGATTCATGTTTCTTACTAACTAGATAGAGATATGTGTCACTTACTAACTAGCTGGAGATCCATGTCTCTTACTAACTAACTGTAGATCCATGTCTCTTACTAACTAACTGTAGATCCATGTCTCTTACTAACTAGATAGAGATATGTGTCTCTTACTATCTGGTACAAAGCTATGAAAACAATATAATGAATACACAGCAAGGCCACACTAAAGACGACATCAAGAATAACTAGAGAAATGAATATAAAATTTAAATTACAAAGTGCATTAGACAAGGCGCAGAGAAGATCCTCTCCTACTAACACCTCAGTGAGGTACAACACAGGTAGAGAAGATTCTTACATTTTCTCTGTACACCTCAGTGAGGTACAACACAGGTAGAGAAGATTCTTACATTTTCTCTGTACACCTCAGTGAGGTACAACACAGGTAGAGAAGATTCTTACATTTTCTCTGTACACCTCAGTGAGGTACAACACAGGTAGAGAAGATTCTTACATTTTCGAAGAAGGTCCATTTAGAGAAGAAGGCTGAACATGACCTGAGAGAAAAACTCTAGGAAGAACGACTCAAAACTTCTGGAGTGGCCTGGTCATTCAGTGGATACCACTACACTGCAACAATGGCGGAGATGTAGTCTTTTAGTCTGACTAAGCCCGCCTGCCCAGCGTGTTCATAGCGCGTTGGACTGCGGGTGACTAGTCCTATGTGTGGTTCAATTCCGCGGACTGGCAGAAAAGCCACAGGTTCCCCAGATTCACGGTGTTTGTGGCACCAAACCGAAGGGTTACGATGTCCATGGCACCGAACCGAAAGCTCAAGTGCTTCTGGATCGGAAAAAAAAATATAGTCGGACTAAAGGAAAACTACCATAATCAAACTATGTGGTCATCCACGAGGAAGTCAAAACTACTATCTAAGGGAAATATGATGTGGCAAAAACCCACACTGCATACAAAACATAAGATGGCTGTTACCAACTGTCTCGAAGCGATCATGTGGTCATACTTTGCTCCAGAAAAGGACAAAATGAAGACACCGCTTGTCCCAGAACAGAACAAAATTAGACACGACTTTGCCCCAGAACAGAATTAGACACGACTTGCCCAGAACAGAAGAAAATGAGACACCACTTGCCCCAGAACAGAACAAAAGGAGGCGCCACTTGTCCCAGAACAGAACAAAATTAGACAGCACTTGTACACTGAATTCAAGCTCAGAATCTCTAGCAGCTGTCACAGAGAGTTATCAGATATGATAAGAGAAGATATCCTTCATAACTGTTCGCTGGGTGCAGATCTCAGGACAAGAATGTGACCCACACTCACCACCATCTTCAAAGCGCAGCTGTATGCTGAAGCAGACATTCTGAAACAGACATCAGAATAAAAAGAAGACAGTACTATGTGATGTAATCTGCAAGTACTGCTTTTATGGATATATAGTAATAAATATATACACACACAAAACTGGGTGATAATCATTGTAAATTGCTCGACTAAAGTTAACAATCCTAACAGATCACTAAATATAGAAAGAGGTATATTATCTGAAATCTCAAGGGCACACCTTGAGGAGAAATGATCAACGATATCAAAGCAGGCATTGAAGTGGGGTGCAAAGGGTTCAAGAAAGAGAGGTCGACCTAAAGAGACTCTGAAACGAACTTTGCTGAGAGAGGCAGGAAATATCGGTCTCAGTTCCATGGAGGAGATTGAGCGAGTTGCCCAGGATAGAGCGGTATGGAGAAATTACTTGCAGGCCCTATGTAATGTATAACGGTACGACAGGAATTATTATTTATTATTATATTATCTGAAGTTGGAGAAGGCACTCCTGTATGATGGAGGACACTGATAAGAAAGGAAAGCAGGTTTTCACATCAAAATCTGTCAAAAGTGCTATCCAAACTATGCCTGAATTCATAGCGGGCGAAGCAAACAGAATAGCATGGCGAGGAAGCCAATAAGACAGTAAGCAGGTTTTCACATCAAAATCTGTCAAAAGTGCCATCCAAACTATGCCTGAATTCATAGCGGGCGAAGCAAACAGAATAGCATGGCGAGGAAGCCAATAAGATGGTAAGCAGGTTTTCACATCAAAATCTGTCAAAAGTGCCATCCAAACTATGCCTGAATTCATAGCGGGCAAAGCAAACAGAATAGCATGGCAAGGAAGCCAATAAGACGGTAAGCAGGCTTTCCCGCAAAAATCAGTCAGAAGCGCCACACCAGGTGCCATGGCTACGCCTGAGTTCATAGCGGCAACGCAAAGAAGAAGAATAGCCCTATATTGATTGTTCCCAGGACCCCTCCCCTATTTTCTTACCAGGAAGTCAGTTATGTCATATTTTAATATCCTGGAAGCCATTGGAGAACCACTTATTTAGCTGCCCAACAGCTGATGTGAGTAGTTTTCAAAGTCTATTGTAGTGGGAATTTTTGTGTACTTTTACTGCTTATAACACAGATTTGGCATCAGTAAGGGCAACTATTTCATGGACATTGCACTTTTGATCCGCAATAAGGATGCTGCCATTTCTGCTCTATAATTTTAGGAGTACTTTCCTGTGTTGATTGATTTATCTGTGTGGGTGACATTTGTCCTTTCTATTAGAATACCACACCTGATGGCTTCCTCTGCAGATCTATTTGTGTAGATTCTAATCCAACTGGGCTTTGGTTCCAGCATTGAGGTAGCAATTTTCTGCAGTTCCTGGAGTCTATTCTCCTTTATGATATGTGCCTATTATGCTGTTACAGATGGGAAGGGATTGCAGCTCCAGTGTTAACTTTCCTGATTTAAGCCTGCTTTTCTCTTGGGAATATGCTTTCCTAACCTTCGATCATCCAAGGAATATCCATAGGGCAATGGTGGTTTGTGATCAGTATCCCTATCTTATTATATATCATTATATGTGTTACTGCCCCCAGCTGACGAGTCCCATTGACACAGAGATGTTATAGCGGCCTTGACTCGCTTGATGGTCACTTCTCTTAGCACCTTAGATATTTTCTAGGTTTTGTATTTTTCACTTACAATTCGACCTTGTCATTCAATGGCCCATTGTTGCACTGACTAACTTAAGTTTAAGTAAATGTAAGTGACCGACCGTTCTGGCGTTCCAACATCAGCGAATGTAGTAGTGAGATTGGACTGATTGGTTGTCCCATACATTTTACTATAAATGGGTAAATGGAGTTGAAGTTTCTTTTAAATGCAAGGTAAACAACTTTAAGTTTAACGAAACTAGTAGTATAGATTAATTAAAGAGCAGAGTGTAACTAAACTTTGTTAAGTTGATTAAACGTAAACTTGATATTTGGCTGACTCAGTGACTGACCCGACCTGAACCAGAACTTTCGATCATTTTTATAAAAATAAGTATCAACGATAAAAGAAACAAGTGACTTTTAAACACTGAAACAGTTTATAACAGACGATCTAATGTGATTATTTATGAAGATCAACGAAAGTTCACATTGGGCAATAATAAAACTATACAGCTTGTTGAAAACCTACTGCTAGGATTAAAAACAAAGACTTCGCAATGACAAAAATAGAACATAGTCCGCCATGACAGATTTCGAGAAACAACCACACCAGGAAGGGATTTCCCAAAACTCTAACTTCATTAAATGGCATTTATTTCCCCATGAAAATAGTATATAATACACATTAAACTACTTTACTAGTCATAATCCTAATCTACTCGTAAGAAAGACGAGAATATAAAATAAAACATGAAAACAATACCTTGGTAGTCCAAGCTGGAATGTTTTGATCAAAAGTAGAATCCGTCCAATGAAACAACAGTATTAATCTTGCAGCGCCATCTTCAGTTGAGCCAGCACGGCAACACAGAGTTGTCTCACGGCATCACCTGCTATTCTATAACCAACCATTACATGTCATGCTTGTTTGTTTGTTTCGTAGGGGATTAAAGCCTCTTTAAGCCGTGGCATGCCCTTTTCAACCTAAGGCGAAATAACCGTATTGGTTGTATCAGAGCGTGTAGGCCAAACAAACATGAAAAATAAGAATTAACTCCTTTCGGAGAATCCAAGTTATTATTAAATATGTCATGCCTTGGATTCATCAAGTTTATATACCCTGTAGAAAAGTGATTCTACAGACTGAAAGGATCAAAAGAATGCCTCACCATCCACTGCATGAAAAAATGGCGGCTAGAACAAAGAACAGACTAAAGAGCACAAGTCTAAACCACAAAGCAAAAGAAATAGGAAAGTCATACTTGGAACTACTAAATCATAATTCCATACCTGAAGAATTGCTTTTTGATCACTGGGAACCAGACTCAGTACCACTAAACTTCTCAACCTCCATCCCTAAATTATTAAGCAAAGATGCCGAGCCTAATCTAGTGAAAAAGCAATTACAATGGAACATCTCCATTACATGTTTCCAGAAGACAGCTGGATAAGAATTTACACAGATGGATCGGCAATGGAGGCAACCATGAATGGTGGAGCAGGAGTGTACATTAGGCACCCAGATGCTACCACTGTGTCTCTAGCGGCTCCTACTGGAAGAATATGTTCCAACTACAAAGCAGAACTCATAGCCCTTCTGATGGCAGCACAGCACATGAATAAGCTGCAAGCAAGATGGTATTTCTTACAGACTCATTGTCAGCTATACAAGCCTTGGAGGCTAAATCCACTGATAGCACAGTACAAAAACTACAAAGAGAACTTGCTCAGCTTTCAGAAAAGGCAGAAATTCACTTGCAGTGGATTCCATCTCACTGTGGCATTGCAGGCAATGAGAGTGCTGATGTCTTAGCTAAGGAGGGCAGTGCCAAAGAGCAAATTTACCAACCCTTGTCTTTTCAAGAGGTCAAAACCCTCATACAGAGAAAATCTGCAGTAGACTGGAAGACAAACACTGGATATGATTATGGAAAAGACTCCCTCAAAGACCTAAGCAGAACAGACCAGGTCATTATATTTCGACTACGCACCGGACACTGCAGACTCAACAAACACTTATACAGACTAGGAATAAGTCAAACAGCTCTCTGCCAGTGTCAGCAGGCAGAACAGACACCAGAGCATATCCTGCAAGACTGTCCTCTTCTGTGTGAGCTGAGAAGCAACATGTGGCCACACCCAGTCGACCTGAAAACTAAGCTTTGGGGAAACCTGACAGACCTGAAGCTGTCTGCCCAGTTTGTGGTCCACAGTAAATTAAGCGCATGACCAGAGATCGCTGAAGAAGAAGAAGATATACCCTGCTGACCTTTTCGTGGCGGAACTGTTTCCACAGGAGAACGGGCGAACGATGAGTAACTGGCGCCAGAAAACAAGTAGCTTCGGAGAAGGGGCTCGTTATCAGGGCCGAGCCGTACTATGATGCAGAGGCGGCCGCATCAGGCGGTACCGTAAGGAGGGGGTGACATAAGCTGCGAAAACAAAATCACAATTGAAGGTTATTTTAAAGAAAAAACATTTAATTAAGGGGCGGCATTTCGAAGATTCATCATACTGAGAAAATATACGGCACTGCTCGTTATCTCATCATCATCAAATAGCTTGTCCTGAGCAGAACTTTCCTACCCCAACAGTTCTTCGAATTTCTCTCTCGTAGACCAGATGTTCCGCCTCTGCCGCCGTCGTGTTAAAACCATCAGTTACATCCTAAATTCATCTTCTCCGGGGTCTTCCTCTTGTCCATTTGCTGGTATGCCTCCTTCCATTGTGGTAAATGTCCAAAATACCTCAACTTTCTCTTTCTTATTTTTAGTATTAGCCAGTTTTCTTTTATTTATTTCTAGATAGATCCATTTGTTCTCTTCTCTGTCCATAATATACAGAGGACTCTTCTCTGTCCAATATATACAGAGGACTCTTCTGCAATACTTATATTCTCTTCTCTGTCCATGATATACAGAGGACTCTTCTGCAATACTTATATTCTCTTCTCTGTCCATGATATACAGAGGACTCTTCTGTAATACTTATATTCAAAAGCACTTATATGTTTTTCCACCGCCTTGTTAAATGTTCATGCTTCACACCCATATCTCACATAGGAGAAGGTAACATGATAAAGAATCCCGCTGCCCTGCGGCTATACCCATTCAAGACCGTTCTCGTGAAAGTAGTTTCCTTTTGGTTTTAACGGCTTTCATTCATCTGTCAATGACTAGTGGCCCTTCATGCCAGTGAATATGTAGTGTCTTCATGCCAGTGAATATGTAGTGTCTTCATGCCAGTGAATATGTAGTGTCTTCATTGCTGTTTCCGTAACGTGTATGATTTTTACAGGAGGTGATTGTTAGTCCCTAGTCACCATCACCAACCTGGAGGACCAGGAAGTCGCACGTCTCTCTCCCCCACTACAAGGTAAAGGTCACATTGGGAGGCACACATTAAGAAAACAGCTTATTTTACTTTGTATCCGCATATATTGAATACTTAGAATATCATGGACAGAGAAAAGAACAAATGCTTCTGTTCTGCAACAGCTTGATATTAAAGAGAGTTAGCTATTACAGAGAATATAAAATCAAGGAACATTTAATATTTCGGACACATCAAACGACATGAATGCCTAGAGAAGATAATTTTGAAGGAATGGTGCCTGGAAGAAGAATGAGAGGACAACCTAGAAGACAATAGGTGCAAGATGTCATTGACGATCTGAGAATGACTGCTGCTGACGCCGGTAAACTTGCACAGAACAGAGAGTTTTTCAGGAGTGCTGTTATGGGAGCCAAGTTTCGGAAGGGACAAGCTACTTGATGATGATGATGATCCGCATATCTTTTTCGTCAGTCGCTCTCAGACGTCAATTTGACAATGTTCAAAGAAAGAAGTAGTCCCTCTCAGACGTCAATTTGACAATGTTCAAAGAAAGAAGTAGTCCCTCTCAGGTCATCACAATCTCCAAAGAGCTTATCATGCTATCGAACTTGTAACAGACATGGCCTATGCAGACTTCTTGTGCACCACATCTGCATATCAAAGAAAGTTGCTTATTTGTTTCATTAGTTCATAAATGTAATCCACGGATGGATCGGTAGTTCGCCACAAAAAGTCTGCATGGGCCTTCTCTGCAAGCTCATGTGGCAGAATGGTCAAGGAAGCCAGTGGTGCATTTAGTATGACAACAAGCAGCATGACAACGGAGGTACTGGCGGTGACTAAGCCACTATTTAGCTGGAGTCACAAAACTACACTCATGCGTGCATTTTGAGTGACTCATTGAGTATGGTCCGAAAGGTGGAGGCTGGTTCGGTGCGCAGGCAATGGACTTAATCACTACAAGCGTCAACAATTTGTAGAATCACACTTATCTTCGTTCCGGAGTACATGGGTGTCGTTGTCAATGAGAGAGCAGACAGGCTGGCTGGCTCTGCCACCATATCAAAGGGCCAGCCAATGGATCGAGCTGATATTTTGAATGCCCTCATAGAGTGTGTCCGCAACGAAGATTTTTATTTAAACCAATCAACGTCAACTACTAGATTGCAAGAGCTGGGATTGAAGATTGGAGTGACCAGATGATAACAGCATAACAAGTATATAAGTAGGCTCATCAATCAACATCGAACCGGTACGGTCAGTCGCTGGATGCTGTTGGAGATATTGCCAAGGAGATCGGAGCACCTATGGACATGTCCGGAGTGCAATGAAGATATTCCAAACTGAAACAAATGTAATACTTACATTTACGAGTAACTAACTCCGATGTAATACATTGTAATGCGGTGTGCTTATAAAACAGTTATTTACTAATCTTTTTGTTGACATTCAATTTGACTCAAACTGAGGTAGGGGCCTAGGAAGCTACCCTAGTAAATAAAAAGCATAGCAGAAATCGAATATGCTGGCCTACTTATAAGCGCATAAGTGGCACACCGTACAATCGATCTTAGACTTAGATCACATACAAATCCCAATGATTGGTTAACAAATGATCAATATGGAGTGTTTAAAGAAGAACATGTCTAAAGTTGCTTTGCACCAAATTGCTTACATATATCAAATATTTCAGTGGTTATTGGTTACTAAACTGACGTCATTGCACTCTAGGTAGACCCATAGGTGCTCAGTCTTCACTAACAGACATCGAAGAGTATACATACTGATGGTTCATGTGACATCGAAGAGTCTGCATACTGATGGTTCATGTGACATCGAAGAGTCTGCATACTGATGGTTCATGTGGCTTACTGTTATTTCAAATGAAATACTTCAGTCCGGCATGAGTCACATCTGACGGTCTGTATATGACAATTGTTTATGTGAGGATCATCTTTATCAGACATGTCCATAATTGCCTCAATCTCATCCCAAGCATATATGTATGTCAGTGTGTTTAACAACTTCCGTTCTGTCTTGATTGATATATCTACTAGGGTTTCTCTCACGGTTTTCCCGTCTTGTCGCACCTATCGGTATGCATAACTTGCGTAACCGAGATAGAGAATACCCTCTATCTTCGTTGAAATCTTCAGAGCATATGTTTTCTCTTAGAGCAGTGATGATTTCGCTTTTTCATAAAGACCCATTCTCGATCGTAGCATTGCCCGCCAGTGCATCCACTCTCTCATTGCCCGCCAGTGCATCCACTCTCTCATTGCCCGCCAGTGCATCCACTCTCTCATTGCCCGCCAGTGCATCCACTCTCTCATTGACCTTCACCTCAGAACGATCTGGGTCAAAGATGAAGGTAAGTTCTGGACTGTCCCACTTTGCACCAATCGCATCCATTGTCTTCGTACACAAACGATGCTGATCCTCCTCATCATGCAGAGTCGCCGAGCATGCATGCACGAACGCCTGCGTCCATAGCCACTGCAGGGATTCCGTCACCGGTACAACCCTCGACGCTGGCGGCCGTCGCCCGCGCTCCCCCTGACGACCTTTCCCGTAATTTTAGCCGTAAAAGCCACTGCACCCCGACTGTGGCGAATCACAGAACCATCAACATCCTTCTCCGATGTCGATATGGAGCGTTCAAAGAAGCTGAGATAGACAAATCACAAATCCACAAAAAGCATGATTTGTTACATAAGTTTTATTTGCAATAAAAAATGTCAAATTATACATCGAATAAGGAACAAGTAATGAAGAAAATAACGAATAATAACAACAGTATCATTAATATTCTTCTTCTTCTGCGTTCTCACTAGATTGCGATTTCGAATTCTCTTTTAAAGGCAGCCGTCTGCCTCAGATTATCAGTCATGCCATACAGTTTGTCTTGGAGGCTGATGTTTAAGTGGGCCACCTCTTTCTTCTCAGTTTTGACCACCCTCGTGATGGTTGGTCCGACATTATTACTGTATGGCCACATCTCTGAGGCAGATCGGCGCCCGTAGAATCCGCTATCCCATTCCTAATTGTGAGGTGTCGTTGCACCATGTTATGCGCCTTACGGCCTGGTGCATCCGGTTTCTGTAAGCATTTGTTTCGGGTTAGCATTCCCTAGTATCGTTAATATAATGATTATATTTCTGTGGTAGAATTATATGTTACATATGGAAGGTATCGATATCTTAATGAAATAATGTCAATATTTAGTCCCAAACTCTCACAAATATCATAATTGCAATCATTATATTCTCGCACCGTTATAATTTACATAGGGCCTGCAAGTCATTTCTCTGTATCTCTATAGGGAACAGTTGAGGGTGGAAGAAGGAAAGGAGGGCAGAGAGAATCTTGGTTTGACAACATCAAGAGCTGGTCAGGACAGTTTCTCCACACTTGCTCGAAGAGTTGAAGACAGAGACTCATGTCGTGTTTTTTGTGCTGATGTCTCCAAGGGGCACCCCTACGACCCTAACGGATTATGGGTTTTATTATTAGTATCCTTGTTCAATCTCTTCTATAGAATTGAGTCTGATATTTCTTACATCTCACATCAGTTAAGTTACATCTTACATCTCACATCAGTTGTTACATCTACATCTCACATCAGTTGTTACATCTCACATCAGTTAAGTTACATCTTACATCTCACATCAGTTAAGTTACATCTCACATCAGTTAAGTTACATCTTACATCTCACATCAGTTAAGTTACATCTACATCAGTTAATTACATCTCACATCAGTTAGTTACATCTACATCTACATCAGTTAAGTTACATCTCATCTCACATCAGTTAAGTTACATCTCACATCAGTTAAGTTACATCTTACATCTCAATCAGTTAAGTTACATCTTACATCTCACAACAGTTAAGTTACATCTTACATCTCACAACAGTTAAGTTACATCTTACATCAGTTAAGTTACATCTCACATCAGTTAAGTTACATCTCACATCAGTTAAGTTACATCTTACATCTCAAGTTAAGTTTGTTTCAGGGTTTCCCTAGGATGTTCTTTCTTTCATTCTTGAACCATTTGTTTCCCACTTCAATGCCAGCGTTGTGATTCTTTGATCATTTCTTCTCAGAGTATGTTGAACCACAGTCAACTATAAACTTATTGTTTCCCACTTCAATGCCTAACGGAAACATTGCAAGACATGCACTGTTTTGGAACATGCAGGGAAAGAGGAGTAGGTGAAGGCATAGACCAGCATTTCCCAAAGTGGGCGGTACCACCCCTAGTGGGCACTGACGCGTTTTGTGGAGGGAAATAGTGGGTTCAGAAGAATTTGGGGGTGTTCAGACGATTAGGGGTCGGTGGCTCCTTAAAGAAGGAATTAATAATAAATATTTTAAAATAAATTATTTTCGTGATTTTGCGATTGAATAATCCTTTAAAATTTGAATTCTGCATTTTAATTTATCTTATGCCGTCTTACACGATCCAATTTTTCATCAACTTTATATTTCATGCATATAATCATTTGAAAATTGACCATGTATTACAGAAATATATATCAATTTTCTATGTCAAAGAGGAAATAGAGCATGTATATATGTGGAGGGGGCGTTGACAAACTGTTATAATGTGGAGGGGGCGTTACAAAGTTTATGTTGTACAAAGTGGGCGATAGGGGGCATTACAAAGTTTATGTTGTACAAAGTGGGCGATAGGGGTGTTACAAAGTTTATGTTGTACAAAGTGGGCGATAGGGGGTGTTACAAAGTTTATGTTGTACAAAGTGGGTGATGGGGGCGTTACAAAGTTTATGTTCTACAAAGTTGGTGATGGGCTGAAAAAGTTTGGGAATCTATGGCCTAGACAGACCTGGAAAAGTTTGGGAATCTATGGCCTAGACATACCTGGAAAAATTTGGGAATCTAGGACTAGACAGACTGGAAAGTTTGAATCTATGGCTAACAGACCTGAAAGTTTGGAATCTTGACCTAGACATACCTGAAAGTTTGGGAATCTATGGCTAGACATACCTGGAAAATTTGGAATCTATGACCTAGACATACCTGAAAGTTTGGGAATCTATGACCAGACATACCTGAAAAGTTTGGAATCATGGCTAGACATACCTTGAAGTTTGGGAATCTGACCTAGACATACCTGGAAAAGTTTGGGAATCTATGACCTAGACAGACCTGGAAAAGAGAGCTGGAGACTAATATTAAAAGGATAGGTTTGCCCATGTGTTGCCGAGGCTCACGAAGGAACAAAAATAGACGCAATGGGAACTACAAGGCATGTCATAAGAGGCGACTAAGGTAGGGCCTAGGGAAACTACCCTAGTAATAAAGAGGGTTGCAGAAATCAGATGTGCTGGCCTACCTGAAGGCCCATAACTGGCACAACGTACAATTGCTCTTAGGCTCAGATCACATACACATCACAAAGAATGATTCTTCTCCTTCTTTGCGTTTGTTCTTACGACCAATTTTAATCACTCTTTGTGATATGTTTGATCTTTGCCAAGAACGTGTATACGTTGCACATTGGTTTGTAGGCCCCTAAACGCATAGACTTTTACACGTTTAGGAAATGTGCATCCGATTTCAGCCAAACCTCCTTAGTCGCCTCTTGCGACATGTGTGGCAGGTAACAGTGGTTCTATTCTTGACACCCCAATTTGGGCCCCGGTAACCACTCGGGTGAAAGAATGATTAACAAGTGGCTGATAAGGAACATTTAAAGAAGAAGGATAGGTAAAACATGGAAATAATTGGAAGGAATGACAGGAGAGAGGAAAAGCTTGAAGAAGTTTGTTGAAGACTTGTGCTCCGTTGGGAGTTGAAAGATGTAAAAGAAGAAGCAGAAATAGAAATGGTGTGATTAGAAATGTCGAGACCTAAATGTATGAGGGTTGAGTGTTGAGTTTTGGGATTGTACGTTGGAACTCTCACTCATACTTCTGCCAATATTGCGCAGACTTGGTGATGTACTGATGGACAGTCTATGACGACTGTAACCTGGTTTACCATTGGTCATTTCTTGACCTTCATCTTGTGCTTTATTTCCTTCATAACTGAAGATCTTGACCATGCCGTCAGACTGTACTACAACCAGTTTATTGCTGTCAGTCATGGCTACGGCTACAGGTCGACTCAGTATGTTATCACGTCCAAGAATAAATCTGATAAAACAAGGTAACTGGTGTCATTAAAAGATAATATTAGAAAATAATATTAGAGATTGAGGCAAATATTAAAAGATAATATTAGAGATTGAGGCAAATATTAAAAGATAATATTAGAGATTGAGGCAAATATTAAAAGATAATATTAGAGATTGAGGCAAATATTAAAAGATAATATTAGAGATTGAGGCAAATATTAAAAGATAATATTAGAGATTGAGGCAAATATTAAAAGATAATATTAGAGATTGAGGCAAATATTAAAAGATAATATTAGAGATTGAGGCAAATATTAAAAGATGATATTAGAGATTGAGAATATTAGATATTAGAGATTGAGGCAAATATTAAAAGATAATATTAGGAGATTGAGGCAAATATTAAAAGATAATATTAGAGATTGAGGCAAATATTAAAAGATAATATTACAGATTGAGGCAAATATTAAAAGATGATATTAGAGATTGAGGCAAATATTAAAAGATGATATTAGAGAGTGAGGCAAATATTAAAAGATAATATTAGAGATTGAGGCAAATATTAAAAGATAATATTAGGCATTGAGGCAAATATTAAAAGATAATATTAGACATTGAGGCAAATATTATCAAAGGTTTCAGACGGCAGATTGACACAAACACACAAAACGCGACTTCTTCTTTTGTCGTCACACTGCTACCAGGCTGTTGCCCAGTGTCATGGTTTTCTGTTTTTGTCTTGCACTGTTCTGGTGGCTTCAGTGATAGTTATTTTTGCTGTTATATATATATATATATATATATATATATATATATATATATATAGTGGATGACTGCAGTAAAACTATGTAGCAATGGCAAAACACGTACAAACAAAGTACTGTAGTTTTACAAAATAAAAAAAAAACAATAAGAATACACAGCAAAGTTTCAACCAAAAAATGTTTATCAAACCGTGATAAATTTATTGATTGATTGTATATGTTGTGTGCTGCCATGTAAGAAGTGAATTTCTTCACTTCTGTTGTATTCTTTGCTTGATAAAGACCTTTTGGTTGAAACGTTGCTATGTATTGTTATTGTTTTTGTAAAACTGCAGTACTGTGTTTTTACATGTTTTGCCAATGGAACTGATAGGAAAACAAAGATCATGAATTTATACAAAGAGCATGAATTGTGGCAACGTGTATGAGTATGAAACATGGACATTTAACAAGGCAGTGGAAAAACATAAGTTTTGAAAATAAGTGTTACAGAAGAGTCCTCTATATATCATGGACAGAAAAAAACAAATAATGATGTTTTAAATCAGGCCTGCACACAAAGAAACCTTATCAAAAGAATAAGAATCAGACAACCACGATTATGCAAAGAGAAGGTTTAGAACATTTGGTGACTACAGGTAAACATTCAGGGAAGAAAACAGAGGGAGAAGATGTTGGATGGTCTAACATAGTTGTTCGACAAAAGATCGATGAAGGAGAGAGAGAGTTGTGGAGAGACATGATCGCAGATGGCAATTAATTGATGAAACGCCCAACGGTATGAGAGGAACACACAATAAGACAACAACTAGAAAAATGATTGCATGACAGAGAATAGGATAATAAAAACCGTTGTCTGTATCAGTTTTTCTGTCTGTCTCCATATATCTATCAGTATCTATCTGTTTGGCTCCAAAATCATGTCTGCTTGCTTCTGTCTCTACCTATCTCTGTCTTAGTCTGTCTACTCAGTACTGTAAATGCTGACCTACCTTTGAAAATTTCCATCTGAAGTTAACAAATGAATCCTAAAATTTCCATAATCAGCAACAAAAATGTTCCCGTTCTTATCACAGCAGACTCCTTGTGATTTCTTCAGGGCGTGTGCCCCATCATGTGGGGCATAGGTAAACAGAAGACCCCCATCGTGTGTAATACAAGTCACAGAATTGTGTGAAGTATCACTGAGAAGATATGACAAACATAACAAGTTATTTCATTCACAAACAAAAGAATAATTCATTAAATCCAACATAGGACTTCTTCTGGGAACATTCCATATTGATCACTTGTTAAATCCTTCTTTGTGATTTGTATGTGATCCAAGCCTGAGCGATTGTACATTGTGCCGGTTATGTTCATACAAGCTAACCAGCACATCCATTTCTGTGATGCTTTTTGTTTACTAGGATAGCTTCCCTAGGCCCCTACCTCAGTCACTTCTTATGACATATCTTGTATGTCACAGTCTTATTATTCTTTGCTCCTCTTGTGAGGAACAACACATGAGTGTCACCATCTTCTAAATTACATCAGGGATCCTTGCCGGTGCAACAGAGTTCATGCACCGCCGCTGAGATCTTCCTGCGTAAAAACGAGATCGAAGCACATATGGTTACTCACCGAAGTGCAATGAAGATGTTCCTATCAATCAACCAAGGAATTCATTTGAATATCAAACTAAAACAAAAATTGTACAAGCAAGTTCTAGTAAATTAGTCAACAAACAAGTTCTAGTAAATTAGTCAACAAACAAGTTCTAGTAAATTAGTCAACAAACAGATATATGTACAACCCTTACCTGACAACAACAAAGTTCTAGTAAATTAGTCAACAAACAGATATATGTACAGCCCTTACCTGACAACAAACAAGTTCTAGTAAATTAGTCAAGAAACAGATATATGTACAGTCCTTACCTGACAACAAAGTTCTAGTAAATTAGTCAACAAACAGATATATGTACAGCCCTTACCTGACAACAAACAAGTTCTAGTAAATTAGTCAAGAAACAGATATATGTACAGTCCTTACCTGACAACAAAGTTCTAGTAAATTAGTCAAGAAACAGATATATGTACAGCCCTTACCTGACAACAAACAAGTTCTAGTAAATTAGTAAATAAACAGATATATGTACAGCCCTTACCTGACAACAAAGTTCTAGTAAATTAGTCAACAAACAGATATATGTACAGCCCTTACCTGACAACAAAGTTCTAGTAAATTAGTCAACAAACAGATATATGTACAGTCCTTACCTGACAACAAACAAGTTCTAGTAAATTAGTCAACAAACAGATATATGTACAGCCCTTACCTGACAACAAACAAGTTCTAGTAAATTAGTAAACAAACAAAATAGTCATCCTTACCGTGCAACAGAGTTCTGTAATTGCAACAAACAGATATGAGATCCCTTCCTGAAAAAGTCTAGATAAATTAGGGACTCACCAATAATGTAAGTCTTCCTACAATCAACCAAGGTTCATTTGAAATATCAAAATAAAAAAAATATTAGCCTACCAACAAGTTCTAGTAAATTAGTCAACAAACAAGTCTAGTAAATTAACAACAAACAAGTTCTAGTAAATTAATAAACAAACAGATATATGTACAGTCCTTACCTGACAACAAACAAGTTCTAGTAAATTAGTCAACAAACAGATATATTCACCTGACTGACAAACAAAGTTCTAGTAAATTAGTCAACAAACAGATATATGTACAGTCCTTACCTGACAACAAACAAGTTCTAGTAAATTAGTAAACAAACAGATATATGTACAGCCCTTACCTGACAACAAACAAGTTCTAGTAAATTAGTCAACAAACAGATATATGTACAGTCCTTACCTGACAACAAAGTTCTAGTAAATTAGTCAACAAACAGATATATGTACAGTCCTTACCTGACAACAAACAAGTTCTAGTAAATTAGTCAAGAAACAGATATATGTACAGTCCTTACCTGACAACAAACAAGTTCTAGTAAATTAGTAAACAAACAGATATATGTACAGCCCTTACCTGACAACAAAGTTCTAGTAAATTAGTCAAGAAACAGATATATGTACAGTCCTTACCTGACAACAAAGTTCTAGTAAATTAATACAAACAAACAGATAAATGTACAGTCCTTACCTGACAACAAACAAGTTCTAGTAAATTAGTAAACAAACAGATATATGTACAGTCCTTACCTGACAACAAACAAGTTCTAGTAAATTAGTTAACAAACAGATATATGTACAGCCCTTACCTGACAACAAAATGACCTTCCTTTGTGAATGCTACATATCTAGGGAGATAAAATAGGTTCCAGTGTACTTGCAGACACACTAAATGTTTGAGTTATGTCCCCTAGACTAGTGATGACATCAATGCACTGATCTTCTGATGAACTGACAAGAAAACAACGAAGTGATGGATAAAATGCAATTCCATCATATTGTCTCTGTGTGTCTAATCTCCTTCGTAGATCCATGTTTCCGGAGACAGCAACTATCAAGATCTGCTTTTTCATAATTGTGATTGCAACATCATTTTGGCCAAAGTTAGTGATGTCTCGAGGTTCTTCGTTGAGTTGAATGTGGTCCATAAGTGATCCATTGCTAGAAAACTTTTGAACTCTCTTGTGCCTGGAGAGTTACACAAAAAGAAAAATACTAATCAGATATTATGATAATCTAAGTAAATGGTTAAATTTTTCACTAATTATCAAAGCAACATCAACTTTTAAAAGTCTAAATAAAATATGCAACTGCACGTTATATAATTTTAAACTAAATTACGAATTTTCAATTGAAATGTTGTATCAACCCTAACATTGTAACAACTGGTAAAATCGAGGGTAGGCAAGACAGAAGACAGAGTGAGAAAATGTTGGATAGCCTGACTTCATGGCACAGTAGAGCGTCAACATCTGAGTTGATAGCAAACACCAAAGATAGAGATTTGTGGAGATCCATGATCACCTACGCCAGCCGGCATGGCACCTCATGATGATGATGATCAATCCTAATATAATCCAGTGAGAGTTCGAAAATGACTAAAGTTATAGAAATAAGTTGAATGCATTTGACAAAATAGATGTCTGCATCTGAGCACTGCCGCTGAGATCTTCCTGCATAAGAAAGAGATCGGAGCACACATGGTTACTCACCCAAGTGCAATGATGATGTTCCTATCTTCCTGCATAAGAAAGAGATCGGAGCACACATGGTTACTCACCCAAGTGCAATGATGATGTTCCTATCTTCCTACATAAGAAAGAGATCGGAGTACACATGGTTACTCACCCAAGTGCAATGATGATGTTCCTATCTTCCTACATAAGAAAGAGATCGGAGCACACATGGTTACTCACTGAGATCTTCCTGTATAAGAAAGAGATCGGAGCACACATGGTTACTCACCCAAGTGCAATGATGATGTTCCTATCTTCCTACATAAGAAAGAGATCGGAGCACACATGGTTACTCACCCAAGTGCAATGATGATGTTCCTATCTTCCTACATAAGAAAGAGATCGGAGTACACATGGTTACTCACCCAAGTGCAATGATGATGTTCCTATCTTCCTACATAAGAAAGAGATCGGAGCACACATGGTTACTCCGCTGAGATCTTCCTGCATAAGAAAGAGATCGGAGCACACATGGTTACTCCGCTGAGATCTTCCTGCATAAGAAAGAGATCGTAGCACACATGGTTACTCCGCTGAAATCTTCCTACATAAGAAAGAGATCGGAGCACACATGGTTACTCCGCTGAGATCTTCCTGCATAAGAAAGAGATCGTAGCACACATGGTTACTCCGCTGAGATCTTCCTACATAAGAAAGAGATCGGAGCACACATGGTTACTCCGCTGAGATCTTCCTACATAAGAAAGAGATCGTAGCACACATGGTTACTCGCTGAAATCTTCCTACATAAGAAGAGATCGGGGCACACATGGTTACTCCGCTGAGATCTTCCTGCATAAGAAAGAGATCGGAGCACACATGGTTACTCCGCTGAGATCTTCCTACATAAGAAAGAGATCGGAGCACACATGGTTACTCCGCTGAGATCTTCCTACATAAGAAAGAGATCGGAGCACACATGGTTACTCCGCTGAAATCTTCCTACATAAGAAAGAGATCGGAGCACACATGGTTACTCCGCTGAGATCTTCCTGCATAAGAAAGAGATCGGAGCACACATGGTTACTCCGCTGAAATCTTCCTACATAAGAAAGAGATCGGAGCACACATGGTTACTCCGCTGAGATCTTCCTACATAAGAAAGAGATCGTAGCACACATGGTTACTCCGCTGAGATCTTCCTACATAAGAAAGAGATCGGAGCACACATGGTTACTCCGCTGAGATCTTCCTACATAAGAAAGAGATCGGAGCACACATGGTTACTCCACTGAGATCTTCCTGCATAAGAAAGAGATCGGAGCACACATGGTTACTCCGCTGAGATCTTCCTGCATAAGAAAGAGATCGGAGCACACATGGTTACTCCGCTGAGATCTTCCTGCATAAGAAAGAGATCGGAGCACACATGGTTACTCCGCTGAGATCTTCCTGCATAAGAAAGAGATCGGAGCACACATGGTTACTCACTGAGATCTTCCTACATAAGAGAGATCGGAGCACACATGGTTACCCGCTGAGATCTTCCTACATAAGAAGAGATCGGAGCACACATGGTTACTCCGCTGAGATCTTCCTACATAAGAAAGAGATCGGAGCACACATGGTTACTCCGCTGAGATCTTCCTACATAAGAAAGAGATCGGAGCACACATGGTTACTCCGCTGAGATCTTCCTACATAAGAAAGAGATCGGAGCACACATGGTTACTCCGCTGAGATCTTCCTACATAAGAAAGAGATCGGAGCACACATGGTTACTCCGCTGAGATCTTCCTACATAAGAAAGAGATCGTAGCACACATGGTTACTCCGCTGAGATCTTCCTACATAAGAAAGAGATCGGAGCACACATGGTTACTCCGCTGAGATCTTCCTGCATAAGAAAGAGATCGTAGCACACATGGTTACTCCGCTGAGATCTTCCTGCATAAGAAAGAGATCGGAGCACACATGGTTACTCCGCTGAGATCTTCCTGCATAAGAAAGAGATCGGAGCACACATGGTTACTCCGCTGAGATCTTCCTGCATAAGAAAGAGATCGGAGCACACATGGTTACTCCGCTGAGATCTTCCTGCATAAGAAAGAGATCGGAGCACACATGGTTACTCCGCTGAGATCTTCCTGCATAAGAAAGAGATCGGAGCACACATGGTTACTCCGCTGAGATCTTCCTACATAAGAAAGAGATCGGAGCACACATGGTTACTCCGCTGAGATCTTCCTACATAAGAAAGAGATCGGAGCACACATGGTTACTCCGCTGAGATCTTCCTACATAAGAAAGAGATCGGAGCACACATGGTTACTCCGCTGAGATCTTCCTACATAAGAAAGAGATCGGAGCACACATGGTTACTCCGCTGAGATCTTCCTACATAAGAAAGAGATCGGAGCACACATGGTTACTCCGCTGAGATCTTCCTACATAAGAAAGAGATCGTAGCACACATGGTTACTCCGCTGAGATCTTCCTACATAAGAAAGAGATCGTAGCACACATGGTTACTCCGCTGAGATCTTCCTACATAAGAAAGAGATCGGAGCACACATGGTTACTCCGCTGAGATCTTCCTACATAAGAAAGAGATCGGAGCACACATGGTTACTCCGCTGAGATCTTCCTACATAAGAAAGAGATCGGAGCACACATGGTTACTCCGCTGAGATCTTCCTACATAAAAGAGATCGGAGCACACATGGTTACTCCGCTGAGATCTTCCTACATAAGAAAGAGATCGGAGCACACATGGTTACTCCGCTGAGATCTTCCTACATAAGAAAGAGATCGGAGCACACATGGTTACTCCGCTGAGATCTTCCTACATAAGAAAGAGATCGGAGCACACATGGTTACTCCGCTGAGATCTTCCTACATAAGAAAGAGATCGTAGCACACATGGTTACTCCGCTGAGATCTTCCTACATAAGAAAGAGATCGGAGCACACATGGTTACTCCGCTGAGATCTTCCTACATAAGAAAGAGATCGTAGCACACATGGTTACTCCGCTGAGATCTTCCTACATAAGAAAGAGATCGTAGCACACATGGTTACTCCGCTGAGATCTTCCTACATAAGAAAGAGATCGGAGCACACATGGTTACTCCGCTGAGATCTTCCTACATAAGAAAGAGATCGGAGCACACATGGTTACTCCGCTGAGATCTTCCTACATAAGAAAGAGATCGGAGCACACATGGTTACTCCGCTGAGATCTTCCTACATAAGAAAGAGATCGTAGCACACATGGTTACTCCGCTGAGATCTTCCTACATAAGAAAGAGATCGGAGCACACATGGTTACTCCGCTGAGATCTTCCTACATAAGAAAGAGATCGGAGCACACATGGTTACTCCGCTGAGATCTTCCTACATAAGAAAGAGATCGGAGCACACATGGTTACTCCGCTGAGATCTTCCTACATAAGAAAGAGATCGGAGCACACATGGTTACTCCGCTGAGATCTTCCTACATAAGAAGAGATCGAGCACACATGGTTACTCCGCTGAGATCTTCCTACATAAGAAAGAGATCGGAGCACACATGGTTACTCCGCTGAGATCTTCCTACATAAGAAAGAGATCGTAGCACACATGGTTACTCCGCTGAGATCTTCCTACATAAGAAAGAGATCGTAGCACACATGGTTACTCCGCTGAGATCTTCCTACATAAGAAAGAGATCGGAGCACACATGGTTACTCCGCTGAGATCTTCCTACATAAGAAAGAGATCGGAGCACACATGGTTACTCCGCTGAGATCTTCCTACATAAGAAAGAGATCGGAGCACACATGGTTACTCCGCTGAGATCTTCCTACATAAGAAAGAGATCGGAGCACACATGGTTACTCCGCTGAGATCTTCCTACATAAGAAAGAGATCGGAGCACACATGGTTACTCCGCTGAGATCTTCCTACATAAGAAAGAGATCGTAGCACACATGGTTACTCCGCTGAGATCTTCCTACATAAGAAAGAGATCGTAGCACACATGGTTACTCCGCTGAGATCTTCCTACATAAGAAAGAGATCGTAGCACACATGGTTACTCACTGAAATGCATTAATGATGGTCCTATCAATCAACCATTCTATTCTATAAGGACATTTTAAACAGCAGTTGGAAAATATGTTTGAGCTTTGGAATATAAGTGTACAGATGACAACAAGTGATTAACTTGGTTGATAAGTGTACAGATGACAACAAGTGATTAACTTGGTCGATAAGTGTACAGATGACAAAAAGTGATTAACTTGGTCCCTACCTTCCATCAGCGACAACAATTTCATCACGAGACGTCACTGTGACTCCCCAAGATGACAACCCCTGGTCATAAGATAAATCTTCAACTCGAATATCTCCCAACTTATTCATATTTAGACAAAAGTTTCTCACTGTCTCATCAATGTCAAAATTGACCTTCAAGTTGACCTGAAAGAAATTATTTAAAAACTAAGATTGCAGTGGGAGACAAATACAAACAAAAAGATATGAAACAATTTTCAGGAGCAGGATAGAAGATTAATGGAACAACTAACAAAATAATTCTTTCACAAATTAGACATTTTAAGGGAGACATTTAGCAAGTTGTGTTCATTTCTCAGACCATGTGGCATCTTCACAACAAAGATTTGCTGTGATAATCTCAATATGCGAAATCTACAAATCTGATCTGGTCAGATCAGATCAGATGAAAACCGAGGGAGGCTGCGGTAATATATAATAAATTGGCATTTCAGGACAAAGACACGTATGTATGATATCAAAAATGAATAATAAAATAATAAAACTAACAAAATCCAAGGAACTGACTGTAAGTCTTCTTCAGGGAACATACGAACATAGAGACAAACACAATGAATACTAAAACCAAGGAACCGACTGTAAGTCTTCTTCAGGAAACATACGAACATAGAGACAAACACAATGAATACTAAAACTAAGGAACCGACTGTAAGTCTTCTTCAGGAAACATACAAACATAGAGACAAACACAATGAATACTAAAACCAAGGAACCGACTGTAAGTCTTCTTCAGGAAACATACGAACATAGAGACAAACACAATGAATACTAAAACTAAGGAACCGACTGTAAGTCTTCTTCAGGAAACATACAAACATAGAGACAAACACAATGAATACTAAAACCAAGGAACTGACTGTAAGTCTTCTTCAGGAAACATACGAACATAGAGACAAACACAATGAATACTAAAACTAAGGAACCGACTGTAAGTCTTCTTCAGGAAACATACAAACATAGAGACAAACACAATGAATACTAAAACTAAGGAACCGACTGTAAGTCTTCTTCAGGAAACATACAAACATAGAGACAAACACAATGAATACTAAAACCAAGGAACTGACTGTAAGTCTTCTTCAGGAAACATACAAACATAGAGACAAACACAATGAATACTAAAACTAAGGAACCGACTGTAAGTCTTCTTCAGGAAACATACAAACATAGAGACAAACACAATGAATACTAAAACCAAGGAACTGACTGTAAGTCTTCTTCAGGAAACATACGAACATAGAGACAAACACAATGAATACTAAAACCAAGGAACTGACTGTAAGTCTTCTTCAGGAAACATACGAACATAGAGACAAACACAATGAATACTAAAACTAAGGAACCGACTGTAAGTCTTCTTCAGGAAACATACGAACATAGAGACAAACACAATGAATACTAAAACTAAGGAACCGACTGTAAGTCTTCTTCAGGAAACATACAAACATAGAGACAAACACAATGAATACTAAAACCAAGGAACCGACTGTAAGTCTTCTTCAGGAAACATACAAACATAGAGACAAACACAATGAATACTAAAACCAAGGAACCGACTGTAAGTCTTCTTCAGGAAACATACAAACATAGAGACAAACACAATGAATACTAAAACCAAGGAACCGACTGTAAGTCTTCTTCAGGAAACATACAAACATAGAGACAAACACAATGAATACTAAAACCAAGGAACCGACTGTAAGTCTTCTTCAGGAAACATACAAACATAGAGACAAACACAATGAATACTAAAACCAAGGAACTGACTGTAAGTCTTCTTCAGGAAACATACAAACATAGAGACAAACACAATGAATACTAAATCCAAGGAACGACTGTAAGTCTTCTTCAGAAACATACAAACATAGAGACAAACACAATGAATACTAAAACCAAGGAACCGACGTAAGTCTTCTTCAGGGAACATACAAACATAGAGACAAACACAATGAATACTAAATTATGTCTTTATGTCAGATTTTGTGCCATCTTCACAACAAAAGTTGAATAATAGATTCCCCAATGGACCTCCTGTCTTGGTGGTACACTGTGACATCGTGAGTTGTATCTATGTATTGTGACAGAGATCTGTCTACCGGGTTTGTTTGAACTCTTCCTACCCTAGAAGATTTCAAATTTCTGCCATCGGTCTTACCAACCCGAGCTTTTGTGCAGGAAGTGCACCTGACATTAGTTTAATTCCCATATATTTGGGGAAGGTGTCATATAAGTAGAAGACAAGACAAGACAATATATCTCCCCAAGGGAGATATTCTCATGTTTCTTGGAGATAATCATTACCTCTGTTTTCTTTATATTCATGCTTAATCATTTTCACTTTCTCTCACTAATATGTCTATCAAGTCTTGCAGATCTTGTTCATTTGTAGCCATGAAAATTGTGTCATCAGCGTATCTTAGATTGTTCATATTTTGTCCGCCAACTGTTATTCCTATCTTTTCTTCTATATGTCGCATGATGTTTACATTGTATAGGTTAAACAGGTCTGGTGAGAGTATGTATCCTTGTCTTATTACTACCAGCTCACGCTGATTCCTGTCTTTTCTTCTATATGACACATGATGTTTACACTGTATAGGTTAAACAGGTCTGGTGAGAGTACGTATCCTTGTCTTACTTACTACCAGCTCACGCTGGTCACCTTTATTTCTCAGTGATTTTCCTCGTACACAATTGAGGCTGGATCAACCTAAGAGCTGTTACTGTCAGAAAAATATTCTATGCCACTATGGAATTTAACCGGACCACTAGCCTAAGAAGCCAGCTCACTAACAACTACGCCACTGCGGCTCGCAAGTTTTAAGTTAATTAATTGCATATACTTTACAGCAATTTGTGAATCAACCCCAGCTTTCTAATGTTGTTTGTGAATTTTCTAGGCATTATTACGTTCAGTAGTTTGCCATTGCTTTCAAAAGGGTGGTGCCATCATCCTTTGTAAAATCCAGCGAAACAATTTGCAACCAAACTGTCCGCAGCATGATTCGAACTCAGAATGTCGAGAGTTACATCAGACCGAAATTTAATACTATCCCCTAGGCCACAGACGCAAGTTGTAAAAAGTCAAAAACAATATAAAGCAATGTTTCAACCAAAGAAAACAACAGAAGCAAAGAAATTTAAACTTCCTATTTGGCAGACATAACATAGACAGTCGCCCGCGTGCCCAGCGTGTTTGTAGCGTGTTCATAGCGCTGTGACTACGGGTGACTAGTCCTCTGTAAGTGCGGGTTCAACTCCGCAGACTGGCAGAAAAGCTACAGGTTCCCTAGATTTGCGGTGTTCGTGGCACCGAGCCGAAGGGTTACAATGTCCATGACACCGAGCCAAAGAGCTTTCAGCTCAAGTGCTTCTGGATCGGAAAACACAAAAAAACCAAACATATACAGTCAGAGAGTAATTGTATCTCCTGATAGATTCCAGATTCTCTAGTCTTCAAATGACTGCACTTTGATGCTAGTACATATTCTTGAGCAGTCACAGATCTTTCCCATTCACATTGATACTTTTGATAGATATCTACACATCAATTTTAAACAACAACCCAAAAGTACAACACAAACAGAGATATGACATACTACAAAAGTACAACACAAACAGAGATATGACATACTACAAAACACAAAACAAGAATACATATACAGTCAAGAGAGATATGCATCTCCAAAGTTCACACTGATCTCATCTCAAAAGACACACAATGAGCTAGTACATATTCTACAGTACAATCTCAACAGACATTGATACTTTTGAAGATACTACACATCAATTTAACAACAACCAAAAGTACAACACAAACAGAGATATGACATACTACAAAAGTACAACACAAACAGAGATATGACATATTGCAAATGTACAACACAAACAGAGATATGACATACTGCAGCTTCGCTTAATGAGCTGGAACTTTCCCTGTCCAGTTTAGACAGTGTGACCTTGACACTATGATAAGTATCAAGGACATCGATGTCACTTCCATATTTCAGAAGAGCAGTTAGTCTAGTTTGAGCAGATGTTAGAATCTTAATGTCATCTTCCCGACGAGACTTGGTTACATTATGGCCATCACTTGTCTGAAATACATCAACACAAAGTAATCAAATAATTATTCTTCTTCTCTTGCACCATTTACTTCTTTATAGAAATGTTAAGAGAAACTAAAGTAAATCTTATAAGAAAGATTTTCTGGCCAACACTATGTTACCAGTGTCAAACATGGCCAACACTATGTTACAAGTGTCAAACATGGCCAACACTATGTTACAAGTGTCAAACATGGCCAACACTATGCTACCAGTGTCAAACATAGCCAACACTATGTTACCAGTGTCAAACATGGCCAATAACAGCAGCTAATGAGCGGAAAATCATAACGAGAGAGATGAGATGTCTTAGAAGAGCTGCAGGTGTGACAAAAATGAAGAAATCAGAAGAAGACTGGATGTGAAACCAGTCATGCAATTCATAAAAGAACAACAGATGTTTGGTTTGGAGACCTGGCAAGAATGCCCGCCCTGGTATTGCCTACCACAGAGAGCCACACAGAAAAAGTATGATGACACAGAGGAAGAGGAAGACTGTGCACAAAATGGAGTGATCGCGAACAACAAGTAAATGAATACCAGCTTACAAAGTGCCTTAAAACAAGCACACACAAGATCACTATATCCCCCCACACACACACACTTCTATAAAGAAGTAAATGGTGGAAGAGAAGAAGAAGAAGAAGATAGAAGTGTTGGGGAGAAATGTAATGATCTGAAGGTATGCTTGTTCAAAGACACTTGTGGTAAAAGTTTTTTTTTCATTTTCTTCTCTAAAGGGCTCTCTATGGTGTAGAAAGTAAGGTGCTCGTCTCTCGTGACAAAGGTACCAGGTTCACTTCGACATGGAGCTATTTGATATTCTTCCAGAGATCCCTGATCTCAGCGTATGTGAGATTGAGTTCCTAGTCCTATTGGAGACGGACGATAAAACGTAGGTCCCATGTAAAAGAACATAAAGGAACCTTTAGCAGTTCAAAATCGAGCAGGCTGGAAAGCTGCTGCCTGGGACAAAATTCATTAGAAGAAATAATTAAAAATAAAATTCTTAAATAATATCTTCACCATCTTCAAAATTACATCGGAGACCCTTGCTGGTGCTACAGAGTTTGTGCACTGCAGCTGAGATCTTCTTGTGTAAGAAAGAGATTGGAGCATACATGGTTACTCATCAAAGTGCCATGATGATGGTTCAATCAATCAATCAATCAATCAATCAATCAATGATGTCCATGATTTACCTTCCTCTAAAAGCACTGATATTGAAAGTAACCAAAATATTTCAGTTTCCGAGACATGATATCCTTTACCATCTCATCTTTCTCAATGTTCAGGGAAAAATGTTATTTTCTCAGACTTTGACAAAAACATGCAGTGTTCAGAATGAAACTATAAGCCTCACCTTCTCCTTTGTTCCAGGTCATTCTGGGCTGAAGGGCAATGAGAGAGTGGATGCACTGGCATGGTGAGCAATGCTATGATCGAGACATCATCAACGCTCTAAGAGAAAGCATACGCTCTGAAGATTTCAATGAAGAAGATCAAATCTTAGTTGTACGCCCGCCTGCCCAGCGTGTTTGTAGCACGCTGGACAACGGGTGACAAGCTCATTGTGAGTGCGGTTCAATTCTGGGGCTAGCAGAAAAGCCACAGGTTTTCCAGATTTACGGTGTTCGTGGCACCAAATTGAAGGGTTACGATGCCCATGGCACCGAGCGAAAAAAATCTCAGTTGCGCAAATTACGCATACTGGTAGGTGCAGCAAGAAGGGAAAACTACAAGAGAAACCCCAGTAGATACATCAACCAACACAGAACGGGAGTTGTTAGTCTAAACACACTAACATACATGCTTGGGAGGAGATCGGAGCAATTATGGACAGGACCAATGTGTGATGAAGATGATCCTTAGATGAACAATCCTTCCTTTCGTTCGCTTGAAATATTGTCTATATATTCAATGTTGTCTCTTGTATAAACTTCACTGTCTTTGTAGCTCACACAAAGGTCCTAGTAGTTTTATGTTGAATATTGTTTCGTTAGGCCAGTGAGTTTGCTTCAGTATATCATATTCGGGTCAGTCTTGAAGTATGTGTTCTGCAGTATGATGTGCCTGTCCACCTGGCTGAGTTGCCAATCTTGAATTTTGTATACATGTGACTGCGGAGCCAATTGTGTCCTGTTCTAAGGCGCAGAATGATAACTTGTTCTAGTCTGTTCATATTATAGTAGTCGTCTTGTGTTGGTATTTGGGACAAAATGAACAATGAATCTACCAACCTTATGTAAAAGTTGTGATCTGACAGAGTGTAGTTTCTCTATCAAAGTCTGTTCAAGCTGGGTAACCTGATCTCTGAGACTCTCGGCTAGAGATCTGAGATAAAAAGATATGTCAAGATCAATGTGCATCATTTGTTTTACTCAGTGTTTCTCATCTCAATAAATATTTATAAGTTAAAATCAGAAATATGTCATATAAATAAGATAAAGTTGGAATTTATATGTGTGTATGTCTGTTCCCAATGTTTCAAGATATCTGGACATTCTACGGACTTGAAATTTGGCAAGAGTGTAGCTTTCATAGATGGGAAGATGTAAAAATGATAAAACTAGACTACTGGTTTGTTTTTATATCTTAAATACTAATTTAACGAAATTGTCATGAAAAGTAAAACACAGAAAAAGAGTATCCATGTTATCTAGCCTCTCTTTGGGTTTTAATATTTCCCGAAGCGTTCAGTCACATGTTATGTGAATATTTGACCTATTCAAATTCCACCCCCGAAGACATCCTAAGTTTGTTCTGTACACAATCAACTCTAAAAATCGTAGCGCTGGCTAGTTCTGTCAATACGTTGTAGTTATTTATTAGTATTTTAACAGTCACTTTTCTATAAGTTTATAATCATTTCAATTATTGCTGGTATTGAAGCAGTCCCTCTATTCTATGTAAGCATCCATTTATGAAGGTCTGTAGTTTTCTGGTGGTTTCTTTTGTTGTCTTCCATGTTTCCGAGCCATAGAACAGCACAGACTTCACATTTGATTGAAAGATTCTCAGCTTTGTGTTTGTTTTGATCTCATTTGACTCCGTATCTTACTCAGTGAGATAGTTTCCTTTGCTTTTGTATTCTTATCCTGACATCTTTGTTTGTTTCTCCTCCTGTGTCTATGTTGCTACCAAGGTATGTGTATGATTCTACATTCTGTGTCTATGTTGCTACCAAGGTATGTGTATGATTCTACATTCTGTGTCTATGTTGCTACCAAGGTATGTGTATGATTCTACATTTTGCAGAGCTGTTGCCTCCAGCATAATCTGGTTTACATTTCCTCATGACATGATCTCATGACCTTGGGCTTGTCCTTGTGTATTTTTAATTGAGAAGATAATACCACTGATAATAACATATGGAAGAAGTGACAAATAAAAGAGAAGATGAGAAGGTAGAAAGTGACAAATGAAAGAGAAGATGAGAAGGTAATACCACTGATAATAACATATGGAAGAAGTGACAAATAAAAGAGAAGATGAGAAGGTAGAAAGTGACAAATAAAAGAGAAGATGAGAAGGTAGAAAGTGACAAATAAAAGAGAAGATGAGAAGGTAATACCACTGATAATAACATATGGAAGAAGTGACAAATAAAAGAGAAGATGAGAAGGTAGAAAGTGACAAATAAAAGAGAAGATGAGAAGGTAGAAAGTGACAAATAAAAGAGAAGATGAGAAGGTAGAAAGTGACAAATAAAAGAGAAGATGAGAAGGTAGAAAGTGACAAATAAAAGAGAAGATGAGAAGGTAGAAAGTGACAAATAAAAGAGAAGATGAGAAGGTAGAAAGTGACAAATAAAAGTGTAAAGGAAAACCAGAAAGATGAGAAAAAGAAGTATCACCTAATTTCAGTTTCTGCGTTAGAAATATTCTCCTCTAGGCTTGACATCCCATACTTAGGTGTTGTGTTTGGATGGCTGCTCTCAGCAACTACAGTTGATAGTCTAGACATGATGTCAACAACATCATCTTGTAGTTGCTTTCTAGCTTCCGATACAAGGATACATTTCTGACAATTCTTGTGGTTGGCTGTCAGACACTGCAGATTTGAGACACATGGGAACATGTTTTACAAATATATTTAAACATAAGAAAGAGGGTCTCCAAGCTGTCAGTCACTACAGACTAGTGACAAATGCAGATTGTCAGACTGGGGACAAATGAAGACTGTCAGACTGGGGGCAAATGCAGATTGTAAGACTGGGGAAAAATGCAGACTGTAAGACTGGGGACAAATGAAGACTGTCAGACTGGGGACAAATGCAGATTGTAAGACTGGGGACAAATGCAGACTGTAAGACAGTGGACAAATGAAGACTGGGTCAGGGTTCAAGTTCACAGTGGGCGTGGCATTTTTCAGACTGTAACGGCTCTCAGGTCGACCTAGCCTCAATATGGTAGCAGGAAAAGCTCTGGGAAGTAAAGGCGGCCGGTATAATGTTGACCACATCGCCCATTGCCATCACTCTAATTCATTTGGCCTGATGTTCCAGAATAAATTATAAATGATAAGAGACATATTGAAGAAACAGACATATTGAAGAAACAGACATATTCCGAATGGAACAGAATTGTAAATGGGACTTCAATAATAAAACAGACAAGATTTGTTGGTTAAACATATGCTCAAATAATATTATACAAGACTCATCATCATCAAGTAGCTTGTCCCTTCCGGAACTTGGTTTCCATGACAGCTTCTTCTTCATCCTTCTCCCCTAGGGAAGCATAAGTCCGCAACCAAGGCCTTCCAAACCCGCCTATTCAATGCCATCCTTTCCAGATCTCTCCACTCTCTCCCATTTTCTTGCCTTCTGTCTCCATGACAAGCTCTTTGGAGATTTTGATGACCTGAGAGGGACTACTTTTGCCCGAGTGGTTACGGGCCCAAATTTGGGGTGTAAAGAATAGAACCATTGCTACCTGCCACGCATGTCGTAAGAGGCGACTAAGGAAGTTTGGCTGAAATCGGATGCACATGTCCTAAACTTGTAGAAGTCTATGTGTTTAGGGACCTACCAAACCAATGTGCAACATGTACACGTTCTTGGCAAAGATCAAACATATCACAGAGAGTGATTACAATTGAACGTAAAGAACGAACACAAAGAAGAAGAAGAAGAAGAAGAAGAGACTACTACTTTCTTTGAACATTGTCAAATTGACGTCTGAGAGCAACCCACAAAAAAGATATGCAGATCATCATCAAGTAGCTTGTCCTTTCTAGAACTTGTCTCCCATGACAGCAGTCCTGGAAAAACTCTCTGTTTTAAGCAAGTTGACCAGCATCAGCAGCAGTCATTCTCAGATCGTCAATCACATCTTGCACCCATCGTCTACTAGGTCTTCCTTCTTCCAGGCACCATTCACTCCAAAATGATACAATACTAGAGATTTTGAAATGAAGGATAAAATGAATTTGTTCTGTGTTCTGTAACTTGGCTATAGTAAGTAGGGTACTAATGAGAACAAGCTAACAAGAGCAAGTCAGAATAGCTTTATACAGGGTGTTCAAGATAAAAGCAGCCTGTGAATGGAGCTAATCTGGCATATATGTATAAAAATGAGAAGGTTCAGTTATGACGTAGTATAGGTCACGGTTGTGTGACGGTATGTAATTGTAGTGTGGGAAGGGGCGATGAACAAATGTGACGAAGGACGAGCTAGTCAGAACCGGTTTAAATAGTAAATAAACACAACTGAATGTGTAACTGGTAACTTTCAATTTGTCAATGGGGCTGCAATTATCTTGAACACACTGTATATCATTTCATCTGTAAGATTTCATGTAAGATTTCATTATCGATATCAGGAAAGACTACAGTCAAACTATGTAGTAATGAAACAATATCAAGGAAGACTACAGTCAAACTATGTAGTAATGAAACAATATCAAGGAAGACTGCAGTCAAACTATGTAGTAATGAAACAATATCAAGGAAGACTGCAGTCAAACTATGTAGTAATGAAACAATATCAAGGAAGACTGCAGTCAAACTATGTAGTAATGAAACAATATCAAGGAAGACTGCAGTCAAACTATGTAGTAATGAAACAATATCAAGGAAGACTGCAGTCAAACTATGTAGTAATGAAACAATATCAAGGAAGACTGCAGTCAAACTATGTAGTAATGAAACAATATCAAGGAAGACTGCAGTCAAACTATGTAGTAATGAAACAATATCAGGGAAGACTGCAGTCAAACTATGTAGTAATGAAACAATATCAGGGAAGACTGCAGTCAAACTATGTAGTAATGGAATAATATCAAGGAAGACTGCAGTCAAACTATGTAGTAATGGAATAATATCAAGGAAGACTGCAGTCAAACTATGTAGTAATGTGAAACATGTAAAAACAAAGTACTGTAGTTTTATAAAATACAAAAGCCCGCCTGCCCAGCGTGTTCGTAGCGTGTTGGACTGCGGGTGACTAGCCCTCTGTGAGTGTGGGTTCAATTCTGCAGGCTGGCAGAAAAGCCACAGGTTCCCCAGATTCATGGTGTTTGTGGCACCAAACCGAAGGGTTACGATGTCCATGGCACCGAGCGAAGAGCTGAAAGCTCAAGTGCTTCTGGATCGGAAAAATATATACAAAAATTCTTTTTCTTCAATGCTCCATATTGAGCACTTGTTAACCACTCTTTGTGATTTGTATGTGATCTGAGCCTCAGAGTGATTGTATGTTGTGCCAGTCATGGGTCTACTAGCAGACCAGCACATCCGATTTTTGCAACGCTTTTATTTACCAGGTAGCTTCCTAGGATCCTACTTCAGTCGCTCTTGCGACATGCCTTGTAGGTCGCAGTATTACTATTCTTTGCTCCTCTAGGCCCCAGCAACACATGTGCAAAATAAAAAGAAACAATAACAATACAAAGCAACGTTTCTACCAAAAGGCCTTTATCAAGCAAAGGATACAACAGAAGTGATACTACAGTACATTGTTTTTACATATTTTTATATGTATATGTTTCGCCATTGTAAAATTTCATGTGAGATTTCATGTAAAATTTCATTTGAGATTTCATGTCAAATTTCATGTGAGATTTCATGTAAAATTTCATGTAAAATTTCATGTGAGCTTTCATGTAAAATTTCATGTAAAATTTCATGTGAGATTTCATGTAAAATTTCATGTAAAATTTCATGTGAGATTTCATGTAAAATTTCACATGTATACAATCTGAGTGACAAGACCTCACCTGTACACAACCTGAGCTTGCACAATCTAGACAGTAAAGTTTATACAATCTGAGTGACAAGACCTCACCTGTACACAACCTGAGCTTGCACAATCTAGACAGTAAAGTTTATACAATCTGAGTGACAAGACCTCACCTGTACACAACCTGAGCTTGCACAATCTAGACAGTAAAGTTTAGCAAGATCTTCTGGATGATTTGTGCATCTCTGTGAGCTGGTTCTCCTCATGACGTTCTGGAGGGATAGCTTCTGTAGTTGACTCAGTGATATGATGACATGCTCACATGTTGTCTTGCCACACAAGTGCACCTGACAGAGCAGCAGGGATCTGGTATAGTAGATCTCATTGATATGTGTATGGTCAGGTAGGTAGAGGATAACAGTAAGAATAGGTAAGAAGATAAGGAATGGAGAGAATAAAGAAGTTGAGCAGGGGAGAGAATAGAGAAATTAACTAAGGAGAGAATAGAGAAATTAAGTAGGAGAAAATAGAGAAATTAAGTAAGGGAGAGAATAGAGAAATTAACTAAGGAGAGAATAGAGAAATTAACTAAGGGAGAGAATAGAGAAATTAAGTAAGGGAGAGAATAGAGAAATTAACTAAGGAGAGAATAGAGAAATTAACTAAGGAGAGAATAGAGAAATTAAGTAAGGGAGAGAATAGAGAAATTAACTAAGGAGAGAATAGAGAAATTAAGTAAGGGAGAGAATAGAGAAATTAAGTAAGGGAGAAAATAGAGAAATTAAGTAAGGGAGAAAATAGAGAAATTAAGTAAGGGAGAAAATAGAGAAATTAAGTAAGGGAGAAAATAGAGAAATTAAGTAAGGGAGAAAATAGAGAAATTAAGTAAGGGAGAAAATAGAGAAATTAAGTAAGGGAGAGAATAGAGAAATTAAGTAAGGGAGAGAATAGAGAAATTAAGTAAGGGAGAGAATAGAGAAATTAAGTAAGGGAGAAAATAGAGAAATTAAGTAAGGGAGAGAATAAAGAAGTTGAGCAGGGGAGAGAATAGAGAAATTAACTAAGGAAGAGAATAAAGAAGTTGAGCAGGGGAGAGAATAGAGAAATTAACTAAGGAAGAGAATAAAGAAGTTGAGCAGGGGAGAGAATAGAGAAATTAAGTCAGGGAGAGAACAGATAATTTAAGTCAGGGAGAGAACAGATAAATTAAGTCAGGGAGAGAACAGATAAATTAAGTCAGGGAGAGAACAGATAAATTAAGTCAGGGAGAGAACAGATAAATTAAGTCAGGGAGAGAACAGATAAATTAAGTCAGGGAGAGAATAGATAAATTAAGTAAGGGAGAGAACAGATAAATTAAGTAAGGGAGAGAATAGATAAATTAAGTAAGGGAGAGAACAGATAAATTAAGTAAGGGAGAGAATAGATAAATTAAGTAAGGGAGAGAACAGAGAAATTAAGTCAGGGAGAGAACAGATAAATTAACTAAGGGAGAGGATAAAGAAATTAAGTCAGGGAGAAAATAGAGAAATTAAGTAAGGGAGAGAATAAAGAAGTTGAGCAGGGGAGAGAATAGAGAAATTAACTAAGGAAGAGAATAAAGAAGTTGAGCAGGGGAGAGAATAGAGAAATTAAGTACGGGAGAGAATAAAGAAATTAAGTCAGGGAGAGAATAGAGAAATTAAGTAAGGGAGAGAACAGAGAAATTAAGTAAGGGAAATAACAAAGAAATTAAGTAAGGGAGAGAATAGAAAAATTAAGTAAGCAAGAGAATAGAGAAATTAAGCAAGGGAGAAAATAGAGAATTTAAGCAAGGGAGATAATAGAGTAGTTAAGTAAGAGATAATAAAAAAAAATATTTAGGACATAATAAAGATTGATTGAATAATAGGACCATGATCATTGCACTTAGGCGAGTAACAATTTGTGCTCCGATCTCTTTCTTACGCCGGAAGATCTCAGTTGCATTGTACGAGCTCCATAGCATCGGGATGGTACCGATGCAATTTTGAAGATAGTGAAGATATTTTGCAAGAATTTTATTTGAAATCTTTTCTAATGAATATTATCTGGGCAGAGGTTGTCCAGACTGCTCTTCTTCATTTTGAACTGTTAAGGGTTTTTTAAATTTCTCAAATTGAACACGGGACCTATGTTTTATAGTCCGTCTTCCATAGGACTAGGAACATGATCTCTTTCTTACCTAGGAATATCTCAGTGGCAGTGTATGAGATCTGTAGCACCGGAGATGGTCCGCGATATAATTTTACAAGATGGTAAAAATATGTTGAAGAAATGTTACAAAATTATTGTTAAATATTTGTAGTGAATTTTGTAAGGGCAGCAGCTTCTCTCAATTTTGAACTGTCAATGATACTTGTATGTGCTCAACTTGAACTGTCAATGATACTTGTATGTGCTAAACTTGAACTACCAATGATACTTGTATGTGCTAAACTTGAACTACCAATGATACTTGTATGTGCTTAACTTAAACTACCAATGATACTTGTATGTGCTTAACTTGAACTACCAATGATACTTGTATGTGCTTAACTTGAACTACCAATGATACTTGTATGTGCTTAACTTAAACTACCAATGATACTTGTATGTGCTTAACTTGAACTACCAATGATACTTGTATGTGCTTAACTTGAACTGTCAATGATACTTGTATGTGCTTAACTTGAACTACAAATGATACTTGTATGTGCTTAACTTGAACTGTCAATGATACTTGTATGTGCTCAACTTGAACTTCCAATGATACTTGTATGTGCTCAACTTGAACTACCAATGATACTTGTATGTGCTCAACTTGAACTACCAATGATACTTGTATGTGCTTAACTTGAACTTCCAATGATACTTGTATGTGCTCAACTTGAACTTCCAATGATACTTGTATGTGCTCAACTTGAACTACCAATGATACTTGTATGTGCTTAACTTGAACTTCCAATGATACTTGTATGTGCTCAACTTGAACTTCCAATGATACTTGTATGTGCTTAACTTGAACTTCCAATGATACTTGTATGTGCTTAACTTGAACTGTCAATGATACTTGTATGTGCTTAACTTGAACTTCCAATGCTACTTGTATGTGCTCAACTTGAACTTCCAATGATACTTGTATGTGCTAAACTTGAACTTCCAATGATACTTGTATGTGCTAACTTGAACTGTCAATGATACTTGTATGTGCTTAACTTGAACTGTCAATGATACTTGTATGTGCTCAACTTGAACTTCCAATGATACTTGTATGTGCTCAACTTGAACTACCAATGATTCTTGTATGTGCTCAACTTGAACTACCAATGATACTTGTATGTGCTTAACTTGAACTGTCAATGATACTTGTATGTGCTCAACTTGAACTTCCAATGATACTTGTATGTGCTCAACTTGAACTACCAATGATTCTTGTATGTGCTTAACTTGAACTGTCAATGATACTTGTATGTGCTTAACTTGAACTGTCAATGATACTTGTATGTGCTTAACTTGAACTACCAATGATACTTGTATGTGCTTAACTTGAACTGTCAATGATACTTGTATGTGCTTAACCGAAATTTTCAATGATACTTTTTATGTGCTCAATTTTAACTTCAATGATACTTGTATGTCCAACTTTAACTTCAAGATACTTGATGTGCCCTTTAATTTCAAGATTTGTTGCTAACTTTAACTACCAAGATACTTGTATGGCTTAACTTGACTGTCAATGATATTATTGCAAAAAACTTGAAACCTGTAAAAGATACTTGTATGTGCTAACCCCACGTCAATGATATTGATGTGCTCAACCCAACCCAATATACTTGTATGTGCTTAACTTGAACTTCAATGATATTGTATGTGCTTAACTTGAAACCCCCGATACTTGTATGTGCCCCCAACTTGAACTACTAATGATACCTTTTTTGTGCTTTTAAATTGAACGTCAATGATACTTGTATGTGCTCAACTTGAACTTCAATGATACTTTTTTGCTCAAATTTAACTGTTGATACTTGTATGTCTAACTTGAACTGTCATTTATACTTTATGTTTTCTTTAACTACCAATGATACTTGATGTGAATTAACGTCAATGATACGTTGTTTAATTTTTAAATTCAATGAACTTTTTTGCTTTAATTGAACCCAAAAAGATATTTTGTCTTAACTTGAACTATCAATATACTTTTTGTTAATTTGAACTCCAATGATCTTGTATGTCTAACGAATTTCCAATGATTTAGGGGTTAAATTGAACTACCCAAGATACTTGTATTGGGTTGAACTTCAATGATATTGAGTACTAAGAAATCCAATGAAATTGTATGTGCTTTTTTGAACTTCAATGATACTTGTATGTGTCAACTGAAGCGATACTTTAAGGTCAAATTTAACTACCCAAAGATACTTGTAGGTTTAAATTGAACTTCAAGATATTTAGTGCTCAACTTTAACTTTAATGATACTTGTAAAGTCTTTTCAACTTGAACTGTCAATGATACTTGTTTTGGTTCAAGAACTTCAATGATACTTGAGGTCAACCTTGAACTGTAAAATTTTTATGGGCTAACTTGAACTCCCAAAGATAATTTAGGCTAACGAAAACCCAAAGATACTTGTATGTGCTTTCGAAATTCAATGATATTTTTTGTGCTCAACTTGAACTACCAATGATCTTTGTCTTAATTAACACCAATATACTTTATGTTTAATTGAACTACCCAAAGATACTTGTATGTGCTTTAAATTGAACTACCCAAAGATACTTGATGTGCTTAACGAACTTCAATGATATTTACCAACTTGAACTACCAATGATCTTGTATGTGTTTCGAAATGTCAAGAATTTTATTGGGTCCCGCACCAATGATACTTTGGTTTAAATTGAAATGTAATGATTTGTGTGTTTAACTTGAACTACCCAAAGATACTTTTTTGTCTAACTTGAACTTCAAATACTTGTTTTCTCAATTGAAAATTCAATGATACTTGTATGTGCTTAACTTTTGAACCAATGATACTTGTAAAGTGAATTTTAACTAACAATGATACTTTATGGTTTTCGAAAGCCAATGATACTTGTATTTCCAACTTAAATTACAAAGTATTTAAATGTTAACCCGAACACCCAAAGATACTTGTATTTCTCAACTTGAACCCCAATGATACTTTTGTGCTTAACTTGAAAACCCCCTTAATTTAAGTGCCCAATTGAATTACCAATGAATTTGAAATGTTTTGAATAAATGATATTTTGGCAACCGGGAATGAATGATATTGATGTTTCCCTTGAATTTTCCATATTTTGCTCAACTTGAAACGCGATATTGTTTTGGGACTTGAACTGTCAAGATACTTGTATGGCTTAACGAAATACCAATGATACTTGTATGTGTTAACTTGAACTTCCCAAAGATATTGTATGTGCCTAACTTGAACTTCCAATGATACTTGTTTGCTAACTTGAACTGTCAATGTTTTTTATTTCTCAACGAAAATACCAATGATACTTGTATGTGCTCAAAAATTCTTGTCGTATGTGCCCAACTTGAACTAAATGATACTTGTATGTCTAATTAACTCCCAAAGATATTGTATGTGTTTAAAAACCCCAAAGATATTTTTTATTGCTCCTTTAACTTTCCCAAAGATACTTGTATGTGTAACTTGAACTCCCAAAGATACTTTATGTCTTCTTCTTCCCAAAGATACTTGTTTTGCCAACAACTTCCCAAAGAACTGTATTTAAAAATTGAATTAATGATACTTGATGTGTAACTTTAACTGTCAAATTTGTTGGTGTCAACTTAATTCCAATGTATTTTTGTCAACTTGAACTTCCAAATACTTGTATGTGCTTAACTGAACTTCCAAGATACTTGTTTTGCTTAACGAACTTTAA
This sequence comes from Arion vulgaris, assembly GCA_020796225.1. NCBI lineage: Eukaryota > Metazoa > Mollusca > Gastropoda > Stylommatophora > Arionidae > Arion > Arion vulgaris. The sequence goes on along the minus strand of CM036777.1, from coordinate 22,959,406 downwards.
GATCTTGTTTGGGAAATTGAACTTTCCCAAAGATACTTGTATGTCTCAACTTGAACTTCCAATAACTTGTATGTGTAAATTGAACTCCCAAAATCTTGTTTTTAACGAATACCAAATACTTTTATGTCTCCCCGAACACCAAATACTTTTTGGTGCTAAATTGAACCAAGATATTTGTATGTGTACTTTAACTCAATGATACTTGTATGAATTTAACTCAAGATTTTTTTATGAAGAAATTTAATTTTTTAGATATTTATTTTAACTTGAATTTCCAATGATACTTGAGTTAACCGACTGTCATATACTTGTATGTGCTCTTAACTCTGAACTTTCTGCAATATATACTTGTATGTGCTCAACTTGAACTGTCAATGATACTTGTATGTGCTTAACTTGAACTACCAATGATACTTGTATGTGCTTAACTTGAACTACCAATGATACTTGTATGTGCTTAATCCTGAACTAACCAATGATACTTGCATGTGCTTAACTTCCGAACTACCAATGACACTTTGTATGTGCTTAACTGAACTTCCAATGATACTTGTATGTGCTCAACTTGAACTTCCAATGATACTTGTATGTGCTAAACTTGAACTTCCAATGATACTTGTATGTGCTCAACTTGAACTGCCAATGATACTTGTATGTGCTAACTTGAACCGTTCAATGTACTTGTATGTGCTCAACTTGAACTTCCAATGATACTTGTATGTGCTAACTTGAACTTGCTAATGATACTTGGGATGTGCTTAACTTGAACTGCAATGATACTTGTATGTGCTTAACTTGAACTGCCAATGATACTTGTATGTGCTTAACTTGAACTTCCAATGATACTTGTATGTGCTCAACTTGAACTACCAATGATACTTGTATGTGCTCAACTTGAACTACCAATGATACTTGTATGTGCTTAACTTGAACTGTCAATGATACTTGTATGTGCTCAACTTGAACTTCCAATGATACTTGTATGTGCTTAACTTGAACTACCAATGATACTTGTATGTGCTTAACTTGAACTATCAATGATACTTGTATGTGCTTAACTTGAACTACCAATGATACTTGTATGTGCTAACTTGAACTACAATGATACTTGATGTGCTCAACTTGAACTATCAATGATACTTGTATGTGCTCAACTTGAACTACCAATGATACTTGTATGTGCTTAACTTGAACTACCAATGATACTTGTATGTGCTCAACTTGAACTGTCAATGATACTTGTATGTGCTCAACTTGAACTGTCCCAAAGATACTTGTATGTGCTTAACTTGAACTCCAATGATACTTGTATGTGCTCAACTTGAACTGTCAATGATACTTGTATGTGCTCAACTTGAACTGTCAATGATACTTGTATGTGCTTAACTTGAACTTCCAATGATACTTGTATGTGCTCAACTTGAACTGTCAATGATACTTGTATGTGCTTAACTTGAACTCCAATGATACTTGTATGTGCTTAACTTGAACTGTCAATGATACTTGTATGTGCTTAACTTGAACTGTCAATGATACTTGTATGTGCTAAACTTGAACTTCCAATGATACTTGTATGTGCTCAACTTGAACTTCCCAAAGATACTTGTATGTGCTAACTTGAACTGTCAATGATACTTGTATGTGCTAATTGAACTGTCAATGATACTTGTATGTGCTCAACTTGAACTGTCAATGATACTTGTATGTGCTCAACTTGAACTACCAATGATTCTTGTATGTGCTCAACTTGAACTACCAATGATACTTGTATGTCTTAACTTTAACTACCAATGATACTTGTATGTGCTTAACTTGAACTGTCAATGATACTTGTATGTGCTCAACTTGAACTTCCCAAAGATACTTGTATGTTAAGAACTCCCAAAGATTCTTCATTGAACAACTGTCAATGATACTTGTATGTGCTCAACTTGAACTTCAATGATACTTTATGCTCTAACTTCGACTGTCAATGATACTTGTATGTGCTCAACTTGAACTGTCAATGATACTTGTATGTGCTCAACTTGAACTGTCAATGATACTTGTATGTGCTCAACTTGAACTACCAATGATACTTGTATGTGCTTAACTTGACTTCAATGATACTTGTATGTGCTCAACTTGAACTGCCAATGATACTTGAGTGCTTTGTATGAAGTGCTTGAACTTGAACTGTCAATGATACCTGCTCATGTATGAGTGCTCAATCCATGAACTTTTTCAATGACTACAATGATATTGTGCTCAACTTGAACTGTCAATGATACTTGTATGTGCTCAACTTGAACTGTCAATGATACTTGTATGGCTAACTTGAACTACCAATGATACTTGTATGTGCTCAACTTGAACTGTCAATGATACTTGTATGTGCTTAACTTGAACTGTCAATGATACTTGTATGTGTCCAACTTTAACTCAATGATACTTGTATGTGCTAACTTGAACTGTCATGATACTTGTATGTGTTCAACTTGAACTACCAATGATACTTTGTATGAATGCTACAATGATACTTTTATGTTATTGAATTGATACTTGTATGTGCTCAACTTGAACTACCAATGATACTTGTATGTGCTTAACTTGAACTGTCAATGATACTTGTATGTGCTTAACTTGAACTACAAATGATACTTGTATGTGCTTAACTTGAACTGTCAATGATACTTGTATGTGCTTGAACTTGAACTTCAATGATACTTGTATGTGCTAACTTGAACTACCAATGATACTTGTATGTGCTAACTTGAACTTACCAATGATACTTGTATGTGCTAACTTGAACTACCAATGATACTTGTATGTGCTTAACTTGAACTGTCAATGATACTTGTATGTGCTCAACTTGAACTGTCAATGATACTTGTATGTGCTCAACTTGAACTACCAATGATACTTGTATGTGCTTAACTGAACTTCCCAAAGATACTTGTATGTGCTAACTTGAACTGTCAATGATACTTGTATGTGCTCAACTTGAACTGTCAAGGATACTTGATGTGCTCAACTTGATAACTGATCATTTATGTGACGACTTAAGTTGTATGTGCTCAACTTGAACTGTCAATGATACTTGTATGTGCTCAACTTGAACTACCAATGATACTTGTATGTGCTCAACTTGAACTACCAATGATACTTGTATGTGCTTAACTTGAACTATCAATGATACTTGTATGTGCTCAACTTGAACTACCAATGATACTTGTATGTGCTAACTTGAACTAGTCAATGATACTTGTATGTGCTTAACTTGAACTACCAATGATACTTGTATGTGCTTAACTTGAACTACCAATGATACTTGTATGTGCTTAACTTGAACTACCCAATGATATTGTATGTCAACTTGAACTACCAATGATACTTGTATTGCTAATGAATTGCTGTATACTTGTATGTCAACTGACTACCAATGATACTTGTATGTGCTAACTGAACTACCATGATATTGTAATTTGAAATATTATTGTATGTGCTTAACTTGAACTGTCAATGATACTTGTATGTGTTTAACTTGAACTACCAATGATACTTGTATGTGCTTAACTTGAACTGTCAATGATACTTGTATGTGCTCAACTTGAACTGTCAATGATACTTTGTAGCTTAACTTGAACTGTCAATGATACTTTACTTAGACTTGAACTATCAATGATACTTGTATGTGTTAACTTGAACTGCCAATGATACTTGTATGTGCTTAACTTGAATTACCAATGATACTTGTATGTGCTTAACTTGAACTACCAATGATACTTGTATGTGCTAACTTGAACTCCAATGATACTTGTATGTGCTTAACTTGAACTACCAATGATACTTGTATGTGCTCAACTTGAACCTGATCCACAATGATACTTCTGTATGTGCTTAACTTGAACTACCAATGATACTTGAGTGCTTAACTTGAACTGCCAATGATACTTGTATGTGCTCAACTTGAACTGTCAATGATACTTGTATGTGCTCAACTTGAACTGTCAATGATACTTGTATGTGCTAAACTTGAACTGTCAATGATACTTGCATGTGCTAACTTGAACTACCAATGATACTTGTATGTGCTTAACTTGAACTGTCAATGATACTTGTATGTGCTCAACTTGAACTTACAATGATACTTGTATGTGCTCAACTTGAACTGTCAATGATACTTGTATGTGCTCAACTTGAACTATCAATGATACTTGTATGTGCTCAACTTGAACTACCAATGATACTTGTATGTGCTTAACTTGAACTCCCAATGATACTTGTATGTGCTTAACTTGAACTACCAATGATACTTGTATGTGCTTAACTTGAACTTCCAATGATACTTGTATGTGCTTAACTTGAACTGTCAATGATACTTGTATGTGCTCAACTTGAACTACCAATGATACTTGTATGTGCTTAACTTGAACTTCCAATGATACTTGTATGTGCTCAACTTGAACTTCAATGATACTTGTATGTGCTAACTTGAACTACCAATGATACTTGTATGTGCTTAACTTGAACTGTCAATGATACTTGTATGTGCTCAACTTGAACTGTCAATGATACTTGTATGTGCTAAACTTGAACTACCAATGATACTTGTATGTGCTTAACTTGAACTTCCAATGATACTTGTATGTGCTAACTTGAACGTCAATGATACTTGTATGTGCTTAACTTGAACTGTCAATGATACTTGTATGTGCTCAACTTGAACTACCAATGATACTTGTATGTGCTTAACTTGAACTGTCAATGATACTTGTATGTGCTCAACTTGAACTCCAATAGATATCTTGTATGTGCTCAACTTGAACTCCAATGATACTTGTATGTGCTTAACTTGAACTCCAATGATACTTGTATGTGCTCAACTTGAACTTCAATGATACTTGTATGTGCTCAACTTGAACTGTCAATGATACTTGTATGTGCTAATTGAACTTCAATGATACTTGTATGTGCTCAACTTGAACTACCAATGATACTTGTATGTGCTCAACTTGAACTGTACAATGATATTTGTATGTGCTCAACTTGAACTCAATGATACTTGTATGTGCTTAACTTGAACTGTCAATGATACTTGTATGTGCTCAACTTGAACTCCAATGATACTTGTATGTGCTTAACTTGAACTACCAATGATACTTGTATGTGCTTAACTTGAACTTCAATGATACTGTATGTGCTAACTGAACTACCAATGATACTTGCATGTGTCAACTTGAACTGTCAATGATACTCTGTATGTGCTAACTTGAACTGTCAATAGATACTTGTATGTGCTCAACTTGAACTCCAATGATACTTGTATGTGCTCAACTTGAACTGTCAATGATACTTGATGTGCTAACTTGAACTACCAATGATACTTGTAGTGCTTAACTTGAACTACCAATGATACTTTGATGTGCTAACTTGAACTCCAATGATACTTGTATGTGCTTAACTTGAACTGTCAATGATACTTGTATGTGCTAACTTGAACTCCAATGATACTTTGTATGTGCTTAACTTGAACTTCAATGATACTTGTATGTGCTCAACTTGAACTACCAATGATACTTGTATGTGCTCAACTTGAACTGACAATGATACTTGTATGTGCTCAACTTGAACTGTCAATGATACTTGTATGTGCTCAACTTGAACTACCAATGATACTTGTATGTGCTTAACTTGAAGCTGTCAATGATACTTGTGATGTGCTTAACTTGAACTGCCAATGATACTTGTATGTGCTTAACTTGAACTACCAATGATACTTGTCTGTGCTTAACTTGAACTGTCAATGATACTTGTATGTGCTCAACTTGAACTACCAATGATACTTGTATGTGCTCAACTTGAACTACCAATGATACTGTAGTGCTTAACTTGAACTACCAATGATATTGTATGCAGCTTAACTTGAACTGCAATGATACTTGTATGTGCTAACTTGAATGTCCAATGATACTTGTATGTGCTTAACTTGAACTACCAATGATACTTGTATGTGCTTAACTTGAACTCCCAATGATACTTGTATGTGCTCAACTTGAACTGTCAATGATACTTGTATGTGCTTAACTTGAACTTCCAATGATACTTGTATGTGCTCAACTTGAACTTCCAATGATACTTGTATGTGCTTAACTTGAACTTACAATGATACTTGTATGTGCTTAACTTGAACTGTCAATGATACTTGTATGTGCCCTAACTTGAATCTTCAATGATACTTGTATGTGCTCAACTTTGAACTTCAATGATACTTGTATGTGCTCAACTTGAACTTCCAATGATACTTGTATGTGCTTAACTTGAACTGTCAATGATACTTGTATGTGCTTAACTTGAACTACCAATGATACTTGTATGTGCTCAACTTGAACTTCCAATGATACTTGTATGTGCTCAACTTGAACTATCAATGATACTTGTATGTGCTCAACTTGAACTACCAATGATACTTGTATGTGCTTAACTTGAACTTACAATGATACTTGTATGTGCTCAACTTGAACTACCAATGATACTTGTATGTGCTTAACTTGAACTACCAATGATCTGTATGTGCTTAACTTGAACTGTCAATGATACTTGTATGTGCTCAACTTGAACTACCAATGATACTTGTATGTGCTTAACTTGAACTGTCAATGATACTTGTATGTGCTCAACTTGAACTGTCAATGATACTTGTATGTGCTAAACTTGAACTGTCAATGATACTTGTATGTGCTTAACTTGAACTACCAATGATACTTGTATGTGCTTAACTTGAACTACCAATGATACTTGTATGTGCTTAACTTGAACTACCAATGATAATTGTATGTGCTAAACTTGAACTACCAATGATACTTGTATGTGCTTAACTTGAACTGTCAATGATACTTGTATGTGCTAACTTGAACTGCCAATGATACTTGTATGTGCTTAACTTGAACTTCCAATGATACTTGTATGTGCTTAACTTGAACTACCAATGATACTTGTATGTGCTCAACTTGAACTGTCAATGATACTTGTATGTGCTCAACTTGAACTGTCAATGATACTTGTATGTGCTTAACTTGAACTACCAATGATACTTGTATGTGCTTAACTTGAAGTGCCAATGATACTTGTATGTGCTTAACTTGAACTGCCAATGATACTTGTATGTGCTTAACTTGAACTACCAATGATACTTGTATGTGCTAAACTTGAACTGTCAATGATACTTGTATGTGCTCAACTTGAACTACCAATGATACTTGTATGTGCTCAACTTGAACTACCAATGATACTTGTATGTGCTTATCTTGAACTGTCAATGATACTTGTATGTGCTCAACTTGAACTACCAATGATACTTGTATGTGCTTAACTTGAACTGTCAATGATACTTGTATGTGCTTAACTTGAACTACCAATGATACTTGTATGTGCTTAACTTGAACTTCCAATGATACTTGTCTGTGCTAACTTGAACTGTCAATGATACTTGTATGTGCTCAACTTGAACTACCAATGATACTTGTATGTGCTCAACTTGAACTACCAATGATACTTGTATGTGCTTAACTTGAACTACCAATGATACTTGTATGTGCTTAACTTGAACTGTCAATGATACTTGTATGTGCTAACTGAACTACCAATGATACTTGTATGTGCTCAACTTGAACTTCCAATGATACTTGTATGTGCTTAACTTGAACTTCCAATGATACTTGTTGCTAACTTGAACTGTCAATGATACTTGTATGTGCTAACTTGAACTGTCAATGATACTTGTATGTGCTCAACTTGAACTACCAATGATACTTGTAGTGCTAACTTGAACTTCAATGATACTTGTATGTGCTAACTTGAACTGTCAATGATACTTGTATGTGCTCAACTTGAACTGTCAATGATACTTGTATGTGCTCAACTTGAACTGTCAATGATACTTGTATGTGCTTAACTTGAACTGTCAATGATACTTGTATGTGCTCAACTTGAACTACCAATGATACTTGTATGTGCTCAACTTGAACTACCAATGATACTTGTATGTGCTTAACTTGAACTGTCAATGATACTTGTATGTGCTCAACTTGAACTACCAATGATACTTGTATGTGCTTAACTTGAACTCCCAATGATACTTGTATGTGCTTAACTTGAACTACCAATGATACTTGTATGTGCTTAACTTGAACTACCAATGATACTTGTATGTGCTTAACTTGAACTTTTCAATTGAGTACTTGTATGTGCTTTAACTTGAACTGTCAATGATACTTGTATGTGCTTAACTTGAACTGTCAATGATACTTGTATGTGTCAACTTGAACTACCAATGATACTTGTTGTGCTTAACTTGAACAGTCCCAATGATACTTGTATGTGCTTAACTGAACTACCAATGATACTTGTATGTGCTTAACTTGAACTGCCAATGATACTTGTATGTGCTTCAACTTGAACTGCAATGATACTTGTATGTGCTAAACTTGAACTGTCCCAAAGATACTTGCTATGTGCTTAATCTGAACTACAATGATACTTGCATGTGCTTTACTTGAACTGCAATGATACTTGTATGTGCTTAACTTGGGAATTCAATGATACTTGTATGTGCTTAACTTGAACTACCAATGATACTTGTATGTGTTTAACTTGAAGTCCAATGATACTTTTTATGTGCTAACTTGAACTACCAATGATACTTGTATGTGCTTAACTTGAACTGTCAATGATACTTGTATGTGCTCAACTTGAACTGTCAATGATACTTGTAGGCCAACTTGATCCACCAATGAAAATGTGCTGCTAACTGCAATGTTCATCTCAATTTGAACTGTCAATGAATACTTGTATGTGCCAACTTGAACTGTCAATGATATTTGTATGTGCTCAACTTGAACTGTCAATGATACTTGTATGTGCTAACTTGACTGTCATGATACTTGTATGTGCTTAAACTTGAACTGTCAATGATACTTGTATGTGCAACTTGAACTACCAATGTACTTGTATGTGTCAACTGAACTACCAATGATACTTGATGGGGCTCAACTTGCTGTCAATGATACTTGTATGTGCTCAACTTGAACTACCAATGATACTTGTATGGCAAATGAATACCAATGATACTTGTATGTGCTTAACTTGAACTATCCAATGATACTTGTATGTGCTCAACTTGAACTCCAATGATACTTAGCTTCTTGAACTGTCAATGTACTGTAGAATGCTCCAATTAACTACAATGGATATTGTATGTGCTTTAACTTGAACTACTAATGATACTTGTATGTGCTAACTTGAACTGTCAATGATACTTGTATGTGCTCAACTGAACTACAATGATACTTGTATGTGCTTAACTTGAACTGCCAATGATACTTGTATGTTCTCAACTTAAACTGTCAATGATACTTGTATGTGCTTAACTTGGAACTCAATGATACTTGTATGTGCTTAACTTGAACTGTCAATGATCTTGTATGGGCCCAATTGACCCAATGATACTTGTATGTGCTTAACTTGAACTGTCAATGATACTTGTATGTGCTTAATTGAACTACAAGATATTGTATGTGCTTAACTTGGGAAATTTTCAATGATACTTGTATGTGCTTTTAAATTGAACTTCCAATGATACTTGTATGTGCTCAACTTGAACTCCAATGATTTTGTATGTGCTAACTTGAACTTCCAATGATACTTGTATGTGTCTAACTTGAACTGCCCAAAGATACTTGATTGCTTTAAATTGAACTGTCAATGATACTTGTTTTGGGGTCAACTTGAACTTCCAATGATATTCTGTATGTGCTCAACTTGAACTACCAATGATTCTTGTATGTGTAACTTAAACCATGATACTTGTATGTGCTCAACTTGAACTACCCAAAGATACTTGTATGTGCTTAACTTGAACTGTCAATGATACTTGTATGTGCTCAACTTGAACTTCCCAAAGATACTTGAGTGCTCAACTGAACTCAATGATTCTTGTATGTGCTTAACTTGAACTGCAATGATACTTGTATGTGCTAACTGAACTACCAATGATACTTGATGTGCCTAACTTGAAACAATGATACTTGATGTGCTAACTTGAACTCAATATACTTGTATGTGCTAACTTGAACTGTCAATGATACTTGATGCTAACTTGAACTCCAATGATATTGATGTGCTTACTTGAATTCCAATGATACTTGTATGTGCTTAACTTGAACTACCAATGATACTTGTATGTGCTTAACTTGAACTTCCAATGATACTTGTATGTGCTAACTTGAACCAATGATACTTGTATGTGCTTAACTTGAACTGCCAATGATACTTGTATGTGCTTAACTTGGGAAATTCAATGATACTGTTTTGCTTAACTTGAACTACCAATGATATTGTATGTGCTAACTTTAACTTCCCAAAGATACTTGTATGTGCTAATTGAACTGTCAATGATACTTGTATGTGCTTAACTTGAACTACCAATGATACTTGTATGTGCTTTAAATTGAATCCAATGATACTTGTGTGCTTAAATTGAACTGCAATGATACTTGTGGCTAACTTGAACTACCAATGATATTTAATTTAATTTTAACTGTCAATGAATTGTATGTGCTAACTGAACTACCAATGATACTTGTATGTGCTAACTTGAACTACCAATGATACTTGTTGTGCTATCTTGAACTGTCAATGATACTTGTATGTGCTCAACTTGAACTACCAATGATACTTGTATGTGCTAATTGAACTTCAATGATACTTGTATGTGCTTAACTTGGGAAATACCAATGATACTTGTATGTGCTTAACTTGAACTCAAGATACTTGTTGTGCTTAACTTTAACTTCCCAAAGATACTTGTATGTGCTCAACTTGAACTACCAATGATACTTGATGTGCCAAATGAACTTTCCCAAAGATACTTGTATGTTTAACTTAACTACCAATGATACTTGTATGTGCTTAACTTGAACTGTCAATGATACTTGTATGTGCTCAACTTGAACTACCAATGATACTTGTAGGCTTTAAATTGAACTGCCCAAAGATACTTGTATGTGCTCAACTTGAACTGTCAATGATACGATTTCCAACTTGACTGTCAATGATACTTGTATGTGCTTAACTTTAACTGTCAATGATACTTGTATGTGCTAACTTGAACTCCCAAGATATTGTATGTGTTTAACTTGAACTTCAATGATACTTGTATGTCTAACTTGAAATACCAATGATACTTGTATGTGCTAACTTGAACTTCAAGATACTTGTATGTCAACTTGAACTACCAAGATACTTGTATGTGTTCTTAACTACCAATGATACTTGTATGTGCTAACTTGAACCCAATGATACTTTTGGCTTAACTTGAACTTCAATGATACTTGTATGTGTAACTTGAACTGTCAATGATATTTAGTTCAACTTTAACTTCAATGATACTTGTATGTGCTAACTTTAACTGTCAATGATATTGTATGTGCTTAATTTGAACTTCAATGATATTGATGTGCTTAACTTGAACTCCCAAAGATACTTGTATTTTAATTGAACTACCAATGATACTTGTATGTGCTTAACTTGAACTGTCAATGAATTGTATGTTTTTCTCCAAAAATTTTGAACTTTTCCCCAAAGATACTTGTATGTGCTTTAAATTGAACTGTCAATGATACTTGTATGTGCTTAACTTGAACTCCCAAAGATACTTGTATGTGTTTTAAATTGAACTTCCAATGATACTTGTATGTTTTAAATTGAATACCAATGATACTTGTATGTGCTAACTTGAACTTCAATGATACTTGTATGTGCTAACTTGAACTTCAATGATACTTGTATGTGCTAACTTTAACTACCAATGATACTTGTATGTCAATTAATGCCCAAAGATACTTGTATGTGCTTAACTTGAACTGCCAAGATACTTGTATGTGCTTAATTGAACTACCAATGATACTTGTATGTGCTTAACTTGAACTGTCAATGATACTTGTATGTGCTCAATTGAACTCCCAAAGATACTTGTATGTGCTCAACTTGAACTCCCAAAGATACTTGTATGTCACTTGAACTGTAAATATTTGTTTTGCTCAACTTGAACTCCCAAAGATACTTGTATGTGCTAATTGAACTGTCAATGATACTTGTATGTTTAACTTGAACTACCAATGATACTTTTATGGCAACTTGAACTACCAATGATACTTGTTGTGCTTAATTAACTGTCAATGATATTGTATGTCCAACTTGAACCCAAAGATACTTGGGGCCAACTTGAACTACCAATGATACTTGTATGGCTTAACTTGAACTACCAATGATACTTGTATGTGCTTTAAATTGAACTTCAAATACTTGTATGTGCTTAACTTGAACTCCCAAAGATACTTGATTTTTAACTTTAACTCCAATGATACTTGTTTGCTAACTTGAACTTCAATATTTGTGTGCTTAACTTGACTGTCAATGATACTTGATGTGCTAACTTGAATTCCCCAAAGATACTTTTATGTGCTTTAAATTGAACCCAAATACTTGTATGTCTTAACTTAAACCAATGATACTTGTATGGCTTTAAATTGAACTTCAAATACTTGAGTCAACTTTAACTGTCAATGATACTTGTATGTGCTCAACTTGAACTTCCAATGATACTTGTATGTGCTTAACTTGAACTGTCAATGATACTTGTAGGGTAACTTGAACTACCAATGATACTTGTATGTGCTTAACTTTAACTGTCAATGAATTGATGTGCTAACTTTAACTCCAAATACTGTATTTCTCAACTTTAACTCCAATGATACTTGTATGTGCTTAACTTGAACTTCAATGATACTTGATGTGCTTTAAATTGAACTGTCAATGAATTTTATGTGCTAACTTTAACTCCCCAAAGATATTTTTATGGCTCAACTTGAACTCCAATGATACTTGTATGTGCTCAACTTGAACTTCAATGATCTTGATGTGCTTAACTTAACCCAATGATACTTGTATTTCTCAACTTGAACTACCAATGATATTGTATGTGCTTAACTTGAACTTCAATGATACTTGTATGTGCTCAACTTGCCCCAATGATATTTTTTTGTTCCCCCCAATGAACTAAACCCGGGGGTCTTGTTGGTTATGATGTCTGTTTCGGATTTTTTGCTCACATGGGGAAAATTTTTTTTCAAGATCCCCTTTTTCTTTTCTCACTTCATTTATACTGGGATGTGCCATAAAAATGGGGCCCTTTTTCTTTAGCCCCAACTTCTGCATGATACTGGGATGTGCTCACCCCTTGACTCCAATAACTTGTATGTGCTTTCTTTGGCTAAAAAATGGTCCCCTTTAGGGCTTTACCTAACTCCAAGGATACTTGGGATGTGCTAAAAACCCTTTTAACCTACCCATGTTTTTTTTTTATTTTTTCTTTTAACTTAAATGTCAATGGGGGTTTAATTTTTGGGGATGTTTTCTTAACGGGAACTTTGGCCCAATGGAATTCCTGTATGGTGCCCACTTTTTAAACTTTCCAAATTTTATTACTGTATGGCTTACCTTGAAATACAAATTTATATTTTTTTTTTTGTATTTTTTGTCACTTTGAACTTCAATGAATACTTGTTGGTCACTTGTGTCATGATTTTGAAAGTGGTTTATTAACCACATTCCTTTAGGGGGTTTAAAGGGGAAATTTTAAAAGTTCTTTTATTTGGGGGCCCAAACGAATGAATATACCTGTTGTTTTTAAATTTGACCTACCAATGGGGGAAAAAGTAAATGGTTTTCTAACTGGAAAACTGGTTCCAAAAGGTACTGAAGATTGTGACATAAAAAACGTTCTTGGCAAAAACTGTTTATATATCACAATAAGAATGATCAGTATATGGTCAAAAAGAACGATCGAAAGAGAGAGTATCCTGTGTAGGTATTTGTTAAGTCTGTTATGTCCTATCCTGAGTCGGAAGATGATAGTCGGTCCAAAGTTGATAATGAAGGGAGAGAATAGAGAAGTGGATTTAATGAGATCATTTGAAAAAGTGAATGAAGAGAAATATCAATAAAAAAATGAAGCAAATATAAATCCCCTACCTTTGAGCAGTCCAGACATATAGCATCACAACAGTCCATGCACCAATCTGTGGCCACATGTTGAACATTAAGTCTTTGACATATATCACACTCTTTGTCATCTCTGAAATATTCATCAACTACATTAACTCATTGTGGACCAAACGTCATACTATGTGACTTTGTGTTGGACACCTTTTTACCAGGAGCCACACTATGTGACTTTGTGTTGGACACCTATTCACCAGGAGCCACACTATGTGACTTTGTGTTGGACACCTATTCACCAGGAGCCACACTATGTGACTTTGTGTTGGACACCTATTCACCAGGAGCCACACTATGTGACTTTGTGTTGGACACCTATTCACCAGGAGCCACACTATGTGACTTTGTGTTGGACACCTATTCACCAGAGCCACACTATGGACTTTGTGTTGGACACCTATTCACCAGAGCCACACTATGTGACTTTGTGTTGGACACCTATTCACCAAGAGCACTAAAGGGTGTTATTTATTCTAAACAAACGGCTTATAAAACATGGCTTTTGCCTTGGTCCACTAAGAGTTAAGAGAGACATTGCCTTGGTCCACTAAGAGTTAAAGAGACATTGCCTTGGTCCACTAAGAGTTAAAGAGACATTGCCTTGGTCCACTAAGAGTTAAAGGGACATTGCCTTGGTCCACTAAGAGTTAAAGAGACATTGCCTTGGTCCACTAAGAGTTAAAGAGACATTGCCTTGGTCCACTAAGAGTTAAAGAGACATTGCCTTGGTCCACTAAGAGTTAAAGAGACATTGCCTTGGTCCACTAAGAGTTAAAGAGACATTGCCTTGGTCCACTAAGAGTTAAAGAGACATTGCCTTGGTCCACTAAGAGTTAAAGAGACATTGCCTTGGTCCACTAAGAGTTAAAGAGACATTGCCTTGGTCCACTAAGAGTTAAAGAGACATTGCCTTGGTCCACTAAGAGTTAAAGGGACATTGCCTTGGTCCACTAAGAGTTAAAGAGACATTGCCTTGGTCCACTAAGAGTTAAAGAGACATTGCCTTGGTCCACTAAGAGTTAAAGAGACATTGCCTTGGTCCACTAAGAGTTAAAGAGACATTGCCTTGGTCCACTAAGAGTTAAAGAGACATTGCCTTGGTCCACTAAGAGTTAAAGAGACATTGCCTTGGTCCACTAAGAGTTAAAGGGACATTGCCTTGGTCCACTAAGAGTTAAAGGGACATTGCCTTGGTCCACTAAGAGTTAAAGGGACATTGCCTTGGTCCACTAAGAGTAGCATTGCCTTGTCACAAAGAGTTAAAGACATTGCCTTGGTCCAAGTTACATTGGTCTAAGAGAGACATTGCCTTGGTCCACTAAGAGTTAAAGAGACATTGCCTTGGTCCACTAAGAGTTAAAGAGACATTGCCTTGGTCCACTAAGAGTTAAAGAGACATTGCCTTGGTCCACTAAGAGTTAAAGGACATTGCTTGGTCCACTAAGATTAAAGAGACATTGCCTTGGTCACTAGGAGTTAAAGGGGCATTGCTTTTGGCTAAGATCAAGCGTAGGCTCCACTTGATCGAAGGCAAAAGGGGTAGCCTTTATAGAGTCAATTATCATCATCATCAAGGTGCGTATACTTAATAGGACGTTGCTCTCCTTGCAGCGCATCTGAAATTCACTCTGTCTCTTGCCAGTTCCCACACTTCGTCGATGGTCACATTCATGGTTTCTTATCTTGTAGCCATCTTCTTCTTGGTCTGCCTCTGCGACCTGGGACCCTGCCCTCTAGTATTGTTCTTTCCAGGCCATTGTGACGCTTGATGTGATCAAAGTGTCTAATTTTTCTGTATAGTATGTTGTTTATCAGCCAATTCTCTTTAACATTTAGTTCTTTCAGGACATCAGTGTTCTTTCTTTTTCTGTCCATGGTATTTTTAGGATCTTTTGTAGCATTTAGTTTCGAAGGACTGGATTTTCGTTCTTGCTGTTTGTGTAATAATCCATAATTCACAACCATAAGTAACCACTGGAAAAATGCATGTCCTCAATTTTGTAATTTTAATATTTTGCTGGTGCTTTGCCACATGTTCTTCATTGTGCTTAACTTCTTGATTGCTATTGCCAATCTTCTTGAGATCTCTTTGGAGCAGTCACAATTGTTGTTAATTTGTGAGCCCAGGTATTCGTATCTCTCGGCACATTGGAGTTCTTCATTGTTTATTTGGATGTTAGTTGAGCCTTTTGCTTTGTCAGTTAACATGATTTTTGTGTATTCAAATATAGATGTTGGTCTTCATTATGTTTCTTGGTCGTCATGATAGAACCAATAGGCAACTACACAAGTCAAAGTAACAAAAAAGTAACACAATTCCGAGCAGTTCTCATTCATAAGAATGGTGATGCCTCTAGTGTTTTATTTTTATATGTTTCAAACGTAACTGGTTACCACCTGCTGCGGCACTAATGGGTAGGGGCATAACACTGATTTTAAAAAATGATGGAGCATTGCTTCTCTGTCTTTTGGCAGAGATGGAAGCCCACTTGATTGCCTCTTATGACATGCCTTGTAGGTTGCAGTGGTACTATTTTGTGCTTCCTTTGTGGGACTCAAAGTAAGAGGCAAATGAGGTTGGGACCTAGGGAAGCTACCCTAGTAAATAAAAACGTTGCAGAAATCGGATGTGCTGGCCTACTTGTAAGTGCATAACTGGCACAACATACAATGGCTGTTAGGCTCAGATCACATACAAATCACACAGAGTGGTTAACAAGTGGTCAATATGGAGCATTCGAAGAAGTATATAGGATAATACGGTGTTAGACCCGTATTTTTCATTGACCGTCTGCAAATTATGGGTGATAGTGGTCAACATCACGCCGGCCGTCTTTCTCAGTGCTTTTCCAGACACCCAATTAAGGCTGGATAGACCTGAGAAGCATTACGAACTTAAGTCTTAAAAATTCCCGCCCACTGTGGAATTGAACCCAGACACTAGCCTAGGAAGCCAGTTGGCTAACAACTACACTACTACGGCCGACACATTCTCTTTGTTTACCGTCACATATATTATACACATAACTAATTGGAACACTTACTTGAAAGCTTCTAGTACTTCTGATAACTTGCAGACAAATGTGTCCAGTTTGAGTCCCTCAACCAAGGATGTCAGGGCAGTTCCTTCTGGAAGAATTGTGGTACTAGAGCACACTGGACATGCCAATGTCTGTTGTCCATTCTGTGCTACCTGTAAGGAGAAGTTATAATTGTTACTTCTACATATTCTCAGATCATTAACTCTTCTTACTTTCTTGACTTGGGGGTTCTGTGGTGTAGAGGTTAGGTTCCTACCTCTCATGTCAAAGGTACACGGTACGTTCCCTCCAGAAGACATCATGATATTTTTCCAGAGATCCCTCCTGATATCAGTGTAGATGAGATCAAGTTCCTAATCCTATCGGAGACGTGCGATAAATATAGGTCCTGTGTTCGTTGAGCAGGTAAAAGAACTATTGGCAGTTCAAAATCGAGAAGCGCAGGCTGGAAAGCTGCTGCCAGGGCAAAATTCATTAGAAAACGATTAATATTCCAACAGAATTACATCAGGGACCCTTGATGGTACTACAGAGTTTGTGCTCTGCAGTCGAGATCTTCCTGTGTAAGAAAGAGATCAGAGCACACATGGTTATTCAACAAAGTGCAATGATGATGGTCATATCAATCAATCAGTCAATCAGATAATAGTAATATCAACAATGACAAGAAGAAGAAGAAGAATGATCAAGTTACCTGTTGTTGAATGTAATCTTCCAGACAATGAGAGCAGAATGTGTGGAAGCAAGTCAAAACTCTGGGCTTCTTGAGAATGTTCTGACACAGACGACAAATACAGAACTCGGCTCTGATGGTAGCTAGTTGATCGGGTCTGTAAGAATTAAAATACTTTCAGATAATAGTAGTTGTTGATTCTGTAAGTTTTCTAGTTAGTAACTTGTTGTTTCACTCTACATGTTGATAATAGTAGTTGTTGATTCTGCAAGTTTTCTAGTTAGTAACTTGTTGTTTCACTCTACATGTTGATAATAGTAGTTGTTGATTCTGTAAGTTTTCTAGTTAGTAACTTGTTGTTTCACTCTACATGTTGTGTGAGAGGTGACATTTTTCACATCTCTTCTATCCTTTGCTCGATTATGGCCTTTTGGTAGAAACGTTGCTGTGTATTGTTATTTCTGTATTTTGTAAAACTACAGTACTTTGTTTTTACGTGTTTCAAAGTTGCTTCATAGTTTTACTCCTTCTGCCAATTTTCTGGCCAAATACCATAACAAATGAGAAGTTTTTAAAACGAGCAGACTGTGCATCCTTGGAGACCATCATTAAAAGACAAAGATGGAGGTGGTTCAGAAATGTATGTTGTATGTCAGTAGGGACATTGGCTACGACAGCTCTTGGATGGACAGCGGATGCGAAGAGAAGGCCTGGACGTCCAACATGGAAAAGAACTGTGGAGAGATAGCTGAAGGAGTGTGGTCTGACATGGGAGATGGTTGGTAGAAAGGCAGCAGAACGGCAACAGTGGAAGTCTCTTGTGGAAGCCTTGTGTGTCAGTCAGGACATGAAGAAGATATAGAGATATAGAGATAGAATATTAGTTGATTGATATATCAGATGAAAGTAATATAAAAAGATGCTAGCTAGTTGATATATCAGATGAAAGTAATATAAAAGATATGCTAGCTAGTTGATATATCAGATGAAAGTAATATAAAGATATGCTAGCTAGTTGATATATCAGATGAAAGTAATATAAAGATATGCTAGCTAGTTGATATATCAGATGAAAGTAATATAAAGATATGCTAGCTAGTTGATATATCAGATGAAAGTAATATAAAGAGATGCTAGCTAGTTGATATATCAGATGAAAGTAATATAAAGAGATGCTAGCTAGTTGATCACATCTGTAAGAATAGCTATTACCAATATCAGGGAAGACTGCAGTAAAACTATGTAACAATGTCAATATAGGGGAAGACTGCAGTAAAACTATGTAGCAATGTCAATATAGGGGAAGACTGCAGTAAAACTATGTAGCAATGTCATTATAGGGGAAGACTGCAGTAAAACTATGTTGCAATATAAGGGAAGACTGCAGTCAAACTATGTAGCAATGGTGAAACATGTAAAAACAAAGTACTGTAGTTTTACAAAGTACAAAAACAATACACAGCAACGTTTAGATCAAAAGGCTTTTATCAAGAAAAGGATACAAGAGAAGTGAAGAAATTTAGACTTCTTGGATGACAGACATAACATATACAGTCAGACAAAATAAATTCCTAACAGCTCTAAAATTAAAATATGCGACTAAAAATGAAAAAAATGTGAAAAACAAGAAAAGGAAAAAGAAGATAAAAACAGTAGTAATCAAATATATACATTTAAGATATACACATTTCCATATAGAATATGGAACATGAGTAGAAAAGGTAACATATACACATATAGAATATGGAACATGAGTAGAGAAAGTATAAAGGAGCATAGGAATGTAGTGCGTTGAGTTCAAGAGGTTACAAGGTACCATGTCAAATGATTTTCTATAGCAAATCTACTCCGATCATCAGAGGGACATGATCGGATGACTGTGACCTGTTTGTGCATTGTCAGGACTCGCAAGGGGAGCAAAGAATAGTTGACACAATGTACAATCATTCTGAGGCTCAGATCATATACAGATCACAAAGAGTGGTTTAGTTTAGTTTAGTTTAGTCGTCGGATCACCATCACTGCACGTCGAACAAATTAGTCCATAAGTGCTCCGATCTCTCCTCAGTACAAAGAGTGGTCAACAAGTGGAGCGTTCGAAGAAAAAAGGTGACTGTGATCTGCATATTGCTAGCTCCCAAATGGTCAGTTCCATTGAAATGAGTGGCTACAGAGGTCACAGACCGTTTGTGTATACATGCAGATGTTGGCGAAAATGGTCACTAAGCTTCCTGCCAGTTTCACCTATAGATGCCTTGTCACAATGTTTACAAATGATGGCATAGATTATGTTGCAAGACTCACATGTAAAACCATATATATATGTAGAGTAAAGTATCTGAACTGATGGTAGCTAGTTGATTTGATCTTCATCTTCTTCTTCAAATGCTCCATATCGACCACTTGTTAACCACTCTGTGTGATTTGTATGTGATCTGAGCCTAACAGCCATTGTATGTTGTGCCAGTTATGCACCTACAAGTAGGCCAGCACATCCGATATCTGCGATGATTTTACTTTACTAGGTAGCTTCCTAGGTTTTACATCAGTTGCCTCTTACGACATGCCTTGAAGGCTGCGGTGGTACTATTCTTTGCTTCCCATGCGAGCCCCAGCATGACACAAGCTTATCTGAAAGAGTAACTTCTGACATAGCGATAAAGCAGATTTCTTCATTGTTTAAATCATACATTATCATCTTCAAATAGCTTGTCCTTATCAGAGCTTTGCCACCCCAACAGTCCTCCAGAATTTTTCTGTCTCATAGGCCAGATGTCCTGCCTCTGCAGCCGTCATGTTCAAACCATCAGTACATCCTGAATCCATCTTTTCCGTGGTCTTCCTCTTCTTCTCTTTGCTGATATGCCTCCTTCCATGATGGTCTTCTCCAGCCCTTCGTGTCTCTTTATATGTTCAAAATACTTCAATTTTCTCTTTCTTATTTGTAGCATCAGCCAGTTTTCTTTGATTTTGAGTTCTTTCTAGATAGATCTATTTGTTCTCTTCTCTGTCCATGATATACGAAGGACTCTTCTGTAACACTTACATTCAAAAGCCCATGTGTGTTTTCCCACTGCCTTGTTAAATGTCCATGCTTCACATCCATACGTTCCCACTGGGAATATGCATGTTCTTAGTATTCTGATCTTGAAATCATACATTCCAACCATATATTCCTCAAGCATACGGTGCCCCCAAGCATGAAGACTTTCAGTAAACCAAGACTCCGTTCTTTTTCATTTATTGTTTTCTTCATTTCACATAACGAATTTTGGCTTGCACTACTGAGAAACATCCGCCAATGTCGTCACATACAATATGCCTGGTAGGCCGGTCATAAAATAAAACAAAAGTTTTGGCCAAGATTGAATATAACCTTGACCTAGTATCTCGTCCGTGTGTTGCCGGGGCTAGCAACGGAAGCAAAGAATAGTAACACTGCGACCTACAAGGCCTGTCGTAAGAGACCACTGAGGTAGGGGCATAGGGAAGCAAAGATTAGTAACACTGCGACCTACAAGGCATGTCTAGAGACCACTGAGGTAGGGGCATGGGACAAAGAATAGTAACACTGCGACCTACAAGGCATGTCGTAAGAGACCACTGAGGTAGGGGCATAGGGGAGCAAAGAATAGTAACACTGCGACCTACAAGGCATGTCGTAAGAGACGACTGAGGTAGGGGCATAGGGAAGCAAACATTAGTAACACTGCGACCTACAAGGCATGTCGTAAGAGATGACTGAGGTAGGGCATAGGGGAGCAAACATTAGTAACACTGCGACCTACAAGGCATGTCGTAAGAGACGACTGAGGTAGGGGCATAGGGAAGCAAACATTAGTAACACTGCGACCTACAAGGCATGTCGTAAGAGACGACTGAGGTAGGGGCATAGGGATGCAAAGATTAGTAACACTGCGACCTACAAGGCCTGTCGTAAGAGACGACTGAGGTAGGGGCATAGGGAAGCAAACAATAGTAACACTGCGACCTACAAGGCATGTCGTAAGAGACGACTGAGGTAGGGGCATAGGGAAGCAAACAATAGTAACACTGCGACCTACAAGGCCTGTCGTAAGAGACGACTGAGGTAGGGGCATAGGGAAGCAAACAATAGTAACACTGCGACCTACAAGGCATGTCGTAAGAGACGACTGAGGTAGGGGCATAGGAAGCAAACAATAGTAACACTGCGACCTACAAGGCCTGTCGTAAGAGACGACTGAGGTAGGGGCATAGGGAAGCAAACAATAGTAACACTGCGACCTACAAGGCCTGTCGTAAGAGACGACTGAGGTAGGGGCATAGGGAAGCAAACAATAGTAACACTGCGACCTACAAGGCCTGTCGTAAGAGACGACTGAGGTAGGGGCATAGGGAAGCAAACAATAGTAACACTGCGACCTACAAGGCCTGTCGTAAGAGACGACTGAGGTAGGGCATAGGAAGCAAACAATAGTAACACTGCGACCTACAAGGCCTGTCGTAAGAGACGACTGAGGTAGGGGCATAGGGAAGCAAACAATAGTAACACTGCGACCTACAAGGCCTGTCGTAAGAGACGACTGAGGTAGGGGCATAGGGATGCTATCCTAGTAAATAAAAAGCGTCGCAGAAATCGGATTTGATTGCTTACTTGTTGGCGCATTAGTGGCAGAGCGTACAATCACTCTTAGGCTCAGAGCACATAAAGATCACAAAGAGTGGTTTAATAAATGGTCGATATGGAGCGTTCGAAGGAGAAGACCAAGTATCTATCTAGACTTACTTGTTTGGTGTTGTCATCCTCAGGCATATCTCCCTCATCTCTCTCTCTCTCATCTCTCTCTCTATCTCTATCTCTCTCATCTATCTCTCATCTCTATCTATCTCTCTCTATCTCTCTTCTCTCTCTCTATCTCTCTTCTCTCTATCTCTCATCTCTCTCTATCTCTCTCTCATATTCCTCTATCTCTCTCTCTCTATATCTCTCTCTAATCTCTCTCTCTCTATCCTCTCTATCTTCTGACTTACTTGTTTGTTGTTGTCATCCTCTAGAGCATATCTTCCTCTCATCTATCTCTCTCTCTCTCTCTCTATCTCTCTCTCTCTATCTTTCTCTCTCTCTCTCTCTCTCTATCTATCTCTCTCTCTCTATCTCTCTCTCTATCTATCTCTCTCTCTATCTCTCTATCTATCTCTCTCTCTCTATATCTCTCTCTCTCTCTCTCTCTATCTCTATCTCTCTCTCTCTATCTCTCTCTCTATTCTCTCTCCTCTTATCTCTCTCTCTCTCTCTATCTCTCTCTCTCTCTCTGACTTACTTGTTTGTTGTTGTCATCCTCTAGAGCATATCTTCTCTCTCTCTCTCTCTCTCTCTCTCTATTGAATACAAGAAGATAAGAGAACATGTGATTACAAACAAGAAAGTGTAGATACAAATAAAACAGAAGTCAGTTATCAATCATTGTTATCATCACAAGATGGTGATTGCTATAGAGAAACGTTGTCTTGTAATCTTCTATATTCTGATATCTCTTATGTATGTGTGTCGACACAATATAAGGAAAGGGATTTTAAACTTGAAAGATTGACTTCATTGCATCAGGTGTTACCCCACATAGCTCGGTCCCTCTCCACAGAAATGGCACGCCACCTGCCGAGAGTATTGCACAAAGCACAAACTCCATAGCTCCAGCAACAATCTTAGTGGTTTCTGGAAAAGACTGTACTCGTGAGCAGAACGGCACGGTCTGGATTCGAACCCACGACATTCGACTCGCAAGGTAAAGGGCTTAACCACTTAGTCACAGAGACGTCTGGCAAGACTGCAGTCAAACTATGCAGCAATGACGAAACACGTAAAAACAAAGTATTGTAGTTTGATCAAATACAAAAGATATTGTTATTGTTCGTTTACAACTCTAGTACTTTGTTATTATGTGTTTCTCATTTGTGTGGAAACGTTACTCTGTACTTGATCTTATTGTTTGTTCATCATCATCAAGTAGCTTGTCCCTTCCGGAACTTGACTCCCATAACAACGGTCATGAAAAACTCCCTATTCTGTGCAAGTTGACCGGTGTTAGAAGCAGTCATTCTCATGTTGTCAATGACATCTTGCCCCTATCGTCTTCAATGTTGTCCTCTCAAAGTGCTTTGTCAAACACATTAATTCGTCTATCTGTACTTCGCACTTTAGTAACAATAAAAATAAAATTACAATAAGATACCGCTCGAGTGATTACCGGAGCCTAAATAATAGAACTACTGTTACCTGCCACACATGTCGTAAGAGGTTACTAAGGAGGTTTGGCTGAAATCGGATGCACATGTCCTAAACTTGTAGAAGTCTATGCGTTTAGGGGCCTACCAAACCAATGTGCAAAGTCTACACGTTCTTGGCAAAGATCAAACATATCACAAAGAGTCATTCAAATTGGTTGTAAAGAACGAACACAAAGAAGAAGAATAATAAGATAGGAAATATCTGAACGCGATTTCTCTCTCATCTACAGAGCTGAATCTGTGAATATACACAATACGTTTGGTATGTATCCAACTACGTTCTCACATGTGCCCGACTACGTTCTCTCATGTGTCCGACTACGTTCCTAATCCTTGCATTCAATTCGTGTACTGTAACCTCCATATCACTTGGATATTGCAGTCTCCCTTATTGTACTGTAAGATACAGATATTGCAGTCTCCCTTATTGTACTGTAAGATACAGATATTGCAGTCTCCCTTATTGTACTGTAAGATAGGGATATTGCAGTCTCCCTTATTGTACTGTAAGATACAGATATTGCAGTCTCCCCTTTTTGTACTGTAAGATACAGATATTGCAGTCTCCTTATTGTACTGTAAGATACAGATATTGCAGTCTCCTTATTGTACTGTAAGATACAGATATTGCAGTCTCCTTATTGTACTGTAAGATAGGGATATTGCAGTCTCCTTATTGTACTGTAAGATAGGGATATTGTAACCAAATATCACGATTACATGAAACTACACTTGAATATCCTACTGGTATACGCGTAGTTTGAACCAGGTATACCTGGCTTGTGATCGAGCTCACTAGCGTTTAAGCTACATATGCCCACATGAAGAATATAGTTCTATGAAATCAAATATAGAACATATCAAATACATATCTCTCTCTGACATAATTCCATATAGTTTCATGAAATTAAATATAGAACATATCAAATACATATCTCTCTCTACAAATTCCATATAGTTTCATGAAATTAAATATAGAACATATCAAATACATATCTCTCTCTGACATAATTCCATATAGTTTCATGAAATTAAACATAGAACCCATTATCAAATACCTAGTCCTCACTTCTCACAATCCATAGGAGTTTCATATTAAATATAGAATCATATCAAACATATCTCTCTCTCACAATTCCATATAGTTTCATGAAATTAAATATAGAACATATCAAATACATATCTCTCTCTCACAATTCCATATAGTTTCATGAAATCAAATATAGAACATATCAAATACATATCTCTCTCTGACATAATTCCATATAGTTTCATGAAATTAAATATAGAACATATCAAATACATATCTCTCTCTCACAATTCCATATAGTTTCATGAAATTAAATATAGAACATATCAAATACATATCTCTCTCTCACAATTCCATATAGTTTCATGAAATTGCCATCATGTTCAAATCATCAGTTATATCCTTCCTTTCATTCGCTTGAAATATTGTCTATATATTCAATGTTGTCTCTTGTATGAACTTAACTGTCTTGTGTAGCTCACACAGAGGTCCGTGTAGTTTTCTGTCGAATGATGTTTCGTTAGGCCAGTGAGTTTGTCTCAGTATATCATATTCGGGGCAGTCTTGAAATATGTGCTCTAGTTACATCCTGAATCCATCTTCTCCGTGGTCTTCCTCTTCTTCTATTTGCCGTTACGCCTCCTTCTATGATGGTCTTCTCCAACCCTTCGTGTCTTTTTATATGTCCAAAATATCTCAATTTTCTTTTTCTTTTTTGTAGCATCAGCCAGTCTTCTTTGATTTTGAATTCTTTCTAGATAGATCTATTTGTTCTCTTCTCTGTCCACGATATACAAAGGACTCTTCTGTAACATTTATATTCAAAAGCACGTATATGTTTTTCCACTACCGTGTTAAATGTCCATGCCTCACACCCATATGTTGCCACTGGGAATATGCATGCTCTTAGTATTTAGTATTCTGATCTTTGTTTTCTAAGTTCAGATGATCTTCTCGACTATACACATGACTACATCAAACATAATACACAATTACTACATAACATAATACATAATTACTACATCAAACATAATACACAATGACTACATCAAACATAATACACAATTACTACATCAAATATAATACACAATGATTACATCAAACATAATTACTACATCAAACATAATACACAATTACTACATCAAACATAATACACATGACTACATCAAACATAATACACAATGACTACATCAAACATAATACACAATTACTACATCAAACATAATACACAATTACTACATCAAACATAATACACAATTACTACATCAAACATAATACACATGACTACATCAAACATAATACACAATTACTACATCAAACATAACACATATGACTACATCAAACATAATCACATATACTTCATCAAACATAATACACAATGACGACTCTATAAAGAATCGTGCAACACAACATTGATATAGTTACCAAAGATTGAAGATTCTGATGTTTGATAAAGGCAGGCCGCCGGCTGCAAAGTTGACTGAATTGTTGATTAAACAATGAATATGAGGTACATACAGTACATGGGTGTGTGATATCTGGTAAGCTTGAGTCTCAACACGGTCAATTGAAATCAAGTACGTTAATACCGGACTAGAAGAGTTAGTTTGCTGAAGTAGGCAATACTGTAAAATATTCTTGTTTGACACCGATTTATTATATTCAGTTTCTCTCTTACTTTCTTCTCTGTGTGTGTGTGTGTCTATGTCTCTCATACACTTTCTATATATCTCTGTGTGTGTGTGTCTATGTCTCTCATACACTTTCTATCTATCTCTGTGTGTGTGTCTATGTTTCTCATACACTTTCTATCTATCTCTGTGTGTGTCTATGTCTCTCATACACTTTCTATCTATCTCTGTGTGTGTGTCTATGTCTCTCATACACTTTCTATCTATCTCTGTGTGTGTGTCTATGTTTCTCATACACTTTCTATCTATCTCTGTGTGTGTCTATGTCTCTCATACACTTTCTATCTATCTCTGTGTGTGTGTCTATGTCTCTCATACACTTTCTATCTATCTCTGTGTGTGTGTCTATGTCTCTCATACACTTTCTATCTATCTCTGTGTGTGTCTATGTCTCTCATACACTTTCTATCTATCTCTCTGTGTGTGTGTCTATGTCTCTCATACACTTTCTATCTATCTCTGTGTGTGTGTGTGTCTATGTCTCTCATACACTTTCTATCTATCTCTGTGTGTGTGTCTATGTCTCTCATACACTTTCTATCTATCTCTGTGTGTGTGTCTATGTTTCTCATACACTTTCTATCTATCTCTGTGTGTGTGTCTATGTCTCTCATACACTTTCTATCTATCTCTGTGTGTGTGTCTATGTCTCTCATACACTTTCTATCTATCTCTGTGTGTGTGTGTGTCTATGTCTCTCATACACTTTCTATCTATCTCTGTGTGTGTCTATGTCTCTCATACACTTTCTATCTATCTCTGTGTGTGTGTCTATGTCTCTCATACACTTTCATATCTTCTCTGTGTGTGTGTCTATGTCTCTCATACACTTTCTATCTATCTCTGTGTGTGTCTATGTCTCTCATACACTTTCTATCTCTCTCTGTGTGTGTGTCTATGTCTCTCATACACTTTCTATCTATCTCTGTGTGTGTGTCTATGTCTCTCATACACTTTCTATCTATCTCTGTGTGTGTGTCTATGTCTCTCATACACTTTTATTATCTCTGTGTGTGTGTCTATGTCTCTCATACACTTTCTATCTATCTCTGTGTGTGTGTCTATGTCTCTCATACACTTTCTATATCTCTCTCTGTGTGTGTGTCTATGTCTCTCATACACTTTCTATCTATCTCTGTGTGTGTGTCTATGTCTCTCATACACTTTCTATATCTCTCTCTGTGTGTGTGTCTATGTCTCTCATACACTTTCTATCTATCTCTGTGTGTGTGTCTATGTCTCTCATACACTTTCTATATATCTCTCTGTGTGTGTGTCTATGTCTCTCATACACTTTCTATATCTCTCTCTGTGTGTGTGTCTATGTCTCTCATACACTTTCTATCTATCTCTGTGTGTGTGTCTATGTCTCTCATACACTTTCTATTATCTTTGTGTGTGTGTGTCTATGTCTCTCATACACTTTCTCTCTCTCTTGTGTGTGTCTATGTCTCTATACACTTTCTATTATCTCTGTGTGTGTGTCTATGTCTCTCATACACTTTCTATATATCTCTGTGTGTGTGTCTATGTCTCTCATACACTTTCTATATATCTCTGTGTGTGTGTCTATGTCTCTGATACACTTTCTATCTCTCTGTGAGTGTGTGTCTATGTCTCTGATACACTTTCTATCTATCTCTGTGTGTGTGTGTGTGTCTCTCATACACTTTCTATATATCTCTGTGTGTGTGTCTATGTCTCTCATACACTTTCTATCATCGTGTGTGTGTCTATGTCTCATCAACAATTTCTATATACTCTGTGTGTGTGTTCTATAGTCTCTCTATACACTTTCTATCTATCTCTAGTGTGTGTTTTCAGTTCTCATACACTTCTATATATCTCTGTGTGTGTCTATGTCTCCATACACTTTCATATATCTCTGTGTGTGTTCTATGTTCTCTATCACTTTCTATATATCTCTTGTGTGTGTCTATGTTCTGATCACTTTCTACTCTCTGTGAGTGTGTGTGTATGTCTCTGATACACTTTCTATCTATCTGTGTGTGTGTGTCTCTCATACACTTTCTATCTATCTGTGTGTGTGTGTGTGTCTCTCATACACTTTCTATCTATCATGTGTGGTGTGTGTGTGTGTCTATGTCTCTGATACACTTTCTATCTATCTCTCTGTGAGTGTGTCTATGTCTCTCATACACTTTCTATCTATCTCTCTGTGAGTGTGTCTATGTCTCTGATACACTTTCTATCTATCTCTCTGTGTGTGTCTATGTCTCTCATACACTTTCTATCTATCTCTGTGTGTGTGTCTATGTCTCTGATACACTTTCTATCTATCTCTCTGTGAGTGTGTGTGTCTCTCATACACTTTCTATCTATCTCTGTGTGTGTGTCTATGTCTCTGATACACTTTATATCTCTCTGTGAGTGTGTGTCTATGTCTCTCATACACTTTCTATCTATCTCTCTGTGAGTGTGTGCGTCTCTAATACACTTTCTATCTATCTCTGTGTGTGTGTCTATGTCTCTGATACACTTTCTATCTCTCTGTGAGTGTGTGTGTCTATGTCTCTCATACACTTTCTATCTATCTCTCATACACTTTCTATCTATCAACGTACAATCCCTCTTAGGCTCAGATCACACAAGAGTGGTTTAATAAGTGGTCGATATGGAGCGTTGGAAGAAGAAGAAGATTTTCCACTTAGTAAACTACTACCCACTAACTTAGACCACAAGTTTCATTTTATCTTCTCCTAGTAAACATGTCTGTAGATCCCACTGAATGCAAGCAACTTCCACATAACCTTCTATTATGGAGAACTCGGTCAATCTCTTCTAAGCTGTCCAGTCCAATATTACTCGCTTCTCTTTCTGTCAAGTTTGTTTATTTGGGTTTTATTCGGAAGCTCTTAATACTTGTACATTGTTTATTTGTTGATCATTTCCGGATATCCCAAGTGTCCCTCTATCCTGTGATGTCATTGACGCTTAGGGTAGCAACAAATGCATTCTTCTCTGTTCTTGGTCATCCTCTAGCCTGTGATGTCATTGGCGCTTAGGGTAGCAACAAATGCATTCTTCTCTGTTCTTGGTCATCCTCTAGCCTGTGATGTCATTGGCGCTTAGGGTAGCAACAAATGCATTCTTCTCTGTTCTTGGTCATCCTCTAGCCTGTGATGTCATTGACGCTTAGGATAGCAACAAATGCATTCTTCTCTGTTCTTGGTCATCCTCTAGCCTGTGATGTCATTGGCGCTTAGGGTAGCAACAAATGCATTCTTCTCTGTTCTTGGTCATCCTCTAGCCTGTGATGTCATTGGCGCTTAGGGTAGCAACAAATGCATTCTTCTCTGTTCTTGGCCATCCTCTAGCCTGTGATGTCATTGACGCTTAGGGTAGCGACAAATGCATTCTTCTCTGTTCTTGGTCATCCTCTAGCCTGTGATGTCATTGACGCTTAGGATAGCAACAAATGCATTCTTCTCTGTTCTTGGTCATCCTCTAGCCTGTGATGTCATTGGCGCTTAGGGTAGCAACAAATGCATTCTTCTCTGTTCTTGGTCATCCTCTAGCCTGTGATGTCATTGACGCTTAGGGTAGCAACAAATGCATTCTTCTCTGTTCTTGGCCATCCTCTGTATTGTGTTCCAGATGTGAAAGATTGATTTCAGTTCCTGTTCTATTGTTCCCCCTCAGGTAGGGTTTGGGTCTTCCCCGTTTTCGTTCAGCCTCTGGTGCCCATCTCAGTGCAGTTTTCGTGGTATAATGAGTCTCAATGCGTATCACATGTGCGATCCATCTCTAGCGCAGCTAGTAGCACCTCTCTTTAGGCGTTCATATTCTCTTGTAACCCCTTGCCTTGCCATCCGAATGTTGTGTGTTCAAATCCGATAAGCGCAGTTCTCTTCACTATTGCATTTTCCCCCAGAGACCACTAGGGTTGTTGCCGGAGCAACGGAGTTCGTGCTTTGTGCAATACTTTTGGCAGATATGCAATTTCTGCGGAGAAGGACCGAGTTATATGGAGTAAAACCCGGTGAAATGCCTTCGAGAGAAGAAGAATAAACCAGATGAAATGAAGTCAATCCTTCGGCTTAAAAAACCCCCAGCATTTTGTTGACAATGTGAAAGCAGTTCTTGGTAAGAGATAGTATTTGACCATGACGTGCATATCCCAGTCTAACTTTCTATAAATAGACTTTAATATTCTCACTCGTCTCTCAAGTAGTAGCATCTCCCTTGTGAAACGTCACTTTTATCACAGCTCGCCTGAAAAACTGTCTCTAACAAGTGTTCCTGCCTCATCTAGGGTCATGCTCAAGTAGCAGCATATCCCTTGTGAAACGTCACTTTTATCACAGCTCGCCTGAAAAACTGTCTCTAACAAGTGTTCCTGCCTCATCTAGGGTCATGCTCAAGTAGCAGCATATCCCTTGTGAAACGTCACTTTTATCACAGCTCGCCTGAAAAACTGTCTCTAACAAGTGTTCCTGCCTCATCTAGGGTCATGCTCAAGTAGCAGCATATCCCTTGTGAAACGTCACTTTTATCACAGCTCGCCTGAAAAACTGTCTCTAACAAGTGTTCCTGCCTCATCTAGGGTCATGCTCAAGTAGTAGCATGTCCCTTGTGAAACGTCACTTTTATCACAGCTCGCCTGAAAAACTGTCTCTAGCAAGTGTTCCTGCCTCATCTAGGGTCATGCTCAAGTAGCAGCATATCCCTTGTGCAATCACTTTTATCCAGCTCGCCTGAAAAACTGTCTCTAGCAAGTGTTCCCGCCTCCTCCAGGGTCATGTTCAAAGTTTCTTTGATGTCTTGCTGTCAACTTCGTTTTGGTCGTCCCCTGCCTCGTATTCCAGGAACAATACCAGCCATTACCGTTCTCTCCAAACCACTGTGACGTTTAACGTGGCTAAACTATTTCATTTTCCGGGACATGATGTTATTTATGAGCCAATGCTCATCGATATGAGGTCTTGTAAGAAATCTTTATTTTTTTTTCTCTTCTCTGTCCAGCATGTTCTAAGAACTTTTCTGTAACACCTTGTTACGAAAGCTTCTAATTTGTTCTTTAATGTTTTTATGTTATGGTCTACAATTCACATCCATTTGTTGTCCCAGGGAAAATGCACGTTCTCAGAAGTCTTACTTTTGTTTCTTTGCTTGTGTTGTGCCATAGTTTCTTCATGCTGACTACGCATTCCTTTCTCACGCATATATATATATATATATGTGTGTGTGTTAGCGTACTAACTAGTTTTAAAAAGTAAAAAAAAAACTTTTTCATATCTCGAGGTATATTGAGTAATACAGTTTTAGGCCCGTATTTTTCATTGACTGTCGGAGAACGATGAATGATGTGATCAACATCACGCCGGCAGCCAGTACTTTTACTGATACCAAACTGAGACTGGGTAAGCGACATGAGCTTTACTTCCCAGTACTTTTACTTGCACCAAACTGAGACTGGGTAAGCGACCTGAGAGCCATTATGATGGAAAAAATATTCCACGCCCACTGTAGAATTGAACCTGGACCAAGCTCATAAGAAGCGAGTTTACTAACTAAATAATTAACTATCAATCTAACAAACAAACAAACAAGCTTACTTACTTGTTTACCAACTGACGCAAGAGCGAGCGCACAGGTAAGACATTGAGATTGTTCGATTCTGAGCGAGTTGCTAGCGCGTTTTACATTATGTTTGTACTTGTAAGGCCTGGTTTCGTCGCTAAGTTACTGAGTTGTGCTTGAAGCGACACTGTGAGCTTAATTATATTCGGAATGATGTTTGTTTGTGCCCACGGTGGTTGTATTGTGAAATGCATATTCAGAAAAATGCCACATAGCTAGTCGTCGGCGATTTAGCAGCAATTCCGGTGGAGATTGCTGTGTTATGTCGTGACGACTGTTTCCTTCGATGAGAATTGAAAATTCAAGTGACGGACGGTGGTGGTGGCATTCTGGCGGATGCCTTACGCATTTAATGTGCAAGCTACTAGCTTGTGTCGGGACGTGTTTGCTTCTCGAGTTCACATAAGGCACACGAGGGGCCTCTGTGGCTAAGCTCTTGTATTCCGAAGGTCGAGGATTCGAATCCAGACCACGCCGTTCTGTTCCCAAATGCATTTTCTCCAAAGACCCCTAGGATTGCTGCCAAAGCTACAGATTTCGTGCTTTGTGCAATACTCTCGGCAGGTGACGTGTCATTACTGCAGAGAGGGAATGGGCTATATGAAGGTAAACCCCGGTGCAATGAACTCAATCCTTCGGCTTTGGACAAAATCATTGATGAGCATTTTCAGTGGTATTTGCTGAGATATGAAGAAAGTAATTATGAGGCAACTCGTTGCCGTGAATTGGAAATGAGGCAACCCGTTGCCGTGTAGTTGGAACTGAGGCAACCCGTTGCCGTGTAGTTGGAACTGAGGCAACCCGTTGCCGTGTAGGATGTGGGAACTGAGGCAACCCGTTGCCGTGAAGTTGGAACTGTGACTACAACCAGTAGCCAGTATACTGGCTTTGCGTCATCTTAACAAATACTGTGAACCAGCACATCGGATCAGAAGGATGAATGGGTTAACTAACTAGTTGTCACGGTAATCAGTTGCCGATCAGATTTTGAGAGAGAGAGATGGGTGTCGATATTGTTACAACCCGAGAAAAAACGACCACGCATATACAAGATCGATTAAAAAATATCGAAGCTGGCGTGTTGGGCCGCTGGACGCTGCTGGATTTGTTGAGGTGAAGATCGGAGCACCTATGGACATGTCCGGAGTGCTATGATGATGATGAAAATGAAACTCGTGGCATATCCTTTTACAGGACATAGCCATCAACAACAGTAAACGTGTCGTCGATTTTCTAGGCACCATTTACACGTTCAGTAGTTTGCCATTGCTTTCTGAATGGTGAAGTCTATTTTTATCGTTCGTAAAAATCCAAGTGAACTAATGTGCTTCCAGATTTGACCGCCGCGAAGTTTGAACCAGATATGCTTGGGTTGTGATCGAGCTAGCAACCAGAATGCTTGGTTATCAGACAACCACATGATGATAGTTGTATCGGCTGAACCAGATATGCTTGGGTTGTGATCGAGGCTAGCTACCGCTTAAGCTACAGACACTCACATGATGATAGTTCTCATATAACCGATGTCACAGTAAAGTGATTAAAGTTCTAACCGCGATTCGCTGCGATAAATTTGGAGTGATGAGAATATTGGAATCTTTACAGTATTGTTATGTAGGGGATTGAAGCCTCTAATCCAAGGCACGCCCTTTCACCCTAAGGACGAGCCTTTCATTGGTTATATCAGAGCGTGTATCAGCGCCAACAAACATGAAAAATAAGAATGAAATTCTTTTGGAGAATGCAATAGTTCATTTTTTCTAATGTTTACAGTACAGCTCTCAACGAACGATCGTAAAGTATCGCACGAAGCCACGCCCACATATAGTTTACAAATAAATCAATCAGGTATCGATACAACTAGAAATGGAATGTCATGCATTGGCTTCCAGTTGGTAAACAGATCGATGTGTTCAATGCAAGAACCGACCTGTTGAACAAAAGTTCCAGTCAGGCAGGCATATACGAGGTCAGAAAGTGGATCATGGTAATGGTGTTTGCACAGTTGACACGTGTTGTGTATACGTGTAAAGCTGAACTGACTTATAGCTGATCTATTGTTAACCTTCAGCTGTAGTAGAGAGATATTTCTTCGTTCTGTCTTTCTCTGTTTAAATCAACAATTTTGTGTCAAGTAGTAACAGAATTGCATTGTGTCAAATATGGAAGTCAAATGAGATCAAAACAAACAGAAAACTGAGAATCTTTCAATCAAATGTGAAGTCAGTGCTGTTCTATAGCTCGGAAACATGGATGACAACAAAAGAAACCACCAGAAAACTACAGACCTTCATAAATAGATGTTTGCGTGGAATAGAGGAACTGAGATGGTATGATAAGATTACGAACGAGGAACTCAGAGAAATAAGTAAGCTGATACCAGTGGAGAAGGAGCTAAGGAATGGACGCTGACGATGGATAGGACATGCATTGAGAAGACCGACTGGAAGCATTGCAAGACAGGCAATGTTTTGGGACCCACAGGGAAAGAGGAGTAGGGGAAGAGAGCTAGAGGTTGATATTAAAAGAATAGGTAAAACATGGAAAGAGTTGGAAGAGAGAGGAAGAGCTGGAAGAAGTTTGTTGAAGACCTGTGCTCCGTTGGGAGTTGAAGAAGAAGTAACAGAACGATCAGACCACCATGGCTACCGTCCAAGACGAACTACAACAACATATCAATTACCAGTGTCTCTGTGGCTAAGCCCTTGCCTTGCGAGTCGAAGGTTCGAATTTGAATCGCGGCGTTCTGCTCACGAGTGCATTTTTTCCCAGAGACCCATAGGATTGTTGACGAAGCTACGGAGTTAGTGCTTTGTGCAATACTCTCGACAGGTGGTGTGTCATTTCTGCGGAGAGGGACTGATCCATATGGGGTGAAACCCGGTGTAATGAAGTCAACCTTTCTGCTTGAAATAAATCATCGAAACAAAGCAGCCAAAAAAGCAAATATGGAAATCAATGCCGAGAAGACATAATGACCATCGCAAGACTAGAACAAACAATCCTTCAAGATTACTGTAGATAAACAACATCTGAAACTAACAAGAGAATTTCAATATTTAGTCAGCATGATCTCATCCAATGGAAGAATTACAGCGGAAATACAACACAGATGTAACAAGGTAAACTAGATTATTGAACAAATATCAACAATACTGAAGAAACAAGCAGGTAACGATGGATACAATTCAAGCTGAAGAGTGCAATGTTTAAACTATAGCTTTTCTGACCAACTCTGTGCTTTCAGTGTCAGACATGGACACAGACAACACTGTCCTCTACAACTGGTTTACCAACTCCTGTTGCTTGTCTTCAGTGTCAGACATGGACACACAGACAACCGCAGCATGTTTTCTGACCAACTCTGTGTTTCATCAGTGCCGCCCTGACCTGTGACAACTGACACGACACAATCAAGAAAAGAAAATGCTTGAACTGGACAGAGATGAATGATTTTACATGGATGAATTCTCTAAAATGTCATAGCAATAAGAGGTTGAAATGAGAAACAATGAAATTTTCAGAAAAGTTGGTTATTCTACATGCTGGTGCTACAATATATCAAGAAACAACATATCAAATGGTTCAGACACGTATCAATGTTACCACAAGACAGTCTCACACAAACAACACTAGCACTCACATACAACGACAACAGACACGGAGGACGACCATGGGAACGATGGAAATCCGAGGCACTAAATTCCACCTTTTACAAAGTGCATAATGAGGCCTCAGTTGTCTCTTTTCTTCTGCAGGATGCTGAAAGTCAAACCAGGATTAGAGAATAGTTAGGTACAGACCTGAACTATAACACACTCCAGGGTGTGTCACATCATCATGAAACCGATCACTAGCAACCATCTCTACATGTGTCAAACGCTGGATGATGTCAGGACAATCCTGCTTCCTCCAAGGCCAGATAAATAGAACCAATTATATTGATTGATTTGACCATCATCAATGACGTCAATTTGAAAATGAAAGTCACCATGAACACAAACAGAGCAAATATGTCACCATGAACACAAACAGAGCAAATATGTCACCATGAACACAAACAGAGCAAATATGTCACCATGAACACAAACAGAGCAAATATGTCACCATGAACACAAACAGAGCAAATATGTCACCATGAACACAAACAGAGCAATTTCACATGCACAACTTTCCCATAGCACCAGAGCAAATGTCACATGAACACAATACAGAGCAAATATGTCACTGAAACAGAGCATATGTCACCATGAACACAAACAGACAAATATGTCACCATGAACAAACAGAGCAAAATGTCACCATGAACACAAACAGAGCAAATATGTCACCATGAACACAAACAGAGCAAATATGTCACCATGAACACAAACAGAGCAAATATGTCACCATGAACACAAACAGAGCAAATATGTCACCATGAACACAAACAGAGCAAATATGTCACCATGAACACAAACAGAGCAAATATGTCACCATGAACACAAACAGAGCAAATATGTCACCATGAACACAAACAGAGCAAATGTCACCATGAACACAAACAGAGCAAATATGTCACCATGAACACAAACAGAGCAAATATGTCACCATGAACACAAACAGAGCAAATATGTCACCATGAACACAAACAGAGCAAATATGTCACCATGAACACAAACAGAGCAAATATGTCACCATGAACACAAACAGAGCAAATGTCACCATGAACACAAACAGAGCAAATATGTCACCATGAACACAAACAGAGCAAATATGTCACCATGAACACAAACAGAGCAAATATGTCACCATGAACACAAACAGAGCAAATATGTCACCATGAACACAAACAGAGCAAATATGTCACCATGAACACAAACAGAGCAAATATGTCACCATGAACACAAACAGAGCAAATATGTCACCATGAACACAAACAGAGCAAATATGTCACCATGAACACAAACAGAGCAAATATGTCACCATGAACACAAACAGAGCAAATATGTCACCATGAACACAAACAGAGCAAATATGTCACCATGAACACAAACAGAGCAAATATGTCACCATGAACACAAACAGAGCAAATATGTCACCATGAACACAAACAGAGCAATGTTCAACACAATCTTTCTCCCAACATTATGCTACCAGTGCTAAACCTGGTCACTGACAACAAATGATAGAAGAAAACTAGTCACAACAGAGATCCTGAGTGGTTACCGGGACCGAAATTTGGGGTGTAAAGAATAGAACTACTGTTATCTGCCACACATGTCGTAAGAGGCAACTAAGGAGATTTGGCTGAAATAGGAAGCATGTGTCCTAAATGTGTAGGAGTCTATGCGTTTAGGGGCCTACCAAACCAATGTGCAACGTATACTTGTTCTTGGCAAAGATCAAACATATCACAAAGAGTGATTCAAATTGGTGGTAAAGAACGAACACAAAGAAGAAGAAAACAGAGATTAAGCAGAATGCTGGTAGTAACAAGAAGAGACAGGTTGAGAAATGAAGACATCAAGAAGAAAGTGAGTACAACATTAGTACTAAACTTCATCAAGAAACAACACATTAAAAAGATTCAGCCACATAAGTAGATTACCAACAGACAGTGCACTTCAAAGAATAATGTTACTCCAATGCAGTGGATTTTTTTTCCAATCCAGAAGCACTTGAGTTTTCAGCTCTTCGGCTCGGTGCCATGGACATTGTAACCCTTCGGTGCAAACGAACAACGTAAATCTGGAGAACCTGTGGCTTTTCTGCCAGTCCGCGGAATTGAACCCGCACTCACGCAAAAGGTGGACCTTAGATATTACAGAGGTAACAAAAGACACTTTATGAAGTGTACACAAAAGTCACTGTTTATGAAGTGTACACAAAAGTCACTGTTTATGAAGTGTACACAAAAGTCACTGTTTATGAAGTGTACACAAAAGTCTATTCTATAATACTATTCTTATCCTGACGCTGTGAGGTAAAACACATGAGACTCTCTGTGCTGTGAGGTAAAACACATGAGACTCTCTGTGCTGTGAGGTAAAACACATGAGACTCTCTGTGCTGTGAGGTAAAACACATGAGACTCTCTGTGCTGTGAGGTAAAACACATGAGACTCTCTGTGCTGTGAGGTAAAACACATGAGACTCTCTGTGCTGTGAGGTAAAACACATGAGACTCTCTGTGTTGTGAGGTAAAACACATGAGACTCTCTGTGCTGTGAGGTAATACACATGAGACTCTCTGTGCTGTGAGGTAAAACACATGAGACTCTCTGTGCTGTGAGGTAAAACATATGAGACTCTCTGTGCTGTGAGGTAAACACATGAGACCTCTGTGCTGTGAGGTAAAACACATGAGACTCTCTGTGCTGTGAGGTAAAACACATGAGACTCTCTGTGCTGTGAGGTAAAACACATGAGACTCTCTGTGCTGTGAGGTAAAACACATGACGCTCTCTGTGCTGTGAGGTAAAACACATGAGACTCTGTGCTGTGAGGTAAAACACATGACGTTCTCTGTGCTGTGAGGTAAAACACATGACGCTCTCTGTGCTGTGAGGTAAAACACATGAGACTCTCTGTGCTGTAAGGTAAAACACATGAGACTCTGTGCTGTGTAGAGGTTAGGTGCTCATCTCTCGTGTCAAAGGTACCAGGTTCGCTCCTCGTAGAGCCATCAGGATATTTTTCCAGAGATTCCGCTTTCAGTGTAGGTGAGATCGAGTTCCTAGTCCTATCGGAGACAGATGATACAATGTAGGCCCGTGTTCAATTTGAGCACATAAAAGAACCCTGGAAGTTCAGAATTGAGAAAAGCAGGTTAGAACGCTGCCGTCCGGGAAAAATTCATTAGAAAAAAATTAAAATAAAATTTCTACAAAATAGCTTCAAAATTACATCAGGGACCCTCGCAGGTGCTATGAAGTTTGTGCACTGCAGCCAAGATCTTCATGTGTGAGAAAGAGATCGGAACACACATAGTTAATCACCAGAAGTGCAATGATGATGGTCCTATCCATCAATCAATCAATCAATTTGAGGCAAAACAGGATTGAAGAAAATATTCATGCAAAAACCAGTCTTCTTCTTCTTCTTTTGTCGGGTTGTTGCCCAGTGTCGTGGTTTTCTGTTTTGTCTTGCGCTATTCTGGTGGCTTGTGTGATTGTTATCTTTGCTCTTTCACATGATTCTGCTAAGCCATCTAACCATCTTTTCCGTGGTAAAAAACCAAAAACCAGTCAGAGGTGCTATATTGGGTGCCACGACTAGCCTTGAAGAAAAGAAGAAAATATTCATGCAAAAACCAGTCAGCAAGTACTATATTGGGTGCCACGATTACCCTTGAAGAAAATATTCATGCAAAAACCAGTCAGCAAGTGCTATATTGGGTGCCACGACTACCCTTGAAGAAAAGAAGAAAATATTCATGCAAAAACCAGTCAGCAAGTGCTATATTTGGCGCCACGACTAGCCTTGAAGAAAAGAAGAAAATATTCATGCAAAAACCAGTCAGCAAGTGCTATATTGGGTGCCACGACTACCCTTGAAGAAAATATTCATGCAAAAAACCAGTCAGCAAGTGCTATATTGGGTGCCACGACTACCCTTGAAGAAAATATTCATGCAAAAACCAGTCAGCAAGTGCTATATTGGGCGCCACGACTAGCCTTGAAGAAAAGAAGAAAATATTCATGCAAAAACCAGTCAGCAAGTGCTATATTGGGTGCCACGAATAAAAAAAATCTTGTTTATGGAATGAGTTAAAGATATATTGTAAGAAATGGATTTCACATGTTTGAAATCAGAATTTATTCATTGGATACAACATTACAACAAAATAACATATATATAATATACTTGAAATCAACATAACAGTTGACACTTGTTGTTACTTGTGTCATTGAACCAGATTTCCTTGATTCATTCATTGATTGATATGACCATCATCATTGCACTTCTGTGAGTAACCATATGTGCTCCCATCTCTTTCTTACATAGGAAGATTGCAGCTGCAGTGCACAAACTCTGTTGCACCGGCGAGAGTCCTCGATGTCATTTTGAAGATGGTGAAGATATTTTTGTAGAAATTTTAATTTTTAATGCATTTTGCCCGGGCAGTGGCTTTCCAGCCTGCTCTTCTCGATTTTGAACTGCCAAGGGTTCTTTTACATGCTCAAATTGAACAGGGGCCAACGTATTGTCGGCTGCCTCCAATAGGAGTAGGAACTGGATCTCACCTACACTGAGATCATGGATCTCTGGAAAATATCCAGATGTCTCCATGAGGGAGCGAACCTGGTACCTTTGTCACGAGAAGTGAGGATTTTCTTCTCTATATATAGGTTAGATTTGTGTTTACAAAGTGTTCAACTCACAGAATCTTGATGTTGTGTTTAACTTCTGTTATTTAACCTCATCTATCTGTTAGATTTGTGTTTACAAAGTGTCCAACTCACAGAATCTTGATGTTGTGTTTAACCTCTGTCGCTTAACCGTTTCTCATCTGTTAGATTTGTGTTTACAAAGTGTTCCAACTCACAGAATCTTGTTTGTTGTGTTTAACTCGTGTTTAACCTATCTATCTGTTAGATTTGTGTTTATAAAGTGTCCAACTCACAAAAATCTTGATGTGTTTAACTCTGTCGTTTAACCGTTGTCTATCTGTTAGATTTGTGTTTACAAAGTGTTAAACTCACAGAATCTTAATGTTGTGTTTAACCTCTGTTATTTAACCTCATCTATCTGTTAGATTTGTGTTTACAAAGTGTCCAACTCACAGAATCTTGTGTTTTTAACTTCTGTCGTTTAACCGTTGTCTATCTGTTAGATTGATGTTTACAAAGTGTTTAACTCACAGAATCTTGATTTGTGTTTAACCTCTGTTATTTAACCTCCATCTGTTTTACAAAGTGTCCAACTCACAGAATCTCTGCTGCTTTGTCCCATCTGAAGTTGAACGTTTGTCTTCTGTTAGATTATTGATAACAGAAAGTTTAACTCACAGAACTGATTTTGTTTACTCTCTGTTTTTTAGACCTTTTGGTCATCAATTTAATATCTGTTTACGAAGTGTTCAACTCACATAATCTTGTTGTTGTGTTTAACTTCTGTCGTTTAACCGTTGTCTATCTGTTAGATTGATGTTTACAAAGTGTTTAACTCACATAATCTTGTTGTGTTTAACCTCTGTTGTTTAACCGTTGTCCATCTGTTTACAAAGTGTCCAACTCACAGAATCCTACTGCCTCGCTTCATGATCCCATCTGAAGTTGAAAAGAATTCTTTCGGATTATTGATAACAGAAGACCGTTTTCTATCAGTTCCCGAACTCATTTCTTTTGCTGCTGGCTCCTGCTTTTCATTCGGACCTTTTTTGGTCATCAATTTAAAAATATGTTTATCAACGCTCGATCCAAACTTTTTAATTCTGTTTCTCTTCTTGCGAAATTCAAAAATTAAACCTTGATTCTCATCCGGATGCCAGAAGCTGTTACGCTTGTCTTTTGGTTTACGGGAATCGTATCTACGTTTCTGAACGTCTATGGAAGTACTTCTGTCTACAGTGTCAGTAACCTGGGTCAGGGAGTTTGAGAACACTTCATCAATAAATGCCACATGTTTCTCTATACTTCTGTTGGTCTCTTTTCTTAATGCAGATCTTCTCTCTTCACTCTCTGCCTTGATAAGTATCCCTTGCTCGTTGCATTCGCTGGTTCGTGAGGCACGAGTCTGCCGGGCATACATCAGGTTCTGGATGTCATTGTTACGTAACTGAACGTGTTTGTTGACTGCAGGAAATTCAAGTTGTACAACAATGTTACAATTATAACAATCTAAGTTGTACAACAATGTTACAATTATAACAATCTAAGTTATACAACAATGTTACAATTATAACAATCTAAGTTATACAACAATGTTACAATTATAACAATCTAAGTTATACAACAATGTTACAATTATAACAATCTAAGTTGTACAACAATGTTACAATTATAACAATCTAAGTTATACAACAATGTTACAATTATAACAATCTAAGTTGTACAACAATGTTACAATTATAACAATCTAAGTTGTACAACAATGTTACAATTATAACAATCTAAGTTGTACAACAATGTTACAATTATAACAATCTAAGTTGTACAACAATGTTACAATTATAACAATCTAAGTTGTACAACAATGTTACAATTATAACAATCTAAGTTGTACAACAATGTTACAATTGTAACAATCTAAGTTATACAACAATGTTACAATTATAACAATCTAAGTTGTACAACAATGTTACAATTATAACAATCTAAGTTATACAACAATGTTACAATTATAACAATCTAAGTTATACAACAATGTTACAATTATAACAATCATAAGTTAGTACAATCTACAAGTTATGTATCAATCTATCAAGTTATGTATCAATCTATCAAGTTATGTATCAATCTATCAAGTAATGTATCAATCTACCAAGTTATGTATCAATCTACCAAGTTATGTATCAATCTATCAAGTTATGTATCAATCTATCAAGTTATGTATCAATCTACCAAGTTATGTATCAATCTACCAAGTTATGTATCAATCTACCAAGTTATGTATCAATCTATCAAGTTATGTATCAATCTATCAAGTTATGTATCAATCTACCAAGTTATGTATCAATCTATCAAGTTATGTATCAATCTACCAATCTATCAAGTTATGTATCAATCTACCAAGTTATGTATCAATCTATCAAGTTATGTATCAATCTACCAATCTACAAAGTTATTATCAATCTACAAGTTATTATCAATCTACCAAGTTATGTATCAATCTACTCAAAGTTATTATAATCTATCATAATCTACCAAGTTATGTATCAAGTTATGTATCAATCTACCAAGTTATGTACCAATCTATCAAGTTACATTTCAATCTGCCCGTATATTGCAGAGGCTCACAATGGTAGCCAAGAATAGTAACACTGCAACCTATAAGGCATGTTGTAATAGACAACTGAGTTAGGGGTCTAGGGGAGGAGCTAGACTAGTCAATAAAAAGTATTGCACAAATCAGATGTTCTGTCCTACCTTTAGGCACAGAACTGGCACAATGTACAATCTCTCTAAGGCACAGAACTGGCACAATGTACAATCGCTCTAAGGCACAGAACTGGCACAATGTACAATCTCTCTAAGGCACAGAACTGGCACAATGTACAATCTCTCTAAGGCACAGAACTGGCACAATGTACAATCTCTCTAAGGCACAGAACTGGCACAATGTACAATCTCTCTAAGGCACAGAACTGGCACAATGTACAATCTCTCTAAGGCACAGAACTGGCACAATGTACAATCTCTCTAAGGCACAGAACTGGCACAATGTACAATCTCTCTAAGGCACAGAACTGGCACAATGTACAATCTCTCTAAGGCACAGAACTGGCACAATGTACAATCTCTCTAAGGCACAGAACTGGCACAATGTACAATCTCTCTAAGGCACAGAACTGGCACAATGTACAATCTCTCTAAGGCACAGAACTGGCACAATGTACAATCTCTAAGGCACAAAACTGCCATGTACAATCACTCTAAGGCACAGAACTGGCATCAATGTACAAGTCGTCTAAGGCACAGAACTGCACAATTAGCAATCACTCTAAGGCACAGAACTGGCACAATGTAAATCTTCTAAGGCACAGAACTGGCACAATGTACAATCGCTCTAAGGCACAGAACTGGCACAATGTACAATCTCTCTAAGGCACAGAACTGGCACAATGTACAATCACTCTAAGGCACAGAACTGGCACAATGTACAATCACTCTAAGGCACAGAACTGGCACAATGTACAATCACTCTAAGGCACAGAACTGGCACAATGTACAATCACTCTAAGGCACAGAACTGGCACAATGTACAATCTCTCTAAGGCACAGAACTGGCACAATGTACAATCGCTCTAAGGCACAGAACTGGCACAATGTACAATCTCTCTAAGGCACAGAACTGGCACAATGTACAATCGCTCTAAGGCACAGAACTGGCACAATGTACAATCGCTCTAAGGCACAGAACTGGCACAATGTACAATCGCTCTAAGGCACAGAACTGGCACAATGTACAATCGCTCTAAGGCACAGAACTGGCACAATGTACAATCGCTCTAAGGTACAGAACTGGCACAATGTACAATCGCTCTAAGGCACAGATCTGCCTGTGTGTTGCTGGGGCTTGCAAGGGGAGCAGAGAATATTAATACTGCAACCGACAAGGCAAGTCGTATGAGGTGACTGAGGTAGGAACCTAGGCAAGCTACCCTAGTCAATAAAAAGCGCAGGAGAAATCAGATGGGCTGGCCTACTTGTAGGCGCATAATTTGGCTACACGAACAATCATTCTTAGGCTCAGATTACATACAAATCACAAAGAGTGATTAACATGTGGTCGATATGGAGCGTTTGAAGAAGAAGAATGTACTAATCTACATGATTTAGGTTTA
This sequence comes from Arion vulgaris, assembly GCA_020796225.1. Lineage (NCBI taxonomy): Eukaryota > Metazoa > Mollusca > Gastropoda > Stylommatophora > Arionidae > Arion > Arion vulgaris. The sequence goes on along the minus strand of CM036777.1, from coordinate 22,914,513 downwards.
ACTTGGGGCTTTTTTTCCCCTCTGCTAATTTATCTGTTATGAATTTAGGTGTAGTCATAGTGCTTAATATGATAACTCATTTTTGCAGGAAGGCTTGTTTTCCTTATCACCAGTGTTCCTTGTCCTTCCTTCCGTTCGCTTGAAATATTGTCCAGCAAGCCAACAACATTACATACCAGCTTACCCCAATTTTGAAACACCCAGCTATTCCAGTAGTGACTAAAAGACAGATTATAAATTCAATCTTTCTACCAACACTGTGCTACCAGAGCCAAACATGGGCACTGACAAAAGAACAAGAAAGGAAAATTACCACATGCGAAATGAGATGCCTGAGGAAAGCAGTAAATAAAACAAGAAGAGACCATATAAGAAATGAGGAAATTAGAAGAACAGTCGAACAACACCTGCTATTAGATTTATTGAAAAACAGAGACTCAAATGGTTTGGCCACTTGGTCAGAATGAACCCGAATACACCAGTTGCAAGAGCGTACAACCTGAAAATGGAATCATCAAGAGGAAGGGGCAGACGAAGAAAAAGATGGGTTGATGGAGTTACAGACATCTTAAAACTCCACAATACCACACCATATCAAGCGACCGAGCGTGCATTATCTCGAAAACCGATCATCAGTTAAACCTGCTACGCCTAGCGGCAAAAAAGCAGAGAAGGACAAAAGAAAGAAAGAAGAAGATTCAACGTTGTCTTTTATATTCTTTCTTTCCTTCATTCGCTTGAAATATTGTCTATATATTCAATGTTGTCTCTTGTATCCTTCCTTCCTTTTGTTCACTTGAAATATTGTCTATATATTCAATGTTGTCTCTTGCATAAACTTCACTGTCTTTTGTAGCTCACACAGAGGTCTGTGTAGTTTTATGTTGAGTGCTGTTTCCTTAGGCCAGTGAGTTTGCCTCAGTATATCATATTTGGGGCAATCGTGTCGCATTTGCTCTGCAGTCTGATGTACATGTCCATATGGCTGAACTGCTAAACACTAACATTTCTACGGTATGTTACCACTATCGCAGTGTGTTATTAACTTTGCTGCCCGTTGATCCCCTGTGACATCTAGAATACATTTCCAACAGAACATTTTCTGTGTTGTCAAATTACATATAAATATATTAATATCATTTGAACAACACATCGCTTGTACATATAAATATATTAATATCATTTGAACAACACATCGCTTGTACATATAAATATATTAATATCATTTGAAACACATCGCTGTGTCTGTGACTTCTAGAATACATTCCAACAGAACATTTTCTGTGTTGTCAAATTACATATAAATATATTAATATCATTTGAACAACACATCGCTTGTGTCTGTGACTTCTAGAATACATTTCCAACAGAACATTTTCTGTGTTGTCAAATTACATATAAATATATTAATATCATTTGAACAACACATCGCTTGTGTAGTGCCAGGTCCCACAAGGGAAGCAAAGATTAGTAACATTGCCACCTACAAGCCATATCGTAAGAGACGACTGAGGTAGGGGCCTAGGGAAGCTACTCTAGTAAATAAAAGTGTTGCAGAAATCGGATGTTCTGGCCTACTTGTAGGCGCATAAATGGCACAACGTACAATCGCTCTTAAGCTCAGATCACTTACAAATCACACAGAGTGATTAACAAGTGGTCGATATGGAGCGACCAAAGAAGAAAAACAACAGCATATACTGGCATTATGACTGAAATTATGTTGCGACACTTTCATCCCAAAGAGGTTGTCAGGCATAGATATCTTTCTTGATCTGGGGCCCCTGGTATTTCCAGGCAGATATGCAGAGATGAATAAACTAAACTCTAAGGACAATATAAATCTACTACAACGAAAAGATCAATGCACTATCTTCCAGTTAAGAACAGGACATGTTGGACTGAATTACAAACTACACAATAAATCCCACACACCTACCACACTGTAGAAAGTGCAGTCATTCATGTGAAACAGTACATTATATCTTGCTTGAATGCCCTGGACTACATAAAGCTAGACAAGAACTCCTCCCACCACACCCATCTGTTCATAATACCCTTTACACTAGTCTTCCACAATTACAGAACACATACAGGTTCTACAATTTGACATTGGCTGCCCAAAAGTGAAAACTCGCAGCCCTGGTTAGAAGAAGAACAACAACATATACAAAAAAGTGGGCGTCTGTAGCTTAAGCGGTAGTGAGCTCGATCATAACCAAACTCTGGTAAAACTCCAATCTGGTTCAAACTCCACCGCAGGCAGGTTGAGGCAAATTGTTTCTGTGGATTTTACTGAACGGTAAAAATAGACCTCACCTTTCACAAAGCAATGGCAAACTACTGAACCTATAAGTGATGCCTAGAAAATTAACAACACGTTTACCATGGTTGACAGCGACATCCTGTAAAGGGTATGCCGCAATGTTTATTTTCACACAAAGAAAGATTCTACTCACGATGGCAGCGGAACATGAACATACCAATATCATTTGAATAACATATACAAAGAAAGATTAGTATTTAATATCCGTTCATTGCAAGCGATGATGACAACAGCCTCAGATGTGTACTGCTGTACCTCTCTGTTGCTGTTGTGTGCGGAGCTGACTATTGAGTCCAATCCTCAAACACAATCCCCTACCACAGGTGGGCATACATGAACATGATGTGGGTGTTGTGTGTTCTGTCTTTTTGCACAGCGCGCTTTCTCTAGTACTTATGGTGCTAGCGGAACACGAACATATTAATATAATTTGAACAACATATTCAATCAAACAGTTGCGACTCTACCAAAATGGGAAGAAGGATCCCAACAGATGGTAGCATGGCTAACTACCGTAACATTGTCATTACTCTAGGAAGAGAATGAGAGATTGAGGCAACATGAAGGCTGATCTCGCAGTTAAGCAGCTGATAGAAGAGAATGTAGAGATTGAGGCAACATGAAGGCTGATCTAGCAGTTAAGCAGCTGATAGAAGAGAATGTAAGGGATGATGATGTTGTTATATATACCAATGGGTCGGTTCAACGTGGTGAGAAATCCGGCTGGGGTTTCTTGGCTAATGGGCATGGTAGGGTTGCGGCAGAGCGAAGTGGGGCATACAGGACAACTACTTCTAGTATGAGGATGGAGGTTGAGGCCGTTACTTCTGCCCTCCATTGGATTTCTGGGACTTTATTTACTGGGGCAGTTGTTGTATCTGACTCTCAGTCGATGCTTCACAAGATCCAGAAGGGCAGGTTTCGGTATGAGTGGATGTCGTCTATAGAAGTTTCTAACCTCCAGCGGCTTACGTGCATATACTGTCCTGGGCATGCGGGTGTTTACTGTAATGAGAGAGCGGACATGCTTGCATCAACAGCATCGATTGTTGGGGAGTTGAAGATGGATAAGGGGATATTCTTCGGTCTCTTCGCGAGTCTCTGTTGGATGAGGACACTAAAATAGATGATGAATCGATCCGGCGATTTAAGCAGTTTGGAGTTACCCGTTGTACAAGTAGAACTGGATGCCTGATGGGCAGAGTGAGGAGTGTGTTTAATCAGCAAGACACAGGAACAATCAGAATGCATACTCTTCAATGTCTGTTGGGGAAACTACTGAGCACCTATGGGCCTGCATGGAGTGCAATGACGTCAGTTTAGTAACCAATAAACAACACAAACAAGGAATAGTACTTACGGTGCCAGCGGAACATGACCAGTGATAAACTAAATATGAATGTTCCAAATAGGCTGAAAAATAATCCTACGTATAGAACTTGAATGTAAATGTTGGACATCACTGTGTATTATAGGAGAGAAGGCATTGTTAACAAATGTTGGACATCACTGTGTATTATAGGAGAGAAGATATTGTTAACAAATGTTGGACAGGACTGTGTATTATAGGAGAGAAGGCATTGTTAACAAATGTTGGACAGGACTGTGTATTATAGGAGAGAAGGCATTGTTAACAAATGTTGGACATCACTGTGTATTATAGGAGAGAAGATATTGTTAACAAATGTTGGACAGGACTGTGTATTATAGGAGAGAAGGCATTGTTAACAAATGTTGGACAGGACTGTGTATTATAGGAGAGAAGGCATTGTTAACAAATGTTGGATATCACTGTGTATTATAGGAGAGAAGGCATTGTTAACAAATGTTGGATATCACTGTGTATTATAGGAGAGAAGGCAGTATTAACAAATGTAGGACATCACTGTGTATTATAGGAGAGAAGGCATTGTTAACAAATGTTGGATATCACTGTGTATTATAGGAGAGAAGACATTATTAAAAAAATGTTGGACAAGACTGTGTATTATAGGAGAGAAGGCATTAGTAACAAATGTTGGATATCGCTGTGTATTATAGGAGAGAAGGCACTGTTAACAAATGTTGGATATCACTGTGTATTATAGGAGAGAAGGCATTGTTAACAAATGGATATCACTGTGTATTATAGGAGAGAAGACATTATTAAAAAAATGTTGGACAAGACTGTGTATTATAGGAGAGAAGGCTATGTTAACAAATGTTGGATATCACTGTGTATTATAGAGAAGGCATTGTTAACAAATGTTGGATATCCCTGTGTATTATAGAGAGAGCATTATTAAAATGTTGACAAGACTGTGATATAGGAAGGCATTATTAAAAATGTTGGGCAAGACTGTGTATTATAGGGGAGAAGGCATTGTTAACAAATGTTGGATATCACTGTGTATTATAGGAGAGAAGGCATATTAACAAATGTAGGACATCACTGTGTATTATAGAGAGGCATTGTTAACAAATGTTGATATCACTGTGTATTATAGGAGAGAAGACATTATTAAAAAAATGTTGGACAAGACTGTGTATTATAGGAGAGAAGGCATTAGTAACAAATGTTGGATATCGCTGTGTATTATAGGAGAGAAGGCACTGTTAACAAATTTGGATATCACTTGTATTATAGGAAAAGGCATTTTTAACAAATGGATATCACTGTGTATTATAGGAGAGAAGACATTATTAAAAAAATGTTGGACAAGACTGTGTATTATAGGAGAGAAGGCTATGTTAACAAATGTTGATAACTGTGTATTATAGAAGGCATTGTTAACAAATGTTGGATATCTGTGTATTATAGAACATTATTAAAATGTTGGAAAGACTGTATTATAAAAGGGAAAGGGATTATTAAAATGTTGAAAACTTTTTATAGGAGAAGGCATGTTAACAAATGTTGATATCATGTGATTATACGAGAGACATTATTAAAAAATGTTGACAAGACTGTATTATAGGAGAGAAGGCATTAAAAAAATGTTGGACAAGACTTGTATTATGAGAGAAGGCATAAAAATGTGATATTATACTAAGGAGAGATAGACCTAATGGACTATTGTTATGCAGTGAATGACCAAGATAAACAAACTGAGAGACTTACTGAGGAGATCGGAGCACTAATGGACTAATTGGTTCGATGTGCAGTGATGATGACCCGAAGACTAAACAAAACTGAGAGACTTACTGACCAGATCGGAGCACTTATGGACTAATTGGTTCGATGTGCAGTAATGATGATCTGATGACTAAATTAAACTTACTTTCCAAATATGTATGTAATCCGGTGACATTGTATGTGATACGTAAAGTCCCTGGTTTGTCACCAATAATATCTACCTCACAAGAGAATGTACACCATAGACCTGTGAGAGACCAAACAAGTTCAAATATTAAGATATTGTCCAAAATCTCAACTAATTCTTCTGTTATTGTTAACTTGAACTTTCTGTTGTAAAATTCGAGAGATTATTGGTGGTACAGCACATACTTCCTACTCGGATGAATCCGGATTCGGGGTCAAAGGCTCATGAGGTTATGGTGGTAACATGAGCCAGGGTTAGCAAGGGGGCGTGCTAATCAAGACTCTGCCCCAACCTCCACCTGTGACCCTGGAAACAGACTCTGGTTCCGGTCTGGCTAAGAGGGGCAGGGATCGGGAGAACTACTGGTAGTGGTAGCAGTGCAAGTACGGAAATGCAAAACAGATCCATACTAACAAAATGCACAGATCTCCTGACCGATGTCCAACAAGATATTGCCCAAGTTCCTAAACGTAACGAAACAGCAACGAAAAGTCTCTGACATGGATGAGAGGTGCATCCAGTGACGAAACGTGTGCCCACGAAGGGCGAAGCTCGAAGCCCTGAGGAGGGGACAAACATTGCCAGCCCGTCGGCAAGAATAAATAAAACAGGACCGTAATGAATAAAAGTCTACCCTCGTGTCGGCAGAGAAGATTGCAGCAGACCTCCGCATCGGTGGCCTAGTGCAGATACATGCACTGGGCAAGGTTTGCCGAGCGCAAAAGAACAAGTTGCGTTTTAGTGCATAACGAAACTACCCGCCTTGGGAAAACCGTGCAAGGTACTGTGCGACTAAAATTAACATCCCCGGAAGAACTGAGGTTGGTGATACCGAAAGGAACTGCCAGCCGTGGGGCAACCGGGCAAGGTTCGATTGCAGTCGTAACTAACATCCCCGGAATAACTGGAGCGGGTGATGGTGGCGGCGCAAAATCCTCAGTTGCGTTGATAGCGCCGACTGAAACGACCCTCTACATTGCTTGTACTGGGCCCCATGCCGGTGCCTTTCGAGGTTAATTGCAAATTGCCACGCACACGCGCTCTAGAACAGGCTGAGAATGTTCCTTCTCCGAACAATCTCAAAAATGTATGGTAAAGCAAGGCCGACAATGTACGGATCAGACAGGAAGTCCGGGTCCTGAACATTGGCGAAGGCCGATACTTTACACGGTGTTTTAAACGAGTAAGACGCCGTCCGAGGACAAGCTGACAAGCCCGAGAAATATTTCTCAGTCAGAAAGGGTAAAACAACGTAACTCACTGTCCTGGCGTAGATCACAAAGCCCAAATATACGCGAAGCTGATCATAAAGGCGTAGATCCGAAAGGATCGTACCTAGGGAAGTTCACCCTAGTAAATCAAAAGCTGGCTGAAACCGGACGGGCGGGCCTAGTCACCATGGGCGCATAATCGTCCCGACGTAGATCACTACGTTCTTGCCAGTGGACTAATTATACATCACAATAAGAATGACCAAAATTGGCCGTGAAGAACGATCGCAGAAGAAGAAGAATCCGGATTCTAAATCCTCATCTGGAGTGGAATTTATTTATGAACGTAACAGCTCTCAAATGAACCCAGCCTCAATTTATTGATTGGACTTTGGTGAGTAACCATGTGTGCTCCGGTCCCTTTCTTTCACAAGATCTCAACGGCAGTGCACAAACTCTGTAGCACGGCGAGGGCCCCAAACTTAATTTAAAAGATGGTGAAAATATTTTCTAGCAATTTTATTTTTCAATCTTTGTAATGAATTTTCTCAGGGCAGGGACATTACAGCCTACTTTTCTCAATTTTGAACTGTCAGGGGTCTCCGAAAATTAATCCTGATAGTTTAATGAGGAAGCGACCGAGTACCTTTGTAATGAGAGACGAGCACCTAACATATGATTGTACGTGATTTAGACCGATCTAGATATGCTCTAGTACATAGGTTCCCAAAGGGGCGGTATTTGGCCCCTAGTGGGCGTCAAAGCCTTCTAGGGGGGCAATAGTAGGTTCAGAAGCATTTGGGGGGCGTTCAGGCGATCTTGGTGTCATGGCTCCTTATAGAAAAAATCAATAATATATATTTAAAAATAAATTATTTTGCGATTGAATAACTGTTTCAAGATGAAGCACATATTGACCACTACTTTTTAAATACTTTAACGGCATAAGAAGTCATGTATTATTAGTTGCTATTTACATCTAAAATATCAAACTGATTGTACGCAGAAAAATGTTTTAAAGGGGGATGGGGTTTACCAAATTGATGTCTTGCAAAGTAGGTGGTGACCTGAAACAGTTTGCAAACCTATGCCCTAGAATAACAAATTGATGTCTTGCAAAGTAGGTGGTGACCTGAAACAGTTTGCAAACCTATGCCCTAGAATAACAAATTGATGTCTTGCAAAGTAGGTGGTGACCTGAAACAGTTTGCAAACCTATGCCCTAGAATAACAAATTGATGTCTTGCAAAGTAGGTGGTGACCTGAAACAGTTTGCAAACCTATGCCCTAGAATAACAAATTGATGTCTTGCAAAGTAGGTGGTGACCTGAAACAGTTTGCAAACCTATGCCCTAGAATAACAAATTGATGTCTTGCAAAGTAGGTGGTGACCTGAAAAAGTTTGCAAACCTATGCCCTAGAATAACAAATTGATGTCTTGCAAAGTAGGTGGTGACCTGAAAAAGTTTGCAAACCTATGCCCTAGAATAACTGAAACCGATTGCTAGTTGGGAAAAACCCTGTATTTTACCTAGCCTCAATTTGCTATCAGATGTTTATGTTGATCTACTTTCCTGTGCATGCTGGTGTTTGCTACAATGAAAAAGTGAACAGGATTGCATCAATACCATTGATCATCGGAGAGTTGATGATGGATATGGGGGATGTTCTTCGGTTTCTTTTGATGACCGTCTATTCAATGAGGACACTAAAATTTATGTTCAATCTGCCTGTGTGTTGTCAAGGTTTGCAAGGGGAGCAAAGAATAGTACCACTGCAACCTACAAGGCATGTCGTAAGAGACTACTGAGGTACGGGCCTAGGGAAGTTACCCTAGTAAATATAAAGCGTTGCAGAAATAGGATGTGCTGGCCTACTTGTAGGCGCATAATGGGCACAACGTACAATCGCTCTTAGGCTCAGATCACATACAGAGAGGTTTAACAAGTGGTGGATTTGAAGCATTCAATGAAGAAGATGTTGAATCTATCCAGATACTTCAGGAGTTTGGGGAGTAATTTGTAGCACAAGTAGAACTGGGTGTGTTTAACCAGCCAGCTACGGGGCCATCAGTATGCATACCCTTCGACATGTGTTGGGGAAGACTGAGCACCTATGGGTCTGCTCAGAGTGCAGTGACATCAGTTTAGTAACCAATAACCAATCAAGATATCCCTGATCTCAGTGTAGGTGAGATCTAGTTCCTAGTCCTATCAGAGATGGATGATAAAATGTAGGTCCTGTGTTCCATTTGAGCACATAAAAGAACCCTTGACAGCTCAAAATCAAGAAGAACAGGCTGGAATGCTGCTGACCGGACAAAAATTGTTTGAAAAGATTACAAATAAAATTCCTACTAAATATCTTCACCATCTTCTAAATGACATCGGTACCTCGGTGGTGCTACAGAGTTTGTGCACTGCAGCTGAGATCTTCCTGTGTAAGAAAGAGATCAGAGCATATATGGTTACTCAGTGAAGTGCAATGATGATGGTTCTATCAATCAATCCATCGTGTACAAAACACTAACTCATTAGCTTCAGTTAATTAACAATCCTAGGGATTTGTGGTCAAAATGCACTCAGGAACTGAAAAACACATTCCAGATTGGACCCACTTCTTCTTCTTCTTCGAACGCTCCATATTGACCACTTGTTAAACAACTCTTTGTGAATTGTATGTGATCCAAGCCTAAGTGCGATTGTAGGTTGTGTCAGTTATGTGCCTACAAGTAGGCCAGCACATTCAATTTATGTGACACTTTTATTTACTAGGTAGCTTCCTAGGCCCCTACATCAGTAACCTCTGCCTTTTAGGCCACAGTGTTACTATTCTTTGCTCCCCTTGTAGCCCCAGCAACATGTGGGTGATTAGATTGGTTCAACAATGTAGAATATGAAAGAAGAATTCAGGCCTTTGAATATAAGTGTTACAGACAGTGTTACAGATTGGCTACAACAACGCATGGCACATATCATCTCGCTGAAAACTGCATGAATCCATGACGTTGAATACACAGCAATGACCTTCTGATGCACAACGACAGTTGAGTTCAAAAAAGATTCAATTTTCAATATTCTGTTTGAGTTATATTTTAATTTATCATTTCATGTTCTTTATAGTTACTTTTATTCATAGGAACGTTCGTATTTTTACAGTTGGTTATTTTTTACCATTTAGTTTGTTCTCCTACATCTAGCAAGAAAATGAACAAAATACGGCATTCTATTATTTTGTGATTTATACGTTTTCACCAATTATAATGTTACATGCTTTTTGTTTTCAGGTTTACATTGCTGTCTAATTTGTATTATATGTAATGAGCTCCAGCCGGTGCTATGGGGTCCGTGCACCGTTGACTGGTCCTCCAGCAGATCAGACAAGAAAATATACATACAAAAGAAGAGGTGAGAGAAGAGAAATGGACGTAAGAGACGAGCTGGACAGAGACGGTTTAGAAGAAAGACATCGACTTGTTCTGAAATATCTACGCATTGGCTACTGGAATTATCAAAGTGCAAAACAGAGAGGACCAATTCTACAGAAGCTAGTCTATGACTTCGACATTTTCATGATTCAGGAAACCAACTTGCAGCAGGATAAAGCCCTTGAGTGTCCAGGATTCAAATGTTATTTCACTCCCAGTGAACCTGGAGTAGGACGAGGTCAGGCTATCTATGTGAAACATGGCCTTCCCCACAACTGCCTTGACACACATGACTTCTTACCCGAGGGTGTGGAATTACAAGGAATTCAATTAACAATTCGTGATCAGGTATGGCGAATCTATAATGTGTACGCCCATGTGGACAAACTCCACATTGCAGATAACTGGGATTTCCTTGAGAAGCTCTCAGATGTACCACGCACAAAGTTTCTTATAGCAGGGAATTTCAATGCACGATCAAAGGAGTGGGGCAACGCTACCGAGAATAGACAGGGCATCGCTTTGAGTTCTGCTCTACTAAACTCTGACTTGACGATATTGAATGACGGCCGCCCAACTCGGTTAGCTTCTAGACCTGAGGACACTGATGGTGTCATTGATCTGGCACTGATCTCCACAACTGATGCTACTTTTGCTCGATGGAATGTTCTTGGGGCTCAAGATAGTGATCATCTCCCTGCGTTGTTCTTCTTAATAAGGCCAATAATTTGCGACACAGAAGACCCAAATCTGTCTTTCAGTACATGCCACTCTGATAACGAAAACCCATTACATATACTGCAGCAGACTGCCAGAAAGAAGACTGCTAGGACTCCTTTCCTGCAACCACCTTGGTGGAATGAAAATGTTGAAAAGCATGGCTGGCAAAAGAGGCTGCTACAAAGTCATGGCAGAGAGCCCGAAAGAAGCGACCTAGAAATATGTGTGATGTGGCTGAAAAGACTGCTATTCGCCACACTGGGGATTTCAAAGTATTGGCTAGTGAGGCAAAGAGTGGGTTATGGGAGACTTTCATAACGCAAGTCTGTGGCGACAAGTCCCTATATCAATTCTGGCAGTTTCATCGCAAAATGAACAGGAGGAATACCAGCCAGTCTTTTCCTACTTTACGTGACTCGTCAGGATCCGTCTTAACAACAGATGCAGAAAAGGGGCAGGGGTTCCTTCATCGTTTCATGGAACAAACAGAAAAAGGTGATAAAACTGACCGCCATAATATCATAAGTGCTCTTCGTGATATTACTAGCTCTGGAGAACCTTACATTGACTTAATAACAAAGGAGGATGTTGTTAATGCACTCAAGGCAAGCCACAGCACCGCTCCAGGGTCTGATGGTGTCCAATATCATCACATCAAACAGCTGGACGAGACTGTTATTAATGCAGTTGTGATGGATTTTAACAAAAGTGTACAGAATGCTGTGGTACCGAGGATTGGCTTCATAGTTATTTACAACCGCTCCACAAACATGGGAAGGATCCTAAACTGCTCAGCAGCTACCACATACTCACCTTGCAAAATGTATATGGCAAATTACTAGAGAAGATAGTGGCTAGAAAGGTAATGTGTCACTTAGAGAATGACACATCCTCCTGACAGTTTGGGTAGCTACCGCCAATGAAAGGGACATGGGACAATGCTGGCACGTTTGCATATGATGTTCATGAAGGCTTCCAATCCAAGCAAGAGACTGTTGCTGTGGCCATCGACTTGGGGGATGCTTATAACAGGGTGAATTTTTCAATAATGGTGAACTCTTTGATTAAATGTGAAGTTAATCCTTGGCTGGTGAACTGGATAGCTGCTTCTTTAATGGAGAGAACCGTTGCACTCCATTTAGGAACATGGACATCGGATCCTGCACTTATATGCCCGGGATTACCCAGGGTTCTCCTCTATCACCCGTGTTGTTTAATATTTACACAGCAAATGTCGCTAAATTTCAGCCAACCGGATTGGGTCGGACATTGACATTTGCAGATGATATCTTAATATATAGGACTGGGTCAGATAGATGAGAGATGGTTGATGACATTCAGAAAACATTGCGTATCATCTTGGGTTGGTGTAGAGAGTCTCGCTCTCAGGTCAATCCTGAAAAAGCGTGTATGTTGTGGTGCTTCTTGAATAATCCCATCGTCAAGGCTGACCTACCCTGTGTAATCTTTGATGAACATACCATTGAGCGCAGAGACAGGCTGCGCTATCTTGGAATAACCTTTAATCGTAGTCTATCTTTCAAACACCATATTGAACAGACGATACAACGGTGCAAGCGTGGTCTTGCGGCTCTAAAAGTTATGGTGGCTGCACACCTTGAGCAGAGACTACTTGCCATTTTGTTCGATCAACTGGTATGTCGGTGGTAGATTACGGACTCGAATTCTTACGATATCAAGATCACAATGTGAACGACTCGAATGGGTTCAGAATGAAGGTATGCGTATAGTTCTCGGCTGCACTAGAGATACCCCATTGTGAAGATGAGATATATGCTTGGTCTTCTGTCACTACACTCCCGTCATGCAATCGCCCAAACCAAGGCATATATATGCGGGTTACTTCGGATAAGAGACATCCACTACACAAGAACACTAATGATGTTAAGGGCATGAGAATCAAGCTTGGCATGTCGTGGATGGCCCAGGCTGAGAGAACAATTGGGCCAGGTGACTACGGTTGCGACCCTACCAAAAGGGGAAGAATGGATCTCAACAGATGGTAGCATGATCAACTATCTCAACGTTACCATTACTCTTGGAAGAGAATGTAGAGATTGGGGCAACATGAAGGCTGATCTTGCAGTTAAGCAGCTGATAGAAGATAATGCAAGGGATGATGATGTTGTTGTATATACCGATGGGTCGGTTCAACGTGGTGAGAAATCCGGCTGGGGTTTCTCTTGGCTAATGCGCATGGTAGGGTTGTTGCAGAGCGAAGTGGGGCATACAGGACAACTACTTCTAGTATGAGGATGGAGGTTGAGGCCTTACTGCTGCCCTCCATTGGATTTCTGGGACTTTATTTACTGGGGCAGTTGTTGTATCTGACTTTCAGTCGATGCTTCACAAGATCCAGAAGGGCAGGTTTCGGTATGAGTGGATGTCGTCTATAGAAGTTTCTAACCTCCAGCGGCTTACGAGATATACCGTCCTGGGCATGCGGTGTTTACGGTAATGAGAGAGCGGACAGGCTTGCATCAACAGCATCGATTGTTGGGGAGTTGAAGATGGATAAGGGGGATATTCTTCGTTCTCTTCGAGACTCTCTGTTGGATGAGGACACTAAAATCGATGTTAAATCGATCAAGCGATTTAAGCAGTTTGGAGTTACCCGTTGTACAAGTAGAACTGGATGCCTGATGGGCAGAGTGAGGAGTGTGTTTAATCAGCAAGACACAGGAACAATCAGAATGCATACTCTTCAATGTCTGTTGGGGAAACTACTGAGCACCTATGGGCCTGCACGGAGTGCAATGACGTCAGTTTAGTAACCAATAACCAAGACAGGTACTGTGCATTAGTTACATAGAACATAAGACGAACATTTATGTAAGAGACCAAATAAACAACCTTGTAAATCGACAAGTGCCACTCTTGACAATCGTGAAAGGGCGTAAACTTGCGTGGTTCGGGCATGTGATGAGACATGGCTCACTCTCCAAGATTATCCTATAGGGAATAGTCGAGGGTGGAAGAATGAAAGGAGGGCAGAGAGAATCTTGGTTTGACAACATCAAGAGCTGGTTAAGACAGTTTCTCCACACTTGCTCGAGGAGTTGAAGACAGAGACTCAGGTAGTGTTTTTTTGTGCTGATGTCTCCACAGTTACACCCCTACAACTTAATGTGTTATGGGCTTTATTAATATTATTATTATTATATTATTACAATCTTCAAAATGCAAATCAAATGGCTTTACCACTTCGTCAGAGACCCCATACATATATATACATATATACATATAGTTAGTTTGGACATCAGACAGTGTCACTTATGTAGAGAGAAGCATCTAATCAACTTCATGGCAGTTTGGACATGCAAGACAGTGTCGTCTTCATGGTAGAGAGAGAAGGCATACTAATCAACTTCTCATGGGTAAGGTAAATGGATTTTAGGATGGCTACTGCAGTGGAGGACAGAGTACACATGGGAATGCCCAATATGCCATGACATCGATCACATAACATATAAAGGAGAGAGAGAAGAGAGAGCGAACAAGATGACGTTGCTGAGAAAGACCACAATCGGACACTACAACTGCCCGTGTGGTGCCGGGGCCTGCAAGAGAAGCAAAGAATAGTACCAATGCGATCTACAAGGCATGTTGTAAGAGGCGGCTGATGTAGGACCCTAGGGAAGTTATCCTAGTAAATAAAAAAACGCTGCAGAAATTGAATTTTCTGGTCTACTTGCATGCACATAACTGGCACAACGTACAATCACTTTTAGGCTCAGATCACATACAAATTAGAGTGATTAACAAGTGGTCGTTATGAAGTGTTCTAAGAAGAAGAAGAAGAACACTACAACTCTACTTACCTGTCTTTAACTTGACCAACAACAATGATGTGTGTACTACTTACCTGTCTACTCTTTAATCTTTCTTGACCAACAACAATGATGTGTGTACTACTTACCTGTCTTTAACTTGACCAACAAAATGATGTTACTATTCCTGTTTAACGAAACACAATGATGTGTGTACTCTTACCTGAACGACAACAGACAATGCATCGCTATCATTTTGCCATGTGTAGAAATCACAATGATGTGGTAATCCCATACCAAAGAAAGACAAATCTAGGAGCAGAGACTAATATACTTGAAGGACTTGTATGATGATAGCAGTGACACTGGACTATTCAAACTACTTGAGTAGCTTGGACATGAAAACCTTCAAAATATAATCTGACTTCCTCTGAGAGAAAACATAGTGAAATCAAGATGTTTCTCATGTAATCTAGTTATAGCGAAATATGTAAAAACAAAGTACTGTAGTTTTACAAAATACAAAAACAATACACAGCAACGTTTCAACAAAAGGCCTTTATCAAGAAAAGGATACAAAGAGATGAAGAATTTCACTTCTACACAACATGTAGAGTAAAACAACAAGTTCTTAACAGCATTAAAATTAAAATATACGACTCAAAACGAATAACAAAATAAATGCAAACAAAACTAGAAGTGGAAAAAAGAAATAATAAAAATTGAAACAATTAGAATTAAATATATATATATAACTTATATGCATTTAAAATACACACATATAGAATATAAAGTGAGAGAACAGACAGTATTAAGAAAAATAGGATTGTAGTGTGTTGTGTCCATGAGGTCGCAAGGTACCATATAAAGATATAAAACGATATAAATCTAGTTATAGTACATGTCATATAATTATAATAATAATAGCTGTCCATCGCAAGTGATGATGACAACAGCCTCAGACATGTGCTGATGCATCTCTCTGGTGTGTGCAGAGGTTGACTGTAGAGTCCAATCCTAGAACACAATTCCCTACCATATGCGGGGCATACATGATCAAGGTTAGACAAGTGGGTGTTGTGTGTTCTGTCTTTTTGCGCTTCAACAGCACAATGATTCTCAGCTATGCAATGTTCCCTTGTGTTGTTACTGTGCCACATTTGGCGATCTTGCGCCATGGATTCCCAGCATGTGGTGTCTATATCAAAGCATTTTAGAGACACTTTAACAGTGTCTTTAAAGCGTTTTTTCTGTCCGCCAACTGATCGTCTGCCCTCTTCAAGCTCGCAATACATCAACTGTTTTGGGATGTGTTTATCAGGCATCCGAGCATAGTAACTGGCCCATCTCACTTTGGCCTTCTGCAACAGGATGTTGACGCTGGGATCTTTGCTCTTGTGAGGACTTCGGTATCTGGAATTTTGTCCTGCCAGTTTATTTTTAGTAGCCTGCGATTATATCATATAATCTAGCATTGTCCAGTGAAAGATCTACATTGTAAAGCCATTTGTGTTACACTGATCTGTTACTAGTGTTTGGTTAGCACAACTAGCATTTGCTATATTCTAGGTAGACAAATTATTGTTTAATTTTGTTAGGAAGTAACGAAAGGTATGCATGCTGAGGTTTCTTATGACTCACTGGTTATAGAACTTTGTTCTTTCATATGACTCTCGCTATGTATAAACTATAATCTGCTATAATTTTCCAAATGTTTGACGTCAGGTCACAATCTTTCAACAGTTCTTCTCCATGTTTTCTTTGAACGTCCAGGCTTTCTTTTCCAATCCACTGTAACAGTGGTTCTATTCTGTACACCCCAATTTGTGCTCCGGTAACCACTCAGGCAACATTAAACCTCAAAGGATGAACACTTGTGTTTTTTATATCCACAAGTAAATGTGGAAAATAGAAAGAAACTAGGTTTGAAAATACACAGGTAAAAGACTAAGGTCAAGAGAATAAATGCAGTAAATGTAAAGCAGATTATGCTGGAGTAAATAGCTCTACAGGATGTAGAATCATACACATAACTTGGTAGCAACATAGAACAAACAAAGATTTCAAGATAAGAATACAAAAAGCAAGGAAAAACTGTATTGCATTGAGTAAGATATGGAAGTCAAATGAGATCAAAACAAACACAAAGCTGAGAATCTTTCAATCAAATGTGAAGTCAGTACTGTTCTATGGCTCGAAACATGGAAGACAACAAACAAAACCACCAGAAAACTACAGACCTTCATAAATGGATGTTTATGTAGAATAGAGGGACTGAGATGGTATGATAAGATTACCAATAGGAAACTCAGAGAAAGAACTAAGCAGATACCAGTGGAGAAAAAGCCAAGGAAGAGATGCAGGGGATGGATAGGACATGCATTGATAAGACCGACCGGAAGCATTGCAAGAAAGGCACTGTTTTGGAGCCCACTGCGAAAGAGGAGTAGCGGAAGGCCTAGAAATACCTGTAGAAGAGAGCTGGAAAGTGATATGAAAAGGATAGGTAAAACCTGGAAAGAATTGGAAGGAATTGCAAGAGAGAGGAAGAGCTGGAAGAAGTTTATTGAAGACCTGTGCTCCGTTGGAAGTTCAAATGTGAAAAAGAAGAAAGTACACACACACACAGAGAAAACAGATGGCAATGGATATTGATGTGATTGAGTAGATATGGAAAGACCTAGAAAAGATGTCACAGAATAGAAATAAATGATGAATGGTTCTTGAGGATCTGTGCTCCAGAGGGAGATCAAAGGTTTATTTTAATACAAGTTATATACATCTTCAGAGATGTGGTGGCATAGTGGTTAGTGCATTTGCTTCTTAGGAGCATGATCCAGGTTCAATTCCACAGTGTGTTTCATCTTGGCTAAGGAGGGCAGAGAAAAAGAGCAAATTTACCAACCCCTGTCTTTTCAGGAGGTCAAAACCCTCATACAGAGACAATCTGCAGTAGACTAGAAGACAAACACTGGATATGTTTATGGAAAAAACTTCCTCAAAGACCTAAGCAAAACAGACCAGGTCATTATATTTCACCTACGTACCAGACGCTGCAGACTCAAGAAACACTTATATAGACTAGGAATAAGTCAAACAGCTTTCTGCCAGTGTCAGCAGCTGGAACAGACACCGGAACATATCCTGCAAGACTGTCCTCTCCTGAGTGAGCTGAGAAGCAACATGTGGCCACACCCAGTCAACCTAACAACTAATCTTTGGGAAAACGTGACATACCTGAAGCTGACTGCCCAGTTTGTGGTCCACAGTAAACTAAGCGCATGCCCAGAGATCGTTAAAGAAGGAAACCTGACAGACCTGAAGCTGACTGCCCAGTTTGTGATCGACAGTAAACTAAGCGCATGACCAGAGATCGCTAAAGAAGGAAACCTGACAGACCTGAAGCTGACTGCCCAGTTTGTGATCGACAGTAAACTAAGCGCATGACCAGAGGTCGCTGAAAAAGGAAACCTGACAGACCTGAAGCTGACTGCCCAGTTTGTGGTCCACAGTAAACTAAGCGCATGACCAGAGATCGTTAAAGAAGGAAACCTGACAGACCGGAAGCTGACTGCCCAGTTTGTGATCGACAGTAAACTAAGCGCATGACCAGAGATCGTTAAAGAAGGAAACCTGACAGACCGGAAGCTGACTGCCCAGTTTGTGGTCCACAGTAAACTAGCGCATGCCAGAGATCGTAAGAAGGAAACCTGACAGACCTGAAGCTGACTGCCCAGTTTGTGGTCCACAGTAAACTAAGCGCATGCCCAGAGATCGTTAAAGAAGGAAACCTGACAGACCTGAGCTGATGCCCAGTTTGTGATCGACAGTAACTAAGCGCATGACCAGAGGTCGCGAAAAGGAAACCTGACAGACCTGGCTGACCGCCAGTTGTGGTCCACAGTAAACTAAGCGCATGACCAGAGATCGTTAAAGAAGGAAACTGACAGACCGAAGCTGACTAGTCCAGTTTGTGGTCCACAGTAAACTAAGCGCATGCCCAGAGATCGTTAAAGAAGGAAACCTGACAGTCCAGTTTGTGGTCCACAGGAAACTAAGCGCATGACCAGAGATCGCTTAAGAAGGAAACCTGACAGACCGGAAGCTGACTGCCCAGTTTCTGGTCCACAGTAAACTAAGTGCATGACCAGAGATTGCTGAAGAAGATTTGTTGTCAGTGTCCAGGTCTGATACTGACAGTACAGAATTGGTAATAGCAAAATCGAGAGAGAGGTATAATGCGAAAATATTTCTTGTTGCATAGTGTTTTATGAAAGACTTGCTACCTGTTAAATTTGAATTGTCGATCATTTTGTCCTGTAACTGCGATGGTGTATTTGACTGAGGCTGTCCATACGGTAACTCTGTAACCAAGGTAACAAGTAGACTTACAAACTGGTTTAGTTGGAAGCGCATATCAGCAGTCACATCCAGACTTTGCCCTTTATCAAATGACAGGAAGTGACAATATAAAGTGACTAGTATTACGAACTGTATTCTCTATAAGGGTTTAATTCTTATTTTATGTTTTTCCTATTATTTTATTTAGACTTTTAAAAGCTGATGTTGCTTTGCCAATTCGTATCATAATTATTTTTTAACATTTCCTGTGCAATCAAAATTGCTACCTAAATATGTGAACTGCTCTGTTATTTTTATCATTTTAGATTCCAGTGTGATATCTGCATTACTTGCCATAGGTGTCTTCATTATATTTGTTTTTTCATAGCTTATCTGCAGTCCAGCTTTTGATGCTATAGATGACAAGTTGTATGTTTTGAAAATATATTAGCGTGCACTAAAAGTTGAAAGAACAAAACTCTAACTTACGAAGGGTCTTGATGAACAATATGTTGAATAAATGATTCCTACTGCTCTCTTTATATTGGTAATCCATTTTGTACACATAAACTTTAAGAAAATTGTGAATGGAAGCCTTGTTTAGTAACTGTTCACAAACTAGCATCATGACCATTAATTAAAAATCTCTAGTTTTTTGGTTCACGGGGTATTCTAGAATGAATGGTGAACGAGTAGGGATACATAGTTGGAGATGTCTGCAAGTAGGGATACATTGTTGGAGATGTCTGCAAGTAGAGATACATGATTTACTCTAAAAGTAGGGAGGGACAGATAACACATGGCTAGTCACCGAAGTGCAAAAATGATGGCCCTATCAATCAATCAATGTTTGGGAACGTATTAACAAGAGAGGCGTTGATAAACGTTACTAGAGGCCCGCTTGCCCAGCGTATTCGTAGCGCGTTGGACAACGGGTGACAGGCCTTCTGTGAGTGCAGGTTCAATTCCGCGGACTGGCAGAAAAAGCCACAGGTCCTCCAGATTTACGGTGTTCATGGCACCGAACCGAAGGATTACAATGTCCATGGTGCCGAGCCGTGGAGTTGAAAGCACAAGTGCTTCTGGATCGGGGAGGGGGGGTCACTAGACTGACTAGACTAGTTAGTGAACATACATAATGAAAATTATAAAGAGAGAAAGTATGAAAGTCAAAACTTGGGGACCAGAAGTAAGCATTGTCTATTCTCTCCTACGTCTACCATCATGTAAAACTAGGTAATAATGAAGTGAGAGAGAGAATGAAGGAAGATAGCGAGAAGTATAGATAGTTCAGACAGACAATAGTCAATTTTTACTTTACTTTTACTGTACCAGTGCCAGTGATTGAGAAAGTACGCTAACTGGAGATTCCATTGTTCCTCTGTCATGTCGGATTATGATAATACACATTATCACATAGTTAGTAACAGTGAAGATCATGTCTTGATAGTTGTTGGCAAATGTTTAGTATATTCTATGCCGACTAATGAACAAAATACAAAGTTTCTTAAATTTCAGTTTGTATTTATCGGTCTCTCAACAATACACCGGAAGTACTCTCAAACCTGCCAAAGAATTTTTAAATGTTTGTTTTACAAATAACGAAACAAACACTAATTGTATATTCGGTCGTGGTCTACAATAAATATATCAATGAAATGTGAAGTATTTTGGTCATATAATATTTAATAAACGAACTACTCTTTGCAGATGATCAGAGTATAATTTACAACAACGAACACAAACTTCAACAACACATAAATGCACTGCAAGTGACATGCGAAAATTATGACATGAAAATTAACACCTCCAAAACAGAAGTCATGACAATAAGTACTAAATTAGAGGTCAACAGGTCAACTAAATATACACGTGAATAATGTCAAAATACAACAGACTCCAGAATTCAAATATCTCGGGAGTATATTCACAGCAGATGGAAAGATGGACAGAGAAATCGAGACTAGATGCCAGAAGGCAAATGCAGTGACATACCAAATGTCACCACTATTAAAACATCCAAGCATTAACATGGCAGTCAAACGACAACTGATAAACTGCATATTTATTCCAACTCTCTGCTATCAGTGCCAAACATGGCCCCTGACTAAGACACAAAAAGATAGATTACAACATGTGAAATGAGATGTCTACGAAAAGCTGTCAACGTTACAAGACGAGATAGAGTGAGAAACGAGAATATCAGAAGCATCGTTGGTACTATACCATGCATACAGTACATCGAGAAGCAAAGATTCAAGTGGTTCGGCCATTTAATGAGAATGGAACCACATTTACTACCATCACGTGTCTATAATAATGGACACTCAGGTCGCAGAGCACGAGGCAGGCCAAGAACACGATGGATAGATAACATCTCAGAGTCCCTGCGAAAGCATGGACTGACAACGTTAAGCGCAACACACCTGGCACAAGATAGGAAACTAACTCTCCCACGACGCTTCACGGCAAATGTGATAAGATAAGATAATATTTGATGATAGCTCAAGAAGACAATCGTGGAAGTGTATATAATATGTCAGAAAAAAAGGGAAGGTCAAGATGAGTGCAAGATGTGATATACGAATTGGTCTACAAGGTGTGTTCAGCGCCTGGCTCTGAATCCAGCACAGTTGGGGTTTGGCTAGTCTTTCTTGAGAAGATTGACAAGTGAAAATCAGTAGCAGCACAGTTGGGGTTTGGCTAGTCTTTCTTGGAAGATTGACAAAAAATCTCCTGGGGTTTGGCTAGTCTTTCTGAGAAGATTGACAAGTGAAAATCAGTAGCAGCACAGTTAGGGTTTGGCTAGTCTTTCTTGAGAAGATTGAGAAGTGAAAATCAGTAGCACAGTTAGGTTTGGCTAGTCTTTCTTGAGAAGATTGACAAGTGAAAATCAGTAGCAGCACAGTTGGGGTTTGGCTAGTCTTTCTTGAGAAGATTGAGAAGTGAAAATCAGTAGCAGCACAGTTAGGGTTTGGCTAGTCTTTCTTGAGAAGATTGAGAAGTGAAAATCAGTAGCAGCACAGTTGGGGTTTGGCTAGTCTTTCTTGAGAAGATTGAGAAGTGAAAATCAGTAGCAGCACAGTTGGGGTTTGGCTAGTCTTTCTTGAGAAGATTGACAAGTGAAAATCAGTAGCAGCACAGTTGGGGTTTGGCTAGTCTTTCTTGAGAAGATTGAGAAGTGAAAATCAGTAGCAGCACAGTTGGGGTTTGGCTAGTCTTTCTTGAGAAGATTGACAAGTGAAAATCAGTAGCCTGCTGATGACCCTGCCTGCTGATGTGGGGGAGGGGGAGAGGGAGGAGGGTAGACTTCCTATTATTTTTCTTGCGTAGGGAAGGCGATCTCGAACAAAAAAGCATTCTTCTTCACCCTTCGCCCCTAGAGAAGCATAGGTCCGCAACCAAGGCCTTCCAAGCAGCCTATCCAAGGCCATCTTTTCCAGATCTCTCCACTCTCTCCCCGTTTTCTTGCATTCCGTCTCCAACTCCCGTCCCCATGTGTTCCTGGGTCTTCCCTACCTATATTGCCATGGGGGTTCCATCGGAGAGCCTTGTCTTGTGATACTGTTAGGGGGTTTCCTCAGTGTGTATCTTATCCATCGCCACCTTCTGCTTCTTATCTCTTGTTCCACATGTCGTTGCCCTGTTATATCCCAGAGTTCCCCGTTTGTAGTCCTGTCATACCATCGCAGATGGAGTATCCTGCGCATACATCTATTGATGAATATCTGCAACTTTTTGGTGTTCCCTTAGTATTTCACCATGTCTCCGCACCATACAGAAGGACAGCCTTGACATTTGAGTTAAATATCATTATCTTAGTTTTACTGCTGATCATTCTTGAACTCAAAATGTACTTCAGAATGGCAAAGGCTGATCTTGTCTTTTGTATTCTAACCCTAACATCTTCATCTGAACCACCTTGAATGTTGATAACACTTTCCAGATATGTAAATGTGTCCACCTCTTTTAATGGTGATCCTGTCAGTATGATTGGGTCTCTGGAATTAGCATTTCATCTCTGATCTTTGTTTTTTCCCCATGAATAGTCGATCAGTCAGACCCAGTTGTTGTGAGATTGTTTCCAGTTTAGTTGTTTTCTCTTGCATCTGTTGATGGCTGTGAGAGAGGAGTGCTAGATCGTCTGCAAAATCTCAATCCTCCAATTGACTCATCGTGGTCCACTGTATTCCATTTCTCCTCCTGGCTGTTATTGATCTCATTATCCAGTCAATAGTCAGCAGGAAGAGGAAGGGTGATAAAAGCCAGCCCTGTCTCATACCAGTCTTTATTTCAAAGTCCTCTGTCAGTTTTCCTTCATGCAGTACTCTAGCCAGTGTCCCCTCATACATTTTCTTTATTAGGTTGGTTAGCTGTCAGTTTTCCTTCATGCAGTACTCTAGCCAGTGTCCCCTCATACATTTTCTTTATTAGGTTGGTTAGCTGTCAGTTTTCCTTCATGCAGTACTCTAACCAGTGTCCCCTCATACATTTTATTTATTAATTAAAAAACATACCGAAACCAAATGTGTTGATCAACTGCTAGGTAGACGCCTGACACAACAACTCGGTCACTATAAGACGGAAATCAAATGTATTGATCAATTGCTAGGTAGACGCCTGGCACAACAACTCGGTCACTATAAGACGGAAACCAAATGTATTGATCAATTGCTAGGTAGACGCCTGGCACAACAACTCGGTCACTATAAGACGGAAATCAAATGTGTTGATCAATTGCTAGGTAGACGTCTGGCACAAGAACTCGATCACTATAAGACGGAAACCAAATGTATTGATCAACTGCTAGGTAGACGTCTGGCACAACAACTCGATCACTATAAGACGGAAATCAAATGTGTTGATCAATTGCTAGGTAGACGTCTGGCACAACAACTCGATCACTATAAGACGGAAATCAAATGTGTTGATCAATTGCTAGGTAGACGTCTGACACAACAACTCGGTCACTATAAGACGGAAATCACATATATCGACCACAAAGGGTAGTTCAACAAGTGGTTGGTGTCAAGCGAAAGAGAAGAACATATACGAAATGTAAATGGATCGATCAGACTCGGGCCACCTTGCAATGATAATATGATAGAGATATTTTATGATAATAATAACAGTATTTTACATACAAAGTTAAAGTTGTACACAGTGTCTGAACTTCCAGTTTGTCAGCGATTGATAGTTGCCTCAAACTGTAGTAGCTTATGCTGTATTTGGACGTCAATGAGGAAAAGCTACGAACCCCACACAATTGGGAGCAGAGGAGTGGACAGAAGGCAGACAAGCAATACTATACAACATGCAAACTCGTACTACAAATATTCCCAACTCACACAGTTGTTCAACAACCTTCCCAATCCAAGGAAATTGTGTATATATTTTGAAATAAACAGAAGGTGTTGAATTGCGAAACAACAATGATAGAACATTTCTATTAGAAATGTATATAGGAGACCTATTTTGCCCGCCTGCCCAGCGTGTTCGTAGCGCGTTGGACGACGGTGTGACAAGCCCTCTGTGAGTGCGGGTTCAATTCCGCGGGCTGGCAGAAAAAGCCACAGATTCTCCAGATTTACGGTGTTCGTGGTACCGAACCGAAGGGTTACGATGTCCATGGCACCGAGCCGAAGAGCTGAAAGCTCAAGTGCTTCTGGATCGAAAAAGGAGACCTATTATTGTAAGTATCATGATGGACATACTACGGAATAAGTTTAACATTATTTGACAAATTTCATCGAGAACTGAATTTAACTAGTCTTATTGAGAGACCCAAGTACTTTTACACGAAAGTCAAGGCGTTGACAGTCAACTCCCATGCTCATACTGTAATACTTTAACTATGCAGTCTTTATTTCTATATTTCAATTGTCTCTCAATTTTGTCATAAAATACGTTTAATGTTATTTTAAGAGATCACTCACAAAATATGACACAACTTAATGATGTTCATTTCATTGGATAGAGTTTACTAGGTAAGTGAGAGAATGATTCAGATGAAAATCATTAATGTTGCTATCTTCTTATTCTTCTTCGAATGATCCATATCAACCACTTGTTAACCACTCTGTGTGATTTGTATGTGCTCTGAGCCTAAGAACGATTGTATGTTGTGCCAATTGTGCGCACATTCTATTTCTGTGATGCTTTTTATTTACTAGAGTAGCTGCCATAGGTCCTACATCGGTTGTCTCTTACGACATGCTTTGTAGGTCGCAGTGGTACTATCCTTTGCTTCCCTTGTGAACCCCGGCACGACACTGGCGTGATGTAGATAGCAAATTTAGACTTCGCTCCTAAAAGAAAT
Organism: Arion vulgaris; assembly: GCA_020796225.1. Lineage (NCBI taxonomy): Eukaryota > Metazoa > Mollusca > Gastropoda > Stylommatophora > Arionidae > Arion > Arion vulgaris. Next base: position 22,889,076 of record CM036777.1, on the reverse strand, counting down.
CGTTTTACAGTAAACGCCCACACTCTCGTGAACCGGAAAGCAGCAGACGTGCCACGAACAAGAAGTTGGCGCCGTGCGCTCAAAGTGGAAAACAAGTTTAGTTATGTTTAACATGAGCAGTCAACATAAGCTTTCATGGAACTCACGTAATCTATTCTTTCAGTAATTGATTCAACAACGTTCAAACATTAAGTTAAACACACGTTTCAGTTTGTCGTGTTAGTTACAACAACGTTCACATTAAACCAGGTTTGTCGTGTTCAGTAGTTAAAATAACAACGTTCACATTAAACCAGGTTTTGTCAGTTGTGTTCAGTAGTTAAAATAACAACGTTCACATTAAACCAGGTTGTGTTCAGAAACGGAATACATGTATAATAATTGTAAAAACTATTTTTGTTGTATAAAATGTATAATTGTGTTTGAATTATTAATGATATTTTCTACATATGATTTTCTGTTGTGTTCTTTTGTCATTCTCCGCATAAAGTATCACAGGCGCTATACACATTAGACGTTTAAACGCCAACAAAAAAAGTTATTTAAAGCAAAACTAACTAAATATCAACACTATATTTTGTTATTTGTTCTCTTTCAGATTGATCACTCGTGATCTTCGGTACAGTCTTGATCTCCGGTATAGTCTTGATCGGTACAGTCTTGATCTCTGGTACAGTCTTGATCTCCGGTACAGTCTTGATTGTTTTGATGAAACATCCAGAAAGTACAATGCTACATTAGATTTAAATTCAAGCAGAGAATTTGTTAATTGTTGAACCAACCTCAACACACTCTGGGCATATTCATAGTTGTCCGATATCTCCCCCATCAGATATTCAAGTATATGTACACTGATGGTTCCTGTGGCTCACTGGTTAAACACTATTTATCCTGCCCTTCTATAGGTGTCTGAGGCTGCTAGTGCAACATTTTGTTTTCAATCAAGGCATCATCAATTACCGTGTCTTCATCACAGTGTCTTCATCACGGTGTCTTCATCAAGTGTCTTCATCAGGGTAATCAATAAAGCAACTACAGTGTGTATCATCTTATCCAGCTTCAACACATCACTGCAAAGATACGAACACTAGTTTGTTGACATTTCTGTAAAGTGTCTCACATATTTCCTAGAATTATTTGGAATTCTCTAATTGCCAAAATAGAGTTTGTATTGTAAATTACCAATTCTAAGAAGTGCAAAGTTTTCCACATCAAGGAAGGTATGACAACAAAATAGAACTATCTTGTGAGTTTGGAAGTTCTAGAACATATTAAAGTGTTCAGAAGGATACAGCCATGGCTCCATGTACAATCATCTCCGCTATCTTATGTGTTCTGGTCATAGTTGTTGCCATCATCATCTCTTTTTCGACTCCCAACTGGGCCAGCTTTGAGAAGAACCCTTCTGTTGAACTATGTGGTTGTACCAGCTGTGATTGTGGTATGTGGTTATCATGTAATGGTGCATTTCTACAAGATGGCTCCATTGAAAACTGTAACTGGTTCTTCTCAAATGGATTTGAAATAGAAAGGGAACTTCCAGGTAAGATGTTCTTCTTCGAATGTTCCATATCGACCACTTCTCAACCACTTTGTGATTTGTATGAGATCTGAGCCTAAGAGTGATTGTACGTTGTACCAGTTATGCCCTTACAAGTAGGCCCGCACATCCGATTTCTGCGCTGCTTTTTATTTACTAGGGTTGCATCCATAGGGCGTACATCAGTCGCCTCTTACGACATGCATTGTAAGTTGCAGTGGTACTATTATTTGCTTCCCATGCTGGCCCTGGCACCACACGGGTGGAGATAAGCTGTTAATCTACTCTGTCTGATAGTTCTTCTTCACCTTTCAACTCCCAACGGAGCACAGGTCTTCAACAAACTTCTTCCAGCTCTTTTCTCTCTTGCCATCCCTTCCAATTCTTTCCATGTTTTACCTATCCTTTTAATATCAGCCTCCAGCTCTCTTGTCCAGATCTGTCTAGGCATTCCCCTACTCCTATTTCCCTGCGGGTTCCAAAACAGTACATTTCTTGCAATGTTTCCCGGTTGGTCTTCTCAATGTGTCCATCGCCAGCGTCTCTTCTGTAGCTCTTTCTCCACTGGTATCTACTAAGTTCTTTCTCTGAGTTCCTCATTCGTAATCTTATCATACCATCTCAGTCCCTCTATTCTACGTAAACATCCATTTATGAAGGTCTGTAGTTTTCTTATGGTTTCTTTTGTTGTCTTCCATGTTTCGAGCCATAGAACAGCACTGACTTCACATTTGATTGAAAGATTCTCAGCTTTGTGTTTGTTTTGATCTTCTTTGACTTCCATATCTTACTCAATGCATGTCTAATAGTTACTGTCTAAGATATCTTTATAACTAACAGAATAAAAAGGTGATGCATGCAATGTAGGTTCAAGTAGGAGTATGTTTGATTTATTGATAGGACCATCATTGCACTTTGGTGAGTAACCATGTGTGCTCCGATCACTTTCTTACAGAGCAAGATCTCAGCGGTAGTGCACAAACTCTGTAGCACAGGCTAGGATCCCGAGGGAAATTTAGAAAATGGTATAATTATTTTGTAGGAATTTTATTTTTTAATCTTTCTAATGAAATTTCCAGGCAGTAACTTTCCAGCCTGTTTTTCTTAATTTTGAACTGACCATCTTTCCAGCCTGTTTTTCTTAATTTTGAACTGACCATCTTTCACATGCTCAACTTGAACACATGATATATGTTTTATCGTGTCCGTCTCCAATAGGACTAGGGACGATCTCACCTACACTGAGATAAGGGGTCTCTGTAAGAAATATCCTGATGGATCCAGCAATGAGCGAACCAAGTACTTTTGGAAGGAAAAACAAGTATCTAACCTCTACGCCACACAGACCTCTACGCCACACAGACCTCTACGCCACACACAGACCTCTACGCCACGAGACCCAGCCACACAGACCTCTACGCCACACAGACCTCTACGCCACACACAGACCTCTCCACACAAGACTCACACACAGACCTCTACGCCACACGAGACCTCTCGCCCACAACACCCCACAGACCTCTACGACGACTCTATCCACACAGACCCTCACACTACGCCACACACAGACCTCTACGCCACACAGACCTCTACACCACACAGACCTCTACGCCCACAGACTCTAGCCACACACAGACCTCCCTACGCCACACACAGACCTCTACGCCACACAGACCTCCCTACGACACACGCACGACGCAGACCTCTACGCCACACCAGACCTCTACGCCACACACGAACCTCTCCACGACCCTACACACAGACCTCTACGCCACACATAGACCTCTACGCCACACACAGACCTCTACGCCACACAGAGATTGGATAGGAGCATGTTTAAACGGATTGATATTGGAAAGTTTGAATCTGAAGTGACAATCAACATTCAGTAGTCCAGTCTCACTAACTGTTATGGCTTTACACAATCTGAAAATGGAGGAGTGATGAGAACTTACAGAGTGGCTAAAGAAGTTAGATTTATTGTACCAAGGCAAAGCTCAGGATATACAGAGCATATATTAGGACAGTTTTGAAATTATGGTACCAAGACAAAGTCTAGGATATATGCAGGTGGTGGTTGTGCTCTGTGATACACACTTTGAGAACCTGTAGTATGCAGGTGGTGGTGGTGTCGAAATACATGTGTCTGTGATGACACACTTTGAGAACCAGTAGCTTGCAATGTAAGGATGCTTGAGAAAGCGATAGTGGTTTGTGCTACTTATGTCAAGTGCTTTATAGACGCCTATCCGAGAGTCCAGGCGTGTCTACGACCAGCTTATGACGACAGAACATGTCTCCTACAAAAGTATCCACTGAAAGAACAGACTTGAGGAAAATAATGTGTCTCACACCCACAGTATTTGCAAACAAAAACCTGCAAGTCTTGTAACAGACAGAATGATGATGATGATGCTCGTCCATCACGGGTGATGATGCTAATCCATCACGGTTGATGATGCTCGTCCATCACTTTTCATCCTAGAGAATGTAGTTGCATTATGTTTGTCTGTGTGTGCGTAGATGACTTCTGAGCCCGATGCGAGCTTGAAATGTTCTGTTACAATGTGGGCACGGTATACTTGCACTTGTGTTGAGCTTTATCGAAAAAGGGTGGAGACTGCAGTAAAACTTGGAAAATAGCTGTGCGGTGCGGGTCTGTATTACATATGCACATGTATTACAGCGCCGAAGGCCACACTGGATGGTGCCAAAGTGACTCTGGATATTAGGCTTGAGGCGACTGTGTACCAACAAATCCTTGAGGCTTCTGTCCCGTCTGTACGCCACCAAAGGATAGTGTTGGAAGAAAGACTGAACGTGTCTCAGGATCAGACTGAAGAATAGGGAGATGATGGAATAAGACCTTTTCACCAGGGAACTATGAGGGTGGAAAGTTAAGATAAGTTTAACCCTGTCAGAATTGGGGTTCTATGTGCGTGAGAAAGGGCCTCCTGGCGAGCAATTAGCTGAACCCGATGCATGGCAGATGTAAGCACATTCTCCGGGTATAGGCGTTGGCGGAAGAAATCAAGCATCTCGTGGGCTCTATCAAGAAAATCGTCGTCCTCGCTACAGAGGCGACGAAGGCGTAAGAGTTGAGAGAAAGTTAAAGAGTCTCGACAGGCCTGGGGATGGGAAGAGGTATACAGAAGAAAGCTATGTGTATCAGTAGGCTTGTAGTATACTGATGTAGTGATAGTGGATAGGCTGATGGTGATAGTGATGTCAAGAAAATTGACACAGGAGGTAGAGATGTGAGAGGTGAACCGAATAGCAGGATTGAAGGCATTGATGAAGGTAATGAAGCGTGACAAATCGGCTTCAGACATATCGGTAACTCCAATACAATCATCGATGTATCTATGATACATGGACGGAAGAGGGCCATCATAGGTGTTCCATACTAAGTGTTCAAGATGACCCATGAATAGACAAGCATAGCTGGGTCCCATTTTGGTACCCATGGCGACCCCACTAATCTGTTCGAAGAACTTTGTCTGTTTTTTCTTCTATTAAGTTGTTGCCTGGCAGGACTTATCGCCTCTTCCTCCTCGATGTCTGCTACTGTATACCTCATACCTCATTCTGACGGACTTCAAGCTCTCCAGTTTTTCTCGACAGGAGAACTAACCCTCTGGTCTCACTCGACTCTCCTTCGTCTTGCAGAACTAGTTCTCCTCCCCAACTCCTTTCAGTTCAATGACCAGTTCTTCGAACAGATTAGTGGGGTCGCCATGGGTACCAAAATGGGACCCAGCTATGCTTGTCTATTCATGGGTCATCTTGAACACTTAGTATGGAACACCTATGATGGCCCTCTTCCGTCCATGTATCATAGATACATCGATGATTGTATTGGAGTTACCGATATGTCTGAAGCCGATTTGTCACGCTTCATTACCTTCATCAATGCCTTCAATCCTGCTATTCGGTTCACCTCTCACATCTCTACCTCCTGTGTCAATTTTCTTGACATCACTATCACCATCAGCCTATCCACTATCACTACATCAGTATACTACAAGCCTACTGATACACATAGCTTTCTTCTGTATACCTCTTCCCATCCCCAGGCCTGTCGAGACTCTTTACCTTTCTCTCAACTCTTACGCCTTCGTCGCCTCTGTAGCGAGGACGACGATTTTCTTGATAGAGCCCACGAGATGCTTGATTTCTTCCGCCAACACCTATACCCGGAGAATGTGCTTACATCTGCCATGCATCGGGTTCAGCTAATTGCTCACCAGGAGGCCCTTTCTCACTCACATAGAACCCCAAATTCTGACAGGGTTAAACTTATCTTAACTTTCCACCCTCATAGTTCCCTGGTGAAAAAGTTCTTATTCCATCATCTCCTATTCTTCAGTCTGATCCTGAGACACGTTCAGTCTTCCAACACTATCCTTTGGTGGCGTACAGACGGGACAGAAGCCTCAAGGATTTGTTGGTACACAGTCGCCTCAAGCCTAATATCCAGAGTCACTTTGGCACCATCCAGTGTGGCAGTCGGCGCTGTAATACATGTGCATATGTAATACAGACCCGCACCGTCTCTTTTCCAAAAGCTATGCATGCCATTCAAGACAGTTTCACGTGTGAGTCCCGCAATATCATCTATGCCATCACCTGCAAACGATGCAACAAGGCCTATATTGGTGAAACCGGTAAGAGGCTCAGTGACCGATTCACCCAACACTTACGCGATATTCGCCAATGCTCTGTGACTCCTGTGGCCACTCATTTCAATGATACTGGCCATTCAGGAGTTGACGATGTCCAGGTCACAGCCATCCGATCATGTTCCTCCGATGATCGCAGTCGATTCGCCCTGGAGAACCGTTTTATTTCATTCTATGGCACTTTGCGACCTCTTGGACTCAACGCATTGCATTCCTATGCTTCTTAGTACTGTCTTATCTCGTGCCTTGTTATCCATATGTGTTTGCTCATATATGTGTCATTTATCCACTATATTGTTTCTCTTCTTTTCCACTTTCGGTTTTTGTGTTGCACTCATTTCGTTGTTCGTTTTGATTCCCAGATTTTCATTAGATAGGTTTATGTTTCCACATGTAATCGTCCATTTTGTAGTGTTCCTCGAAATTCGTCATTCTTGTTGTATTGTTTGCTTGATAAAGTCCTTTTGGTCGAAACGTTGCTGTTTATCGTCACTGTTTATGTATTTTGTAAAACTGTAGTACTTTGTTTTTACGTGTTTAGCTGTTGAGCTTTACTACCTTTCTAGTTTGTCGTTTCTGTTCCATCCATGCAGTTCTACCTGTCTCGCAGAACGAAGAACCGTGTCGAAGAAGTGTGCGCCATGCTGATCTGTCTTGAGCAACATTCTCCCAGTTGTCAAAGGATCTCATCGAGTTCTTGAGTGTGTCTTTGAATCGCTTTTTGACCTCCCTGTGAGTGTTTACCGCTATTCAGCTCACCATACAAGAGTCTTTTGGATATTCTGCAATCCGGCATTCGAGCCACATGTCCTGCCCATCTTGTCTGGGACTGCATTAAGATTGTGTATATGCTGGGGATAACAGCTCTCTTTAGGACCTCGGTGTCTGAGATAATATCCTGCCATTCTATCTTATTATTTTTCTAAAGCAATCTGTGGGAAGGTGGTTTAGCTTCCTTGCGTGTCGCTGATACGTCGTCCAAGTTTGGCATGCGTGAAGCACTGGGAGCACGACAGCTCGATATACCTTTAGTTGTGTAGTTTGTCCAATACCACATCTGTGCCAGACGATATAGGACAGAGCTATACAGCGTTGTTATATATTGAGGCAGTTCTGACTAATGACCATGGAGGCACGGGCACCATATAGTGATCTCAATATTAATAATACTCGTAATAACAAAATAATGTAAATACTAATAGTAACTTTTAAAAACAAATAGCAGCTGCAAACTGAATACTGACTTTAAATCCTGTCATATTCTTTACATGATGTCGTCATCAACCACAGTAAACGGGTCGTCAATTTTTCTAGGCATCACTTATACGTTCAGTAGTTTACCATTACTTTATGTCGTCTATAGATTTTTCTAACCTCCAGAGGCTTACGTGGATATACTGTCCTGGTCATGCGGGTGTTTACGGTAATGAGAGAGCGGACAGTCTTGCATCAACAGCATCGATTGTTGGGGAGTTGAAGATGGATAAGGGGATATTCTTCGGTCTCTTCGCGACTCTCTGTTGGATGAGGACACTAAATTCGATGTTGAATCGATCAAGCGATTTAATCAGTTTGGAGTTACCCGTTGTTCAAGTCGAACTGGATGCCTGAGAGGCAGAGTGAGAGGTGTGTTTAATCAGCGAGCCACGGGAACCATCAGTATGCATACTCTTCGATATCTGTTGGGGAGACTGAGCACCTATGGGTCTGCCCGGAGTGCAGTGACTTCAGTTTAGTAACCAATAACCAAAACTTTATGCAGAGTGAGGTCTATTTTTATCGTTCGTAAAAATCTCACGGAAACTAATTTGCTTCCAAACTTGCCTTCCGTGGAGTTTGAACCAGATACGCTTGTGTTATGATCGAGTTCACTACCCGCTACACAGACGTACACGTTCAATTTATTTTAATATGGTGTTTATTAATAAACCCAACCATACTGTTATTGAGAAACACATTTCGTATTTAAAAAAAATTATGATTAACATTTAAGCCAGATAAATAAAAAAAAGGGCGCCATGTCGTCCGCGGTCACTGTGTTGGACAGCGTTGATATAGGAAAAGCTATGAATTTGTGTCTAAAATGAATGATGGTCATAGAACAGAAGTATTTCATTAGTTTGTAATGACCACTAGGACAGGATACATCCCAGACTACCTTTCTCCATGTTTGTAATGACCACTAGGACAGGATACATCCCAGACTACCTTTCTCCATGTTTGTAATGACCACTAGGACAGGATACAGCCCAGACTACCTTTCTCCATGTTTGTAATGAGCACTAGGACAGGATACAGCCCAGACTACCTTTCTCCATGTTTGTAATGACCACTAGGACAGGATACAGCCCAGACTACCTTTCTCCATATTTGTAATGACCACTAAGACAGGATACATCCCAGACTACCTTTCTCCATGTTTGTAATGACCACTAAGACAGGATACATCCCAGACTACCTTTCTCCATGTTTGTAATGACCACTAAGACAGGATACATCCCAGACTACCTTTCTCCATGTTTGTAATGACCACTAGGACAGGATACATCCCAGACTACCTTTCTCCGTGTTTGTAATGACCACTAAGACAGGATACAGCCCAGACTACCTTTCTCCATGTTTGTAATGAGCACTAGGACAGGATACATCCCAGACTACCTTTCTCCGTGTTTGTAATGACCACTAAGACAGGATACAGCCCAGACTACCTTTCTTCGTGTTTGTAATGAGCACTAGGACAGGATACAGTCCAGACTACCTTTCTCCGTGTTTGTAATGAGCACTAGGACAGGATACATCCCAGACTACCTTTCTCCATGTTTGTAATGAGCACTAGGACAGGATACAGCCCAGACTACCTTTCTCCGTGTTTGTAATGAGCACTAGGACAGGATACATCCCAGACTACCTTTCTCCATGTTTGTAATGAGCACTGGGACAGGATACAGCCCAGACTACCTTTCTCCGTGTTTGTAATGAGCACTAGGACAGGATACATCCCAGATTACCTTTCTCCATGTTTGTAATGAGCACTAGGACAGGATACAGCCCAGACTACCTTTCTCCATGTTTGTAATGACCACTAGGACAGGATACATCCCAGACTACCTTTCTCCATGTTTGTAATGACCACTAGGACAGGATACATCCCAGACTACCTTTCTCCATATTTGTAATGACCACTAAGACAGGATACATCCCAGACTACCTTTCTCCATGTTTGTAATGACCACTAGGACAGGATACATCCCAGACTACCTTTCTCCATGTTTGAAAGTTACAATCATTGTTACACACATACACCAACATACATGCTATTTGATATATCCTCTACGTATCCAGATTGATACATACGGCTTCCACAAGAGACTTCCACTGCTGCCGTTCTGCTGCCTTTCTACCAACCGTCTCCTAAGTCAAGCCACACTCCTTCAATTCTCTTTCCACAGTTCTGCTCCACGTTTCCTTTGAATGTCCAGGTCTTCTGTTCCCATCCGCTGTCCATCTGAGAGTTGTCCTAGCCAATGCCCCCACTACCGGCATACGACATGTCTAATCTACCTCTATCTTCATCTTTTAATGATGATCTCCAAGGATGTACAGTTTGTTCGTTTCAAAAGCTTCTCATTTGTTACGGTATTTAACCAACACACATAACGACACACATACACCACCACTACACATTACATCACACATACACCACCACCACACATTACAACACACATACACACCACACATTACAACACACATACACCACCACACATTACACCACACATACACCACCACACATTACAACACACATACACCACCACACATTACAACAACATACACCAACCACATTACAACACACATACACCACCACACATTACAACACACATACACCACCACACATTACAACACAAACACCACACACATTACAACAACATACCACCACCACACAGTACAACACACATACACCCCCAAACACACATTACAACACACATACACCACCACCAAAATTACAACACACATACACCACCACACATACACACACATACCACCACCACACATTACAACACACATACACCACCACACACATTAGACATACATACACCACCACACACATTACGACAACATACACCACCACACATTACAACACACATACACCAACACAGCCCACACATACACCATCACAGATTACGAAAATATACACACCACCACACATTACAACACATACACACCACCACCACAGTCAACACACATACACCACACAGTTCAACACAATACACAACCACACATACAACACACATACACACACCACACAGTACAACACACATACACAACCACACGACAACACACATAATTGTGATGAGATGGACGATATAAACGTGTATGTGTGCAGACACGCGATGTGCACGCCCTGCAGGCTGACACGTACATTGTAAGAAGTACTTGATCACAAGAGCATGTGGCTACAGCGGAAGGGTAAAGTTGTCGAAATAAATATCACCGGACATAGCCATATAACTTTCATACCCTGTTTTCTATACGTTCATAACTTTCATTCTGTTCTTAGAACTGTTCTATAACTGTTCTATAACTTTTCATATAACTGTTTTCATATAACTGTTTTCATATAACTGTTTTCATATAACTAGTTCATACTTTCATATAACTGTTTCATATCTTTGTTTATGAATTCAAGCATTCTCTTCTTTCTTTCTATCTTTCACTAATCCTGTTCTCCTCACAGCGTCAGGATAACTGTTTCATATCTTTGTTTATGAATTCAAGCATTCTGTTCTTTCTATCTTTCACTAATCATGTTCTCATCACAGCGTCAGGATAAGAAGAGATTTCTAGAACGGCATTTTGTGTGCGCTTCATAGATCGTGTTGTTCGTCGTATCTAATGTCCGTCTTTTGCGTGGACGACCGTTTGCTTTGTACCTACGGTATCGGAATAGCATTGCTCTTTGAGGCGCACTGTCTGTTGGTAATCTGCTTATGTGGCCGAACCATATAATTTTATTGTTTCTTGATGAAGTCCAGTACTGATTTTCGCCCGAGTGGTTACCGGGGCCCAATTTGGGGTGTAAAGAATAGAACCACTGTTACCTGCTACGCATGTCGTAAGACTAAACGTGGACGTAAGGTTGAACGTGGGACTAGCTATTCCACACCGTAAAAAAACACTAGATGGCTACAGAACGGAGAGCGAACCGAGCAAACGCTGGCTGAAACCGGACACATCGCCAAAGGTAAGCACCAGAGCTCCAAATGGTGCTGAAGATGTGACGTAGAACACAAAAATGCTAAGGCTGCATGAATTAGGTTTCCACATGATAGAATTTATAGGGAGGTCTGGTACATCGGTCTTGGCGGTGATCCGAGAGAGAAGTATTGATTTTGTACCAACTTTTTCCTGATGTCTTTATCTCTAAACCGGTCTCTTCTTATTACCCCCAGTATTCTGTATAGACACTTCATCTCTGTCACGACTAGTTTTCTTCTATCATTTGATGTCAGCGTCCAGGTTTAGCACTGATAGCATTATGTTGATAGATTGTGTTGAACATTGCTCTTTTTGTGTTCATGGTGACATGTTTGTATTTTTAAATTGGTGCCATTTGTCCTATGATTTGATTTGCTTTGTTGCATCTATGTTGGATTTTGTTAGTTATACTTCCGTTTGCTGAAACACATGTTCCCTAGATATGTCAAGTCTTTGACTTGTTTTAATTGGTGTTTGTCGATGGAGAATTAAAGTCTGACCACCGAGTGGACATCTTGTAAATGTATGTAAGTGTAGTCTGAACATCAATGTTTGCATCTCTATAGCTCTGTGACAGTGATGCTCAATTTTGTCACAAACGGTGTTCAATTCCCTACACCGTTAGATTTGTAGTAATTCAGATGACAATTGGTGCTCTAGACTTTGGAATTGTCGCTTTAACTACAGTATAGTGGTTCTACCACTGTTGAAAGGGACAGCCACTAATGTTCTACCACTCTTGAAAGGGACAGACACTTATGTGGTCACCCACAGTACATAGATTGAGGATGTTATTTTCCAGAAACTGGACAAGGAAGATTACTGTAACCAGGAACTCAAACATTAAGTAGACAAGCAGTAAGATAACAAGACATAGTCACGTGCAGTGTAACCAACAAACAAGAGAAAGGAAGGAAGCAAGAGGAAGGAAGGAAGCAAGAGGAAGGAAGGAAGCAAGAGGACATCCGGCAGAGAACAACCAGGATGTCAAAACATTGCCAACATACAACTTCATATATATATATATATATTACGTGTATTTGTCTCTTTCTTTCTATCTCTCCATCCTGGCTGTCTATCTCATCATCATCAAGTAGCTTGTCCCTTCCGGAATTTGGCTCCTATGACAGCAGTCCTGAAAATACTATATCCTGTGCAAGTTGACCGGCAGCAGTCATTCTCAGATCGTCAAAGACATCTTGCACCCATCGTCTTCTAGATCGTCCTCTCATTCTTCTTCCAGACACCATTCCTTCCAAAAGTATCTTTTCCAGGCACTCATGTCATTTGATGTGTCCGAAATATTTAATGTTCCTTGATGTTATGCTCTTTAATAGCCAACTCACTTTAATATCAAACTGTTACAGAACAGAAGCATTTGTTTTTTTCTTTGTCTATGATATTCTAAGTACTCTTCTGTAGCATTTGTATTCAAATGCACTAATGATCTTCTGCAGTATGTTTCACTAGTATGTTACCATTCACTTGCATACAGCAGTATGTTTCACTGTATGTTATTCACTTGCATGCAGTAATAATAGCCGTCCATCGCAAGCGATGATGACAACAATCTCAGACGTGTACTGTTGCACCTCTCTGGTGTGTGCGGAGGTGACTGTAGAGTCCAATCCTAGAACAGAATCCCCGACCACAGGTGGGGCATACATGATCAAGGTTAGACATGTGCGTGTTGTGTGCTCTGTCTTTTCGCGCTCTGTCTTTTCGCGCTGCTCGTTTTCTCTGTGACTCAACAATACGATGATTCTCAGCTATTCGGGTTCCTCTTTTGTTGTTACAGCGCCACATTTGGCGATCTTGCGCAAGGGATTCCCAGCACGTATTGTCTATATCGAAGCATTTCAGAGACACTTTAAGAGTGTCTTTAAAGCGTTTTTCTGTCCACCAGCTAAACGTCTGCCCCTTCAAGCTCGCCATACATCAACTGTTTTGGGATGCGTTTATCAGGCATTCGAGCAACGTGACCGACCCATCTCAGTTGGGCCTTCTGCAACAGGGTGTTGACGCTTGGGATCTTTGCTCCTGTGAGGACTTCGCTGTCTGGAATTTTGTCCTGCCAGTTTATTTTTAGTATTCTGCGTAGACAGCTTGTGTGGAAATGGTTTAATTTTCTTCCGTGTCTGCTATACACTGTCCATGTCTCGCTTGCGTACAGCAGCGTGGTTAGCACTATGGCCTGGTAAACTTTCAGCTTTGTGACTATGCTTACCCCCTTCCGTTCCCACACAGTGACACGTAACCTTCCGAACGCAGCACTGGCTTTGGATATCCTATTGTGGACCTCAGAATCTATGTTTGCCGATCTGGATAGAAGGCTGCCAAGATAAGCAAAGTTGTCCGTTGACTGGAGACGCTGGTGTTTAATGTTGATGACTGGATCGTAATACTGTTCTCTAGGGGCGGGCTGGAACATGACCTCTGTTTTTGGTGTTAATGGTGAGGCCAAACCTATCACAGGCCATTGAGAACTTGTCCATGTAAGTCTGCATTTCTTCCTCAGAGTTGGTAGCGAGGGCACAGTCATCAGCAAACAACGGGTTTGAGATAGTTGATTCTTTTACCTTGGTGGAGGTTTTAACCTCCGAAGATTGAATAGGTTACCGTCTGTCCTGTATCTAATCTTTACCCCATGTTCGTCGCCTTCCCAAAAGACATCCGTGAGCATGGCAGCAAACATCATGCTGAAGAGTGTTGGGGCCAGTACACAGCCCTGTTTGACGCTGTTGGTGACATGGAAGGCTTCCGACAGCTCCCTTCGTCAAGTACACGTGCCATCATGCCCTCGTGAAACTGTTGAACGATCTTGATGAATTTCCTTGGACATCCAAATTTTTCCATGATCTTCCATAGACCCTCCCTGTTAACCGTGTCGAAAGCCTTTGTCAGATCGACAAAGACCATATAGAGGTTACGGTGCTGCTCTTGGCATTTCTCCTGTAGTTGGCGAGCAGCAAATATCATGTCTGCTGTTCCACGACCTGCCCTGAAGCCACATTGGGTCTCAGGAGTAAGTCCTGTTCCAGGTGATCGATTAATCGATTGAGGAGGACTCTGGCCAGTATTTTGCCAGCGATTGACAGGAGGAGATCCCCTGTGGTTATCGCAGGCCTGGCGGTTTCCTTTCCGCTTGTACAGGTGGACAATAGTGGCATCCTTTAATTCCTGTGGCACACGTTCGTTGCACCAAATGGATGTAAATAACTCTGTCAATTTTAGCATCAACGTGGGCCCTCCTTCTTTGTAGACTTCGGTTGGTATTGAGTCCGCACCCGGTGCCTTCCCGCTGGATATCTGGCTTGTTGCCTTCTTGACCTCTGCTAAGGTAGGTGGAATATCAAGCTTGGCATTGATTGGGACCTGGGGCATGCGCTCTATGGCTTCATAACATATAGTGGATGGATGGTTGAGGACAGAACGGAAGTGTTCTGCCCAGCGGGTTAGTATCTGAGGCTTGTCAATTAGTAGCCTTGCTCCATCTGCATCAGTATGGGAGTGGGGTGAGATTGTTGAGGTCCGTAAACAGTTTTTAGGGCATCGTAGAAGCGTTTGAAATCATGTCTGTCTGCATATATCTGGATTTCATCAGATTTTTTGCTTAGCCATGCGTCTTGTAATTTCCTGATCCTCTCTTGAGCCCTTCTACGAGCATCTAGGAAAGCTGTTTTTTGGATGATGATGATGGGTCATTTTGATAGGCTCTGTATCTCTCATGTTTCGTGAGAATAGACTTGATTTTTTCGTCATTTTCATCAAACCAGTCGTGGCTCTTGCGTACAGAGTGTCCTATGAGCTCAGAGGTAGATAGGTACACGGTGTCTCTGAGGGCAGTCCAGTCATCGTCCACGCTGGTTTTGCCAAATTGAAGGTCCTTCAATTTGTCGTCCAGGTCTCTTATTAAACTTTCGGTGACAGTGGAGCTTTTCAATTTGGAGACTGCCAGCTTTTTTGTTGGTTTGCGACCCTGGTGACGTTTTCTAGGCTTGATGCGGAGGTTGAGCTTTGACACGATCAATCTATGATCGGTCCAACATTCTGCTCCGCACATAGCCTTTGTGACTCTGACGTCACGTCTGTCATTTTCCTTACGATGACGTAGTCAATGAGGTGCCATTGTTTGGAACGGGGATGCATCCATGACGTTTTGTTTCGGGTTGGTAAACGAAACAAGGAGTTTGTAATTGTTAGGTCGTGGGCAGCACATAGTCTGAGTAATAGAAGCCCATTACTATTGCACTTGCCCACGCCGTGTACTCATAGTACTCCATCCCAGACCCGATGGTCTGTCCCTACTCTGGCATTGAAGTCCCCGAGTATGATGAGCTTCTCAGACCTTGGGACCGCTGAGATGGCTGAGTCAAGGTCCTCGTAGAAACCATCCTTGATTTCGCTTGGATTTGTCATTGTCGGGGCGTAGACGGTGAGTAAAGTGGCACTCTTTTTTTCTCCTAGTGAGATCTGAAGAGTCATCACTCTGTCACTGACACCTTTTGGGAGTCTGGTGAGGCCGCGCACAAGATGAGATTTGACAGCAAACCCTACACCAGATTCCCGACGTTCTGTATTGGCTCTCCAAAAGAAAGTGTAACCACCGCCCACCTCTGACAGCTGACCCTCGTCAGGAAGTCTGGTCTCACTCAAGGCAGCTATGTCGATATCGTAGCGTGCCAGTTCTCTAGCCACGAGTGCAGTCCGTCTCTCAGGTCTTTCAGCTTTGTTGTTATCTAATAGTGTTCGCACGTTCCACGCGCCTATGGTGAGAGTTCATGTTGTGTGATTTGTGTTGTATGTAGTTGTCTGAAACTGTAGCTTGCGCTGTATTTGGATTATAGTGAGGAAAAGTTGCGTCTGCAAAGGTTCCTGTTATGTGCTGATGAAAAATACCAGCACACCTTGGGACAAGAGAATTGTCCAGTAATTTTTCGGACAGACACATGCCAGGACAGGTCTATCCTACCGCCATCGCGCCGCTTCTGGAAATGTAAACTTACACACAGCAGGGCGGCCGGAACAATAGTTGTAACGTGACTACAACACACAACTCTTGCCTGTAGTTTAGCTGTAACATGCACAGCGACTACAACGGTTACATCGCCTATTCGGTGGTCAAACCAGGTGAGGAAAACCGATGGGTCTAACAGCATCGGTAATCTAGGCACTGTCTGCCTGTGCATGCAAAGACTGGATCCGGCTGACTTCGCGGATGAGGCCACTAGTTGGCTCAACGGTTAGAAAGGCGGATCACAGCAGAGCGGTGTGGACCGCATAGAGCACGGCGAGGCACTTTAGAAAGCCCTGGTCATCCACTGCATCTGGCACTATCTCCAGTCGTCTTGACTTGTCTTGCCCCTGGATACAGATAGTCCTGGGCATGCAGTATATTACCATTCACTTGCATACAGCATCAGTATGTTTCACTGGTATGTTACCTTTCACTCACGCCCCCCTTCCCAACTCCAACTCTCACATTACAAACAGTGTCACTATTAATTGACCTCCAGTTATCTCTGACCTTGTACTGTTCATATACTAATTAGCAAGAGCTGGATGCTTGTTAACATGGTTGTCATGACCATTTTCATCTCGCCGAGGCTTGTATCTTGACCACTTAACTAGAGCATATATATCTATATATAGTTTAAGATAACTGCATGATAGAGTAAGATTTGTTTGTGGTCTCTGACAGCAACACATCACAGAAAGCTCACAACAAGTGAAATGAAATGCTTGAGGAAAGGGGGGGGGCAGCAGGAAAGATAGACTACGAAACAAGGACATCAGAAGCAGAGTGGGCATAACTTCATGCACCGAATACAATGAAATACAACAAATGCAGTAGTTTGGACATTTAATGAGAATGAAATACAAACAACCACAAATAACAACATACACTAAAAAGAGATCAGGTACTAGAGCCAAGGGAAGACCAAGGAAAATATGGACAGACAATATCAAGACTACACTAAATAAACATGGGTATAACACAACAAGGGCGACTCAAGGGAAGGTTGTGTGTGAACATGGTGGTTTCCTGTGGCACAGAATAGCCGGATATGTAGAAGAGGCTGATACACGTTGCCAATAATTGATATTGTACTTGCATGTGATAAACACAAACTAAAACAGTTGATGTATGACGGAACTTGAAGGGGTAGTCCTGCTGCTGGTGGGCAGAAAAACTCTTTAAAGACACTCTTAAAGTGTCTCTGAAATGCTTTGATATAGACACTACATGCTGGGAATCCCTGGCGCAAGATCGCCAAATGTGGCGCTGTAACAACACAAGAGGAGCTCGCATAGCTGAGAATTGTCGTGCCTTTGAGGCACATAAAAAACGAGCTGTGCTAAAAGACAAAACACACAGCACCCACGTCTAACTTCGATCATGTGGTAGGGGATTGTTGTCAAGGATTGGATTCTACAGTCACCTCTGCACACATCAGATGCCGAGGTTGTTGTCATCATTGCTTGCGATGGACAACTATTACTACTTGCCATGTGATTGATATTATATGTTTATATATTATCCTGACAGGTTGGTTTAAGATTGTTCAGGGTCTAATGTCTGGCGCTGTTGTCACCAGTGTTCTCTCACTTATCCTGGGCTTGCTGTCCTTGTGCTGTCGTTGCAAGAGATGTAACCCATACCAGACCACAGGAGCATTTCTCGGTCTAACTTGTAAGTACATCAGTGATACATCAGTGATACATTAATAAATATGATTCAAACAATATTACATTGCTTCATATATGACTAACAGATGTA
Source organism: Arion vulgaris (assembly GCA_020796225.1). NCBI lineage: Eukaryota > Metazoa > Mollusca > Gastropoda > Stylommatophora > Arionidae > Arion > Arion vulgaris. The sequence continues at coordinate 22,870,820 of CM036777.1, read as the reverse complement.
CCCGTTCTTCGTACAGTGAAGTTAGTTGAAATCTACTTGTCAAGTTCCAAACAGTGCAAGATTGAGCATATTACAGAAATATTCACCGTCTCCTCAATATGAGAAGTTAGTTGAAATCTACTTTTCAAGTTCCAAACAGTGCAAGATTGAACATATTACAGAAATCTACTTGTCAAGTTCCAAACAGTGCAAGATTGAGCATATTACAGAAATCTAGTTGTCAAGTTCCAAACAGTGCAAGATTGAACATATTACAGAAATCTACTTGTCAAGTTCCAAACAGTGCAAGATTGAACATATTACAGAAATATGCACCGTCTCCTCAAAATTGGCTGCTTTTGTAACAATACGTCTTCTCTCTACGCTTGGTGGGAAAACTTTGTCGGTTGACCAGATAAGATTAAAATGTCCCTTATTCCAATTGCCATTAAAATCTGATACAATATAATTACCTTGAAAGTTGACAAATAACGATTGGCAAATTGAATTTATTCAGAGTCAGTTCTATCGTTGCAAATGAAATTTCTGTAGTTGTCATAATTTTAATGCGGACACACACATTAAACTGTTCCCTCCCAAATAGTGTGAGACTGAGCATATTAAAGAGACATGCCCCTGTCACCCGCAATGACATCAAAATTGGCTGCTTTTCTTTTAATAACAATATGTTTTCTTCCAATGTTACGTCGATTAAACAAAATAAAACGTTTTTGAGGGTCTCTGTGGCTAAGTAGTTAAGCCCTTTGCCTTGTGAGTCGAAGGTCGTGGGTTCGAGTCGGGACCGCGCCATTCTGTTCACGAGTGCAGTTTTTTCCAGATACCCCTAGGATATTTGTTGGAGCTACGGAGTTCGTGCTTTGTGCAATATTCTCGGCAGGTGGCATGCCATTTCTGCGGAGAGGGACCGAGCCGTATGGTGTAAAACCCGGTGCAATAAAGTCAATCCTTCGCCTTTTAAACCCTTTTAAATAAAACGTTTGATGAGAGTATTGAATAGCCTAAACACGATCGCGCGAGAGAGGATAGTCTAAACACGATCGCGCGAGAGAGGATAGTCTAAACACGATCGCGCGAGAGAGGATAGTCTAAACACGATCGCGCGAGAGAGGATAGTCTAAACACGATCGCGCGAGAGAGGATAGTCTAAACACGATCGCGCGAGAGAGGATAGTCTAAACACGATCGCGCGAGAGAGGATAGTCTAAACATGATCGCGCGAGAGAGGATAGCATAAACACGAGAGAGGATAGCATAAACACGAGAGAGGATAGCATAAACACGAGAGAGGATAGCATAAACACGAGAGAGGATAGCATAAACACGATCGCGCGAGAGAGGATAGCATAAACACGAGAGAGGATAGCATAAACACGATCGCGCGAGAGAGGATAGCATAAACACGAGAGAGGATAGCATAAACACGATCGCGCGAGAGAGGATAGCATAAACACGAGAGAGGATAGCATAAACACGATCGCGCGAGAGAGGATAGCATAAACGCGAGAGAGGATAGCATAAACGCGAGAGAGGATAGCATAAACACGATAGAGGATAGCATAAACACGAGAGAGGATAGCATAAACACGATCGCGCGAGAGAGGATAGCATAAACGCGAGAGAGGATAGCATAAACACGATCGCGCGAGAGAGGATAGCATAAACACGATCGCGCGAGAGAGGATAGCATAAACGCGAGAGAGGATAGCATAAACACGATCGCGCGAGAGAGAATAGCATAAACGCGAGAGAGGATAGCATAAACACGATCGGGAGAGAGAATAGCATAAACGCGAGAGAGGATAGCATAAACACGATCGCGCGAGAGAGGATAGCATAAACGCGAGAGAGGATAGCATAAACGCGAGAGAGGATAGCATAAACACGATAGAGGATAGCATAAACACGAGAGAGGATAGCATAAACACGATCGCGCGAGAGAGGATAGCATAAACGCGAGAGAGGATAGCATAAACACGATCGCGCGAGAGAGGATAGCATAAACGCGAGAGAGGATAGCATAAACACGATCGCGCGAGAGAGGATAGCATAAACACGATCGCACGAGAGAGGATAGCATAAACACGATCGCGCGAGAGAGGATAGCATAAACACGATCGCGCGAGAGAGAATAGCATAAACGCGAGAGAGGATAGCATAAACACGATCGCGCGAGAGAGGATAGCATAAACGCGAGAGAGGGTAGATAAACGCGAGAGAGGATAGCATAAACACGATAGAGATAGCATAAACACGAGAGAGGATAGCATAAACACGATCGCGCGAGAGAGGATAGCATAAACGCGAGAGAGGATAGCATAAACACGATCGCGCGAGAGAGGATAGCATAAACGCGAGAGAGGATAGCATAAACACGATCGCACGAGAGAGGATAGCATAAACACGATCGCACGAGAGAGGATAGCATAAACACGATCGCGCGAGAGAGGATAGCATAAACACGATCGCGCGAGAGAGGATAGCATAAACACGATCGCACGAGAGAGGATAGCATAAACACGATCGCGCGAGAGAGGATAGCATAAACACGATCGCGCGAGAGAGGATAGCATAAACACGATCGCACGAGAGAGGATAGCATAAACACGATCGCACGAGAGAGGATAGCATAAACACGATCGCGCGAGAGAGGATAGCATAAACACGATCGCGCGAGAGAGGATAGCATAAACACGATCGCACGAGAGAGGATAGCATAAACACGATCGCACGAGAGAGGATAGCATAAACACGATCGCGCGAGAGAGGATAGCATAAACACGATCGCACGAGAGAGGATAGCATAAACACGATCGCGCGAGAGAGGATAGCATAAACACGATTGCGCGAGAGAGGATAGCATAAACACGATCGCACGAGAGAGGATAGCATAAACACGATCGCGCGAGAGAGGATAGCATAAACACGATTGCGCGAGAGAGGATAGCATAAACACGATCGCGCGAGAGAGGATAGCATAAACACGATCGCGCGAGAGAGGATAGCATAAACACGATCGCGCGAGAGAGGATAGCATAAACACGATTGCGCGAGAGAGGATAGCATAAACACGATCGCACGAGAGAGGATAGCATAAACACGATCGCGCGAGAGAGGATAGCATAAACACGATCGCACGAGAGAGGATAGCATAAACACGATCGCGCGAGAGAGGATAGCATAAACACGATCGCGCGAGAGAGGATAGCATAAACACGATCGCGCGAGAGGATACATAAACACGATCGCGCGAGAGGATAGCATAAACACGATCGCACGAGAGAGGATAGCATAAACACGATCGCGCGAGAGAGGATAGCATAAACACGATCGCGCGAGAGAGGATAGCATAAACACGATCGCGCGAGAGAGGATAGCATAAACACGATCGCGCGAGAGAGGATAGCATAAACACGATCGCGCGAGAGAGGATAGCATAAACACGATCGCGCGAGAGGATAGCATAAACACGATCACGCAGAGAGGATAGCATAAACACGATCGCGCGAGAGAGGATAGCATAAACTCGAGAGAGGATAGCATAAACACGATCGCGGAGAGAGGATAGCATAAACACGATCGCGCGAGAGAGGATAGCATAAACGCGAGAGAGGATAGCATAAACACGATTGCGCGAGAGAGGATAGCATAAACACGATCGCCGAGAGGATAGCATAAACACGATCGCACGAGAGAGGATAGCATAAACACGATCGCGCGAGAGAGGATAGCATAAACACGATCGCGCGAGAGAGGATAGCATAAACACGATCGCGCGAGAGAGGATAGATAAACACGATCGCGCGAGAGGATAGCATAACACGATCGCGCGAGAAGGATAGCATAAACACGATCGCGCGAGAGAGGATAGCATAAACACGATCCCGAGAGAGGATGCATAACACGATCGCGCGAGAGAGGATAGCATAAACGCGAGAGAGGATAGCATAAACACGATCGCACGAGAGAGGATAGCAAACACGATCGCCGAGAGAGGATAGCATAAACACGATCGCACGAGAAGGATAGCATAAACACGATCGCACGAGAGGATAGCATAAACACGATCGCACGAGAGAGATAGCATAAACACGATCGCACGAGGAGGATAGCATAAACACGATCGACGAGAAGGATAGCATAAACACGATCGCGCGAGAGAGGATAGCATAAACGCGAGAGAGATAGCAAACGATGCGCGAGAGAGGATAGCATAAACACGATGCGCGAGAGAGGATAGCATAAACGCGAGAGAGGATAGATAAACACGATTAGCGAGAGGATAGTCATAAACACGATCGCGCGAGAGAGGATAGCATAAACACGATCGCACGAGAGGATAGATAACACGATCGCGCGAGAGGATAGCATAAACACGATCGCGAGAGAGGATAGATAAACACGATCGCGAGAGAGATAGCATAAAAACGATCGGCGAGAGAGGATAGCATAAACACGATCGCGCGAGAGAGGATAGCATAAACACGATCGCGCGAGAGAGGATAGCATAAACACGATCAGCGAGAGAGATAGCATAAACACGATCGCGCGAGAGAGGATAGCATAAACGCGAGAGAGAATAGCATAAACACGATCGCACGAGAGAGGATAGCATAAACACGATCGCGAGAGAGGATAGATAAACACGATCGCACGAGAGAGGATAGCATAAACACGATCGCACGAGAGAGGATAGCATAAACACGATCGCACGAGAGAGGATAGCATAAACACGATCGCACGAGAGAGGATAGCATAAACACGATCGCACGAGAGAGGATAGCATAAACACGATCGCGCGAGAGAGGATAGCATAAACGCGAGAGAGGATAGCATAAACACGATCGCGCGAGAGAGGATAGCATAAACACGATCGCGCGAGAGAGGATAGCATAAACGCGAGAGAGAATAGCATAAACACGATTGGCAGAGAGGATAGCATAAACGCGAGAGAGAATAGCATAAACACGATTGCGCGAGAGAGAATAGCATAAACCATAGATTCCCAAACTTTTTCGGCCGCCTGCCCACCGCCCGCCGCCCACTTTGCACAACATAAACTTTGTAACTCCCTCCCCTCCCTCCCTATTATAACAGTTTGCCAATGAGTTATGTCCACACATAGACTGACTTTAAGTCTAGTCTGCTTAATCTTGTCTTCATGTCTGTCTGATGAGTTAGTCAGTGTCTGTCTGTATGACATGAGTTGAAGTACAGCATGTTTCTCTCTCTCTCCCCAGTTGTCCTGGTTACAGCTGCTGTTTGTGTCTTTGGAATCATAGGTCATATACAGCACAACATTGAAATCCTAGCAACTGGGGAAGCAAATCTTCAACACAATACTTTTAGTTGGAGTTTTTGGATTGCTGTTGGAGCAGCTGTACTGTCATTTAGTACAAGTCTTGTCTATTTTTGTGCTGGACGCAGCAGTGTGCAGGAGGAATGTGTCTAGTTTCATACTGTTTGCAGCAGTGTGCAGGAGGAATGTGTCTAGTTTCAAACTGTTTGCAGCTGTGTACAGGAGGAATGTGTCTAGTTTCAAACTGTTTGCAGCTGTGTACAGGAGGAATGTGTCTAGTTTCAAACTGTTTGCAGCTGTGTACAGGAGGAATGTGTCTAGTTTCAAACTGTTTGCAGCTGTGTACAGGAGGAATGTGTCTAGTTTCAAACTGTTTGCAGCAATGTGTCTAGCTTGGACAGCTGTTGGACCAGTAGTACAGACATCTATTACAAGTTTTGTCTAGTTTTGTGCTGGTCACAGCAATATGCTGGAGCACTGTGTTTAGCTTGACTATAATTGACAATGTTTTAGTATTAAACTGATGGTTATAAATGATAACGTACAGATGGATAACATCCGACAGACATCTGATCTGACAGACATCTAACGGTAGATGTAAATGAGAAATATAAAGAACAGATAATGAACGAAAAGACAGCATTCAACAGATGAACAATATGCAAGAACAAGCTATAACACATTCTGAACATTGCAACTTAATAACTTTTTGAAACTGATAATTATTATTTATGTGATATGTTTGTTGATATCCATGATTGTTTACGCCAGTGGTTCCTAAATTTTGAATTACTGCAGACCTCCTTTTCAATACATTTTGCTGTCGCATACCCTCAAAAGTTACTATGTATGAAAATCTGCTAGCGATGGAGTTATTATTACACCACACCAACAGTCAAGCTGACTTCAATTTCTCAGACTGCGGGAAAACTTCAAATCCTGTCAGACATTTAGACTCCGGTCTGGTCCAGCTCCTTTGATTTCGCAGCGGAACTAGTTTACCACTCTTTTTATACATGTTTTAAAAACTTATTTTTCTGTTTAAAATGTCAAAGACCATATTTCTTCAAGTGCTTGAGGATCCCCTGTGAGTACCTCGCGAACCCTCAGGGTTCAAAGATTGAATCTGGAAGTCTGCGCGCAGAATGGGTGGACAGCATTTGGAAATCCCACGGCTCAGAGACTTCCATGGGACGTACTTCTTTGGAGATATCACAACATTTGATAAGTACCAACTTCAACTGAAGAATGAGAATAGAGAAATAGAGAATAGAGAATAAATCATGAGAATAGACGTCAAATAGAGAATAGACATCAAATAGAGAATAGACATCAAATAGAGAACAGTTTTTTTTAGCTTAGTCGTCAGATCATCATCACTGCACGTCGAACCAATTAGTCCATAAGTGCTCTGATCTCCCCCTCAGTATGTCTCTCAGTGTGGATGACTAGGACACCAGTTCTTTGTTGGTTTACTATTCTTCTTTGTCTACCAGCATAGCGTTCTTGTCTAGCTACAGCACACTTGACTTGGAATTCTTGCAGTCTGTTTAGTGTTGTAGATTCACCACTATTACTTGAATCATGTACACATCCTCTCTCCCTTAAGGAACTTATAATATCAGCCTGGTCCATTGCTCACTCGCTTTGTACAGCAGCGATACCTGCAAGCCTATCCGCATGTTCATTCCCCCTTACACCTGCATGCCCTGGCACAAAAATAAAACTGATCTTTGTCAGCTTAGACCTCCCCAGCGACTCCATCCAATGTCTCCTAGCCCATCCTGTTTCAATCTTCCTGAGCATACTCATTGAGTCACTGAGAAAACATGCATGGATAAAAGTCTGCGACTCCAGCCAAACCATCGCTTTAGTAACCGCCATGATTTCCATAATGAGACTGCTCGTAGTCACGGCAAAACCACCGTCTTCCTTACAACATCTCCGACCTGAGCAGTGAAAGCCCATGAGCTCCACATATGTCGATCACTGAAACATCTGTATAAATGATTATATCGTTCTCAGATTTCTCAGAAATGAATGCCTGAACTTCTGCCTCCACGACAAGTGGGTTGTGTTGTCTGCATTCTTTATCAAGTTTGATGCATACCGAAATAATGTATTGATTCATGTTGTCACTGGTATCCATTGGAGAGAATAGACATCAAATATTGTGTTCCTCCTATAGTGTACATCTCAATGCAGTTTTAGTGACCAAGTAGTCTTCATGTGTTTCACAAGTCCGATCCATCTCCAGCTTCTCTTGTGGATGATGGTGCTGATATTCTCTTGTTGACAATGTGCAAGCAGTTCTTGGTTAGAGATAGTATATGACCAGAACATGCGTAAAAGATAAGTGCTGTTTTTGCTCAGGAGGTCGGGGAATGGATTTTAAAGTACAGGTGGCCAGGGCTCAAGGTGTAAGCTGTTAAACTTTCAATGATCTTATTGGTGGCTTGTTCATTGTCCATGATGCGCTGTCTCTCAAACCATAAAAACCCACATTTTTGCCACACCTATATATTACATAGGACCTGCAAGTGATATCTCCATACCGATCTATCCTGGACAACTCGCTCAAATTCTTCTATGGAATTGAATCCGATATTTCTCATCTCTCTCAGTAAATTTCGTTCAAATAGGTAAACTGCTCTGCTATTTTCTATCAATTTGGATTCCAGTGTGATATCTGCATTACTTGCCATAGGTGTCTTCATTATATTTGTTCTTTCATATCTTATCTGCAGTCCAACTTTTGATGCTATAGCATGTTGATAAGCTTATCTGGTCTTTGTCATGCAAGGTTTATCTGCAGTCCAACTTTGATGCTATAGATGACAAGTTATCTGTTTTGTCATAGCTTATCTGCAGTCCAACTTTGATGCTATAGATGACAAGTTGTCTGTTTTGTCATAGTTTATCTGCAGTCCAACTTTTGATGCTATAGATGACAAGTTGTCTGTTTTGTCATAGCTTATCTGCAGTCCAACTTTTGATGCTATAGATGACAAGTTGTCTGTTTTGTCATAGTTTATCTGCAGTCCAACTTTTGATGCTATAGATGACAAGTTGTCTGTTTTGTCATAGTTTATCTGCAGTCCAACTTTTGATGCTATAGATGACAAGTTGTCTGTTTTGTCATAGTTTATCTGCAGTCCAACTTTTGATGCTATAGATGACAAGTTGTCTGTTTTGTCATAGCTTATCTGCAGTCCAACTTTTGATGCTATAGATGACAAGTTGTCTGTTTTGTCATAGCTTATCTGCAGTCCAACTTTGATGCTATAGATGACAAGTTGTCTGTTTTGTCATAGTTTATCTGCAGTCCAACTTTTGATGCTATAGATGACAAGTTATCTGTTTTGTCATAGTTATCTCAGTCCAACTTTTTGATGCTATAGATGACAAGTTATCTGTTTTGTCATAGTTTATCTGCAGTCCAACTTTTGATGCTATAGATGACAAGTTGTCTGTTTTGTCATAGTTTATCTGCAGTCCAACTATTGATGCTATAGATGACAAGTTATCTGTTTTGTCATAGCTTATCTGCAGTCCAACTTTTGATGCTATAGATGACAAGTTGTCTGTTTTGTCATAGTTTATCTGCAGTCCAACTATTGATGCTATAGATGACAAGTTGTCTGTTTTGTCATAGCTTATCTGCAGTCCAACTATTGATGCTATAGATGACAAGTTATCTGTTTTGTCATAGCTTATCTGCAGTCCAACTTTTGATGCTATAGATGACAAGTTGTCTGTTTTGTCATAGCTTATCTGCAGTCCAACTATTGATGCTATAGATGACAAGTTGTCTGTTTTGTCATAGTTTATCTGCAGTCCAACTTTTGATGCTATAGATGACAAGTTGTCTGTTTTGTCATAGTTTATCTGCAGTCCAACTATTGATGCTATAGATGACAAGTTGTCTGTTTTGTCATAGTTTATCTGCAGTCCAACTTTTGATGCTATAGATGACAAGTTGTCTGTTTTGTCATAGCTTATCTGCAGTCCAACTTTTGATGCTATAGATGACAAGTTGTCTGTTTTGTCATAGCTTATCTGCAGTCCAACTTTTGATGCTATAGATGACAAGTTGTCTGTTTTGTCATAGTTTATCTGCAGTCCAACTTTTGATGCTATAGATGACAAGTTGTCTGTTTTGTCATAGCTTATCTACAGTCCAACTTTTGATGCTATAGATGACAAGTTGTCTGTTTTGTCATAGCTTATCTGCAGTCCAACTTTTGATGCTATAGATGACAAGTTGTCTGTTTTGTCATAGCTTATCTACAGTCCAACTTTTGATGCTATAGATGACAAGTTGTCTGTTTTGTCATAGTTTATCTGCAGTCCAACTATTGATGCTATAGATGACAAGTTGTCTGTTTTTCTTTGCAGTCAATATTTTGGTTTTGGGTTTTAAAAAATGGTTTTAAAGCTGATTGTTTGGTGTGGTGATGTCTGTACATATCTTGGTTATTTTTTCTAAAGGCATTACATATACACACACATACATGCAACACTAATGATACCCATCACATATACACACACATACATACACACATGTTTAATGGCATCCATCACGTTAAACATCCATCTTACACACACACATACACAACTTTGATGACATCCATCACACACCGACATTCCCACACACATACAAGTTGAGTAACACCCATCTCTCACTCTCTCTCCCTCCCACATGGTCCACTAAAGAAGACTTAAGCTACAGTCTTGGCTCTGAGTCAAGTTAATATTCCTAGCAAACAAATGTTACCAACTGAACACAGGCAAAGTTAATAATATTAACATAACAAGCCAAACATCAACAACAACACAGACAATATTAGAACACAAAGAATAATGTTATTTTCATGCAAACACAATAATACTAACTTTATTTCTATACAAACATCATCATCATGTTACAAATATCATCATGTATCAAACATCATGTTACAAACATCAAACATCATCATATTACAAACATCAAACATCATGTTACAAACATCATCATCATCATGTTACCAACATCATCATCATGTTACAAACATCATCATCATGTTACAAACATCAAACATCATCATGTATCAAACATCATGTTACAAACATCAAACATCACGTTACAAACATCATCATCACATTACAAACATCATCATCATGTTACAAACATCAAACATCATGTTACAAACATCATCATCATGTTGCAAACATTAAACTATGAAACACATAATTTAGTGTTGTTGTTGCTACTGTGGGAAGAAACGGGAATATGGGAAGAAAACATAATAATCTAGACATCCATGTCAATGGCACTACAATAAACCAAGTGAAAGAATTCAAATACTTAGGAAGCATGAAGACGGAAGACTAGATAGAGAGATAGAGGCTAGAGTGCAAAAAAGCAAATGCTGTAACCTACCAGCTAGCCCCATTGTTAAGGCACCCAAATATCTCATTGACAGCTAAACAACAAATGATCAACAGCATTTTTATACCTACTTTGTGTTACCAAAGCCAAACATGGACAATCAGCAAAACGCAGTCACAAAAAATAACTACATGTGAAATACGCTGCCTGCGAAACGTTACCATAAACACTAGAAAAGACAGAATCATCAACATCAGCATGGCCTACTACTCTTTCTTTATCAGGGACTAGTGCTGAGCGTGGTGGACTATGGCCTTGGTCTTCTAACAGTAAGCAGAACATCGCTGGATAAGTTAGAAAGGATCCAAAATGAAGCGATGAGGCTTATACTCGGTTGCACACGTGACACTTCTTGTAAGGCAATGCGCTATGTCCTTGGATTGCCAACGATGGCCACAAAGTCGCACAGGTAAAAGCGTATCTGAGAGTTTCTGTGGACACAAATCATCCTCTGCACAAATCCATAAATGAGAACAAGGGAAGGCGATTGAAGAGAGGTTGATCCTGGATGGCCGAGGCAGAGGATATTATTAAACAGGTCTGTACTCTAGATGAGCTGAGGCACGGTGACGAATGGATGCCTATATCAGAGGATATGACTGCTTACGCCAGGGTTATCAGCACACTTGGACGCCGCTGTAGAGAATGGGCCCGGGCGTCGTCAATGCAGAAATTCTTGCACTCGTGGATCAGCACTCCACCAAGGTGATATCATTATCTACACCGATGGCTCTGTCAAGCGTGGCACCAGATCATCGTGGGCTTACTCAGCACAACGAAACGGTCGCACACTTCATGAGGACTGCGGGGCTTTGAGACAACGACATCGAGCATGACTATGGAGATCACCGCTGCCTCCAGGGCTCTGTCATGGGTGGCTGAGCAACAGGTTACCCATACGATCATCATATCAGACTCGATGAGTACGCTTCAACTGATTGCATCTGGAAGTATGCGGGTGGAATGGGTGAACAGCATTCGGAGATCACATCTCAAGAAAATGACTTGCCTGTACACGCCTGGACATGCTGGAGTGCGGGTAACGAGCGTGCTGACTCTCTTGCAAACAGTGCCCCGACTCAAGTGGGCAGAAGCATGGACAGAGCCGATATCATCAATGCGGTACGCTCTCAATTGTGTGACATGGGCGGGTCTCAGACACTGGAACGAGTTCGAGAATTAGGTGTTAAGTTTGGACATGCCAGACAGTGTCGTCTTCGTGGTAGAGAGAGAAGATATAGTAATCAACTTTCCATGGGTACTGTGAGCAAATGGACTTTGGGATGGCTGCTGCAACGGAGGACAGAGCACGAATGGGAATGCCCAATGTGCCATGACGTCGATCGCATAACATAACATAACATAAGAAAGAAAGTTGGCACAGAACCTTGCTTGAATTATATTGAGAAACAAAGAATGAAGTGGTTTGGCCACTTAATAAGAATGCATCCAAACTCCACAGTATACAGTATTCTACAACAGAATATCATGAAAGAAGGCGAGAGGAAGACCTCGAAAAAAATGGTTAGATGGCGTAGCAGAATCCTGTCAAAGAGCAAAAATAACAATCACCCAAGCCACCAGAACAGCGCAAGACAAAAACAGAAAACCACGACACTAGGCAACAACCCGGTAACAGTGTGACGACAAAGAAGAAAAGTCGCTACTGTTCTAACAACATCACTGAACATCAAACTACAACAGCTACATTATTTTAGGAATACCAGTCAAGTCACACGGGTGGTGGTGGTTGGTGGGGGGGGGAGTGGGTAGTAGATGAACCGCATAGACAACAGACAATGTTGGTTGCAATATACATCAACAAGAAACACTGGACTGGAGACATATTATCTTATCATACAATTAATACAAAATGCGACAATCTAGACACTTACGGACTTTGTCCCAGGTCATTCTGGTGTGAAGGTAATGAAAGAGCGGATGTACTGGTGGGCAATGCTAATTCTCTATCTCAGTTGCGCAAGTTATTCATACCGATACTACATTCCTCACAACAATTTGTTGCATATAATACGCAACATATTTCTGGAATGTTGTTTGTGTCATTGTCTTCTTCTTCTGCTTTCTCCTACAATGAATTCAGGCATTAGCCATTATGCCTGGTATGGCACTTCTGACTAATCTTGACGTGAAGGCCTGTTCCTACCATTTGGCTGGTGTCCTCCGCCGTGTAGGCAGGCTTTTACCAACTTTAGAGGTACTTGAAGATTAGATCCTTCAAGTGTCATTGTCTATTCTGTTCTTTGTTTCTCATCTATCATCTGCATGCTATTAGAGTTGCAAACATTTTGAAATTGGTGGTAAAGGGTATTCTCTATCTAGGTTGCGCAAGTTATGCATACCGATAGGTGCGGCAAGACAGAAAAACCACAAGAGAAAACCCATTAGATACATCAATCAACACAGAACGGGAGTTGTTAGACTAAACACACTGAGATACATGCTTGGGAGGAGATCGGAGCAATTATGGACATGTCCGATGAAGATGATCCTCAAATGAACAATGAAATTAATGGGATTGTATTAGTGATGTTCCATTTATTTTGATTGAGCATTTTGATAGACATTTCTACAGATAAGATATCACATTTTATGAACATAAATCATATGGTTATAGTATCACATCTACTGTGCTATACTGTAGCTTGATGTCAGATACTGTAGCATGATGTCAGATACTGTAGCTTGATGTCAGATACTGTAGCGTGATGTCAGATACTGTAGCGTGATGTCAGATACTGTAGCGTGATGTCAGATACGTGATGTCAGATACTGTAGCATGATGTTAGATTTAAATGGTATCACATCTACTGCATGTCACCAACTAATCACACAATAATTAACAATAAACAAAACTGACAGATGTCACTCAAAGAACAAGATCAAAAGAAACTATGTGTCAATCAAATTTGATCAACAGTTGGAATTCTATATATAGTACACACACGCGCAGTCTACACTAAACATAACACTCTTGGTTATTGGTTATTGGTTACTAAACTGACGTCATTGCACTCCGGGCAAACCCATAGGTGCTCAGTCTCCCCAACAGATATCGAAGAGTATGCATACTGATGGTTCCTGTGGCTCGCTGATTAAACACACCTCTCACTCTGCCTCTCAGGCATCCAGTTCGACTTGAACAAAGGGTAATTCCAAACTGCTTAAATCGCTTGATCGATTCAACATCGATTTTAGTGTCCTCATCCAACAGAGAGTCTCGAAGAGACCGAAGAATATCCCCTTATCCATCTTCAACTCCCCAACAATCGATGCTGTTGATGCAAGCCTGTCCGCTCTCTCATTACCGTAAACACCCGCATGCCCAGGACAGTATATCCACGTAAGCCGCTGGAGGTTAGAAACTTCTATAGACGACATCCACTCATACCGAAACCTGCCCTTCTGGATCTTGTGAAGCATCGACTGAGAGTCAGATACAACAACTGCCCCAGTAAATGAAGTCCCAGAAATCCAATGGAGGGCAGCAGTAACGGCCTCAACCTCCATCCTCATACTAGAAGTAGTTGTCCTGTATGCCCCACTTCGCTCTGCAACAACCCTACCATGCGCATTAGCCAAGAAACCCCAGCCGGATTTCTCACCACGTTGAACCGACCCATCGGTATATACAACAACATCATCATCCCTTGCATTATCTTCTATCAGCTGCTTAACTGCGAGATCAGCCTTCATGTTGCCCCAATCTCTACATTCTCTTCCAAGAGTAATGATAACGTTGAGATAGTTCATCATGCTTCCATCTGTTGGGATCCATTCTTCCCTTTTGGTAGAGTCGCAACCCATATATAACACTCATATATTATCAATATCAGGAAAGACTGCAGTAAAACTATGTAGCAATGGAACAATATAAGGGAAGACTGCAGTAAAACTATGTAGCAATGGAACGATATAAGGGAAGACTGCAGTAAAACTATGTAGCAATGGAACAATATAAGGGAAGACTGCAGTAAAACTATGTAGCAATGGAAGAATATAAGGGAAGACTGCAGTAAAACTATGTAGCAATGGTGAAACACTTAAAAACAAAGTACTGTAGTTTTACAATAACAATACACAGTAACGTTTCGACCAAAAGGCCATTATCAAGCCACAGTCAACTATAAACTCATATGACGAGCTGACTCTGGTAAAAATTCTATGAAATAAGACCACAACCGTCATGTGACCTCGTATTCCAGTAATGTTGTATAAAGAAGAATTCATTTAAAAATCAACACAACATGCAACACAACATGCAACACAACATGCTAAATCAAGGTTATATTATGTAACAAGTTAAATTTAACAATAAGGAATATCAATATTATTCATATTTTTCATCAATAAATAACCATAGACTTATAGAATTGAATAAAATTGCAAAAAAAGCATGCAGTGTGCTATCAAATATATACAATATTCAGCCCCCCAACTCAAACTAGGTCAGGGTTTTCCCGGTCAGTTATGCAGCCCAATATTAGAGTCAGCTGTGATCAAGCAAAGGATACAACAGAAGTGAAGAAATTGACTTCTTACACGCACACAACATACAGAATCAGACAACAAATTACTTTTGTCCTTGTCTTTCCCCAGCTGGTAGATGAATTAGTTGTCCACTCTTGACGCTAAGCATAGGGGTGGGAGCTTTAATTTGCATTCCAAGGCCAGATGAGTCACCCTTGTTGTGTTATATCCGTGTTTATGTAGTGTGGTCTTGATATTGTCTATCCATCTTTTTCTTGGTCTAGTACCTGATTTGTTGTCTTTCAATGTATTCGGTACATGAAGTTACGCCCACTCTGCTTCTGATGTCCTCATTTCGTCATCTATATTTCCTGGTGACTCCCACTGCCTAACTACCAAATAAATTATTCACAGTCCTAAACTCCTAACGGTCAATGATTTTCATTTTAAGAATTCGGAATGTATTGTCTGATTCTATATGTTGTAGATTCTATATGTTGTAGCCGTTTAAGAAGTGAATTTCTTCACTTCTGTTGTATCATTCGCTTGATAAAGTTTCGGTTGGAACATTGCTGTGTATTGTTATTGTAAAACTACAGTACTTTGCTTTTATGTGTTTCATCATTAACACTAATATCTGATGATATGTAACACTGATATATGATGATACGTAATACTGATGTAGTACAATACATAACTGATAAATGATACATGACCTCCAAAGAATTCAGTGTAAACATAACACTTCTATCCTTGGAGACACTATAATGTTCAAATAATGTTTACACATGAAATATACATAACACTTCTAGCTTTTTCAAATAATGTTTATAAAACATTGCTGTAACAATGTCGGTGTGTATATATATATATATATATATATCAAGACATGTTTAAGCTCAAAGAAGACATTGGAAACAAATGTATACATTTCCTGTCTCCACATAACAAAGACACAATATGACAATCAGATAGTTTGTAGATGTTTGAGCAGTATATACGATTTCCAGAGAATATATATCACAGAGTTTTGAGTTTAGCAAACTTATTCAACAAATGTCTTTCTTACTGTGTGTGTGTGTGGGGTGGGGGGTGTGTGCTAATAATCATTAGTACAGTCTCAGCTGTCATTTGGAGGATTCACCTCTGTGTGTGTGTGTTGCCAGGGCCCTCCAGGGAAGCAAAGAATAGTAACACTGCGAGATACAAGGCATGTCATAAGAGGTGACTAAGGTGGGGCCTAGGGAAGCTACCATAGTAAATAAAAAGCATAGCAGAAATCGGATGTGCCGACCTACTTGTCGGTAAATAAATAGTGGTTGATATGGAGCTTTGAAGAAGAAGAAGAATTTGAAGATTGCAGCAACAATTTGTATTTGAATTTGTATTTGAATTTGTATTTGAATTTGTATTTGAATTTGTATTTGAATTTTTGTTTGGACAGTAACTTCCCAGATTTCTCTTTTATCAATTTGACAAAGCCAGGGCAACCTTGACATGCTCAACTTCAACACGGAACAAATCTATTATTGTTCTTCATATCCGACATGAAGAACCATGATGAACATACATATCCTGTGCGCAGAATTTAAAAACATGAACCGGAACAAAACAGAGAAATAGGATGAGATAATCCAAGTTTACCACTAATGCAAATCTGTTTGCCGCCATCTTCAAACCACAGAGTCCGCTGAATGTTTAAATTTGTAAAACTACCGACTTTTTGTTTTGATATTTTATCTGCGGGCACCAACACACCTCCAGTCTGTTGGATTGGGTTTGAATCTCTTAAGTATTTACAATTTCTCTAGATTATAGTGATTGAGTGGAAGCATCTGGCCGAATGAATTAGAGAGTGGCTACAATGTAGGAGACCTGGGTTTAATCCACGGTAAAGCCAAGGAGTTTTTTCTGTTGAGGACATAAATAAAACATCCAAACTTGAACAGTTGTGCTGTGACTGTAATAGCCATGCAGCCATTAAATTCCAGTCTCATGTCCTTCCTGTAATAGCCATGCAGCCATTAAATTCCACAGTCTCATGTCCTTCCTGTAATAGCCATGCAGCCATTAAATTCCAGTCTCATGTCCTTCCTGTAATAGCCATGCAGCCATTAAATTCCAGTCTCATGTCCTTCCTGCAATAGCTATGCAGCCATTTAATTCCACAGTCTCATGTCCTTCCTGCAATAGCTATGCAGCCATTTAATTCCACAGTCTCATGTCCTTCCTGTCTACACCCCAAAAGCGGTATTACAGGGAGTAATGACAGTTTATATTGTGTAAATGAGTGTGTCTCTCTCATTGTCTCTCTGACAGTTTCTCACAGATACTTGAAGTTATCACAGTTTGGTGTCAATGGATGAAGAAAATATTTGTGTATAGCAGTTCAGATAAACGAGAACACTTCAGCAGAAGAAGAACAACTATCAATATTCTAGAATATTCATCATCAATATTCTAGAACATTCATCATCAATATTCTAAAACATTCATCATCAATATTATTAACTTATATCTTCTTCTTCTTCTTATTTTAGGATGATAACAAAATATGCAGATAAATTGTACACAAAAGTTATTGATTGTGACCAGATAATTTCTAACATTACAGTCTCAAATAATACAATCTCTATCTCACATTTCTTGCAACTATCAAATATTAATCTGTTATGTCCAAACTGGCAATCTACCTTAGCAATACAGGTAAATATTATTCTGTATGTGGCCAACTGGCAGTACAAAAACAATATTAGTCTGTCTATGGCCAACTGGCAGTACAAAAACAATATTAGTCTGTCTATGGCCAATTTGCAATACAAGTAATTATTAGTCAATCTAAGTAACAATACAACTCAAAAACATGGACATAAACAATACATTTTCTAAGTCTCTCCTGCAGATCAGATTGTTTATCTTATTTTTCACCTTTCAACTCCCAACGGAGCACAGATCTTCAACAAACTTCTTCTAGCTCTTCCTCTCTCCTGCCATCCCTTCCAATTGTTTCCATGTTTTACCTATCCTTTTAATATCAACCTCCAGCTATCTTGTCCAGGTATGTCTAGGCCTTTTTCATCTCCTCTTTCCCTGCGGGTTCCAAAACAGTGCCTGTCTTGTAATGCTTCCGTTCCATCTTCTCAATGTGTGTCCTATCCATCACCAGCATCTCTTCCTTAGCTCTTTCTCCCATCACTGGTATCTGCTGAGTTCTTTCTCTGTGTTCCTCGTTCGTAATCTGATCATACTTTCTCAGTCCCTCTGTTGTACGTAAACATCCATTTATGAAGGTCTGTAGTTTTCTGATGGTTTCTTTTGTTGTCTTCCATGTTTCCAAGCCATAGAACAGCACTGACTTCACATTTGATTGAAAGATTCTCAGTTTTGTGTTTGTTTTGATCTCCTTTGACTTCCATATCTTACTCAATGCATGTAAAAAGATAGTTCTTAGTTCTATCGGAGACGGACGATAAAACGTAGGTCCTGTGTTCAATTTGAGCACATAAAAGAACCCTTGGCAGTTCAAAATTGAGAAGAGCAGGCTGGAAAGCCGCTGCCTGGGCAAAATTCATTCGAAAAAATTAAAAATTAAATATTTCTATAAAAATATCTTCACCATCTTTAAAAATGACATTGGGGACCTCGAGGAGCTACAGAGTTCTTGCACTGCAGCTGAGATCTTCCTGTGTGGGAAAGAGATTGGAGCACACATAGTTACTCACAGAAGTGCAATGATGATGGTCCTATCAATCAATCAATCAATCAATCAATCAAATCTCAAATATGTTAAAGAAAGGAAAGTGTCCACAAAAGTTCTCAGGATGAGAAAATGTATATCCACTGCATTTCACGTAAGGTCAAGCTGTTTGATGTGATGATATTGGACACTATCAGGTCGTGGAGCGGTGCTGTGGCTTGCTTTGAGTGCATTAACTCTCTCTATTTCTCTCTCTCTCGATCACCGCCCAGACCGATGTATCAGACGTCCCCATAAATTCTATTCATGTGGAAATCTGATTCATGCACCCTTAGCATTGGTGTGTTTTACGTCACATCTTCAGCACCATTTGGAGCTCTGGTGCTTATCCTTCGCGATGTGTCCGGTTTCAGCCAGTGTTTACTCGGTTCGCTCTCCGTTCTGTAGTGTTTTTTACGGTGTGGTGTAGCTAGCTCCACGCCCAACCTCCTTAGTCACCTCTTACGACATGCATGTCAGGTAACAGTGGTTCTTCTATTCTTTACACCCCAATTTGGGCCCCGGTAACCACTCGGGCGAGGCATTAACAACATCCTCCTTTGTTATTAAGTCAATGTAAGGTTCTCCAGAGCTAGTAATACCATGAAGAACATAAATGATATTATTATGAGGTTAGCTTTATCACCCTTTTCTGTCTGTTCCATGAAACGATGAAGGAACCCCTGCCCCTTTCTTTCATTCATAAACATCATCACACACATCAGTCCTGGTCACTACCAAGGAGGGCGGTCACTACCAAGAAGGGTGGTCACTACCAAGGAGGGCGGTCACTACCAAGAAGGGCAGTCACCACCAACGAGGGTGGTCACCACCAAGGAGGGCGGTCACTACCAAGGAGGGCGGTCACCACCAACGAGGGTGGTCACTACCAAGAAGGGCAGTCACTACCAAGGAGGGCGGTCACCACCAAGGAAGGCACACAAAGCAGAGACACACAAATGTCCATTCAATTCAATTTTGTGCTTTTCTTGCTACCTCAAACCTAGTTTTATGCATATTTTTGAGCTCTTCTTCAAATGTTCACCTCCATGTGTCCCTAGGAATCCCATTTTCCAGCTGCCCCTGCAGTATCCACTGAATTCCATGTCTAGGCTGCCTTTCTTTTCTCATCCTGAGAACTTGTCCAATGCATCATCATCATCTGTTTATATTTATATCTCTTACAGACCAGTCAGTTTTTGAAGTCTAATATTGCTAATGTTATTCTATCTGTCATAAGTTCCTGTCTGAATACATTAGAGTGCAGCTCCCATGTGAGAGTGTAGCTCCCATGTGAGAGTGTGGCTCCCATGTGAGAGTGTGGCTCCCATGCGAGAGTGCGGCTCCCATGTGAGAGTACGGCTCCCATGCGAGAGTGCAGCTCCCATGCGAGAGTGCAGCTCCCATGCGAGAGTGCAGCTCCCATGCGAGAGTGCAGCTCCCATGTGGCTCCCATGTGAGAGTGCAGCTCCCATGCGAGAGTGCAGCTCCCATGCGAGAGTGCAGCTCCCATGCGAGAGTGCAGCTCCCATGCGAGAGTGTGGCTCCCATGCGAGAGTGCGGCTCCCATGCTGGAGACTTGTGCTCAATTCACGGTAAGGACAAGGATTTTGTTCTGTTGTGGACATCAATTTAAAACCTTAACCAGAACAGCTTCGCTGCAACTGCACTAGCGCCATGTGGCCATGAAATTTCTCGTCCCACCTGTCCTACACTACCATAAAAAGCAGTACTACAGGGACAGTAACCACAGTGTTTATAATCCTCCCATGTATACCAAAGTATTCTTCGAAGAGATCTTCCCTTGAATCCTCTGTGCCCGTGTGGTACCAGGGCCCACAAGGGAAGCAAAGAATAGTACCTCTGCAACCTACAAGGCATGTCATAAGAGGCGACTGAGCTAGAAGTTAGGGAAGCTACCCTAGTAAATAAAAAGCATCACAGAAATCGGATGTCTGGCCGACTTGTAGGCACATAACTGGCACAATGTACAATCGCTCTCAGGCTCAGATCACATACAAATCACACACAGTGGTTTAACAAGTGGTTGGTGTGGAGTGTTTGAAGAAGAATCCTCTGAACATACTATATATTTTCTCATCTGTTTCCCAAGTCTTCATAATTTTACCCTCAACAAAATAAACTTATTCAATGCTGATTTAGTTGTAATATGAACGTTTAAACTATAACATTATATGCACTTGCAAACGGTAACATTATATGGATTTGTAAACTGTAACATTATATGCACTTGCAAACTGTAACATTATATTGATTCGTACAACAAGGTAAATATTTGTGCATCTCCATCACCACCACTCCACCAAACATTCAACTCACACAACAATTGTTCTTATACCTCCACCACAATCACTCCACCAAACATTCAACTCACACAACAATTGTTCTTATACCTCCACCACAATCACTCCACCAAACATTCAACTCACACAACAACGCAATGTTTTTGCAACTCCATCGCAAACACTCCACATTCCGTCTGCAGCATGCAATAAATATTATCATTTTCTCCCCCAGATTCCCTCTCCCAGTTCCTCCCCGCAGTTCCCTCCTGCAGTTCCCAATTTTATATTACAAACAGCTTGAGCATCCAAGTTGCAGGAATGTTGCAACATTTCATAAGTTGTAGGAATGTTAAAATAATATCTGCATAGCAACCATTTCATAAGTTGTAGAATGTTGCTATGAAATTTGCATAGCAACCATTTCATAAGTTGAAGGAATGTTGAAATGATATCTGCATAGCAACCATTTCATAAGTTGTAGGAATGTTGAAATGATATCTGCATAGCAACCATTTCATAAGTTGAAGGAATGTTGAAATGATATCTGCATAGCAACCATTTCCCAAGTTGTAGGAATGTTGAAATGATATCTCCATAGCAACCATTTCACAAGTTGTCAGAATGTTGTAACACTTCACAAGTTGCAGGAATGTTGTAATGATATCTACATAGCAACATCTTATGAGGCCTAATATTTCCAGAATAGCAAAAGTTGTTATATCAAAAATAGTCAAACAACTAACGTGTACTTGTTGTTCTTCAATTAAAAAAAACACAGCAGCAGTAGTAGTAGTACTAGATCATCTCTGAGACTTGACTCTCCATCTCAGCACTAAATAACAGTAGTAGTAGTACTAGATCATCTCTGAGACTTGACTCTCCATCTCAGCACTAAATAACAGCAGCAGTAGTAGTAGTACTAGATCATCTCTGAGACTTGACTCTCCATCTCAGCACTAAATAACAGCAGCAGTAGTAGTAGTACTAGATCATCTCTGAGACTTGACTCTCCATCTCAGCACTAAATAACAGTAGTAGTAGTACTACATCATCTCTGAGACTTGACTCTCCATCTCAGCACTAAATAACAGCAGCAGTAGTAGTAGTACTAGATCATCTCTGAGACTTGACTCTCCATCTCAGCACTAAATAACAGTAGTAGTAGTACTACATCATCTCTGAGACTTGACTCTCCATCTCAGCACTAAATAACAGCAGCAGTAGTAGTAGTACTAGATCATCTCTGAGACTTGACTCTCCATCTCAGCACTAAATAACAGCCTGTTCGTAGAACTAGATCATCTCTGAGACTTGACTCTCCATCTCAGCACTAAATAACAGCAGTAGTAGTAGTAGTACTAGATCATCTCTGAGACTTGACTCTCCATCTCAGCACTAAATAACAGCCCGTACGTAGAACCACAAAGAAAGCACAGAGAACAACAAAGTCAATGTAAAATTTGGCATTCTCAACATCCATAATTTTCAAGACATCGATGCCTTGACGAAACATGCAATGGTTTTCATCACAGTCCAAGTCACCTCGATCAAGCCCATAAATAGTTTGCAGTGCCCTTCAAACGAGTACCTGAAGGGAGATAACAATCATATTTAACAACCTGCAGTTGTCTCTCATTTCATTATATTATATTCTCCTCATATCGTTATATATTACATAAGGCATGTAAGCAATTACTCCAGACCGCTCTATCTGGGCAAGCTGTTCAATCTCTACTATGGAAGTGAGTTTGATATTTCTTGCTTCTCTCAGCAAAAGTCAGTTTCAGTGTATCCCTGAGTGAACCATTTGCCTCCCACTTGAATGCCTGCTTTGTGATCATTTCTTCTCAGATTATGCCCAACATATCTTCATCTTCTCTTTCTTATATCAGTTGTCACTTCACCTAAATGCATTCTTGGGCTGAATGTCACATGTAGTTATTTTTTTGTATATAATAATGAAGATCTGGGTTAGGAACAGAGAAGAGAAAAAACAAAGACATCTTACAAGACCTGCATATCATGTTCCCTACAAGACCTGCATATCATGTTCCCTACAAGACCTGCATATCATGTTCCCTACAAGACCTGCATATCATGTTCCCTACAAGACCTGCATATCATGTTCCCTACAAGACCTGCATATCATGTTCCCTACAAGACCTGCATATCATGTTCCCTACAAGACCTGCATATCATGTTCCCTACAAGACCTGCATATCATGTTCCCTACAAGACCTGCATATCAAGGAGCATTGGCTCATAAATAACATCAAGTTCCAGAAGATGAAATATTTTGGCCCCGTTAAACATCACAGTGGTTTGGAGAGAATGGTAATGGAAGGTATGGTTCCTGGAGAATGAGGCAGGGAACAAACAAGATGAAGGTGGCAACGGGACATCAAAGAAACCTTGAACATGGTGCTGGAGAAGGTTGGAGAACTTGCAAGAGACAGAGAGTTTTTCAGGCGGGATGTGGGTGAAAGTGATGTTCCGCAAGGGACATGCTACTATTTGAAGGTTAGGGTTGTCTACACACTCCAGATGGGAAGCACAATTGGACTGTTCTAACACAATAGGGTTCACTATGCTCATTCCCTGTACCAAGATTGCAGGTTGGTTATTCCAAGTTCTACTTACTATACTCTAGAACAGCGGTTCCCAAACTTTGCATTACCGTAGACCCCCTTTTAAATACATTTTGCGCATAGACCCCCTTTTAAATACATTTTGCTGCCATAGACACCCTTTTAAATATATTTTGCTGCCATAGATCCCCTTTTAAATACATTTTGTTGCCATAGACCCCCTTTTAAATACATTTTATTGCCATAGACCCCGTTTTAAATACATTTTACTGCCATAGACCCCGTTTTAAATATATTTTATTGCCATAGATCCCCTTTTAAATATATTTTGCTGCCATAGACCCCTCTTTAAATATATTTTGCTGCCATAGACCCGTTTTAAATACATTTTACTGCCATAGACCCCGTTTTAAATATATTTTATTGCCATAGACCCCCTTTTAAATATATTTTGCTGCCATAGACCCCCTTTTAAATACATTTTGCTGCCGCTGATCTCCAAAAGTTTCTATATATGAAAATAGACAGGAATGAATTATCTTTGTGTTACAATAGTAAATAATGTTCTCAGACTGCATGAAACTTCAAATGATCTTTCATTTTGTCCTGTCAGACATTTAGACTCTGGTCTGGTCCGAGTCGTTTGATTTCGCAGCAGAACTAGTTTATCACTGTTTTTATACATGTTTTAAAAATGTATTTTCTGTTTGAAATGTCAAAGATCATAATATTTCTTCAAGTGCTTGAGGATCCCATGTGTGTTCCTTACGAACCCTGAATAAAATTATTGCAGTTACTTGGTCATTACTAACTGATCACCTGCTGCAAGATATATATATATGTGTATGTGTATATATGTATGAGCATCTGCAGCCTAAGCGATAGTGAGCTCAATCACAACCCAAGCGTACTTGGTTCAAACTTTGTGGCAATCAGTTTGGAAGCAAACTTGTTCCTGTGGAGTTTTACGGACTGTAAAAATAGACCACACCGCTCAGAATGCAATGACAAACTATTGAACGTATAAGTGGTGCCTAGAAAATCGACGACTCATTGATGGCAAAGTCTTGTAAAAGATATGCCACGATTTTCATTTTCAGGAGGTTTACTGAAGGTAAAAGAGCTTACCTGGTGTATGATATATATATATGTGATCTAGTTAAGGTAGCTTACCTGGTGTATGATATATAAGAGATCCACTGAAGGTAAACAGGTATATTGTCAAAGTTGACAAAGAATCCACTGAATAAGATGACTGGAATACCTGTCACAGGGCCCAGGAATACAGCAACCTGCAACAAGAAAACATCAAAATAGTTGTGTCAACATTGGTTATTGGTTACTAAACTGACATCATTGCAATCCAGGCAGACCCATAGTTGCTCAGTAGTCTTCCCCAACAGATATTGAAGAGTATGGATACTGATGGTTCCTGTGGCTCACTGGTTAAACTCACTCCTTACTCTGCCCCTCAGGCATCCAGCTCTACTTGTACAATGGGTAACTCCAAACTGCTTAAATCATTATATCGATTCAACTTCTATTTTAGTGTCCTCATCCAATAGAGAGTCGCGAAGAGACCGAAGAATATCCCCTTATCCATCTTCAACTTCCCAACAATCGATGCTGTTGATGCAAGTCTGTCCGCTCTCTCATTACCGCAGACACCCTCAGGCCCAGGAAAGTCTCACTTTCTGCGTAAGCCTCTGAAGGTTAGAAACTTCTATAGACGACATCCACTCATACCGAAACCTGCCTTTCTGGATCTTGTGAAGCATCGACTGAGTCAGATAAAACAATGGCCCCAGTAAATGATGTCCCAGAGAGCCAATAAAAGGCAGCAGTAACTGCTTCAACCTCCATTGTAACTGCCTCAACCTCCATTGTAACTGCTTCAACTTCCATTGTAACTGCTTCAACTTCCATTGTAACTACCTCAACTTCCATTGTAACTGCCTCAACCTCCATTGTAACTGCCTCAACTTCCATTGTAACTGCCTCAACTTCCATTGTAACTGCTTCAACTTCCATTGTAACTGCCTCAACTTCCATTGTAACTGCCTCAACTTCCATTGTAACTGCCTCAACCTCCATTGTAACTGCCTCAACTTCCATTGTAACTGCCTCAACTTCCATTGTAACTGCCTCAACTTCCATTGTAACTGCCTCAACCTCCATTGTAACTGCTTCAACTTCCATTGTAACTACCTCAACTTCCATTGTAACTACCTCAACTTCCATTGTAACTGCCTCAACCTCCATTGTAACTGCCTCAACTTCCATTGTAACTACCTCAACTTCCATTGTAACTGCCTCAACCTCCATTGTAACTGCCTCAACTTCCATTGTAACTGCCTCAACTTCCATTGTAACTGCCTCAACTTCCATTGTAACTACCTCAACTTCCATTGTAACTGCCTCAACTTCCATTGTAACTGTCTCAACTTCCATTGTAACTGCTTCAACTTCCATTGTAACTGCCTCAACCTCCATTGTAACTGCCTCAACTTCCATTGTAACTGCCTCAACTTCCATTGTAACTGCCTCAACTTCCATTGTAACTGCCTCAACTTCCATTGTAACTGCCTCAACTTCCATTGTAACTGCCTCAACTTCCATTGTAACTGCCTCAACTTCCATTGTAACTGCCTCAACTTCCATTGTAACTGCCTCAACTTCCATTGTAACTGCCTCAACTTCCATTGTAACTGCCTCAACTTCCATTGTAACTGCCTCAACTTCCATTGTAACTGTCTCAACTTCCATTGTAACTGCTTCAACTTCCATTGTAACTGCCTCAACCTCCATTGTAACTGCCTCAACTTCCATTGTAACTGCCTCAACTTCCATTGTAACTGCCTCAACTTCCATTGTAACTGCCTCAACTTCCATTGTAACTGCCTCAACTTCCATTGTAACTGCCTCAACTTCCATTGTAACTGCCTCAACTTCCATTGTAACTGCCTCAACCTCTATTGTTATATCAACAAATTGTTCTTAATATCTTCTTTGAACGCTCCTTACTGACCACTTGTTAACCAGTCATTGTGATTTGTATGTGATCCGAGCCTAAGAGTGATTGTACATTGTGTCAGTTAAGTGCCTACAAGTAGGCCAGCACATCCAATTTCTGTGATGCTTTTTATTTACTAACATAGCTTCCCTAGGCCTCTACCTCAGTCGCCTCTTATAACATGCCTTTCAGGTCGCAGTGTTACTATTCTTTGCTCCCCAAGTGGATGCTGGAAACACAAAGGCTGTCCTTAATATTAAGTCCATCTTCAAAACAAGATTTCTATCTATATTCTCTTTGTGTCCCTTCTCATAGGATCACTATCATGTAGAGTTTCTGATCCTCATGTCTGCCACATAGGATCACTATCATGTAGAGTTTCTGATCCTCATGTCTGCCACATAGGATCACTATCATGTAGAGTTTCTGATCCTCATGTCTGCCACATAGGATCACTATCATGTAGAGTTTCTGATCCTCATGTCTGCCACATAGGATCACTATCATGTAGAGTTTCTGATCCTCATGTCTGCCAATGGATCACTATCATGTAGAGTTTCTGATCCTCATGTCTGCCACATAGGATCACTATCATGTAGAGTTTCTGATCCTCGTGTCTGCCACATAGGATCACTATCATGTAGAGTTTCTGATCCTCATGTCTGCCACATAGGGATATATGTCTCTATAACTTGTTTCTTAACTCTTAGTGAGCCAGGGCAAAAACCATGTTTTTACAAGCCATTTATTTAAACACCCCTTAATGTGGCTTGTGGTAAAAGGTGTCAACCCAAAGCCATGTAGTGTGGTGTTTGGTACACAAGGAGTTAATGTCTAGAAGAACTATCAGCAACAGAAGAAGATTACCTCTAGGGATGTAGCAGCACCAATGAGAAGTCCCAGACTCTGAGCAACCAGTGAAGTTTGTGTAGATAATGTCAGAAACATGACAAATCTCATAAAGTCGTTTGGTTGTGAGGTCATCCAGTAGACAATACTGCCATAGATCAGGGAAAAGATAATCTGAAAGTGTAAGAATAAAAACAGCTATAAAAATAGCTTTAATTACATAATTAAATGTAAGTAGTCAGCTAATTGGGGAACTTCTTCTCCTTGCAACGCTCCATATCAGTCACTTGTTAAACCCCTCTTTGTGATTTGTATGTAATCCGAGCCTAAGAGTGATTTACAATGTGCCAGTTATGCGCCTACAAATAGGACACATTCGATTTCTGCATTGCTTTTTATTTACTAGGGTAGCTTCCTAGGCTCCTAACTCAGTCCCCTCTTACGACATCTTGTCGGTCGCAGTGTTACTATTCTTTCTTCCTTGAGGGCCCTGACACCACACTGGCAAAATGGGGAACTAAAGGTGAAATAAATGGGAAACTAAAGGTGAGATAAATGGGAAACTAAAGGTGAAATAAATGGGAAACTAAAGGTGAAATAAATGGGGAACTAAAGGTGAAATAAATGGGAAACTAAAGGTGAAATAAATGGGAAACTAAAGGTGAGATAAATGGGAAACTAAAGGTGAGATAAATGGGGAACTAAAGGTGAGATAAATGGGGAACTAAAGGTGAGATAAATGGGGAACTAAAGGTGAAATAAATGGGGAACTAAAGGTGAAATAAATGGGAAACTAAAGGTGAGATAAATGGGAAACTAAAGGTGAGATAAATGGGGAACTAAAGGTGAGATAAATGGGGAACTAAAGGTGAAATAAATGGGAAACTAAAGGTGAAATAAATGGGAAACTAAAGGTGAGATAAATGGGGAACTAAAGGTGAGATAAATGGGGAACTAAAGGTGAGATCTCTTCTTCTTTGCGTTCGTTCTTTACGACCAATTTTAATCACTCTTTGTAATATGTTTGATCTTTGCCAAGAATGTGTATACGTTGCACATTGGTTTAGTAGGCCCTAAACGCATAGACTTCTACACGTTTAGGACACATGCATCTGATTTCAGCCAAACCTCCTTAGTCGTCTCTTACGACATGCGTGGCAGGTAACAGTGGTTTTATTCTTTACGCCCAAATTTGGGCCCTAGTAACCACTCGGGGAAAGGTGAGATAAATGGGGAACTAATGGGGAGATAAATGGTGAACTAAAGATGAGATAAATGGGGAACTAACAGGGAGATAAATGGGGAATTGAAGGGGAGGTAAATAAGGAACTAAAGGGGAGATAAATTGGACACTAAAGGGGGATAAATTTGGAACTAAAGGAGAGATAAATGGGGCACTAAAGGGGAGAGGGCCCGTCCCAGATGTGCCATACCAGGTGGACCCGTACACGGACGTGAAAACGTTTATAAACTATCAAGCCCCATCAATCCTTCGATCGATGGCACTCCTAGTTTTGTACAAGGGTAGCCATGTGGCATTTAATGAAGGCTCTCGACCGGCTTCGATCAAGTGGGCACCAATTCCGTAACACAAGCTGATAACTTTGTGAACCCATATAATTTGCCACGTGACAGATATCATACAGATACTATACTTTAATCTTAGCCAAAAGGCAGAGAAGCGATCGAGATTTCTCCTGTGCCAAACGATTTAAAGATTTAATCGTTTGTGCAGAGAAACCAGAGTTGCCTTTTAGTGCCACTGAGGGTGATACCCAGTCACGTTTTAAACTTGTAAAATCCTGAGCATCTTCATCCTTTTGAACTAGAGATGCTAGGAATTGTTCAATTCTTTTTGGCTGTCTATTGGCTCTATGAAGGTTCCCACCCTTTGGTCGCGATCGAGTGGTCACTAGCACTTTGATTGCGGTCAAAAGGCAGAGAAGCAATCGAAATATGAACAAAAAGAATTCATTTATCTTCTTGGTGTATGAATAAAACAAAATACAACAACAAAAACCACTAGTTAGTTATTGTTGCAACTCTCTCCAAACCAAATGTAACGTTTAATGTGACCCAACTATTTCAGTTTCCAGAACATGATATTCCTTAACTTTTAGATGCCCAAACACTTGGCTAGGTGGTACCTGTGTTGGTCAACAATTTACTACTGCTTAACTCTTAGAAGCCCAAACACTTGACCAGGTGGCACCTGTGTTGGTCAACAATTTACAAATGCCACTCTGAAGGGCATTTTAAAAATCTATGCGTGAAACAGATATAGTAAATTTATCTTCAGTCCACCTTTATTAATTTAATTCGTCATTTTCGGCTTTACATGTGGACATGGATGTTTTAGATTTAAGTTGCCTAAACTTGGCAACAAATGTCAACAACTGATTTTGTTTACATCAGTTATCAGTTATATGAGGACTATCTTCATAGCATTCCGGACATGTCCATAGGTGCTCCGATCTTCGCAAATCCAGCAGCGTCCAGCGGCCCAACACGCCAGTTCGATGTTGATTAATCAATCTCTTTGCATAATTAGTATGTCGTTCTTTTCGGCTGCACCAATATTGACACCCATCTCTCTCAATCTGGTCAGTGAGTGGGATTCACAGCCCTGAAACTCCTCTGTTCTGAAAGACTCTCTCAATGTGTGAAGAATGTTTACATGAAATTTCAACTTGAAATAAGGGCTTCACATTCTGACATAAAAATTGTTTAAAAAATGTTAGGTATTCATAGAAACTGATTCAACTTTCCAGGATTGTGTAAATATGGATCAGTATGCATACTCTTCGATATCTGTTGGAGGAGACTGAGCACCTATGGGTCTGCCCGGAGTGCAATGATGTCGGTTTAGTAACCAATAACCAACACAGATGCAACAAAGCAAATCAAATAATAGGGCAAATGGCGCCAATTTTAAAATGCAAACATGTCACCATGAACACAAAAAGAGCAATGTTCAACACAATCTTTCTCCCACATTATGCTACCAGTGCCAAACCTGGACGCTGACAACAAATGATAGAAGAAAACTAGTCACAACAGAGATGAAGTATCTACGCAGAATGCTGGGTGTAACAAGAAGAGACCGGTTGAGAAATGAAGATATCAGGAAAACAGTGGGTACAACATCAGTACTAGACTTCATCGAGAAACAACAAATTAAATGGTTCGGCCACGTAAGCAGATTACCAACAGACAGTGCACCTCAAAGAGCAATGCTGCTCTGATACAATGGGTACAAAGCAAAAGGCAGGCCATGCAAAAGATGAGCCTCAGAGATAACAGAGGTGATGAAAGACACTATTTACGAAGCGCACACAAAGGCCTGTTTAAGAAATCTCTTCTTGACCTGACGCTGTGAGGCAAACAGGATTGAAGAAAAGACAGAAAAGACATTTCATTCTTACTAAACATTATTTTACATTTCTCTTTTCCTATTTATAAATATTTCACCGATGTAAATAAATAAAGCATTCTTCTTCGGATGCTCCACAACGACTACTTGTTAACCGCTCTGTGTGATTTGTATGTGATCTGAGCCTAAGAGTGATTGTATGTTGTGCCAGTTATGTGCATATATGCAGGCTAGCACATCCGATTCCTGTGATGCATTTTATTTACTAGGGTGGCTTACTTAGACTCCTACTTCAGTTGCCTCTTATAACATGCCTTGTAGGTTGCAGTGGTGCTATTCTTTGCTTCCCTTGCATGTTCTAGCACCACATGGGCGCCCATGATACCAACATGTGTGGCAATAGAACTGCAGATATAACCAGACAAGACCATACTCAATACAAACCTGAAAGTGCATATCTAACATGTTGCGTTCATACAAACCTGAAAGGGCATATCTGCCATAGTCTTAGCTAAATAATAAGCTTTCAGACTGTACCAGTAGTTGAGATGTTCTCTCATAAATACTGCCATTTCTATAGGAACTGTGGAAGCAATGAGTTGTCATAAGAGAATTAGCAGTTAAAAATATTGACAGATTGTAGAAGCAATGAGTTGTAATAAGGAGATGAGCAGTTAAAAATATTGATATCAAATCAAACACAAAGAAGTCTATGATGTTAATTCTACCAACACTTGATGCAGAAATATGCCAATATCGTTAGTTTTGCTAACACCTAGACTAAGAATGTGATTATTCTGATACGATGTTGAAAGTGGGTGAGATGTTTATTTAAACAACGAAGAATTGTTTTAATCAATTGATATTCAAGCCATATATGTTCAATCTGGAGAACATGATTGAAGTATTCGGGGTATGACCCATGTTATATATCAAGTAAATTAAGAATAGTTCCGTATTCTGCAAATACATAACAAACATGAATGACAGAGATAATAAGAATCATCATGAAGAGGATGGAAAAATTAGAAGACGAAATACATGAAGCACAAGCAAATTTCAGAAGAAGTAGAGGCACTAAGGACCATATTTGCAGTTTCTTTCTTTCTTTTTCAAATCCTGTTTTCCTCACAGTGTCAGGTCAAGAAGAGATTTCTAAAATGGGCCCTTGTATGCGCTTCGTAGAGAGTCTCTTTCATCGCCTCTGTTATCTCTGATGTCCATCTTTTGCGTGGCCTTTTGCTTTGTACCCATTGTATCGGAGCAGCATTGCTCTTTGAGGTGCACTGTCTGTTGGTAATCTGCTTACGTGGCCGAACTATTTAATTTGTTGTTTCTTGATGAAGTCTAGAACTGATGTTGTACCCACTTTTTTCCTGATGTCTTCATTTCTCAAACTGATCTCTTCTTGTTACACCCAGCATTCTGCGTAGACACTTCATCTCTGTTGTGACAAGTTTTCTTCTATCATTTGTTGTCAGTGTCCAGGTTTGGCACTGGTAACATAATGTGGGGAGAAAGATTGTGTGAACATTGCTCTTTTTGTGTTCATGGTGACATGTTTGCATCTTAAAATTGGCGCCATTTGTTCTATCATTTGATTTGCTTTGTTGCATCTGTGATGAATTTCATTAGTTATTCTTCCGTTCGCTGAAAAAATTTTCCCAGGTATGTGAAGTCTTTTACTTGTTTTAGTGGGCGATTGTCGATGGAGATATTGGTAGTGCTGTCCTCTATGGCGAATGTCATTACTTCTGTTTTGTCTATGTTTATTCTCATGTTATATTCGCTATTCAATATTTGTAGCATGAGACTCATTATCGAGAAATGCAGAGAATACAATGTAGACCTGCATTCAGAGACTATAGCAAGGCTTTCGACCATATACAACACCAGAAAATGTTGAACATCATGAAGGACATGCATTTTCCAACACACATAATACAACTCATAGAATCTCTATACCACGAACAACAGGCAATCATTAAAATAGGAGGTGAAATAGCTGAATGGTTCAAAATTCAAAAGGGGGTAAGACAGGGATGTAATTTGTCCCCATACTTATTCAACATATAATAATAATAATAATTCCTCTCGTATACGTTACATAGGGCCTGCAAGTAATTTCTCCATACCGCTCTATCCTGGGCAACTCGCTCAATCTCCTCCATGGAACTGAGACCGATATTTCCTGCCTCTCTCAGCAAAGTTCGCTCAGGGTCTCCTTAGGTCGACCTCTCTTTCTTGAACCCTTTGCATCCCACTTCAATGCCTGCTTTGATATTCGTTGATCATTTCTCCTCAAGGTGTGCCCAACATATTTCCATCTTCTCTTTCTTATAACAGTTGTCACTAGTGGTTGACCAGACATGTCTTTGATTCAACATATAGGCGGAGAAAATTATGAGGAATGTAAAAGACAATGCCAACTATGTGAATTATGACCCTCTCACTATAGGCGGCAAATCAATACCAGAGCTTAGATACGCAGACGACACAGTATTATTATCCACCAGCAAAGAAGGTTTGGAAAACCTAATCATGACGACCAAGAAACATAGTGAAGATCAACATCTATATTTGAATACACAAAAACAAAAATCATGTCAACTGACAAAGCAAAAGGATCACCTAACATACAAATAAACAATGAAGAACTTCAATGTGTAGAGAGCTACGAATACCTGGGCTCAATAGTCAACAATAATGGCAACTGCTCCAAAGAGATCTCAAGAAGATTGGCAATAGCAATCAGAAAGTTAAACACTATGAAGAACATGTGGCAAAGTAGCAGCAAAATATTAAAATTAAAAATATTGAGAACATGCATTTTTCCAGCAGCAACTTATGGTTGTGAATCATGGACCATTACACACAAAAAAACAAGAACGAAAATCCAGTCCTTCAAAACTAAATGCTACAGAAAGACCCTACGAATACCATGGATAGAAAAAGAAAGAACACTGATGTCCTGAAAGAACTGAATGTTAATGATAATTGGCTGATAAACAACATACTATACAGAAAAATTAGATACTTTGGCCACATCAAGTGTTACGATGGCCTGGAGAGAACAATATTGAAGGGCAGGGTCCCAGGACGCAGAGGCAGACCAAGAAGAAGATGGCTACAAGATATTAAAGAAATCATGAATATGGCCATCGACAAAGTGGATGAATTGGCTAGAGACAGAGTGAATTTCTGATGTGCTGCAAAGAGAGCAATGTCCTATAAAGAACACGCACCTTGATGATGATGAACGGAGATGATGGGGTAAATTAATAACAAATTATAGAGCCCTTCATTGTTGCTAAATTATCATGTTTTTCATATCACTCTGATATGTGCTGTTTTTGCTCAGGAGCTCAGGAAAAGAGATTTTAGGTACAGGTGGCCAGGTTTCAATGGGTTAATATCTTGAGTTTTGCTTACATATTTGTTTGAAATTTCTGACCTAATCTCTTGTATGCCTGTAATATAAGAAACAGTCTGTTTGTTTCAGTTTCTCCTTGTCCTGGAATATCTCATATACATTGACATATAAATTCAAACATACAGGATGTTTGTAAAGTCTCACTATAATTTATATGTAGAACAAATGTGATAAATGACGCTTGATAAAGACCTTTTGGTTGAAACGTTGCTGTGTTTTGTTATTGTTTTTGTAAAACTATAGTACTTTGTATGTGTTTCATCTTTGCTCATAGTTTTACTGCAATCTTCCCCTATATCGAAAAATGAAGTACATGATGTCAAAAATAAATGTGCTCCATATTCAATTGTGATGCAATATGCAGTGAATTACTGTTATCTGCTGGAGTAATTCTTTTCACTCAAAACTTAATGCTGTTTTCCACGGAAGAAAGAATACTTTTGGTCGAACAGAAGGTATTTGACAATATGAAGAAATGTGTACAGACATATCTTGAAGCCCATGGTGGATATTTCCAACATCTGTTATAATGAATATTTCATTTGTTCTTTCTAGTTTACCAAGAACAACTGTAGACCATAGCAGAAATTATTGTAACCAATTTCACTACTTTATTTTAGCCCATTTTTTTATGATATCATGTACTTATTTCTTCAAGCTGTCCTGTATATAAAAAGTAGTGAGACTTTAAAAAAACAGCCTATATTACAGTAGAACCTCGATTAACCATCACCATCTGGACCAGGTCTGTGACGGATAACTGAATAGACGGATAACAGAAATCTCTTAATACATATGTACAGTAACATGATTTCACTGGGGGGCTTAGAACAAAGATGAAAATAAAATCCATTAAAAGTTATTAATACATACATCAATATAAACGATCAATATAAACTTCAATATAAGTGTTGTAGTAATGTACAGAAATGTATTGTAATACTATAAACCTACGTTACTTAAAAATAATCTGTCATCTCCTTCTGTGTCTTTGAGGCTCGAGCTTTCTGCATGGCAATGTTCCGTATCTTACACAGACATAGGATCTAGGTTGCATTTGCTTCCTCTTGCATTTCAAACCAATCGATGCACTTTGATAACATTTATTTTAGACGATGACGGATAACAGAAACTGATGGTTAAACGAGTGACGGTTAATCAAGGTTTTACTGTATACAGCTAGAAATGAGCATGGCAATGTTTGATACCTACATGTATGCAAGGTTGGCATGATGGCTGTAAACTGCAAGAATAACATACAGAAGAACAAACAACCAGCGTTTGTGTAGACTTTGTTGGCCTCGTTACCAATGCCTAAAAATAGTAGACCTATTAGTATGCCCACCATTAGATGGGAGATGAGTCGTAGACCGGTCAGTGTCTGAGGGAAAAAAACACAAACAACCATGAATATATTCAAAACACTTTTCACATGATGTGTATGATGTGTACATCATACAATTTATCATGATCATACGTTGCATATCATCATCATTGGCCTATGTCTCAGGAGACAATAGGTTTTGCGTCACATAGTTTGTTCTGTGCTGAATCACAACATTTCTTGTGGCTGTCATGCCTGGCAATTTTTATGGAATAGTTGAGTTGTCCAAGCATCAACTGCACACTCTCGACTTCACTGATAGAGTCAGGAGATGTGCAAGCACAACGTCTGGAAACATTTTGGTTGCAGAAGCTTCCGGTAGGGTATCACATGATGCCTGCCCACCTTAGGGGCTCTACTCCAGATTTTATGTTTGGATTTACTCCCATAGCCTTTGCCTCTCCCGAGGCTCCCACAAGGCAGTGGGGATATTTGTCTATAGCTGGGAGACTGGTTCTTGGATATCAGGATAAATCCACTCATATCACAAGTCTGGGGGCCAGACCTCCAACTAGATATTTTGTCGGGTTTACTCACAACAGGATAGTTGGGAAAAAAACTCTGACCTAGTGGAGTAAGTAGGGAAGTACACATAAACATACAACTAAACAGACATACATCAGTATAACACATAATCTTGTTGATTTAGATGCAACATCTGTTGTTATTTCTTTCTTAAACATACAACTAAATAAACAGTTATCAGTAGAACACAATAATGTGAAAATTCTCGTTAGGTACTCGGTTCACTCCGGGATATTTTCCAGAGATCCCTGATCTCAGTGAAGGTGAGATTTAGTTTCTAGAACTTGCGGAGCCATCGGGATATTTTTCCAGAGATCCCTGATCTCAGTGAAGGTGAGATTTAGTTTCTAGAACTTGTGGAGCCATCAGGATATTTTTTCCCGAGATCCTGATCTCAGTGAAGGTGAGATTGAGTTTCTAGTCCTATCAGAGATGGACGATAAAATGTAGATCCTGTGTTCAAGTTGAGCACATAAAAGAACTCTTGGCAGTTCAAAATCAAGAAGAGCAGACTGGAAAGCAATCAACTTTCCATGTAGAGACAGCACATGATGATAATAATAATATGAAGTTACATGTCAGCAGACAAATTGCATAAACAGACAGACTTACAGCATCTCGTACAATGTACATAAATGTACGTATAAACAATACTCGAAACTGTGTGACACAGCTGGTGTTAAATGTATGATATTCCTGGTCTGTGGGTAGATTCTGAAACATACAAACAAAACCAAGTCACAAATTCCACTCTGATATTAACTTTCACATTTTCTTTGCAACTTGAAAATGAATGAAAATCATGGCATATCCCAAAGGACGTAGCCATCAACCACAGTAAACGAGTCGTTGATTTTCTAGGCACCACTTATACGTTCAGTAGTTTGCCATTGCTTTCTGAACGGTGAGGTCTATTTTACCTTTGTAAAAATCCCACGGAAACGAATTTGCTTCCAAACTTGCCCACCGTGGGGTTTGAACCAGGTACGCTTGGGTCTGTGATCGAGCTCACTACCGCTGAGCTACAGACACTCACTCAGCTACAGACGCTCACTGAGCTACAGACGCTCACAAACATATATCTTTGCAACTTACAAACATATATCTGTACTTTCTGTATCAGGAGTACAGCAATGTGTATGTTAGAAGATTATAGCACTGTATGTTAGAAGATTATATCACTGTATGTTGGAAAGCATTATCATGAGTAGGGTAAGAAACAAAATAAGACCAGAAATTAAGGAAGAACAATGAGGCTTTGTTGAACGCAGGGGAACAAATAACGCAATATATACAATAAGAACAATAATGAAACGATCAATAGAAATGAAGTTGGACTTATACTTATGTTTCATAGACTACTCAAAAACTTTTGATAAGTAAAACATGGAGAAATAATTAGCATGTTAGAAAGTATAACTATTGATGGGAAATATATGAGACTGATCAAGAATATGTACTGACAACAAAGCGCAGCCATAAGACTAGAGAATCAGTGTGGAAACTACCAGGAGATACAATTAGGAGTAAGACAAGGATGCATACTCTCACCAGACCTGTTTAACCTATACAGTGAAAACATCATGCATCATATAGAGAAGAAAAGGCAGGAATAACAGTTGGAGGACAAAATATAAACAATCTAAGATACGCTGATGACACAATTCTCATGGCTACAAATGAACAAAATCTACAAGACTTGATAGACATATTAGTGAGAGAAAGTGAAAAGAAAGGATTAAGCATGAATATAAAGAAAATAGAGGTTATGGTTGTATCCAAGAAACAGGAAACACCAACATGTAATATCAAACTAAATAACACAACACTGAAACAAGTCCATCGATTCAAGTATCTGGGAACATTCCTGACATCAGATGGCAGGTGTAAAACAGAGATTAGAAGTAGAATAGCTCAAACGAAAGCATCTTTTATGAAAATGAAAAACACACTATGCGTGAATTCACTATAAAGCTATGACACTGCGAAAACGAATACTCCAGTGCTATATTGATCCAATATTTCTTTATGGCAGCGAATTATGGACAATGAATAAACAACCAATACGATCATTGCAAGACACAGAGATGTAGTTTTACAGAAGAATGCTGAAAATTCCATGGACAGCGAAGAAAACAAATGAAGAGGTTTTAAGTCAGGCCTGCACACAAAGAAACTTTATCAAAATAATAAGAATCCGAAAATCAAGGTTCTTCAGACATATAATGCGAAGAGAAGGTTTAGAACATTTGGTAACAACAGGTAAAATTCAGGGAAGGAGAGATCACGCAAGACAGAGGGAAAAGATGCTGGATGGCCTGACATCATGGTTCGACACCAGATCGACGTCAGAACTGATTACATGCACCAGGTAGAGAGAGTTGTGGAGAGACATGATCACCTACGCCGGCAGGCATGGCACTTGATTGATTGATGTTGGAAAACAACAGATCTATCAGGACATGCCACCATCACAAGCAATCTTCAATATGGAGTTGGTACTTAGATCTTATCAGACTAGACATCAATGCCACCATCACAAGCAATCTTCAATATGGAGTTGGTACTTAGATCTTATCAGACTAGACATCTACGCATTGAGAGAGTCTTTCCGAACAAAGGAGTTTCAGGGCTGTGAATCCCACTCGCTGACCAGATTGAAAGAGATATGTGTCAATATTGGTGCAGCACGAAAAGAACGACATACTAAATATGCAAAGAGATTGATTAATCAACATCGAACTGGCGTGTTGGGTCGGTGGAGCCTGCTGGATTTGCTGAGGCGGAGATCGGAGCCCGTATGGACATATCCGGAGTGCTATGATGATAGTCCTCATATAACTGATAACTGATCTACAACTTATCAAATGTTGACTCTAAACTCTGCTACACGTAGTAACATGTCCCTTGCGGAATGTCACATTCATCACAGCCCGCCTGAAAAGCTCTCTGTCTCTTGCAAGTTCTCCAGCCTCTTCTAGAGTTATGTTTGAGGTTACTTTGATGTCCTGCTGCCACATTCGTCTTGGTCGTTCCCTGTCTCGTGCTGTAGGAACCATGCCTTCCATTATATTTCTCTCCAAACCGCTGTGGTGTTTAACGTGGCCAAAATATTTCATCTTCCAGGACATGATGTTATTTTATGAGCCAATGCTCCTTGATATGCAGGTCTTATAGGATGTCTTTGTTTCTTCTCTTCTCTGTCCAGGATGTTCTAAGAACTTTTCTGTAACACCTGGTTTTAAAAGCTTAAATTTTGTTCTTTAATGTTTGTGTTATGGTCCACGATTTGCATCCATATGTTGCTACATGGAATATGTATGTTCTCAGAAGTCTTCCTTTTGTTTCTTCTAATCTCTGTTAGGATAACATATATATTGTTTACCTTGGGGAACCCCTTGTAATATTGAAAACATCCTTGACTCTTGTGTACAGTTGTTGACCCTACAAATGTTGTATCTCTGTTTCCGTTACAGTCACTGAAACCATTGACCGGCGTAGAATCACTGTTATTAGAAATCATTCCAGTAGACTGGCTCCGAGAGCAATCACAAGCCCCATCTTTTTCACACGAGTGGGCATATATGCCACATCCATTAGGCACACATTTGCACTGAAACTTGGTCTAAGAAATTCAACAAACATTAGAAATGTCAGTATTAATATTCTAATGTCCCCAATAATATTATAACATTACCATTAACACTTTCGCTGCCACCGACGCCAAAAGTCGGCGAAGTACAAACTCCCTTTTGCTGCCGCCGTTGACTTTTGTCAGCGGACATGTGCTGTCGACGATGTCTTTTAAGCGTGGAGTATTGCTTGCAGACGGGATCCGTGGACGTACTACTTCCCTATTGTTCCGCGAGCTTTCCAAAATGGCGGATCTAACACACCGCGTAAGCGTCGGTATAAGTCCGATTTTGTCGCGATTTTCGTAAGTAAACAAAAATTTTAAATGGACGCGTAGCTGATGAATAGGGATGTCCAAAATGACTCTTTTTCTGACTTTTTAGCTAGTGATAGTGTTAAAACGAAC
This sequence comes from Arion vulgaris, assembly GCA_020796225.1. Taxonomy (NCBI): domain Eukaryota; kingdom Metazoa; phylum Mollusca; class Gastropoda; order Stylommatophora; family Arionidae; genus Arion; species Arion vulgaris. The sequence goes on along the minus strand of CM036777.1, from coordinate 22,830,356 downwards.
TCTGAATGTGATATGAATTTGAACTGTGATTCACGTGACAATGTTTATAGATTGATAGCAGATATTGTCACGGTTATGGGAGTAGATGATGGACACCTATCTCGAAACGAGCATATCATACTATGGATAGGTATGAGGATATCAGTTACTACAATAGCTTGTGGATTATAAAGAATAGATTCCACATATAGACAGGTTAGTAGCTCATTAATATATGAACACTATTCCATAGTTTAAAAGTTCTAAGTTTATTAGTTTATTTTTACGATTTTTGAAATTGTCACTCTGAAAACTGATCATACCGAAAATAGCGTGGCACTGGGCCAGACTTTGTTGAAAAATGCGTGCAGCGAAAGTGTTAATATTCTAACATCACCATTAAAATCGTTACATCACCATTAATATTCTAACATCACCATTAATATTGTAACATCACCATTAATATTCTAACATCACCATTAATATTCTAACATCACCATTAATATTATAACATCACCATTAATATTCTAACATCACTATTAATATTGTAACATCACCATTAATATTTACCGTAACTATCACCATTAATATTCTAACATCACCATTAATATTGTAACATCACCACTAATATTCTAACATCACCATTAATATTCTAACATCACCATTAATATTCTAACATCACTATTAATATTGTAACATCACCATTAATATTCTAACATCACCATTAATATTGTAACATCACCATTAATATTTTAACATCACCATTAATATTGTAACATCACCATTAATATTCTAACATCACCATTAAAATTTATCACATTAACATTCAACATCACTATTAATATTGTAACATCACCATTAATATTCTAACATCACCATTAATATTATAACATCACCATTAATATTCTAACATCACTATTAATATTCTAACATCACTATTAATATTGTAACATCACCATTAATATTCTAACATCACCATTAATATTCTAACATCACCATTAATATTCTAACATCATATTAATATTCTAACATCACCATTAATATTCTAACATCACCATTAATATCCTAACATCACCATTAATATTCTAACATCACCATTAATATCCTAACATCACCATTAATATTCTAACATCACCATTAATATTCTAACATCACCATTAATATCCTAACATCATCATTACTATTGTAACATCACCATTAATATCCTAACATCACCATTAATATTCTAACATGCCATTAATATTCTAATGTCAAGAAATGTTTGCAGTGTAAGCAAGTTAAATATTTTTAGCAAAACCATGTTTACACATAGCTTGAAAGTTGATCATAGCAAACAAAACACACTGTATCACACATAGCTTGAAAGTTGATCATATCAAACAAAACACACTGTATCACACATAGCTTGAAAGTTGATCATAGCAAACAAAACACACTGTGTTACACATAGCTTGACAGTTGATTATATGTAGATAAGAACAGGGCAGAAATTCATGATGACCCAGGTCAAGAGGAAAAATGGCGATGGGCAGGCATACTCTACATAAGACACAGTCACTGTACAAACACTTGAGTGGAACCCGCAAGGGAAATTGAAAATGGAGTGTCTTAAACAGACCTGGAGACAGTCGTCTTAAGAAACTAAAGGATGTTGGGATATGACCTCCAATAAACATAGGGCCAGCGGGCTCAGGTAAAAATTCTAGCAAATAAGATCACAACTGTCACGTGATCCTCACATTCCGATATTGTTGTATAAAAACTAATACATGTTAAAAACAATACAACATGTTAAATCAAAGTTATATTATGTAACAAGTTCAGTTTAACAATAAGGAATATCAATATTATGAATATTTCTCATCAATAAATAACCATGAACACATAGAATTGAGTCAAATGGCAAAAAAACGTACAGGGTTCTATCAAACATATACAAAAACCAGTCCCCCTCTAACAGGAATTTCCGATTTGTTGACTAGGCTATTCTCCCTTATGTTACCGGGGGCTGCCATTAGGACTATAATCGAAAGCCATAAAATAAGTAGATAGAAACCGGAAAAAGTGGAGACCAACTGTTGAGGTCCATAATGAGCAGAGAGCAATATGTGAGTACTAAGAGACAGTAACAACAAATATGTGAGTACTAAGAGACACTAACAACAAATATGTGAATACTAAGAGACACTAACAATAAATATGCTAGTACTAAGAAACCAGTCTATAAAATATGTGAGTACAAAGAGACACTAACATCAAATATGTGAATACTAAGGACACTAACAATAAATATATGAATACTAAGAGACACTACAACAAACTTTGAGTACTAAGAGACACTAACAATAAATATATGAGTACTAAGAGACACTAACAACAAATATGTGAATACTAAGAGACACTAACAATAAATATGTGAGTACTAAGAGACACTAACATCAAATATGTGAATACTAAGAGACACTAACAATAAATATATGAGTACTAAGAGACACTAACATCAAATATGTGAGTACTAAGAGACACTAACAACAAATATGTGAGTACTAAGAGACACTAACAACAAATATATGAGTACTAAGAGACACTAACAATAAATATGTGAGTACTAAGAGACACTAACAATAAATATGTGAGTACTAAGAGACACTAACAAGAAATATGTGAGTACTAAGAGACACTAACAATAAATATGTGAGTACTAAGAGACACTAACAACAAATATGTGAGTACTAAGAGACACTAACAATAAATATGTGAGTACTAAGAGACACTAACAAGAAATATGTGAGTACTAAGAGACACTAACAAATATGTGAGTACTAAGAGACACTAACAATAAATATGTGAGTACTAAGAGACACTAACAACAAATATATGAATACTAAGAGACACTAACAATAAATATGTGAGTACTAAGAGACACTAACATCAAATATGTTTTTAAAATTGTTTTTTTCCAAAATGAATTCTCACAAATTAGAATTGTGAAAAGTAATAAGTACAGCCCATTGACAGATTATAAAGTAATAAGTACAGCTCATTGACAGATTATAAAGTAATAAGTACAGCCCATTGACAGATTATAAAAATAGAATTAGCTTCAATCGTTGATGTCATATTTTATGACAATTGCAGATCAGATAATTCTCTATCTTAACTGATTCTGTACGACACGTCACTGGAATGTAAATATGGCTTATCGCATGGACTAAGCGGCACTCAGATATCGTGCACTATTTTATTGCTTTTCAATTACTTTTTGTTTCAATTTGACTTTTATATTAACCTAAAACTACTTAAAAAGTCATGTGTAAATGATAATGAATAGATATCACCATGAATTATGCTCTTAATAGAAGTGAAATGGAGTTTACCATTGATTCTGAGATACCCTGTAACTGAAAAAAACTCAAGATTTTCATGAATGGTCATGATGCTAGTTTGTGAACAGTTAATAAACAATGTTTCCATTCACAATTCTCGTAATGTTTTTGTATTCATAAATGGATTACATATAAGAAGAGAGCAGTTGGACTTGTTTACTCAACATATTGTTCATCACGACCCTTCGTAAGTTGGATTTTTGCTCTACCAATTTCAATTTTTATTTTTAATGAATGCAAATACTTTACCCATATATTTAACACTGCATTATATTTGCTAATACAGTAAATATTTTATGAAACTACATCCATTTGTCTTCAAGTTGATATATAATAAGTCATATTGTAAATCATATTTAGAAACAATAATTTAGTTTTGCTAAACCATGAGTGCGTTTTTTTGGGAACTAAAAATTAATTCCGTTCAGAGGCTTAAAAAACTCTGTAGGGAAGCAGTTAACCTTTTCACACCTTCATTTCCCCACATGTCACATTTATATTGCAATATATACTGTACTAGCCATTATACTTGTTTTTAATCCTATTAAAAATACTGTAAAGACAGTATATTGGCTAAGGAGGATGAAAGGATTCAACAGCTACAACACAAACTTACCTGAAACGGTTCACACTGGCCATCATTCAAAGCTTTAATCAAGACAGGGATCTTTTCATTTCCATATTCTCCTGCAGCCACCTCCATGACTGGGGAGAAGATTATATAAGATTTAGTCATGCACCAGACAGACATGCATTAACACAGTCGTTAAATTAATCATAGAAAATTGATGTAAAGCTAACCCATACAAGGTTCTATTCAAACATGTGTCTCTCTATTGATGTGTGCATCTGTTAGCTGCTGATATTTCTAGAGAATACTAAACTCATCTTATAGTACTCTGTCATGTTCTTCTATACATGCTTGCTCAGTCTCTGACTAGCAGATATCAAAGTATTTGCATGCTTGCTCAGTCTCTGACTAGCAGATATCAAAGTATTTGCCACTGACTAGATTGTCACTGGTTTGCTGGTTAAATGCATGTCTCATGTTCAGTCCGGACATGTCCATATGTATCCCAATCTCTTATGCACTATCCCCAGCATTGTCCAGTGACCGACTGTACCAGTACAATTTTGACTGATGAGCCCACTCATATACCCATTGTTCTTTTCTTTTCTGGCTACTCCAATCTTCAATCCTATTTGCAGTCATACTCTATGAGAGCATTCAGAGTGCCAGCTCTTGCAGTCATACTCTATGAGAGCATTCAGAATGTCAGCTCTATCCATTGACTGACACCATAATATGGTGGTAGAGCCAGCCAGCCTGTCTGCTCTTTCATTGCCATTGACATCATAATATGGTGGTAGAGCCAGCCAGCCTGTCTGCTCTGTCATTGCCATTGACATCATAATATGGTGGTAGAGCCAGCCAGCCTGTCTGCTCTTTCATTGCCATTGACATCCGTGTGTGCCCCAAAACGAAGATGAATGTAATACTAAAAGTTGTTGACACTTGTAGGGATTCACTCTGTATCCTCGCACCGAACCAGATTCACCTTTCAGATTATTCTTAATAAATCATTCAGAATGCACGCATGCTTGTAGTTTTGTAACTCTAGCCAGAGTAGTGCCTTAGTCACTGCCAGTACTTCCATTGTCATGCTACTTGTTGTCATACTAAATGCACAACTGGTTTCCTTAACCATTCTGCCATCTGAACTTGCAGAGAAGGCCCATGCAGATTTTCATAGCAGCCACGTATCCATCCGTAAATCATGTCACCTTCATTGGTGTTGTAATTAATGATAGCTTTTAACGTCTGCATCCAACACGTGGATCCTCTCTGCAACCTTTGTGAATTTAATGATGATGAAAAGGTGCTCCTGTATGCTGAAGGCACCGTGATTCTTCCTATGGTCGATATTTGTGAGCCAAATATCAACTGAACAGTGTCTGCAGCTACAACTGTGAGCCCAATATCAACTGAACAGTGTCTGCAGTACAACTTGTGAGCCCACATATCAACTGAACAGTGTCTGCAGCACAACTTGAGCCCACATATCAACTGAACAGTGTCTGCAGACAACTGAGCCCACATATCAACTGAACAGTGTCTGCAGACAACTTGTGAGCCCACATATCAACTGAACAGTGTCTGCAGTACAACTTGTGAGCCCACATATCAACTGAACAGTGTCTGCAGTACAACTTGTGAGCCCACATATCAACTGAACAGTGTCTGCAGCACAACTTGTGAGCCCACATATCAACTGAACAGTGTCTGCAGTACAACTTGTGAGCCCACATATCAACTGAACAGTGTCTGCAGTACAACTTGTGAGCTCACATATCAACTGAACAGTGTCTGCAGTACAACTTGTGAGCCCACATATCAACTGAACAGTGTCTGCAGCACAACTTGTGAGCCCACATATCAACTGAACAGTGTCTGCAGCACAACTTGTGAGCCCACATATCAACTGAACAGTGTCTGCAGTACAACTTGTGAGCCCACATATCAACTGAACAGTGTCTGCAGTACAACTTGTGAGCCCACATATCAACTGAACAGGTCTGCAGCACACTTGATCCACTTTATCGATTTACAATTCTGATACTGGGCAGCTCATGCAATAGATTATCTTTTTTTGGCACTTATTTTAAGATGTGCACATTCTCTAACTATCGAGTCTATACTCCATGATCAGGACATCCAGGTAGACACTCATTCCATTTAGGTGTATCCCTAGTGCAACCCAAGACGATAAGCATAGCTTCATTCTGTATTCTCTCCAGTCAGTCAATTTGTGTCTTACTAAAAGTTATTGGTTATTGGTAACTAAACTGATGTAATTGCACTCCGGGTAGACCCATAGGTGCTCAGTCTCCCCAACAGATATTGAAGATACTAAAAGTGAGGATGACCAGCGCATATTCAATGGTTGAAATAACCGACGCCTGATACAGGATGACGAGCAGCCGTTGCTCGATATTAAGTCGAGTTTCAGTAAACAAACAATTTGAATGGAACCCTCAAGAGAAACGGAAAAGGGGAAAGTCTTAAACAGACCAGGAGATGAAATCTTCTTGAGAAACTCAAGGATGTTGAATTATCATGTGAAGCCATAAAGAAAATACAGAGACAAGAGAAACAATAAGAGAAATATGAGTGAGAACAGAGAAAGAGAAACAATTAGAGAAATATGAGGAGAGACAAGAGAAACAATAAGAGAAATATGAGGAGAGACAAGAAAACAATAAGAGAAATATGAGGAGAGACAAGAGAAACAATAAGACAAATATGAGGAGAGACAAGAGAAACAAAAAGAGAAATATGAGGAGAGACAGAGACGAGAGAAACAATAAGAGAAATATGAGGAGAGACAAGAGAAACAATAAGAGAAATATGAGGAGAGACAAGAGAAACAATAAGAGAAATATGAGGAGAGACAGAAATGAGAGAAACAATAAGAGAAGTATGAGGAGAGACAAGAGACGAGAGAAACAATAAGAGAAGTAAGGAAGACAGAGAACAATAAGAATAGAGGAGAGACAAGAGAAACAATAAGAGAAATATGAGGAGAGACAAGAGAAACAATCGCCCGTGTGTTGCCGGGGCCTGCAAGGAAGCAAGAATTGCAACACTGCGCCTACAAGGCATGTCGTAAGAGGCGACTAAGGTAGGGATCCGCCCGAGTGCTGCCGGGCTTGCAGGGGGAGGAAAGAATATGCAGCAATGTCTACCTGCCAGTCATGTCATAAGAGGTGACTAAGGAGGGTTGGTCGAGGGGCTGGCTACCTCACCCTGTAGAAAAAATAAGCCAAAAAACTTCAACAAACATAGATAGTACAACAATATGGAATAACTCAACTCAACCATCCGAACCAGGGAAGGTCCCCAACAGGGGGCAAATGGCGTATCACCGGGAAAGCCGCAAGGATCCGGGGATGCCAACTAGCCTTCTTTCCTGTCGGAAAATAGCCAGAATTGGTTGCTGGAACGTGAGAACGTTGCTGGAGCAGGGAAAACGGCCCAGCTCGCGACAGAGATGAAAAACTACAAGATAGACATTCTGGGAGTCTCGGAGACAAGATGGAAAGGAATAGACAAAATTAAACTACACACAGGCGAAATAATGCTGTCCTCAGGGCAAAAAAGAAGAAGAGAGCACACACCATAGTAAAGGAGTTGCCCTCATGCTGTCCAGAGAAGCACAAAAGCATTAATAGAATGGGAATCAATCGGCCCAGAATAATAACAGCAACATTTAGAACTAACAAAAAGAAAATTAACCTAAAGGTCATCCAATGCTACGCGCCAACTAACGATCGGGAACAAGTAGCTAAAGAGAGGTTTTATACCAAAGTACAAAGTATTATGGACAGGAAGAGAAAAAGGATATTATAATTTTGATTGGGGACTTAAATGCAAAGATAGGAGACGACAATAGCAGTTTCGAAGAGACCATGGGAAATCATGGGCTGGGTAGAATGAATGAGAATGGGGAAATGTTCGCAAATTTTTTGTGCCTCAAACCAGTTAATCATAGGCGGCAGCATATTTCAGCATAAGAGAGTACACAAGGCCACATGGATATCACCAGACCACATAACAGCTAACCAGATAGACCACATATGTATTGATAAGAAATTTAGAACATCATTACAAGACGTTAAAGTGTGCAGAGGTGCAGACGTGGCATCGGATCACCACCTCCTGTTAAGTAAAATCAGGCTGAAACTTAAAAGATATTCAACAAACCCAAATTATAGAAAGCAGTTCAAAGTAGAAGAGCTTAGGAACCAGGAAGTAAGAGACAGATTTGCAGTGGCAGTATCAAACAAGTACCAAGCATTGGAACAGCTGGTAGACGATATGAATATTGAGGAACATTGGCAACAGATAAAAATATATGGAAGGATACATGCTCAGAGGTTTGGGGAGATAGGAGCGAAAACAAAGATTGGATAACAACAGATACCCTTAGTCTGATCAAAGAAAGAAAAGCAGGAAAGCGGATCTAAACAGATGCAAAACTAGAGGTGCTAAAGCTAAAGCCCACAAGGTATATAGGAAGCCAACAAAAGGTTAAACAAAACATAAGAAGGGATAAAATAAAATATATAGAGGAGTTGGCAGGAGAAGCAGAAGAAGCAGCAGAAAAAGGAAATATGAGGGACCTGTATAACATCACAAGGAAGTTAACAGGAAAATACAAACAATCAAGTGGCCTTATAAAAGACAAGAGAGGCAAAAGTAATTAACTAACACTATAGAACAAATGAAGAGATGGAAAGAAACATTATGAAGAACTACTTAATATGCCAAAACCACAGGTTCCACCAGAAATAGAGTCAGCTGAAGAGGAGTTACAAATTAATTGTGAAAGACCAAGTAAAGAAGAAATAATGAAGGCCATAGAAAATTTAAAGGATAGGAAAGCAGTAGGGCCAGACAACATTCCAGCAGAGGCCATTAAGGCAGATAAAGATATCTCAACAGAATTACTATACAAATTACTAGGGAAGATATGGAAGAGAGAAGAGATACCAGTAGAATGGAAAGAAGGTCACTTGGTAAAACTGCCAAAGAAGGCAGACATGCAAGAATGTATGAACTATAGAGGGATAATGCTACTATCAGTGCCAGGCAAAGTATTAAACAGGATTATACTCAATAGACTTAAAGAGGCCATAGATAAACAACTGAGAGAAGAACAAGCAGGGTTCCGTAAGAATAGATCCTGCACAGACCAGATAGCTACACTGCGATTATAGTGGAGCAAAGCTTGAGTGGAACTCACCACTATACATAGGTTTTGTGGATTATGAAAAGGCGTTTGATAGTCTGGATAGGGAATCATTGTGGAAACTATTAATACACTATGGAGTTCCACCCAAGATTGCAAACCTAATAAAGAAAACGTGTGAAGGAATGAAATGCAGAGTCATACACGAGGGCCAACTGACGGAATCCTTTGAGATAAGAACAGGGGTGAGGCAGGGATGCTTGTTATCACCATTCCTGTTCTTGCTGCCCATAGATTGGATCATGAAATCAACAACGGATAACAGAGGGGAATACAATGGACACTGGTGAAACAACTGGAGGACCTGGATTTTGCAGACGATCTGGCTTTGCTGTCTCACAACCACGCACAGATTAAAGACAAAATGAATACCTTAAATAATAAGTCTCAGCAGCTAGGTTTGAAAATACACAGGGGAAGACCAAGGTCATGAGAATAAATGCTGCAAATGTAAACCAGATTATGCTGGAGGAAACAGCACTGCAGGATGTAGAATCATACACATACCTTGGAAGCAACATTGACACAGAAGGAGGAACAAACAAAGATGTTAAGATAAGAATACAAAAAGCAAGAGGAACTTTATTGCATTGAGTAAGATATGGAAGGCAAGGAGATCAAAACAAACACAAAATTGAGAATTTTCCAGTCAAATGTGAAGTCAGTGCTGTTCTATGGCTCGGAAACATGGAAGACCACAAAGGAAACTATCAGAAAACTGCAGACCTTCGTAAATGGATGTTTACGTAGGATAGAGGGATTGAGATGGTATGATAAGATTACAAACGAGGAACTCAGGAGAGAACAAAGCAGATACCAGTGGAGAGAGAGCTCAGGAAGAGACCCTGGCGATGGATAGGACATACATTGAGAAGACCGACCGGAAGCATCGCAAGACAGGCGTTGTTTTGAAACCCGCAGGGAAAGAGGAGTAGGGAAGGCCTAGGCAGACCTGGAGAAGAGAGCTGGAGGCGGATATAAGAGGATAGGCAAAACATGGAAATAATTGGAAGGGATGGCAAGAGAGAGGAAGAGATGGAAGAAGTTTGTTGAAGACCTGTGCTCCGATGGGAGTTGAAAGGTGTGATGATGATGAAGAGAAACAATAAGAGAAATATGAGGAGAGACAGAAATGAGAGAAACAATAAGAGAAGTATGAGGAGAGACAGAGACAAGAGAAACAATAAGAGAAGTATGAGGAGAGACAAGAGACAAGAGAAACAATAAGAGAAATATGAGGAGAGACAGAAATGAGAGAAACAATAAGAGAAGTATGAGGAGAGACAAGAGAAACAATAAGAGAAATATGAGGAGAGACAGAGACTAGAGAAACAATAAGAGAAGTATGAGGAGAGACAAGAGAAACAATAAGAGAAATATGAGGAGAGACAGAAATGAAAGAAACAAAAAGAGAAGTATGAGGAGAGACAGAGACAAGAGAAACAATAAGAGAAATATGAGGAGAGACAAGAGACAAGAGAAACAATAAGAGAAATATGAGGAGAGACAAGAGAAACAATAAGAGAAATATGAGGAGAGACAAGAGAAACAATAAGATAAATATGAGGAGAGACAAGAGAAACAATAATAGAAGTATGAGGAGAGACAAGAGACAAGAGAAACAATAAGAGAAATATGAGGAGAGACAAAAATGAGAGAAACAATAAGAGAAGTATGAGGAGAGACAAGAGATGAGAGAAACAATGAGAAGTATGAGGAGAGATAAGAGAAATATGAGGAGAGACAAGATAAACAATAAGAGAAATATGAGAAGAGACAAGAGAAACAATAAGACAAATATGAGGTGAGACAGAGACAAGAGAAACAATAAGACAAATATGAGGAGAGACAGAGACAAGAGAAACAATAAGAGAAATATGAGGTGAGACAAGAGAAACAATAAGATAAATATGAGGAGAGACAAGAGAAACAATAAGAGAAGTATGAGGAGAGACAAGAGAAACAATAAGAGAAATATGAGGAGAGACAGAAATGAGAGAAACAATAAGAGAAGTATGAGGAGAGACAAGAGATGAGAGAAACAATGAGAAGTATGAGGAGAGACAAGAGAAATAAGAAGGAGAGACAATAAAAAAACAATAAGAGAAATATGAGAAGAGACAAGAGAAACAATAAGAAAATATGGTGAGACAGAGACAAGAGAAACAATAAGACAAATATGAGAGGAAGGACAAGAGAAAAATAGAGAAAATGAGGAGACAGAGACAAGAGAAACAATAAGACAAATATGAGGAGAGACAGAGACAAGAGAAACAATAAGAGAAATATGAGGAGAGACAAGAGAAACAATAAGAGAAATATGAGAAGAGACAAGAGAAACAATAAGAGAAATATGAGAAGAGACAAGAGAAACAATAAGAGAAGTATGAGGAGAGACAAGAGAAACAATAAGAGAAAATGAGAGAGACAAGAGAAACAATAAGAGAATATGAGGAGAGACAAGAGAAACAATAAGAGAAGTATGAGGAGAGACAGAGACAAGAGAAACAATAAGACAAATATGAGGAGAGACAGAGACAAGAGAAACAATAAGAGAAATATGAGGTGAGACAGAGACAAGAGAAACAATAAGACAAATATGAGAGGACAGAGACAAGAGAAACAATAAGAGAAATGAGGAGAGACAAGAGAAACAATAAGAGAAATATGAGGAGAGACAAGAGAAACAATAAGAGAAATATGAGAAGAGACAAGAGAAACAATAAGAGAAGTATGAGGAGAGACAAGAGAAACAATAAGAGAAATATGAGGAGAGACAAGAGAAACAATAAGAGAAATATGAAGAGAGACAGAAACGAGAGAAACAATAAGAGAAATATGAGGAGAGACAGAAACAAGAGAAACAATTAGAGAAGTATGAGGAGAGACAAGAGACGAGATAAACAATAAGAGAAGTATGAGGGAGACAGAGAACAATAAGAAGTATGCAGAGAGACAAGAGACAATAAAGAAGTATGAGAGAGACAAGAGAAACAATGAGAAGCATGAGAGAAGAGAAGCAATAAGAGAAATATGAGGAGAGACAAGAGATGAGAGAAACAATAAAAAAGTATAGGAGAGACAAGAGAAACAATAAGAAAGTATGAGGAGAGAAAGAGAAACAATAAGAGAAATATGAGGAGAGACAAGAGATGAGAGAAACAATAAAAGAAGTATAAGGAGAGACAAGAAAACAATAAGTAGAAGATGAGGAGAGACAAGAGCGAGAAACAATAAAAGATATTAGGAGAGACAGAGACAGAGAACAATAAAAATTGGAGAGACAAGAGAAACAATAAAGAAATATGAGGAGAGACAAGAGAAACAATAAGAAGTATGAGGAGAGCAGAGACAAGAGAAACAATAAGAAATATGAGGAGAAACAAAGAGACAAAGAAATATGAGGAGACAGAGACAAGAAAACAATAAGATAATATGAGAAGAGACAAGAAAGCAATACAGACAAATATGAGGAGATGTAATGACAAGAGAAACAATAAGAAAATATGAGTAGACAAGAGACAATAAGACAAATATAGGAGAGACAAGGAAACAATAAGAAAGTATGAGAGACAGTTTAAAAAACACAAAAAGATAAACTATAGTCAGAAATAAATGTGAAATGATAAGAGAACACTAAAACATTATTTTCTTGTACTTTTCATGAATATTATTAGTTAATTACACAATTCCTATCATTCATGATATCATTAGTTAATTCACAATTCCTATCATTACATGATATTATTAGTTAATTCACAATTCCTATCATTGCATGATATCATTAGTTAATTCACAAACAATTCCTATCATTGCATGTTATCATTAGTTAATTCACAAACAATTCCTATCATTGCATGATATCATTAGTTAATTCACAAACAATTCCTAGTTGGGACACACTAGACCTTGCTGTTCAAATCACTTACCAAAGTCTGCTGGATTGTGGTAGTTGGGACACACTAGACCTTGCTGTTCAAAGTATGGCAGTAGGGTTCCAATACTTCCTCTGTAGATACATTGACCATCTACTAGCAGATATAGCTACATTATAGAGGAAGAAAACAATTGTAACAATTATTGACAGCAAAGAAATACTGAATAAGTGAGAACAATTAGGGAAAATAACAAAACAGCACAGAAAGAAATGTGAAACAGAATAAATACCAATTAAATCTCACCAATTTCCTAAACCAATCAAATCCCAACAATGTCTGGCTAAACCAATCAAATCTCACCAATGTCCTAAGCCAATCAAATCCCAACAATGTCTGATTAAACCAATCAAATCTCACCAATGTTTGAGTAAACCAATCAAATCTGATCAATGCCTGATTAAACCAATCAAATTACACCAATATCTGATTAAACCAATCAAATCTGACCAATGTCCGATTAAACCAATCAAATGACACCAATGTCAGATTAAACCAAACAAAGCCCACCAATGTCTGAAAAAACCAATCAAATCTCACCAATGCCCGATTAAACCAATCAAATTACACCAATGTCAGATTAAAAGGAACCCTTTCATACCTCGTGGTATATAGGTCATACAGTGTTAGGCCTGTATTTTTCATTGACCGTCGGCACACGATGGGTGATGTGGTCAGCATCACGCCGGCCGCCTTTACTTTCCCAGAGCATGTCTGGTACCCAGTTAAGGCTGGGTCGACCTGAGAGCTGTCGCGGTCTGGAAAAATTCCACGCGGGAACTGAACCCAGACCACCAGCCTTGAGAAGCGAGTTCACTAACAACTACGCTACAGCTGGCTCTCAATGTCAGATTAAACCAATCAAATCCCACCAATGTCTGAATAAACCAATCAAATCTCATCAATGGCCGATTAAAGCAATAAAATCTCACCAATGTCCAATTAAACCAATCAAATTACACTAATGCCTGATTAAACCAATCAATTCTCACGAATGTCTGAATAAACCAACTGATTGACACAATGGTACTGTAACATAAAGAAGTTAATAACACATAAAATTGACATGTGCAGAACTTCATTGAAACTTTGGTATAAGACTCAGTTAGAATAGCAATTAATGACTCACTTACATGATCAAACATTTCAAACATTTTGGCACTGGGTTGATGTATTGTACAAATAATATTTCTTCCACCTTCTGCTAACTTTTTGAGTAAGGACACACACTGGAAGCTTGAGACACTATCCAAACCACTGAAGAGAGAATCATCATCAAAAAATATACATTCCACCAAACTTGAATCTATTAGTAACAGAATTATTATCAATAAATATAGTTTAGTTTTTAGTTTAGTTATCTGCTGATGTCATCATCACTGCACAATCGACAATTAGTCCATAAGTGCTTGATCTCTTCCTCAGTATGTCTCTCAGTTTAGTTTAGTCGTCAGATCATCATCAGTGTACATCGAACCAATTAGTCCATAATTGCTCCGATCTCCTCCTCAGTATGTTGCGACTAACAACACCGGTTCTTTGTTGGTTTACTATTCTTCTTTGGTTACCAGCATAGTGCTCTTGTCTAGCTACACCACACTTTGAATTCTTGCAGTCTGGTTAGTGTTGTAGATTCACCACTTTTACTTGAATTATTTACATGTGCAATCTCCCTTAGGGAATTTAAAATATCAGCCTGGTCCATTGCCCGCTCGCTTTGTACAGCAGCCATACCTGCAAGCCTATCTGCACTTTGTACAGCAGCCATACCTGCAAGCCTATCTGCACTTTGTACAGCAGCCCATACCTGCAAGCCTATCTGCACTTTGTACAGCAGCCATACCTGCAAGCCTATCTGCACTTTGTACAGCAGCCATACCTGCAAGCCTATCTGCACTTTGTACAGCAGCCATACCTGCAAGCCTATCTGCACTTTGTACAGCAGCCCATACCTGCAAGCCTATCTGCACTTTGTACAGCAGCCATACCTGCAAGCCTATCTGCACTTTGTACAGCAGCCATACCTGCAAGCCTATCTGCACTTTGTACAGCAGCCATACCTGCAAGCCTATCTGCACTGTACAGAGCCATACCTGCAAGCTATCTCACTTTGTACAGCCTGCCCCCTAAGCCTATCTGCACTTTGTACAGCAGCCATACCTGCAAGCCTATCTGCACTTTGTACAGCAGCCATACCTGCAAGCCTATCTGCACTTTGTACAGCAGCCATACCTGCAAGCCTATCTGCACTTTGTACAGCAGCCCATACCTGCAAGCCTATCTGCACTTTGTACAGCAGCCATACCTGCAAGCCTATCTGCACTTTGTACAGCAGCCCATACCTGCAAGCCTATCTGCACTTTGTACAGCAGCCATACCTGCAAGCCTATCTGCACTTTGTACAGCAGCCATACCTGCAAGCCTATCTGCACTTTGTACAGCAGCCATACCTGCAAGCCTATCTGCACTTTGTACAGCAGCCATACCTGCAAGCCTATCTGCACTTTGTACAGCAGCCCATACCTGCAAGCCTATCTGCACTTTGTACAGCAGCCATACCTGCAAGCCTATCTGCACTTTGTACAGCAGCCCATACCTGCAAGCCTATCTGCACTTTGTACAGCAGCCATACCTGCAAGCCTATCTGCACTTTGTACAGCAGCCATACCTGCAAGCCTATCTGCACTTTGTACAGCAGCCCATACCTGCAAGCCTATCTGCACTTTGTACAGCAGCCATACCTGCAAGCCTATCTGCACTTTGTACAGCAGCCATACCTGCAAGCCTATCTGCACTTTGTACAGCAGCCCATACCTGCAAGCCTATCTGCACTTTGTACAGCAGCCATACCTGCAAGCCTATCTGCACTTTGTACAGCAGCCATACCTGCAAGCCTATCTGCACTTTGTACAGCAGCCCATACCTGCAAGCCTATCTGCACTTTGTACAGCAGCCATACCTGCAAGCCTATCTGCACTTTGTACAGCAGCCCATACCTGCAAGCCTATCTGCACTTTGTACAGCAGCCCATACCTGCAAGCCTATCTGCACTTTGTACAGCAGCCCATACCTGCAAGCCTATCTGCACTTTGTACAGCAGCCATACCTGCAAGCCTATCTGCACTTTGTACAGCAGCCCATACCTGCAAGCCTATCTGCACTTTGTACAGCAGCCCATACCTGCAAGCCTATCTGCACTTTGTACAGCAGCCCATACCTGCAAGCCTATCTGCACTTTGTACAGCAGCCCATACCTGCAAGCCTATCTGCACTTTGTACAGCAGCTCCCAGTATCTCCTTGCAATAGCTCCATCTAGCATCTGCACGTTCATTTCCTTTACACCTACATGCCCTGGCACAAAAATAAAACATATTTTTTTTGATCAGCTTAAACCTCCTCAGCAACTCCATCTATTGTATCCAAGTCTATCCTTTTCAATCTTCCTGAGCTTACTCAATGAGTCACTGAGAAAACATACATGGCTAAAAGTCTGTGATTCCAGCCAGACCATCGCTGTAGTTACTGCCATGATTTCCATAGTGAGACTGCCCATAGTCAGGGCAAAACCACCAACGTCTTCCTTCACAACATCCCCTCTGACTTGAACATTGAAAGCCCACGAGCTCTGCACATCAACAAATATATACTCCATCAAACTGCAATCTATTAGTAACAGAATCATCCATCTCTCACTGTATTTACTCAGCCTGTCAAGGTCTTTGTTAAGTTGTTTTACACTGGTACCAGTGTGCTTCCCAGTGTGCTAAAGGACCAGGTCATCAGCGATATAATGCTTTTTCTGTCAATAGTTCTTTAGGCATATCATTCAGAAACAGGGTGCAACTATGGGAAACGGGGAAAGAAAGAAAGAAGGAGGAAGGGGGAATCCTGAGGTAGACCTTCTTCTAGCATCTCCTTTGATGAAATACCATTACTTGATCTTTTGTCTAAATCATCCGGTCTGAGACGGAAGTTTTCGCCCAACAATACTTCTTCTCATGGATTTCCACATCTTACATTTAATGTTATCGTCAATCTTGTATACACTTAGTCTGAATGAAGCTATGAAGATGTGGGCATCTATAGTAATGAACCTAAGAAGATGTGGGCACCTATAGTAATGAAGATGTGGGCACCTATAGTAATGAAGATGTGGGCACCTATAGTAATAAAGCTATGAAGACATGCAGAATGCTGGGTGCAACAAGAAGAGACCGGTTGAGAAATGAAGACATCAGGAAACAAGTGGGTACAGCATCAGTACTTACTTCATCAAGAAGCAACAAATTAAATGGTTGGCCACATAAGCAGATTACCAACAGACAGTGCACCTCAAAGAGCAATGCTTTTCCGACACAGTGGATACAAAGCAACTATCCACGCAAAATGTGGACCTCAGTGATAACAGATGCGATGAAAGACACTGTTTATGAAGCGCACACAAAAGCCAGTTCTATAAATATTTTCTTACTCTCAGGATGTGAGGCAAACCAGGATTGGAGAAAAGAAAGAAAGACAAGGTGCATAGAGAGGCTCGCTCCAGGTATCTCCTTTTCAACCTGCGCTGAAAGACAAAATAGGATTAGAGAATAGATAGATAATTTAATCCAGTAATTCTTGGTGTCAAACTCTGTTGTTTAATTGTTGCAGAACAGTGAATACTGCAGGTATTAACGTACCGATATGGTAGAGACAAAAGGTCAAACCCAAAGTAGAGATATACTGCTACTGACCAACAAGGAGATGGCACTTGATCAATCAATTCAGTTATTACGTACCGATATGGTAGAGACTAAAGGTGTTGGAGATCTGATCATCAATTCGTTATGCTACGATGAGAGACAAGGAGTGGAGATCACCTTGTACTGACCAACAAGGAGTGGCGTCAATCATTTATCTTCAAATATATGTTAGTTAATTGCTCGGATGCCTGATAAGCGCATCACAAAACAGTTGATGTATGGCGAGCTTGAAGGGTGCAGACGTTCAGTTGCGACAGAAAAACGCTTTAAAAACATCTGTAAAATTTCTCTGAAATGCTTCGATATAGACACCACGTGTTGGGAATCCCTTGCGCAAGATTACCAAATGTGGCACTGTAACAACACAAGAGGAACTCACATAGCTGAGAATCGTACACATGGCTGAACTGCCAATCTTGAATTTTGTATACATGTCTAAAATCAGTATAATAAGAGTCCTACCTGGTCGGTTCATCAAAGAACATGACAGGTGTGTAACTCACCATCTCTAGCAATAGATTAATAGTTTTACCTGGTCGGTTCATCAAAGAACATGACAGGTGGATTGTTGATCAACTCTAGAGCAATAGACAATCGTCTGCGTTGACCACCTGACAGATTTGATGCCCGTGTCTTCTTAGCTTCATTCAGATTAAGTGTATCCAAGATTTCGTCGACCTGGTAGGAGAGAAATGAATGACTATATTTACAAAATGAGAATACAGAGAAACATATTGATATTTCATAAATATGTAAGTGTGGACAAAGCTGATGTTATTCATGTAGTATATGTCAGTCTTAAACACTGGAACAATTGTTAAGAAGAAGAATTAGAAGCTGATTGCGTATGAGTTGTCACCTTAATGATCCACAAGGCTTATCGATGGGACATATTGTCACTTTAAAGATCTACAAGGCTCATCACAGGGATGTATCATCGCTGTAAAGTTCTACAAGGCTTATCACAAGGACGTATCATCACTTTAAAGTTCTACAAGCTTATACGCAGGCGTATCATCGCTTTAAAGTTCTACAAGGCTTATCGCAAGGATGTATCATTGCTTTAAAGTTCTACAAGGCTTATGCAGGACGTATCATCACTTTAAAGTTCTACAAGGCTTATCAGGATGTATCATCGCTGTAAGTTCTACAAGGCTTATCGCTGGATGTATCGTTGCTATAAAGATTGAACATATTTCATTGCTTTTCCATTACTTTCTGTTCCTATTGACTTTATATTAACTGAAAACTACTTAAAGTGAATTGTAAACAAAAATGAATACATATCATTGTAGATTATGTTAGAAGTAGAAGTGAATGAATACATATCATGGTAGCTTATGTTAGAAGTAGAAGTGAATGAATACATATCATGGTAGCTTATGTTAGAAGTAGAAGTGAATGAATACATATCATGGTAGCTTATGTTAGAAGTAGAAGTGAATGAATACATATCATTGTAGCTTATATTAGAAGTAGAAGTGAATGAATACATATCATGGTAGCTTATGCTAGAAGTAGAAGTGAATGAATACATATCATGGTAGCTTATGTTAGAAGTAGAAGTGAATGAATACATATCTGGTACTTATGCTAGAAGTAGAAGTGAATGAATACATATCATCATAGCTTATGTTAGAAGTAAGTGAATCGATACATATCATGGTAGCTTATGTTAGGAGTAGAAGTGAATGAATCATATCATGGTAGCTTATGTTAGAAGTAGAAGTGAATGAATACATATCATGGTAGCTTATGCTAAGTAAAGTGAATGAATACATATCATGGTAGCTTATGCTAAAGTAGAAGTGAATGAATACATATCATGTAGCTATGTTGAAGTAAGTGAATGAATACATATCATGGTAGCTTATGTTAGAAGTAGAAGTGAATGAATACATATCATGGTAGCTTATGTTAGAAGTAGAAGTGAATGAATACATATCATGGTAGCTTATGCTAGAAGTAGAAGTGAATGAATACATATCATTGTAGCTTATGCTAGAAGTAGAAGTGAATGAATACATATCATGGTAGCTTATGCTAGAAGTGAATGAATACATATCATGGTAGCTTATGTTAGAAGTAGAAGTGAATGAATACATATCATGGTAGTTATGTTAAAGTAAAGTGAATGAATACATATCATTTACTATGTTAGAAGTAGAAGTGAATGAATACATATCATGTAGCTTATGTTAGAAGTGAGTGAATGAATACATATCATGGTAGCTTATTCTAGAAGCAGAAGTGAATGAATACATATCATCATACTTATTTAGAAGTAGAAGTGAATGAATATATATCATGGTAGCTTATGTTAGAAGTAGAAGTGAATGAATACATATCATGGTAGCTTATGTTATAAGTAGAAGTGAATGAATCATATCATGTAGCTTATGTTGAAGTAGAATGAATGAATACATATCATGTAGCTTATGCTAGAAGTAAAGTGAATGAATACATATCATGTAACTATGCTAGAAGTAAAGTGAATGAATACATATCATGGTAGCTTATGTTAGAAGTAGAAGTGAATGAATACATATCATGGTAGCTTATGTTAGAAGTAGAAGTGAATGAATACATATCATTGTAGCTTATGTTAGAAGTAGAAGTGAATGAATACATATCATGGTAGCTTATGTTAGAAGTGAATGAATACATATCATGGTAGCTTATGCTAGAAGTAGAAGTGAATGAATACATATCATGGTAGCTTATGTTAGAAGTAGAAGTGAATGAATACATATCATTGTAGCTTATGTTAGAAGTAGAAGTGAATGAATACATATCATGGTAGCTTATGTTAGAAGTAGAAGTGAATGAATACATATCATCATAGCTTATGTTAGAAGTAGAAGTGAATGAAAAAAAACTACACTCTTGAGAAAGTCAAAAGTTTTACATACCTAGGGAGTATGATGTCATCTACGAGGATACAGCCAGAAATTCCACACAGAATCGCATTGGCATCAAGTGCTTTTAACAAATTGTCAAATATATGGAAGTCAAATTCACTCAGCAAGCACTTAAAATTAAAGATCTTTAACTCTAGTGTGATTCCAGTATTAACTTATGGATGCGAGAGTTGGAAAGCAACAAAAGCTCTAGAAAGAAAATTAGATAACTTTGAGAATAAATGTCTTAGAAGAATACTGAACCTCAAATGGTCAGATTTCAGACCCAATACACAAATAAGACAAGAGACCAAGCAAGAAAATGTATCAAATTTTATAAGAAAGCGCCGCTGAACTACATCGGCCACACACTTAGAATGGATGAGAGAAGACTCCTTACCAATCCCTCATATGGACACCAGAGGAAAAAGAAAACGAGGAAGACCAAGAGAGACTCTGCATAGAACCATCACCAGAGAAGGCTCAACGATGGGCCTAGTAAACATTAAAGACTTAAAACAAATAGCAGCGAACATGAGACATGGAGGCTATGACCTCTGCCCATGCCGCCCACAGGCCCAGAGGAAGACTAACTAAGTGAATGAATACATATCATGGTAGCTTATGCTAAGTAAAGTGAATGAATAATATCATCATACTTATTTAGAAGAAGTGAATGAATACATATCATGTAGCTTTTTAGAGTAAAGTGATGAATACATATCATGGTAGCTTATGCAGTGAATGAATACATATCATGGTAGCTTATGTTAGAAGTGAATGAATACATATCATGGTAGCTTAGTTAGAAGTAGAAGTGAATGAATACATATCATCATAGCTTATGTTAGAAGTAGAAGTGAATGAATACATATCTGGTAGCTATGTTAGAAGTGAAGTGAATGAATACATATCATTTAGCTTATGTTGAAGTAAGTGAATGAATACATATCATGGTAGCTTATGCTGAAGTGAATGAATACATATCATGTAGCTTATGTTAGAAGAGAAGTGAATGAATACATATCATGTACTATTTAGAAGTAGAAGTGAATGAATACATATCATCATAGCTTATGTTAGAAGTAGAAGTGAATGAATACATATCATGGTACTTATGCTAAGAAATGAATGAATACATATCATTGTACTATGCTAGAGTAAAGTGAATGAATACATATCATGGTAGCTTATGTTAAGTAGAATGAATGAATACATATCATTGTAGCTTATTTAAGTAGAAGTGAATGATACATATCATGGTAGCTTATTTAGAAGAAAGTGAATGAATACATATCATTGTAGCTTATGTTAAAGTAAGTGAATGAATACATATCATGGTACTTATCTAGAAGTAGAAGTGAATGAATACATATCATGGTAGCTTATCTGAAGTAAAGTGAATGAATACATATCATGGTAGCTTATGTTAGAAGTAGAAGTGAATGAATACATATCATGGTAGCTTATGTTAGAAGTAGAAGTGAATGAATACATATCATGGTAGCTTATGTTAGAAGTAGAAGTGAATGAATACATATCATGGTAGCTTATGTTAGAAGTAGAAGTGAATGAATACATATCATCATAGCTTATGTTAGAAGTAGAAGTGAATGAATACATATCATGGTAGCTTATGCTAGAAGTAGAAGTGAATGAATACATATCATTGTAGCTTATGCTAGAAGTAGAAGTGAATGAATACATATCATGGTAGCTTATGCTAGAAGTAGAAGTGAATGAATACATATCATTGTAGCTTATGCTAGAAGTAGAAGTGAATGAATACATATCATGGTAGCTTATGTTAGAAGTAGAAGTGAATGAATACATATCATTGTAGCTTATGTTAGAAGTAGAAGTGAATGAATACATATCATGGTAGCTTATGTTAGAAGTAGAAGTGAATGAATACATATCATTGTAGCTTATGTTAGAAGTAAAAGTGAATGAATACATATCATGGTAGCTTATGCTAGAAGTAGAAGTGAATGAATACATATCATGGTAGCTTATGTTAGAAGTAGAAGTGAATGAATACATATCATGGTAGCTTATGTTAGAAGTAGAAGTGAATGAATACATATCATGGTAGCTTATGTTAGAAGTAGAAGTGAATGAATACATATCATGGTAGCTTATGTTAGAAGTAGAAGTGAATGAATACATATCATGGTAGCTTATGTTAGAAGTAGAAGTGAATGAATACATATCATCATAGCTTATGTTAGAAGTAGAAGTGAATGAATACATATCATGGTAGCTTATGCTAGAAGTAGAAGTGAATGAATACATATCATTGTAGCTTATATTAGAAGTAGAAGTGAATGAATACATATCATGGTAGCTTATGCTAGAAGTAGAAGTGAATGAATACATATCATTGTAGCTTATGTTAGAAGTAGAAGTGAATGAATACATATCATGGTAGCTTATGTTATAAGTAGAAGTGAATGAATACATATCATTGTAGCTTATGCTAGAAGTAGAAGTGAATGAATACATATCATGGTAGCTTATGTTAGAAGTAGAAGTGAAACTGAGTTTACCATTCATTCTATGGCTACCTGTGATAAAATAAAACTAGAGATTGTTCATGGATAGTCATGATAATAGTTTGTAAACATTTCATAAACAATCCATCCATTTACAATTTTCTTTAAGTTTATGTATTCGTAAATGGATTACAAATACAAAGAGAGCAGTCCATGTCAAACAGACTTGTTTATTCAACCTATTGTTCATTTTGTTCTCACAATTCCAATGTTTACTTTTAATGAATGCTAATATGCTTCCTGTATAGTTAACACTTCATTATATTTGTTAATACTGTAAGTATTTTGTGAAACTACATCCATTTGTCTTCAATTTGATATATCTTATTTTTCTCTTCAACCATTTACTTATTTATAGAAGTATTGAGAGAGAGAGGGGGAGAGGGGGAAAGACATAATGAGCTTGTGTATGCTTGTTTTAAGGAACTTTGTAAGCTGATATTCATTTTCTTAAGGCTGTTCTTGATGCCGTCACTCCATCTTTTGCATGGTCTTCTTCTTGGTTTGTACTCATACTTTATTCTATGTAACTATTTGATGAAATTGCAATATTACATTTCATATTTAGAAACAATATTTTAGTTTTGCTAAATTCAAAGCATTTCTTTTGGAGCTTAAAGAAAGTAATTCCGTCTAGAGCATTGCATGACATATTTTAGAATATCTTATAGAATATCTTTATAGAATATCTTTATAGAATATCTTTATAGAATATCTTTATAGAATATCTTTATAGAATATCTTTATAGAATATCTTTATAGAATATCTTTATAGAATATCTTTATAATAATTTATAGAATATCTTTATAAATATTTTATAGAATATTTTATAGAATATCTTTATAGAATATATTTGAAATCTTATAGAATATCTTTATAGAATATATTTATAGAATATCTTTATAGAATATCTTTATAGAATATCCAGCTAAAGATCTTCTTTGAACCCCAGGAATTATGAATTGTCACTGTTTTTCCTGAAGTGCAATGGTGGGAGCACCTGGCTTTCTTTAAAACCCAGAAACCCCCAAACAGCTCTAGGCATAGTTCATAGCTTGCATCATTGCTCAAGCACTAACTCAGTAGCTTGGCAAACAAAAACGGAAAATCGCATGTAGAGCTATGCTTAGTGCTGGAGACTCTACTCAGGTAGGGTTCGGTATAGAGCATAAGAGCATACATACCATATCCTGCTTCTGATGTAGTGAAAGTTTCTCATCCAACTTCAAGTTTGCTGAGCACATCATAGCCTCCTCTACAGTTAAATGTGGAAGCAGTTCATCATCCTGCATGATATAACAGGACATCTTGCGAAATGATCTCAAGTCTCTCTCACTATTCTGTACCAGAATGGAACCAGTCACACTTTTAGTCCTGTAATCAAGATGAGAAACTAACAATAGAAATAGAGCTTGTAATTGTGTAGGGAAAGTAAGATGTAAGGAACAGTTGTTGTAATTGTGTAGGGAAAGTAAGATGTAAGGAACAGTTGTTGTAATTGTGTAGAAAAGTAAGATGTAAGGAACAGTTGTTATAATTGTGTAGAAAAGTAAGATGTGAGGAAGGAACAGTTGTTGTAATTGTGTAGAAAAGTAAGATGTGAGGAAGGGACAGTTGTTGTAATTGTGTAGGGAAAGTAAGATGTAAGGAACAGTTGTTGTAATTGTGTAGGGAAAGTAAGATGTAAGGAACAGTTGTTGTAATTGTGTAGGGAAAGTAAGATGTAAGGGACAGTTGTTGTAATTGTGTAGGGAAAGTAAGATGTAAGGAACAGTTGTTGTAATTGTGTAGAAAAGTAAGATGTGAGGAAGGAACAATTGTTGTAATTGTGTAGGGAAAGTAAGATGTAAGGGACAGTTGTTGTAATTGTGTAGGGAAAGTAAGATGTAAGGAACAGTTGTTGTAATTGTGTAGGGAAAGTAAGATGTAAGGGACAGTTGTTGTAATTGTGTAGGGAAAGTAAGATGTAAGGAACAGTTGTTGTAATTGTGTAGAAAAGTAAGATGTAAGGAAGGGACAGTTGTTGTAATTGTGTAGAAAAGTAAGATGTAAGGAACAGTTGTTGTAATTGTGTAGAAAAGTAAGATGTAAGGAACAGTTGTTGTAATTGTGTAGGGAAAGTAAGATGTAAGGGACAGTTGTTGTAATTGTGTAGGGAAAGTAAGATGTAAGGAACAGTTGTT
This sequence comes from Arion vulgaris, assembly GCA_020796225.1. Lineage (NCBI taxonomy): Eukaryota > Metazoa > Mollusca > Gastropoda > Stylommatophora > Arionidae > Arion > Arion vulgaris. Next base: position 22,804,861 of record CM036777.1, on the reverse strand, counting down.
GTAATTGTGTAGAAAAGTAAGATGTAAGGAAGGGACAGTTGTTGTAATTGTGTAGAAAAGTAAGATGTAAGGGACAGTTGTTGTAATTGTGTAGAAAAGTAAGATGTAAGGAACAGTTGTTGTAATTATGTAGAAAAGTAAGATGTAAGGGACAGTTGTTGTAATTGTGTAGAAAAGTAAGATGTAAGGAAGGGACAGTTGTTGTAATTGTGTAGGAAAAGTAAGATGGGAGGAACAGTTGTAATTGTCATGTAAAGGGAGATAAGACTATCATAACCTGACATGTACAAGAATGTGAGATCAGTATGGAGTCAGAAATGATGTTTCATGCTTCATATTCTATATGTGTATATGTTAAATGTATATAAGTTATATATTTACTTGTTTTTAATGTTTCTCTTCTTTTCCCATTTCTAGTTTTTGCATTTATTTCGTTATTCGTTTTTAGTCAGAGATTTTCATTTTAGGACCGTTGGAATGTCTCTATCATTGTCTATAGTCTATACGTAGTGTGCTGTGAAATTCATCATTACTGTTGTATTGTTTGCTTGATAAAGGCCTTTTGATTGAAATGTTGATGTGTATTCTCATTGTTTTTGTATTTTGTAAAACTAAGGTACTTTGTTATTACGTGTTTCGCAATTGTTACATAGTTTTACTGCAGTCTTCCCTTATATTGATATGTTTTAGGTAGAGAAACAGAGAGATAGGAAATAATTTCAGCACCAACACAGACAAACTAATCAAACCAACAACATGATGATGATGATGATGATGATGATGATGATGTGTGGTATCTATGACTTGATATTCTAACCTATAGCCAGCCAGTATGTTCATGAGAGAAGATTTGCCAGCTCCTGATGGACCCATGACAGCTGTCAACTTCCCAGATACAAACTTGCCTGAAACGTTCTTCAAGATGGCTTTCTTACCTGGACCAAACAAATGTATCAGTTTTATTGACATATATTTGAGAAAATTAACTTTTATTGAAGAATAAATCAAACCACTAATTGTTCATTTGAGGATCATCTTCATCGCACATCGGACATCGCACATCGGACATGTCCATAATTGCCCCGATCTCCTCCCAAGCATGTATGTCAGTGTGTTTAGGCTAACTAACTCCCGTTCTGTGTTGGCTGATATATCTACTGGGGTTTCTCTCATGGTTTTCCTGTCTTGCCGCACCTAGCGGTATGTATAACTTGCACAACCGAGATAGAGAATATCCTTCATCTTCTTCATTGAAATCTTCCGAGCGTATGTTTTCTCTTAGAACGTTGATCACCTGTATATTCCCGGGGCTAGGAATGGGAGCTAAGAATAGTAACACTGCGACCTACAAGGCATGTCATACAAAGCGACTGAGGTAGAGGGGACTAGGAAAGCTACTCTAGTAACACTGCGACCTACAAGGCATGTCATACAAAGCGACTGAGGTAGAGGGGACTAGGAAAGCTACTCTAGTAACACTGCGACCTACAAGGCATGTCATACAAAGCGACTGAGGTAGAGGGACTAGAAAGCTACTCTAGTAACACTGCGACCTACAAGGCATGTCATACAAAGCGACTGAGGTAGGGGGACTAGGAAAGCTACTCTAGTAAATAAAATGTGTCAAAAAAATCGGATTTGATGTCCTATTTGTAAGTGCAAAAGTGGCACAACGTACGATCGATCTTTAACTCAGATCACATATAAATTACAAAGAGGGTTTAACAAGTGATCGATACGGAGCGTTCGAAGAAGAAAATTTTATGTTTGGTTAGAATTTACCCTTGTTTGAGTGTTAGAACATATCCTTGTTTGAGTGTTAGAACATATCCTTGTTTGAGTGTTAGAACATATCCTTGTTTGAGAGTTAGAACTTATCCTTCTTTGAGTGTTAGAACATATCCTTGTTTGAGTGTTAGAACATATCCTTGTTTGAGAGTTAGAACATATCCGTTTGAGAGTTAGAACTTATCCTTCTTTGAGTGTTAGAACTTATCCTTGTTTGAGTGTTAGAACATATCCTTGTTTGAGTGTTAGAACTTATCCTTGTTTGAGTGTTAGAACATATCCTTGTTTGAGAGTTAGAACTTACCCTTGTTTGAGTGTTAGAACATATCCTTGTTTGAGTGTTAGAACTTACCCTTGTTTGAGTGTTAGAACATATCCTTGTTTGAGTGTTAGAACATATCCTTGTTTGAGTGTTAGAACTTATCCTTGTTTGAGTGTTAGAACTTATCCTTGTTTGAAAGTTAGAACTTATCCTTGTTTGAGTGTTAGAACTTATCCTTGTTTGAGAGTTAGAACTTATCCTTGTTTGAGTGTTAAAACTTACCCTTGTTTGAGAGTTAGAACTTATCCTTGTTTGAGTGTTAGAACATATCCTTGTTTGAGAGTTAGAACTTACCCTTGTTTGAGTGTTAGAACATATCCTTGTTTGAGTGTTAGAACATATCCTTGTTTGAGTGTTAGAACTTATCCTTGTTTGAGTGTTAGAACTTATCCTTGTTTGAGAGTTAGAACTTATCCTTGTTTGAGTGTTAGAACTTATCCTTGTTTGAGAGTTAGAACTTACCCTTGTTTGAGAGTTAGAACTTATCCTTGTTTGAGTGTTAAAACTTACCCTTGTTTGAGTGTTAAAACTTATCCTTGTTTGAGAGTTAGAACTTACCCTTGTTTGAGTGTTAAAACTTACCATTGTTTGAGAGTTAGAACTTATCCTTGTTTGAGAGTTAGAACTTATCCTTGTTTGAGAGTTAGAACTTATCCTTGTTTGAGAGTTAGAACTTATCCTTGTTTGAGTGTTAGAACTTATCCTTGTTTGATAGTTAGAACTTATCCTTGTTTGCGTGTTAGAACTTATCCTTGTTTGAGAGTTAGAACTTACCCTTATTTGAGTGTTAGAACTTATCCTTGTTTGAGAGTTAGAACTTATCCTTGTTTGAGTGTTAGAACTTATCCTTGTTTGAGTGTTAGAACTTATCCTTATTTGAGTGTTAGAACTTATCCTTGTTTGAGAGTTAGAACTTATCCTTGTTTGAGTGTTAGAACTTATCCTTGTTTGAGTGTTAGAACTTATCCTTGTTTGAGAGTTAGAACTTATCCTTGTTTGAGTGTTAGAACTTATCCTTGTTTGAGTGTTAGAACTTATCCTTGTTTGATTGTTAGAACTTATCCTTGTTTGAGTGTTAGAACTTATCCTTGTTTGATAGTTAGAACTTATCCTTGTTTGATAGTTAGAACTTATCCTTGTTTGAGAGTTAGAACTTACCCTTGTTTGATAGTTAGAACTTATCCTTGTTTGAGAGTTAGAACTTATCCTTGTTTGAGTGTTTGAACTTATCCTTGTTTGAGTGTTAGAACTTATCCTTGTTTGAGTGTTAGAACTTATCCTTGTTTGAGTGTTAGAACTTATCCTTGTTTGATTGTTAGAACTTATCCTTGTTTGAGAGTTAGAACTTATCCTTGTTTGAGAGTTAGAACTTATCCTTGTTTGAGTGTTAAAACTTACCATTGTTTGATAGTTAGAACTTATCCTTGTTTGAGTGTTAAAACTTACCCTTGTTTGAGAGTTAGAACTTATCCTTGTTTGAGAGTTAGAACTTATCCTTGTTTGAGAGTTAGAACTTATCCTTGTTTGAGTGTTAGAACTTATCCTTGTTTGAGTGTTAGAACTTATCCTTGTTTGAGAGTTAGAACTTACCCTTGTTTGAGTGTTAGAACTTATCCTTGTTTGAGTGTTAGAACTTACCCTTGTTTGAGAGTTAGAACTTATCCTTGTTTGAGAGTTAGAACTTATCCTTGTTTGAGAGTTAGAACTTATCCTTGTTTGAGTGTTAGAACTTACCCTTGTTTGAGTGTTAGAACTTATCCTTGTTTGAGTGTTAGAACTTACCCGTGTTTGAGTTTGCATCTTTGACAGAATAATTCAAGCTGAAAAATTTGATATCCACAGGTTTACGTTTAATGAGGTCAGATTTGCTGCAGCCATTCTCATTGATATTACTTGCATCTAGAAGAAGATGAATACTCTCATCTACTTTACTTACTTTACTTTTCCGATCCAGCAGTCATCTGAGCATTTGCCCTTCGACTTGAGGCCATGGCAGTGAATTTACAGGTCTGTCTGAGTTGTGGTGTGTTAGCATAGAGAGAGTTTTCAACATCTGGGTCTGGAGGTAGGTACTTGTGGCGTAGGTCACTGAGTGCAGGGCACTGGAAGAGATGGTGTGTGACAGTTTCTTCTGAATAGTCACACAGTTGACATTGTGGGGCAATCTTTGGTTGGATGCGGTGTAGGTGAGCATTCAGGGGCACATGTTGTGTCCTAAGGCGGAAAATAATGACTTGTTCTTGTCGTGTGAGGTCATTTATAGCATCTTTGGGATTTGGAGTGGGCATGTGTTTAAAGAGGGCTCTGCCAGTTTTGCCCATTGCCCACTCATTCATCCACTCCTCCTTCTTGTTACTTCTTATTTGTTTAGCAGTCTGCAGAGTTATTGGTCTGTCATGCTGTTGACTATTTGCCCCTGCCTTTGCAAGGATGTCTGCTCTTTCATTTCCTTGTATGTTGCTGTGTCCTGGTATCCACTGTAAGGTAAGCTTGACGGCAAAGGTGTTGATGAATGAACTGATGGATAGAGCCAGGGAATGGCACGCTGGGCTCTCAGGGTTTGCATTTTCTGGTGACTGTAGCACTGACATACCATTGTTTGATAGTTAGATCTTATCCTTGTTTGAGTGTTAGAACTTACCCTTATTTGAGTGTTAGAACTTACCCTTGTTTGAGAGTTAGAGCTTATCCTTGTTTGATAGTTAGAACTTATCCTTGTTTGAGTGTTAGAACTTATCCTTGTTTGAGTGATAGAACTTATCCTTGTTTGAGAGTTAGAACTTATTCTTGTTTGAGTGTTAGAACTTACCCTTGTTTGAGAGTTAGAACTTATCCTTGTTTGAGTGTTAGAACTTATCCTTGTTTGAGAGTTAGAACTTATCCTTGTTTGAGAGTTAGAACTTACCCTTGATTGAGAGTTAGAACTTATCCTTGTTTGATAGTTAGAACTTATCCTTGTTTGAGAGTTAGAACTTACCCTTGTTTGAGTGTTAGAACTTATCCTTGTTTGAGAGTTAGAACGTATCCTTGTTTGAGTGTTAGAGCTTATCCTTGTTTGAGTGTTAGAACTTATCCTTGTTTGAGTGTTAGAACTTATCCTTGTTTGAGTGTTAGAACTTATCCTTGTTTGAGTGTTAGAACTTACCCTTGTTTGAGTGTTAGAACTTATCCTTGTTTGAGAGTTAGAACTTACCCTTGTTTGAGAGTTAGAACGTATCCTTGTTTGAGTGTTAGAACTTACCCTTGTTTGAGTGTTAGAGCTTATCCTTGTTTGAGAGTTAGAACTTATCCTTGTTTGAGAGTTAGAACTTATCCTTGTTTGAGAGTTAGAACTTATCCTTGTTTGAGAGTTAGAACTTATCCTTGTTTGATAGTTAGAACATCCTTGTTTGAGAGTTAGAACTTACCCTTGTTTGAGTGTTAGAACTTATCCTTGTTTGAGAGTTAGAACGTATCCTTGTTTGAGTGTTAGAGCTTATCCTTGTTTGAGTGTTAGAACGTATCCTTGTTTGAGTGTTAGAACTTATCCTTGTTTGAGTGTTAGAACTTATCCTTGTTTGAGTGTTAGAACTTACCCTTGTTTGAGTGTTAGAACTTACCCTTGTTTGAGTGTTAGAACTTATCCTTGTTTGAGAGTTAGAACTTACCCTTGTTTGAGAGTTAGAACGTATCCTTGTTTGAGTGTTAGAACTTACCCTTGTTTGAGTGTTAGAGCTTATCCTTGTTTGAGAGTTAGAACTTATCCTTGTTTGAGAGTTAGAACTTACCCTTGATTGAGAGTTAGAACTTATCCTTGTTTGGGAGTTAGAACTTATCCTTGTTTGAGAGTTAGAACTTATCCTTGTTTGATAGTTAGAACTTATCCTTGTTTGAGAGTTAGAACTTACCCTTGTTTGAGTGTTAGAACTTATCCTTGTTTGAGAGTTAGAACGTATCCTTGTTTGAGTGTTAGAGCTTATCCTTGTTTGAGTGTTAGAACTTATCCTTGTTTGAGTGTTAGAACTTATCCTTGTTTGAGTGTTAGAACTTATCCTTGTTTGAGTGTTAGAACTTACCCTTGTTTGAGTGTTAGAACTTATCCTTGTTTGAGAGTTAGAACTTACCCTTGTTTGAGAGTTAGAACGTATCCTTGTTTGAGTGTTAGAACTTACCCTTGTTTGAGTGTTAGAGCTTATCCTTGTTTGAGAGTTAGAACTTATCCTTGTTTGAGTGTTAGAACTTATCCTTGTTTGAGAGTTAGAACTTATCCTTGTTTGAGTGTTAGAGCTTATCCTTGTTTAAGTGTTAGAACTTATCCTTGTTTGAGTGTTAGAACTTATCCTTGTTTGAGTGTTAGAACTTATCCTTGTTTGAGAGTTAGAACTTACCCTTGTTTGAGTGTTAGAGCTTATCCTTGTTTGAGAGTTAGAACTTATCCTTGTTTGAGTGTTAGAACTTATCCTTGTTTGAGAGTTAGAACTTATCCTTGTTTGAGTGTTAGAACTTACCCTTGTTTGAGAGTAAGAATTTACCCTTGTTTGAGTGTTAGAACTTATCCTTGTTTGAGTTTTAGAACTTATCCTTGTTTGAGTGTTAGAACTTATCCTTGTTTGAGTGTTAGAACTTATCCTTGTTTGAGTGTTAGAACTTACCATTGTTTGATAGTTAGAACTTATCCTTGTTTGTTAGAACTTATCCTTGTTTGAGTGTTAGAACTTATCCTTGTTTGAGTGTTAGAGCTTATCCTTGTTTGAGTGTTAGAACTTACCATTGTTTGAGAGTTAGAACTTATCCTTGTTTGAGAGTTAGAACTTATCCTTGTTTGAGTGTTAGAACTTATCCTTGTTTGAGTGTTATAACTTATCCTTGTTTGAGAGTTAGAACTTATCCTTGTTTGAGAGTTAGAACATATCCTTGTTTGAGAGTTAGAACTTATCCTTGTTTGAGTGTTAGAACTTATCCTTGTTTGAGTGTTAAAACTTATCCTTGTTTGAGTGTTAAAACTTATCCTTGTTTGAGTGTTAGAACATATCCTTGTTTGAGTGTTAGAACTTATCCTTGTTTGAGAGTTAGAACTTATCCTTGTTTGAGTGTTAGAACTTACCCTTGTTTGAGTGTTAGAACTTATCCTTGTTTGAGTGTTAGAACTTACCCGTGTTTGAGTTTGCATCTTTGACAGAATAATTCAAGCTGAAAAATTTGATATCCACAGGTTTACGTTTAATGAGGTCAGATTTGCTGCAGCCATTCTCATTGATATTACTTGCATCTAGAAGAAGATGAATACTCTCATCTACAACTACATGTTGTTGTTGTTGTTGCAAGTGTGGAGGTACATGAACCTGTTTCAACATAACACAGACACATATCTCATCATATTCATTGGATAAATGAGATTGTGTAAATGAGATTGTGTAAATGAGATTGTGTAAATGTGATTGTGTAAATGAGATTGTGTAAATGAGATTAGGTAAATGAGATTGTGTAAATGAGATTGTGTAAATGAGATTAGGTAAATGAGATTGTGTAAATGCGATTATGTAAATGAGATTGAGTAAATGAGATTGTGTAAATGAGATTAGGTAAATGAGATTGTGTAAATGAGATTGTGTAAATGAGATTGAGTAAATGAGATTGTGTAAATGAGATTGTGTAAATGAGATTAGGTAAATGATATTGTGTAAATGAGATTGTGTAAATGAGATTGTGTAAATGAGATTGTGTAAATGAGATTAGGTAAATGAGATTAGGTAAATGAGATTGTGTAAATGAGATTAGGTAAATGATATTGTGTAAATGAGATTGTGTAAATGAGATTGTGTAAATGAGATTGTGTAAACGAGATTGTGTAAATGAGATTGTGTAAATGAGATTAGGTAAATGAGAACAAGCACAATTAACAGCTCAATAATTGATATCTTTCTCTAGTAATGATGTCTCTCTAGTAATGTTGTCTCTCTAGTAATGATGTCTCTCTAGTAATGATGTCTCTCTAGTAATGATGTCTCTCTAGTGGTAATGTCTCTCTAGTGGTGATGTCTCTCTAGTAATGTTGTCTCTCTAGTAATGATGTCTCTCTAGTAATGATGTCTCTCTAGTAATGATGTCTCTCTAGTAATGATGTCTCTCTAGTGGTAATGTCTCTCTAGTAATGCTGTCTCTCTAGTAATGATGTCTCTCTAGTGGTGATGTCTCTCTAGTAATGATGTCTCTCTAGTAATGATGTCTCTCTAATGGTAATGTCCTTTTAATAAATACAAAAACTGATCAAACATTGAGAGAGAGAGAGAGAGAGATAGAGAGAGAGAGAGAGAAGAGAAAGAGAGAGGATAGCATTATTTTCTATCTGTTCTGAAACATGAGAAAAATGATGTTTCTCTACTTGAGCTATTAATAGACTGGAGTGAGTGTGTACATATCAGTACACAAGTGTACACAGTCAAAATTGTGTCTTAGTTTACTTTGTTCTGCCTGCCAGTGATCGTTAAATTAATAGACATGCAGCCTCTATGCAGATGTTGGTGCGGTGCAGTTCCTCTGCTCTACTGTAGAGTTTTCTTTGGAGTGTGTGGGAGACGACCGTATGTGGTTTCTCAAAGCTCTACAAGTGAGACATGATTGCAACGAGTCAGCAGTGACTTACTGAGCTTAATCAGAAGGGAAAGACCTCATTGAGTGATTGGACTATCATCATTGCCCTTTGGTGAGTAACCATATGTGCTCCGATCTCTTTCTTACACAAGAAGATCTCAGCAGCAGTGCACGAGCTCTGTAGCACCGGCAAGGGTACACCGTGTCCATGGAGAGGGTCCATGGTGAAGATATTGTGTAGGAATATTTTATTTATTTAACCGACACAGGTAACGACACAGATAACGATACAGACAACGACACAGATAACGACACAGATAACGATACAGACAACGACACAGACAACGACACAGATATGACACGACAACGACACGACAACGCACAGATAACGACACAGATATGACACAGACAACGACACAGACAACGACACAGATAACGACACAGATAACGACACAGATAACGACACAGACAACGACACAGACAACGACACAGACAACGACACAGACAACGACACAGACAACGACACAGATAACGACACAGATAACGACACAGACAAAGACACAGACAACGACACAGATAACGATACAGACAACGACACAGACAACGACACAGACAAAGACACAGACAACGACACAGATAACGACACAGACAATGCCACAGATAACGATACAGACAACGACACAGACAACGACACAGACAAAGACACAGACAACGACACAGATAACGACACAGGCAATGCCACCGACAACAATTGTATGATGATGATGAATTGTTTTGCTGGACAATTTCTGATTGAGAATTTCTCTAAGATTGGTTGACAGAACATAAGACTAGACTTACCTGTACGGACAGAACAGAAGACTGGACTTACCTGTACAGACAGAACAGAAGACTAGACTCACCTGTACAGACAGAACATAAGACTAGACTTACCTGTACGGACAGAACAGAAGACTGGACTTACCTGTACAGACAGAACAGAAGACTAGACTCACCTGTACAGACAGAACATAAGACTAGACTTACCTGTACGGACAGAACAGAAGACTGGACTTACCTGTACAGACAGAACAGAAGACTAGACTCACCTGTACAGACAGAACAGAAGACTAGACTTACCTGTACGGACAGAACATAAGACTAGACTTACCTGTACGGACAATAGCTCGGCCATTGTCTGACTGTGTTCTTCCTCTACATATCCACCTATCTGCAGTAAACCATCTCTTCTTGTTAGTCTTGCTCAAGATGTTCAATGTTGCTGAAGCTAGTCTTGCTCAAGTTGCTCAATATTACTGAAGTTAGTCTTGCTAAGCTGTTCAATGTTGCTGAAGTTAGTCTTGCTCAAGTTGTTTAATGTTACTGTAGTTAGTCTTACTCAAGATGTTCAATGTTACTGAAGTTAGTCCTTGTCTTCAAGTTAGTTTCCAATTTCAATTCATCGTCATTAGGTCATATATAACTCTCTGGTGTATGTTACCAACAGGATACAACTAACTTCTACACTAGTCACAACTTGAATATCAGAATATAATCCTGGCTAGTCGTGTTCATAGAAAGCTACTTCGTCTGTAGTATTCACTCATTCGCTCTCTCAATGTGTGACTCTGTCAATGTGTGACTCTGTCAATGTGTGACTCCCTCAATGTGTGGCTCTGTCTTCCACTAGTGCTCCTCCTTTCCTGTAATAGAAAACAGAAATAAGTAAATCAAGGGAAACCTCCCAGGGCAATGAATGCAAGGAAGACACTGGAATACTCTGAGATGGAACCTTTCAGGGCAATAGCTGCAAGGAAGACACAGAAATACCTGGAGATGGAACCTCACAGGGAATGATGCAAGGAAGACACGGAATACCTGGAGATGGAACCTCACAGGGCAATAGATGCAAGGGAAGACACAGAAATACCTGGAGATGAAAATGCAAGAAAATGTGGAGAGAATGGAGAGATCTGGTAAAAAAAAACGCCATAGATAGGCGTCTATGGAAGAGTATACTAATAACTGAGATAGTAAAATACACCATATATGAAGTGCGATAATGCAAGAATCCGTTCTAGAAATCTATTCTCATCCGGCGGATGTGAGGTAAAACATGATTAGAGCCAAAAGAAGAAGAAAAAGAAACCAGGTTTTGGAAGCAAATCATGTTTCATTTAATAATTTGAAGAAATTATTTGTAAAAGATGGAATTATTCTCCATGAGGTTGGGACAAGTAATTCTCCATGAGGTTGGGACAAGTAATCCTAAGTATTATTTCTGAATACCGAAATGACATTCTTAACGCATTGAGTCTTTCCAAACAAAGGAGTTTCAGGGTTGTGAATCTCAGTTGCTGACCAGACTGAGAGAGTCTTACCAAACAGAGGAGTTTCAGGGTTGTGAATCTCAGTTGCTGACCAGACTGAGAGAGTCTTACCAAACAGAGGAGTTTCAGGGTTGTGAATCTCAGTTGCTGACCAGACTGAGAGAGTCTTACCAAACAGAGGAGTTTCAGGGTTATGAATCTCAGTTGCTGACCAGACTGAGAGAGTCTTACCAAACAGAGGAGTTTCAGGGTTGTGAATCCCGCTCGCTGAGCAGATTGAGAGAGATGGGTGTCAATGTTGGTACAGGATTAAAAGAATGACATACCAAATATGCAAAGAAATTGATTAATCAACATCGAACTGGCGTGTTGGGCAGCTGGAGGCTGCTGGATTTGTTGAGGCAAAGATCGGAGCACCTAAGGATATGTCCGGAGTGCTATAATGATAGTCCTCATATAACTGAGATAGTCCGGAGTGCTATAATGATAGTCCTGATATAACTGATGACTGATTATTTCTTAATGTCACATATTTCTGTGTGTAGTTGTGTGTAGTTCTATGTAGTTCTGTGTAGTTCTGTGTCGTTCTATGTAGTTCTGTGTAGTTCTATGTAGTTCTGTGTAGTTCTGTGTAGTTCTGTGTAGTGGTTGAATAGTACAAACCAAGTTAGATAACTGATAAGCTATTCAGAACGACATCTGTTTGACTATGATTGTCAAATCACGATATCCATTATCTGGAACAGACAGGGACAATCAGAATAACAATTATGACCTCAAAAACTGAACGACAAGAAAGTTCAATTCAAAGATAAGACTTCAAGTATAAAAACAAGATAAAATTTGTAAAGAACAGAATATCTCTAAGCAATTATAGTTTATGTTCCCCGTGAAGAGGTCATCAAAATAGTCGCAAAGAATACAAGTTTATGAATGTGGACAATAAAATTGAATCAATCCAGCGATTTCAGGAGTTTGGAATGACATGTTGTACAAGTACAGAGATGAGTGCGTTTAACCAGCGAGCCACATGAACCATCAGCATGCATTCGCTTTTATATCTATTGTGGGTGACTGAGCACCTATGGGTCTGTCCGGAGTTCTATGACGCCAATTCTTCTTCTTCTTTGAACGCTCCATAACGACAACTTGTTAAACCATTCTTTGTGATTTTGTCATAGTTCCCCAGGTGGCAGCGGAAGAATGGACAGTTAGCCATGGTCACCTATGACCAGTTGACGAGTCACGTTCAACGACGTGTGGTGACTAGTTCCCATTTAGCTCGTTCAACTGGGTCTTCCTGAGATCCCGTCAGGATTTTCTTTTTCTTTTCGACCATGGTTGGCTGTTATAGTTAGTTGTTGTGGAGCCACGTTTATCATGTGAGGTGACTAGTTCCCTTTCAGCTCTCACCACTCTAATAACCCTATTGAACACTACCTGTGCGATTTTTTCTTGGGATTTCGCCGTCGGGGCGACGGCGAGGTCTCCAGGGGCGTGTCATAGTTCCCCAGGTGGCAGCGGAAGAATGGACAGTTAGCCATATAATTAGAGTAGTATAATTAGATTATTTAATAGTTGAGACTATGTGTTGTACTCTCTATGCAGAAGTGCAACACATAACTGAGACATGACGCTTTTGTGTAGTAAAATAGTGACGATTTAGTTACGGTTGCGGAGAGTAAACAAGGAAACAAGAGATGACATTAAACGTTAAGCTGAGTAGACGTGTTTTTGGATAAGGTGATAACGGCAATAAACCTTTCATGTACTCTAAAAAATAGTGTTTATACATTTTTTACCATCAAGTATAAATCCATCCAGCATCAATCAACATCAGAAACTATAACAATTTGTATGTGATCTGAGTCTAAGAGGGATTTACGTTGTGTCAGTTATGCTCTTACAAGTAGGCCAACACATCTGATTTCTGCGACGATTTTTATTTACTAGGGTAGCTTCCCTACGTCCCTTCCTTAGTCGCCTCTTACGACATGCCTTGTAGGTCACAGTGTTACTATTCTTTGCTTCCATAGCGAGTCCCAGCAACATACGGGCGTGGCATAACTTCAGTAACCACTAACCAGTAACATACGGGCGTGGCATAACTTCAGTAACCACTAACCAGTAACAAATATATTTCTTAGACGTTTACTATTTGTTGTTCAACGATCATATATATGGCTTATTCTCATACTGTATTTGTTGCATGTTTACTCTAGTCTGTTAAAAAAGAACAGCTACAGCAACACATTAACATACTTCAGTTAGCATGCAACGAATACAATATGAGAATAAACATCGACAAAACCGAAGTAATGACATTCGCTTGAGAGGAAAATACTACCAATATCTCCATCAATAATCGCCCATTAAAACAAACCAAAGACTTTACTTAAGTAGGGAACATTTTTTCAACAAACAGAAGAATAACTAACGAAATTCAACATAGTTGCATCGAAGCCAATCAAAGACTTTACTTAAGTAGGGAACATTTTTTCAACAAACAGAAGAATAACTAACGAAATTCAACATAGTTGCATCGAAGCCAATCAAAGACTTTACTTAAGTAGGAACATTTTTCAGCAAACAGAAGAATAACTAATGAAATTCAACATAGTTGCATCGAAGCAAATCAAAGACTTTACTTAAGTAGGAACATTTTTCAACAAACAGAAGAATAACTAATGAAATTCAACATAGTTGCATCGAAGCCAATCAAAGACTTTACTTAAGTAGGGAACATTTTTTCAGCAAACAGAAGAATAACTAATGAAATTCAACATAGTTGCATCGAAGCAAATCAAAGACTTTACTTAAGTAGGGAACATTTTTTCAACAAACAGAAGAATAACTAATGAAATTCAACATAGTTGCATCGAAGCCAATCAAAGACTTTACTTAAGTAGGAACATTTTTCAACAAACAGAAGAATAACTAATGAAATTCAACATAGTTGCATCGAAGCAAATCAAATCATAGGGTAAATAGCGCCAATTTTAAAATGTAAACAGGTCACCATGAACACTAAAAGTTCATTGTTCCAACACAATCTTTCTACCCACATTACGCTATCAATGCCAGACCTGGACGCTGACATCAAATGATAGAACTAGTCACAACAGAGATGAAGTGTCTACGCAGAATGCTGGGTGTAACAAGAAGAGACAGGTTTAGAAATGAAGACATCAGGAAAAAGTGGGTACAACATCAGTACTAAACTTCATCAAGAAACAACAAATTAAATGGTTCGGTCATATAAGCAGATTACCAACAGACAGTGCACCTCAAAGAGAACAATATAAGCAGATTACCAACAGACAGTGCACCTCAAAGAGAGCAATATAAGCAGATTACCAACAGACAGTGCACCTCAAAGAGAGCAATGTTACTCCGATACAATGGATACAAAGCAAAAGGTCGGCCACACAAAAGATGACATCAGAGATAACAGAGGCGACGAAAGACACTATTTATGAAGCGCACACAAAGGCTCGTTTTAGAAATCTCTTCTTGACCTGAAGCTGTGAGGCAAAACAGGATTGGAAGAAAAAGAAAAGAAGGATGTGGCTTGACAAAACAACCAAAAAAAAAATATATATGATTTCATACATCCAGATTTCATAATATTTGTTGTTCTGTGTTCAAAGTTGATGAATTCATTTTATTTAAGCTGAAATATAATGTAACTGTACCTTGACATAATGAATTCAACGTTTGAATATTTCAAATTCAAGTAGTCAGATCAGATACATGATCGAGAACTCATCTGAGAATGATGTAATCATTTATACAGATGGTTCAATGATTCGATATGGGATTTCACTGCTCAGATCGGAGGGGATATTGTGAAGGACAGGGGTGGCTTTGCCGTGACTACAGATAGTCTCACTATGGAAATCATGACAGTAACTAAAACGATGGTTTCTCTCTGAAATCATGACAGTAACTAAAACGATGGTCTCTCTCTGAAATCAGAGATTTTTATCCACGTATGTTTTTTCAGTGACTTAATGACTCTGCTCAGGAAGATTGAAACAGGCTGGGCTCGGAGACAATGGTTGGGGTCACTGACTTAATGACTCTGCTCAGGAAGATTGAAACAGGCTGGGCTCGGAGACAATGGTTGGGGTCACTGACTTAATGACTCTGCTCAGGAAGATTGAAACAGGATGGGCTCGGAGACAATGGTTGGGGTCACTGACTTAATGACTCTGCTCAGGAAGATTGAAACAGGATGGGCTCGGAGACAATGGTTGGGGTCACTGTCTTAATGAATCTGCTCAGGAAGATTGAAACAGGCTGGGCTCGGAGACAATGGTTGGGGTCACTGACTTAATGAATCTGCTCAGGAAGATTGAAACAGGATGGGCTCGGAGACAATGGTTGGGGTCACTGTCTTAATGAATCTGCTCAGGAAGATTGAAACAGGTTGGGCTCGGAGACAATGGTTGAGGTCACTGACTTAATGAATCTGCTCAGGAAGATTGAAACAGGTTGGGCTCGGAGACAATGGTTGGGGTCACTGTCTTAATGAATCTGCTCAGGAAGATTGAAACAGGTTGGGCTCGGAGACAATGGTTGGGGTCACTGACTTAATGAATCTGCTCAGGAAGATTGAAACAGGTTGGGCTCGGAGACAATGGTTGGTGTCACTGACTTAATGAATCTGCTCAGGAAGATTGAAACAGGCTGGAGCTCCGGAGACAATGGTTGGGGTCACTGACTTAATGAATCTGCTCAGGAAGATTGAAACAGGTTGGGCTCGGAGACAATGGTTGGGGTCACTGTCTTAATGAATCTGCTCAGGAAGATTGAAACAGGTTGGGCTCGGAGACAATGGTTGGGGTCACTGACTTAATGAATCTGCTCAGGAAGATTGAAACAGGTTGGGCTCGGAGACAATGGTTGGGGTCACTGACTTAATGAATCTGCTCAGGAAGATTGAAACAGGCTGGGCTCGGAGACAATGGTTGGTGTCACTGACTTAATGAATCTTCTCAGGAAGATTGAAACAGGTTGGGCTCGGAGACAATGGTTGGGGTCACTGACTTAATGAATCTGCTCAGGAAGATTGAAACAGGCTGGGCTCGGAGACAATGGTTGGGGTCACTGACTTAATGAATCTGCTCAGGAAGATTGAAACAGGCTGGGCTCGAGACAATGTTGGTCACTGTCTTAATGAATCTGCTCAGGAAGATTGAAACAGGCTGGGCTCTGAGACAATGGTTGAGGGTCACTGTCTTAATGACTCTGCTCAGGAAGATTGAAACAGGTTGGGCTCGGAGACAATGGTTGGGGTCACTGACTTAATGAATCTGCTCAGGAAGATTGAAACAGGCTGGGCTCGGAGACAATGGTTAGGTCACTGACTTAATGACTCTGCTCAGGAAGATTGAAACAGGCTGGGCTCGGAGACAATGGTTGGGGTCACTGTCTTAATGAATCTGCTCAGGAAGATTGAAACAGGCTGGGCTCGGAGACAATGGTTGGGGTCACTGTCTTAATGAATCTGCTCAGGAAGATTGAAACAGGCTGGGCTCTGAGACAATGGTTGGGGTCACTGTCTTAATGACTCTGCTCAGGAAGATTGAAACAGGTTGGGCTCGGAGACAATGGTTGGGGTCACTGACTTAATGACTCTGCTCAGGAAGATTGAAACAGGATGGGCTCGGAGACAATGGTTGGGGTCACTGTCTTAATGAATCTGCTCAGGAAGATTGAAACAGGCTGGGCTCGGAGACAATGGTTGGGGTCACTGACTTAATGAATCTGCTCAGGAAGATTGAAACAGGCTGGGCTCGGAGACAATGGTTGGGGTCACTGACTTAATGAATCTGCTCAGGAAGATTGAAACAGGTTGGGCTCGGAGACAATGGTTGGGGTCACTGTCTTAATGAATCTGCTCAGGAAGATTGAAACAGGTTGGGCTCGGAGACAATGGTTGGGGTCACTGACTTAATGAATCTGCTCAGGAAGATTGAAACAGGTTGGGCTCGGAGACAATGGTTGGTGTCACTGACTTAATGAATCTTCTCAGGAAGATTGAAACAGGTTGGGCTCGGAGACAATGGTTGGGGTCACTGACTTAATGAATCTGCTCAGGAAGATTGAAACAGGCTGGCTCGAGACAATGGTTGGTCACTGACTTAATGAATCTGCTCAGGAAGATTGAAACAGGCTGGGCTCGGAGACAATGGTTGGGGTCACTGTCTTAATGAATCTGCTCAGGAAGATTGAAACAGGCTGGGCTCTGAGACAATGGTTGGGGTCACTGTCTTAATGACTCTGCTCAGGAAGATTGAAACAGGTTGGGCTCGGAGACAATGGTTGGGGTCACTGACTTAATGAATCTGCTCAGGAAGATTGAAACAGGCTGGGCTCGGAGACAATGGTTGGGGTCACTGTCTTAATGAATCTGCTCAGGAAGATTGAAACAGGTTGGGCTCGGAGACAATGGTTGGGGTCACTGTGGAGGTCTAAGCTGACAAAAATCAGTTCTATATTTGTGCCAGAACATGCAGGCACAAGGGGAAATGAACGCACCGATAGGCTTGCAGGTATGAATGTAAAAAGCGGGCGAACAATGGACCAGGCTGATATTCTGAATTCCTAAGGAGATATTGTGCATGATTCAAGTAATAGTGGTGAATCTACAACCCTCACCAAAATGCAAGAATTGCAAGTCAAATGTGGTGTAGCTAGATAAGAGCACTGTACTGGTAGCCAAAGAAGAATAGTAAACCAACATAGAACCGGTGTCGTTAGTCGCCACAGGCTGAAAGACAAACTGAGGAGGCGATCGGAACACTTATGGGCTAATTGGTTCGACGTGCAGTGATGATGATCCGACAACTAAACTAAACTGAGAGACATACTGAGGAAAAGATCGAAGCACTTATGGACTAATTGGTTCCAAGTGCAGTGGTGATGATCTGACGACTAAACTAAACTAACCTAAACACAGAGAGAGAGAGAGAGAGAGAGAGAGAAAGAGAGAGAAGAGAGTAGTACACAGTTACAACATAGATAATCAATAACAACTTGAAGTATCAATATCAAATGTTGTATTTCATCTTCAAGTATAAATATCAAATGTTGTATTTCATCTTGAAGTATAAATATCAAATGTTGTATTTCATCTTGAAATAGTGATCACTCACACATACATATATATTCTAGCAAAAGCAAATATTGCTTATATAAACTATAGCACTCTCTGTCCATCATTTCAGTTTAAGTTTCAGTTTCAGTTTCAGTTTGGAATATCTTCATTGCACTCCAATCTTCTTAACAATATCTCCAACAGCGTCCAGCGACTGACCGTAGCAGTTCGATGTTACAATATCTCCAACAGCGTCCAGCGACTGACCGTAGCAGTTCGATGTTACAATATCTCCAACAGCATCCAGCGACTGACCGTAGCAGTTCGATGTTACAATATCTCCAACAGCGTCCAGCGACTGACCGTAGCAGTTCGATGTTACAATATCTCCAACAGCATCCAGCGACTGACCGTAGCAGTTCGATGTTACAATATCTCCAACAGCATCCAGCGACTGACCGTAGCAGTTCGATGTTACAATATCTCAAACAGCATCCAGCGACTGACCGTAGCAGTTCGATGTTACAATATCTCCAACAGCATCCAGCGACTGACCGTAGCAGTTCGATGTTACAATATCTCCAACAGCGTCCAGCGACTGACCGTAGCAGTTCGATGTTACAATATCTCCAACAGCGTCCAGCGACTGACCGTAGCAGTTCGATGTTACAATATCTCCAACAGCATCCAGCGACTGACCGTAGCAGTTCGATGTTACAATATCTCCAACAGCATCCAGCGACTGACCGTAGCAGTTCGATGTTACAATATCTCCAACAGCGTCCAGCGACTGACCGTAGCAGTTCGATGTTACAATATCTCCAACAGCGTCCAGCGACTGACCGTAGCAGTTCGATGTTACAATATCTCCAACAGCATCCAGCGACTGACCGTAGCAGTTCGATGTTACAATATCTCCAACAGCATCCAGCGACTGACCGTAGCAGTTCGATGTTACAATATCTCCAACAGCGTCCAGCGACTGACCGTAGCAGTTCGATGTTACAATATCTCCAACAGCGTCCAGCGACTGACCGTAGCAGTTCGATAATACAATATCTCCAACAGCATCCAGCGACTGACCGTAGCAGTTCGATGTTACAATATCTCCAACAGCATCCAGCGACTGACCGTAGCAGTTCGATGTTACAATATCTCCAACAGCATCCAGCGACTGACCGTAGCAGTTCGATGTTACAATATCTCCAACAGCATCCAGCGACTGACCGTAGCAGTTCGATGTTACAATATCTCCAACAGCGTCCAGCGACTGACCGTAGCAGTTCGATGTTACAATATCTCCAACAGCATCCAGCGACTGACCGTAGCAGTTCGATGTTACAATATCTCCAACAGCATCCAGCGACTGACCGTAGCAGTTCGATGTTACAATATCTCAAACAGCATCCAGCGACTGACCGTAGCAGTTCGATGTTACAATATCTCCAACAGCATCCAGCGACTGACCGTAGCAGTTCGATGTTACAATATCTCCAACAGCATCCAGCGACTGACCGTAGCAGTTCGATGTTACAATATCTCCAACAGCATCCAGCGACTGACCGTAGCAGTTCGATGGTACAATATTCAACAGCAACCAGCGACTGACCGTAGCAGTTCGATGTTACAATATCTCCAACAGCAACCAGCGACTGACCGTAGCAGTTCGATGTTACAATATCTCCAACAGCGTCCAGCGACTGACCGTAGCAGTTCGATGTTACAATATCTCCAACAGCATCCAGCGACTGACCGTAGCAGTTCGATGTTACAATATCTCCAACAGCATCCAGCGACTGACCGTAGCAGTTCGATGTTACAATATCTCAAACAGCATCCAGCGACTGACCGTAGCAGTTCGATGTTACAATATCTCCAACAGCATCCAGCGACTGACCGTAGCAGTTCGATGTTACAATATCTCCAACAGCATCCAGCGACTGACCGTAGCAGTTCGATGTTACAATATCTCCAACAGCATCCAGCGACTGACCGTAGCAGTTCGATGTTACAATATCTCAACAGCGTCCAGCGACTGACCGTAGCAGTTCGATGTTACAATATCTCCAACAGCATCCAGCGACTGACCGTAGCAGTTCGATGTTACAATATCTCAAACAGCATCCAGCGACTGACCGTAGCAGTTCGATGTTACAATATCTCCAACAGCATCCAGCGACTGACCGTAGCAGTTCGATGTTACAATATCTCCAACAGCATCCAGCGACTGACCGTAGCAGTTCGATGTTACAATATCTCCAACAGCATCCAGCGACTGACCGTAGCAGTTCGATGTTACAATATCTCAAACAGCATCCAGCGACTGACCGTAGCAGTTCGATGTTACAATATCTCCAACAGCGTCCAGCGACTGACCGTAGCAGTTCGATGTTACAATATCTCCAACAGCGTCCAGCGACTGACCGTAGCAGTTCGATGTTACAATATCTCCAACAGCGTCCAGCGACTGACCGTAGCAGTTCGATGTTACAATATCTCCAACAGCATCCAGCGACTGACCGTAGCAGTTCGATGTTACAATATCTCCAACAGCATCCAGCGACTGACCGTAGCAGTTCGATGTTACAATATCTCCAACAGCGTCCAGCGACTTACCGTAGCAGTTCGATGTTACAATATCTCCAACAGCATCCAGCGACTGACCGTAGCAGTTCGATGTTACAATATCTCAAACAGCATCCAGCGACTGACCGTAGCAGTTCGATGTTACAATATCTCCAACAGCGTCCAGCGACTTACCGTAGCAGTTCGATGTTACAATATCTCCAACAGCATCCAGCGACTGACCGTAGCAGTTCGATGTTACAATATCTCAAACAGCATCCAGCGACTGACCGTAGCAGTTCGATGTTACAATATCTCCAACAGCGTCCAGCGACTGACCGTAGCAGTTCGATGTTACAATATCTCCAACAGCATCCAGCGACTGACCGTAGCAGTTCGATGTTACAATATCTCCAACAGCGTCCAGCGACTGACCGTAGCAGTTCGATGTTACAATATCTCCAACAGCATCCAGCGACTGACAGTAGCAGTTCGATCTTAATTGATGAGCCTACTCATGTACCTGTTATGCTGTTCTTTTCTTGCTACTCAAATCTTCAATCCCAGCTCCTGCAATCTAGTAGTTGACATGGACTGGTTTAAATGAAAATCTTCTTTGCGGCCAGACTCTATGATGGCGTTCAAAATATCAGCTCTATCCACTGGCTGGCCCACTGATATGGTGGCAGAGCCAGCCAGCCTGTCTGCTCTTTCATTGCCAAGGACACCCATCTGTCCCGGAATAAGGATAAGTGTGATTCTAAAAATTGTTGACGCTTGTAGTGATTCAGTCCATTGCCTGCGCACCGAACCAGCCTCTGCCTTTCGGATCATACTCAATGAATCACTCAGAATGCACGCATGAGTGTAGTTTTGTGACTCCAGCCAGAGTAGTGCCTAAGTCATCGGCAGTACTCCATTGTCATGCTGTTTGTTGTCATACTAAATGCACCACTGGCTTCCTAAACCATTCTGACACATGAGCTTGCAGAGAAGGCCCATGCGGACTTTTTGTGACCATCCGTCTAAATCACAACGTCTCCTTCATTGCAGTTTTTACCAATGATGACTTTGACATCTGCATTTAACGTCACGC
This sequence comes from Arion vulgaris, assembly GCA_020796225.1. NCBI lineage: Eukaryota > Metazoa > Mollusca > Gastropoda > Stylommatophora > Arionidae > Arion > Arion vulgaris. The sequence continues at coordinate 22,783,106 of CM036777.1, read as the reverse complement.
GATTCCTCTCTTCTTCTGCAACCTTTGTCGAATTTAATGATGGTCGGAAACAAGTGTCCATCATTGTTACAATGATATTTAAATAATGTATCTCTCACCCGTCTTTTGCCGGGGCTCGCAAGGGGAGCAAAGAATAGTAACACTGTCACCTACAAGGCATTTCGTAAGATGCGACTGAGGTAGGGGCCTAGGGAAGCTACCTAGTAAATAAAAAGCGTCGTAGAAATCGGATGTGCTGGCCTACTTGTAGGCGCATAACTGGCACAACGTACAATCGCTCATAGGCTCAGATCACATACAAATCACAAAGAGTGGTTTAACAAGTGGTTGATTTGGAGCGTTAGAAGAAGAATGTCTCTCTCAGTATTTGCTATTTCTCATTGTTCTAGTCTATGTCTATGTCTATGTCTATGTCTATGTTCTAGTCTATGTCTATGTCTATGTCCTAGTCTATGTCTAGTATGTTCTAGTCTATGTCTAGTATGTTCTAGTCTATGTCTAGTATGTTCTAGTCTATGTCTAGTATGTTCTAGTCTATGTCTAGTATGTTCTAGTCTATGTCTATGTCTATGTCTAGTCGTTGATGTTCTTAGACCTGTGACCTGGTTAGATAATATATCAATATGCTGATGTGGTAATAAGCTCTACTTGGATTATAACTTCTCATATTTACTGATAGCAGGTCTGTGATTAGGAGCAATTTTCATAGCAGATGGAAGTATCGATAGCGAAATCAGCAATCGTTGCACAAAAGCTAACCAAGTACTGGGACAGTTAACATCACTGTTGTCACATAAACAGATACCGCTAACAACTAAAGCAAATCTCATAACAACAATTTTCTGGCCAACACTATGTTACCAGTGTCAAACATGGCCAATAACAGCAGCTAATGAGCGGAAAATCATAACGACAGAGATGAGGTGTCTTAGAAGAGCTGCAGGTGTGACAATAAAAGACAAAATTAGAAATGAAGAAATCAGAAGACTGGATGTGAAACCAGTCATGCAATTCATAAAAGAGCAACAGATTAAATGGTTTGGACACATGACAGGAATGCCCTGGTATGTCCTACCACAGAGAGCCACACAGAAAAAGTATAACGAGTACAAAGCAAGAGGAAGACCACGCAAAAGATGGAGCGACGGCATCAAGAACAGCCTTACGAAAATGAATATTAATTACAAAGTGCCTTAAAACAAGCACACACAAGATCATTAGCCCTCCACCACCCTTCTATAAAGAAGTCAATGGTGGAAGAGAAGAAGAAGAAGAATGTGAGTACATCACGTATTGCTTTAAGGTTAGAGATTTTTATTGCAGTCTGAGAAGGAGGGGAGGGTCGCTGATAACAAAAGTTGATAACATTAGATATGTCAGGGTTCAAGGCCAGGTTGGGTCAAAAACACACAGTTCGTGGTTAAACTACGGGAAAAAAATAGTTGATAATAGAGATTTCAGGGTTGAAGACCAGGTTGGGTCACAAATACACATTGTGCGGTTAAACTACATACCTTGATCCTTGACTTGGGTATCTAAATTACAAGTATCTCTGGAGTAAGAGTAAAGTTCACCAGAATGTGGGAGGGACATTAGCGATAAGGAAAGTAAACCTAAACCTGTGAGAGATTACATTGAGTTGTTAGTCACCACTGTGTGTTGTCGGTGCTCACAAGGGGAGCAAATAACAGTAACACTGCTAGCTACAAGGCATGTCGTAAGAGGCAACTGAAGAAGGGTCTAGGAAGCTACCCTACTAAATAAAAAGGCGTCGCAGAAATCATATGTGCTGGCCTACTTGTAGGCGCATAACTGGTATAGCGTACAATCGCTCTTAGGCTCAGATCACATACAGATCACAAAGAGTGTTAGTCGATATTGGGCGTTCGTAGCAGAAGGAAAATTCTTAGCAGAATAATGGGAAAAATGGTATTATGAAAGGACTTTAGTCTAGATGTTAATGTGACATTTCTTACCTACATGAATACAACTAGAAGTCAAACTAACAACTTAGAAGATGTTAATGTGACATTTCTTACCCACATGAATACAACTAGAAGTCAAACTAACAACTTAGGAGATGTTAATGTGACATTTCTTACCTACATGAATACAACTAGAAGTCAAACTAACAACTTAGGAGATGTTAATGTGACATTTCTTACCCACATGAATACAACTAGAAGTCAAACTAACAACTTAGGAGATGTTAATGTGACATTTCTTACCTACATGAATACAACTAGAAGTCAAACTAACAACTTAGGAGATGTTAATGTGACATTTCTTACCTACATGAATACAACTAGAAGTCAAACTAACAACTTAGAAGATGTTAATGTGACATTTCTTACCTACATGAATACAACTAGAAGTCAAACTAACAACTTAGAAGATGTTAATGTGACATTTCTTACCTACATGAATACAACTAGAAGTCAAACTAACAACTTAGGAGATGTTAATGTGACATTTCTTACCCACATGAATACAACTAGAAGTCAAACTAACAACTTAGAAGATGTTAATGTGACATTTCTTACCTACATGAATACAACTAGAAGACATTACTAACAACTTAGAAGATGTTAATGTGACATTTCTTACCTACATGAATACAACTCGAATTCAAACTAACAACTTAGAAGATGTTAATGTGACATTTCTTACCTACATGAATACAACTAGAAGTCAAACTAACAACTTAGAAGATGTTAATGTGACATTTCTTACCTACATGAATACAACTAGAAGTCAAACTAACAACTTAGGAGATGTTAATGTGACATTTCTTACCTACATGAATACAACTAGAAGTCAAACTAACAACTTAGGAGATGTTAATGTGACATTTCTTACCCACATGAATACAACTAGAAGTCAAACTAACAACTTAGGAGATGTTAATGTGACATTTCTTACCTACATGAATACAACTAGAAGTCAAACTAACAACTTAGGAGATGTTAATGTGACATTTCTTACCTACATGAATACAACTAGAAGTCAAACTAACAACTTAGAAGATGTTAATGTGACATTTCTTACCTACATGAATACAACTAGAAGTCAAACTAACAACTTAGAAGATGTTAATGTGACATTTCTTACCTACATGAATACAACTAGAAGTCAAACTAACAACTTAGGAGATGTTAATGTGACATTTCTTACCCACATGAATACAACTAGATGTCAAACTAACAACTTAGAAGATGTTAATGTGACATTTCTTACCTACATGAATACAACTAGAAGACATTACTAACAACTTAGAAGATGTTAATGTGACATTTCTTACCTACATGAATACAACTCGAATTCAAACTAACAACTTAGAAGATGTTAATGTGACATTTCTTACCTACATGAATACAACTAGAAGTCAAACTAACAACTTAGAAGATGTTAATGTGACATTTCTTACCTACATGAATACAACTAGAAGTCAAACTAACAACTTAGAAGATGTTAATGTGACATTTCTTACCTACATGAATACAACTAGAAGTCAAACTAACAACTTAGGAGATGTTAATGTGACATTTCTTACCCACATGAATACAACTAGAAGTCAAACTAACAACTTAGGAGATGTTAATGTGACATTTCTTACCTACATGAATACAACTAGAAGTCAAACTAACAACTTAGGAGATGTTAATGTGACATTTCTTACCTACATGAATACAACTAGAAGTCAAACTAACAACTTAGGAGATGTTAATGTGACATTTCTTACCTACATGAATACAACTAGAAGTCAAACTAACAACTTAGAAGATGTTAATGTGACATTTCTTACCTACATGAATACAACTAGAAGTCAAACTAACAACTTAGAAGATGTTAATGTAACATTTCTTACCTACATGAATACAACTAGAAGTCAAACTAACAACTTAGAAGATGTTAATGTGACATTTCTTACCTACATGAATACAACTAGAAGTCAAACTAACAACTTAGAAGATGTGAGAAACATCAGTACTGAACTTCATCAAGAAACAACATATTAAATGTTTCGGCCAACAGACAGTGCACCTCAAAGAGCAATGCTACTCCGATACAATGTATATAAAGCAAAAGGCCGGCCAAGCAAAATGTGGACCTCATGAATAACAGAGGCGACGAAAGACACTGTTTATGAAGCGCACAATAGTCCGTTCTAGAAATCTCTTCTTATCCTGAAGCTGTGAGGCAAATTAGGACTGGAAAAGGGAAAGAAAGACAAGGCGCAAAAGAAGGTTCACTCCATGTGTCTCCTTGTTCGAACTGACACCTAAAGTCAAAACATGATTCGACCTGACACCTAAAGTCAAAACATGATTCGAGAACAAATAGATAAGAGACTGTACTTTCAAATGAAAAACTGAAAGCATGAAAAACATAATTTATAAGTATTATAGACACTGTCCACTACCGGACTACTCCGGTCAGCTGTCATCTATAAGCTTAAAGATGAAAGAATGTCAATACTAGGTGTTGTTCAGTTGATGCATCTGAGTGATTCATTGAGTATGATCCGAAAAATGGAGACTGGTTCGGTGCGCAGATAATGGACTGAATCACTACAAGTGTCAACAATTTGCAGAATTACACTTATCTTCGTTCCAGGGCACATGGGTGTCGTTGGCAATGAGAGAGCAGATAGGCTTGCTGGCTCTGCCACCATTTCAGGGGGCCAGCCAATGGATAGAGCTGACATTTTGAACGCCCTCATAGAGTGTGGGCGCGAAGATTTTCATTGAAACCATGGGTTCCCATAGTGGGCGGTACCACCTCAAAGTGGGCGCTGAAGTCTTCCAGCGGGGTGAAAGTGGGTTCAGAAGCATTTTGGGGTTTTTTCCTCGTGATTTTGCGATTGAATAATCGATTGAATAATCATTAAACATCTAAATTCTGCATTTTAATTCATCTTATGCCCATCTTACACGATCCATTTTTTCATCAATTTTCTTTCATGTATACAATCATTTGAAAATTGACCATGTATGACAGAAATATATATCAATTTTCTATGTCAAAGTGAAAATAGAGCATGTATATATATTTATATATGTGTGTGTGTGGGGGAGGAGGGGGCGTTGTCAAACTGTTAAAATGGGAAGGGGCTTTACAAAGTTTATGTCGTGCAACGTGGGCGGTGGGCCGAAAAGTTTGGGAATCTATGATTTAAACCAATACACGTCAACTACTCGATTGCAAGATCTGGGATTGAAGATTGGAGTAGCAAGAAAAGAACAACACAATAGATCAATGAGTAGGCTCATCAATCAAAATCGAACTGGTACTGTGAGTCGCTGGACGCTGTTGGAGATATTGGGAAGGAAATCGGAGCACCTATGGACATGTCTGGAGTGCAATGAGGATATTCCTGAAGCCACAACTGGTGAAACATACCTCATTTCCCCCTCCCACATGTTTATATATTATTGATTTCTTCATAAGGGTTACCATGTCAGTTATATGCTTCCTCTGTATGAATAATATCCATATCGCATAACCATATTGAGTGGGCTTATGTAAACTTGTTGCTGTTGTTGTGGTCGAAGTACTCTAGTTTCAGTGTATCATACAAACATACACAGAGATATACACCAATTATGCATATGTCGTAGATACACACACACACATATATGGAACATATTGTCATCCAAAAATTCAGCAAATTTATATATCAACATTTAATTGTGTGTGTTCGTGCGTGCGTGCGTGCGTGAGTGCGTGCGTGGGTGGGTGCGTGTGTGTGTGTGCGTGTGGTTTCATAAGACAACAAACTAGACAGACATTTGTGTAGAGAGAGATGCATCCAGTGTCTGGTTACAACAAACTAGACATACACTTGTGAGAGAGAGAGTGCATCCAGTGTCTGGTTACAACAAACTAGACAGACACTGTGTAAGAGAATGACATCCAGTGTCTGGTTACAACAAACTAGACAGACATTTGTGTAGAGAGGGATGCATGCAGTGTCTGGTTACAACAAACTAGACAAACATTTGTGTAGGGAGAGATGCATCCAGTGTCTGGTTACAACAAACTAGACAGACACTTGTGTAGAGAGAGAGATACATCCAGTGTCTGGTTACAACAAACTAGACAGACACTTGTATAGAGAGAGATGCATCCAGTGTCTGGTTACAACAAACTAGACAGACACTTGTGTAGGGAGGGATGCATCCAGTGTCTGGTTACAACAAACTAGACAGACACTTGTGTAGGGAGAGATGCATCCAGTGTCTGGTTACAACAAACTAGACAGACACTTGTGTAGGGAGGGATGCATCCAGTGTCTGGTTACAACAGATGGTACCGGCTAATTGGTTTACATTGTGGTCATTCGTGGGCGATAATCTGACCTGCAGGTAGATACTATAATAAACCCTCTTATACCGTTATACGTTACATAGGGTCTGCAAGTAATTTCTCCATACCGCTTTATCTTGGGCAGCTCGTTCAATCTCCTCCGTAGAACTGAGGCCGATATTTCTTGCCTCTCTCAGCAAAGTTCGTTTCAGGGTCTCCTATGTCATCCTCTCTTTCTTGAACCCTTTACATCCCACTTCAATGCCTGCTTTGATATTCGTTGATCATTACTTCTCAAGGTGTATCCAACATATCTCCATCTTCTCTTTCTTATAGCAGATGTTACTAGTGGTTGACCAGACATTTCTTCTCAAGGTGTGTCCAACATATCTCCATCTTCTCTTTCTTATAGCAGATGTTACTAGTGGTTGACCAGACATTTCTTCTCAAGATGTGTCCAACATATCTCCATCTTCTCTTTCTTATAGCAGATGTTACTAGTGGTTGACCAGACATTTCTTCTCAAGGTGTGTCCAACATATCTCCATCTTCTCTTTCTTATAACAGTTGTTACTAGTGGTTGACCAGACATTTCTTCTCAGAGTATGCCCAACATATCTCCATCTTCTCTTTCTTATAACAGTTGTTACTAGTGGTTGGCCAGACATTTCTTCTCAGAGTATGTCCAACATATCTCCATCTTCTCTTTCTTATAACAGTTGTTACCATTGGTTGATATAGTTTTGTACTAAAGAAACTAGACGTCCGCAAGAAAGAAACTAGACGTACGCAAGAAAGAAACTGTGATCTAACTACACTAGATCACAAGAAAGAAACTGTGATCTAACTACACTAGATCACAAGAAAGAAACTGTGATCTAACTACACTAGATCACAAGAAAGAAACTGATCTAACTACACTAGATCACAAGAAGGAAACTGTGATCTAACTACACTAGATCACAAGAAAGAAACTGTGATCTAACTACACTAGATCACAAGAAAGAAACTGTGATCTAACTACACTAGATCACAAGAAAGAAACTGATCTAACTACACTAGATCACAAGAAAGAAACTGATTTAACTACACTAGATCACAAGAAAGAAACTGTGATCTAACTACACTAGATCACAAGAAAGAAACTGTGATCTAACTACACTAGATCACAAGAAAGAAACTGATCTAACTACACTAGATCACGAAGAAACTGATCTAACTACACAGATCACAAGAAGAAACTGTGATCTAACTACACTAGATCACAAGAAGAAACTGTGATCTAACTACACTAGATCACAAGAAAGAAACTGTGATCTAACTACACTAGGTCACAAGAAAGAAACTGTGATCTAACTACACTAGATCACAAGAAAGAAACTGTGATCTAACTACACTAGATCACAAGAAAGAAACTGATCTAACTACACTAGATCACAAGAAAGAAACTGATCTAACTACACTAGATCACAAGAAAGAAACTGTGATCTAACTACACTAGATCACAAGAAAGAAACTGTGATCTAACTACACTAGATCACAAGAAAGAAACTGATCTAACTACACTAGATCACAAGAAAGAAACTGATTTAACTACACTAGATCACAGAAGAAACTGTGATCTAACTACACTAGATCACAAGAAGAAACGTGATCTAACACACTAGATCACAAGAAAGAAACTGATCTAACTACACTAGATCACAAGAAGGAAACTGATCTAACTACACTAGATCACAAGAAGGAAACTGTGATCTAACTACACTAGATCACAAGAAGGAAACTGATCTAACTACACTAGATCACAAGAAAGAAACTGTGATCTAACCCTAGATCACAAGAAGAAACTGTGATCTAACTACACTAGATCACAAGAAGGAAACTGATCTAACTACACTAGATCACAAGAAGGAAACTGTGATCTAACTACACTAGATCACAAGAAAGAAACTGTGATCTAACTACACTAGATCACAAGAAAGAAACTGATCTAACTACACTAGATCACAAGAAGGAAACTGATCTAACTACACTAGATCACAAGAAGGAAACTGATCTAACTACACTAGATCACAAGAAGGAAACTGATCTAACTACACTAGATCACAAGAAGGAAACTGATCTAACTACACTAGATCACAAGAAAGAAACTGTGATCTAACTACACTAAATCACAAGAAGGAAACTGATCTAACTACACTAGATCACAAGAAGGAAACTGATCTAACTACACTAGATCACAAGAAAGAAACTGTGATCTAACTACACTAGATCACAAGAAAGAAACTGATCTAACTACACTAGATCACAAGAAAGAAACTGATCTAACTACACTAGATCACAAGAAAGAAACTGTGATCTAACTACACTAGATCACAAGAAACGAAACTGATCTAACTACACTAGATCACAAGAAGGAAACTGATCTAACTACACTAGATCACAAGAAAGAAACTGTGATCTAACTACACTAGATCACAAGAAGGAAACTGATCTAACTACACTAGATCACAGAAGAAACTGATCTAACTACACTAGATCACAAGAAAGAAACTGTGATCTAACTACACTAAATCACAAGAAGGAAACTGATCTAACTACACTAGATCACAAGAAAGAAACTGTGATCTAACTACACTAGATCACAAGAAAGAAACTGTGATCTAACTACACTAGATCACAAGAAACGAAACTGATCTAACTACACTAGATCACAAGAAGGAAACTGATCTAACTACACTAGATCACAAGAAAGAAACTGTGATCTAACTACACTAGATCACAAGAAAGAAACTGTGATCTAACTACACTAGATCACAAGAAACGAAACTGATCTAACTACACTAGATCACAAGAAGGAAACTGATCTAACTACACTAGATCACAAGAAAGAAACTGATCTAACTACACTAGATCACAAGAAAGAAACTGTGATCTAACTACACTAGATCACAAGAAAGAAACTGATCTAACTACACTAGATCACAAGAAGGAAACTGATCTAACTACACTAGATCACAAGAAAGAAACTGTGATCTAACTACACTAGATCACAAGAAAGAAACTGTGATCTAACTACACTAGATCACAAGAAAGAAACTGTGATCTAACTACACTAGATCACAAGAAGAAACGTGATCTAACTACACTAGATCACAAGAAAGAAACTGTGATCTAACTACACTAGATCACAAGAAGGAAACTGATCTAACTACACTAGATCACAAGAAAGAAACTGTGATCTAACTACACTAGATCACAAGAAGGAAACTGATCTAACTACACTAGATCACAAGAAAGAAACTGATCTAACTACACTAGATCACAAGAAGGAAACTGATCTAACTACACTAGATCACAAGAAGGAAACTGTGATCTAACTACACTAGATCACAAGAAAGAAACTGTGATCTAACTACACTAGATCACAAGAAAGAAACTGTGATTTAACTACACTAGATCACAAGAAAGAAACTGTGATCTAACTACACTAGATCACAAGAAGGAAACTGATCTAACTACACTAGATCACAAGAAGAAACGTGATCTAACTACACTAGATTACAAGAAGAAACTGATTAACTACACTAGATCACAAGAGGAAACTGATCTAACTACACTAGATCACAAGAAGAAACTGATCTAACTACACTAGATCACAAGAAAGAAACTGTGATCTAACTACACTAGATCACAAAAAGAAACGTGATCTAACCAAGATCACAAGAAAACTGATCTAACTACACTAGATCACAAGAAAGAAACTGTGATCTAACTACACTAGATCACAAGAAAGAAACTGTGATCTAACTACACTAGATCACAAGAAAGAAACTGATCTAACTACACTAGAGCACAAGAAGGAAACTGATCTAACTACACTAGATCACAAGAAAGAAACTGTGATCTAACTACACTAGATCACAAGAAAGAAACTGTGATCTAACTACACTAGAGCACAAGAAGGAAACTGATCTAACTACACTAGATCACAAGAAAGAAACTGTGATCTAACTACACTAGATCACAAGAAGGAAACTGATCTAACTACACTAGATCACAAGAAGGAAACTGATCTAACTACACTAGATCACAAGAAAGAAACTGACACTAGATCACAAGAAAATGATGTTCTTCTTCTTCTTCTTCAAACGCTCCATATCGACCACTTGTTAAACCACTCTGTGTGATTTGTATGTGATCTGAGCCTAAGAGCGATTGTACGTTGTGTCAGTTATGCGCCTACAAGAAGGCCAGCACATCCGATTTCTGCGACGCTTTTATTTACTAGGGTAGCTTTCCTAGGCCCCTATCTCAGTCGCCTCTTACGACATGCCTTGTAGGTCGCAGTGTCACTATTCTTTGCTCCCTTTCGAGCACCGGCAACATACGGGCGAAACTATGATCTGACGACAAACTCATCATCAAGCCCCTTGCCCCGACAAACTCATCATCAAGCCCCTTGCCCCGACAAACTCATCATCAAGCCCCTTGCCCCGACAAACTCATCATCAAGCCCCTTGCCCCGACAAACTCATCATCAAGCACCTTGCCCTTTCCGGAACTTGGCTCCCATGACAGCAGTCCTGTAAAAACTCTCTATTCTGTGAAAGATGACCGGCGTCAGCAGCAATCATTCTCAGATCGTCAATGACATCTTGCACCCATCATCTTCTAGTTCGTCCTCTCATTCTTCTTCCAGGCACAGTTCCTTCTAAAATTATCTTCTCTAGCCACTCATGTCGTTTGATCCTTGATGTTATGTTCTTTAATACTCTCTTTAATATCAAACTTTTGCAGAACAGAAGCATTTGTTCTCTTCACTACAAACTAGATGACAAGAAAATGATTTCAAACAGCAACGGATAGAAGCTCCATCATGTAATAGTAAACAAGGATACAACTACATGGTATATCTTAGACAAAACAAAAACATGTAAACAAGTACGCTAGCAAGCAACAAAACAAGAAAGCGATCAAACGACCAACAAATGATTATATATATATATGGTAGCTGTCGTAGACGAACTCTCTTTAACAAATAATCTTTGTATATTAATTTTCTCCTTTTTTTCTCCAATCCTGTTTTGTCTCACAGCGTCATGACAAGAAGAGATTTCTAGAACGGCTTTTGTGTTGCGCTTCATAAGTAATGTTTTTTGCCGCCTTTTCCCTTATTACCAACCACTTTCTGAACGGTTTCAAAGTTTATGACAAAGTTTCGTTGCATATTTCTTGTTAAACAACACAGACATACATATATATATTTAAAGGTTTGAGTTGTTGAAAGCCAGACAATAACGACGAAGTACATACAAAATTATTATATATATTTTTAGTTTTAACCAAATATACGACGGACTTTAATTGTTCTTTAGGTTCAAGTTTGTAATGATATTTCCACGGCTGTCTTAGTTCCACGCGCTAATGATCTACATTTACGAAGCACGTTAATCCAACGCGCTAATGCACCGTATCATGTCATGGCACACCGTATCATGTAATGGCGCACCATCATTCGCGCACGTATCATTCATGACGCACCGTATCATGTCATGGCACACCGTATCATCTAATGACTCACCGTATCATGTATAAAAGGTTTTTAAGCAGAAAAGGGTTGATTTCATTGCATCGGGTTTTACCCCATATGCTCAGGCCATCTCCGCAGAAATGGCGCGCCACCTGCCGAGAGTATTGCACAAAGCACGAACTCCGTAGCTTCGGCAACAATCCTAAGGGTCTCTTGAAAAAAAAGCACCCGTGAACATAGCGGCGCGGTTCGAACCCACGACCTTCGACTCGTAAGACAAGAGTTTAACCACTTAAGTACTTATCAGAACTGGTAATGAGAGAGCGGACAGTCTTGCATCAACAGCATCGATTGTTGGGGAGTTGAAGATGGATAAGGGGATATTCTTCGGTCTCTTCGCGACTCTCTGTTGGATGAGACACTAAAATCGATGTTGAATCGATTAAGCGATTTAAGCAGTTTGGAGTTACCCGTTGTTCAAGTTGAACTGGATGCCTGAGAGGCAGAGTGAGAGGTGTGTTTAATCAGCGAGCCACAGGAACCATCAGTATGCATACTCTTCGATATCTGTTGGGGGAGACTGCGCACCTACGGGTCTGCCCGGAGTGCAATGACGTCAGTTTAGTAACCAATAACCAGAACTGATTACATGCACCAAGCAAAGAGAGTTGTGGAAAGACATGATCGCCTACGCCGGCAGGCAGGCATGATTGATTGAAGCACTTAGCCACAGAGACCCTGCCGTCTCATGTAATAATGTCTGTGCCAATATCGGTGCCCTACTGTATTAGATATGATGGTCATAGATCGTCAAAGTATCTAGTTTATTGTAGAAATATGTCACAACATATAAATGATATCAATTATTACTTCTTAATATCGACATCAAGCGTTCATCTTCAGAATATATTTGATAAAACATATATTATCTACATCCGTGCATCAGCAAAGAGAGCAACTTCTTCTTCTTTTGTCGTCACACTGCTACCTGGTTGTAGCCCAGTGTCGTCACACTGCTACCGGGTTGTAGCCCAGTGTCGTCACACTGCTACCGGGTTGTAACCCAGTGTCGTCACACTGCTACCGGGTTATAGCCCAGTGTCGTCACACTGCTACCGGGTTGTAGCCCAGTGTCGTCACACTGCTACCGGGTTGTAGCCCAGTGTCGTCACACTGCTACCGGGTTATAGCCCAGTGTCGTCACACTGCTACCGGGTTGTAGCCCAGTGTTGTGGTTTTCTGTTTTTATCTTGCGCTGTTCTGGTGGCTTGGGTAAATGTTATTTTTGCTCTTCCACATGATTCTGCTATACCATCTAGCCAACTTTTTCGTGGTCCTCCTCTCGCCTTCTTTCCTGGTGCTCTGTTGTAGAAGACTCTGTTTATTGTGGAGTTTGGATGCATTCTTATTAAGTGGAATTTAAGTGCAACAATTGAAGAAAGTGTGCTCAATGTGCGTACCCAGACAATTGAAGGAGGAACACAAAATGAACCGATTTGGCCTGTCCTTGCATCATCTCTGTCGATACGAAGATGAAGATGACATGCTGAACAGGATTGTTACTGGGGATGAATCATGGGTGCATCACTACCAGCCCGAATCAAAGCGTGCTTCAATACAGTGGAAACATCTTTCTTCGCCTTGTGTCAAAACATGCAAAGTTACGCCATCAGCAGGAAAGTCATGCTGACGGTGTTCTGGGATTGTCAGGGAGTGCTTTTAACCAATTTCAAGAAGAAAGGTGACAATGTGAATTCTGAATCATACTGTGAAGTTATATCGATGCTTCATGATGCAATTCGAAAAAACGCCCAGGACTGCTGACTACAGGAGTGTTGCTTCTTCATGACAATGCCAGACCACATACGGCTCGATTAACTCAGGAGAAAATTAACCAACTACGGTGGAAAGTTCTGGAACATCAACCTTACAGTCCCGACTTAGCCCTTAACGATTTCCACCTTTTGGTCCACTGAAAACCCACCTTGGCGGGAGACATTTCGCGAATGACGCCGAAGTTGAATGTGAAGTGAAAACGTGGTTTAGAAAACAGAGCCCGCAGTTCTATGCAGCCGGTTTGGGAGGATTGATAAAACGATGGGATAAGTGCATCAATGTTGGTGGAAATTATGTTGAGAAATAAAGGAACAATGTATGTATAAAATAAACTGGTTTCAAGTTGTTATCATGTTTAGTTATTTTCTACAGCCATTTGTGACTTACTTATTGACTTCCCCTCGTATATGTTTATGATTAGACAATGTGTACAGATCATATTGCTGATAGTCCAAACACCATCATTGCCAGATATGTATACTTTGTATATTGTTTTGTTGATCTGATGTAGATCAGATGCAGATCAGATGTAGATCAGATGTAGATCAGATTGTAAGACGACATGTACCAGATAAGCAAATGTTCATTGAAACAGATAGTAGACAGCTGGGCTTGTGTCAACTGATTACTATTATTTCAATATGCTAACAATAATCAAGGAATAGTATAGCTGCTGACACCAGAGACGATACTACAGTTCAACTGATTACTATTATTTCAATATGCTAACAATAATCAAGGAATAGTATAGCTGCTGACACCAAAGACGATACTACAGTTCGTTCCAAAATTCGTCAACATCTTTACCCGACCGATATAAAATCATCCACTTGACAGAAATTTTTGGGGTTTTTTTAAACATTTTTATAAAGATAACAGTGGCGACCTTCGTAAAGTAGTTTTTGCTCACCGAAACCTTTAGTGCTGTAAGATTTTACTTATTTGTTATTAGTAAAATAACAGCGATGTTGATTTGGTATACATGTAGAAGTGTAACGGTACGGTAGTCAAATTTCATATAACTACGCATTTGCGTGCTAAACATGCAATACAGCACCAGTGCAAATTGGTAATCCCGTCAATTAATCGGTTCACACTGTATCCGAACGATTGTCATATTTTTGTCATCAACTAAGCTACCTACCAAATAGTTAAACATGAATTTGTAAGGTCGTGAGGTATATAAAACTGTCTGCAACAAAATTACTGTTATGCATCTGGTAGGTTGTGTACAAATTAAACCTTAGTGTGTTCCCAAATTTTGTAACGAACTATAGAAACATATAATAGCTGCTGGCACCAGAGACGATACTCGAACCAATCAATTGTATACATGTAAATAAAGTATTCAAGATGGGGCGTATAGTGAGTGAGTGAGTGAGTAAGTGAGTGAGTGAGTGAGTGGGTGGGTGAGTGAGTCAGTTAGTGGGTGAATGAGTGAGTGGGTAAGTGAGTGAGTGAGTGAGTGGATGGGTGGTGGTAAATATGATATTGTTATTTGTGTTTATTGGTTACTAATCACATCAAGCGTCAATTAAGCATCATCAAGCATCACATCAAGCATCATCAAGCATCACATCAAGCATCACATCAAGCATCACATCAAGCATCACATCAACATCACATTAAGCATCACATCAAGCATCAATCAAGACACATCAGCATCACATCAAGCATCACATCAAGCATCACATCAAGCATCACATCAAGCATCACATCAAGCATCACATCAAGCATCACATCAAGCATCACATCAAGCATCACATCAAGCATCACATCAAGCATCACATCAAGCATCACATCAAGCATCACATCAAGCATCACATCAAGCATCACATCAAGCATCACATCAAGCATCACATCAAGCATCACATCAAGCATCCCATTAAGCATCACATCAAGCATCACGATGGCCTGGAAAGAACAATACTAGAGGGCAGGGTCCAAGAACGCAGAGGCACACCAAGAAGAAAATGGCTACAAGATATTAAAGAAACCATGAACATGACCATCGACGAATTGGGTGAACTGGCAAGAGACAGTGAATTTCAGATGTGCTGCAAAGAGAGCAACGTCCTATAAAGATATGCACCTTGATGATGATGATGGTTACTAAACTTACGTCATTGCACTCCGGGCAGACACATATGTGCTCAGCCTCCCCCAATAGATATCGAAGAGTATGCATACTGATGGTTCCCGTGGCTCGCTGGTTAACCATTTCAGTCCGTAATTTTGTTTCCCTTCAATCGCATTGATATTGCAATATATACTGAATCGGCTAGTATACTGGCTTTGGGTAATATTAAGAAGTACCAAGAGCCAATGTATCGGCTCAGAAGAGTGAAG
The DNA here is from genome assembly GCA_020796225.1 of Arion vulgaris. NCBI lineage: Eukaryota > Metazoa > Mollusca > Gastropoda > Stylommatophora > Arionidae > Arion > Arion vulgaris. The sequence continues at coordinate 22,767,079 of CM036777.1, read as the reverse complement.
GGATTAAACACACTTCTCTCACTCTGCCACTCAGGCATCCAGTTCTACTTGTACAACGGTTAACTCCAAACTGCTTAAATCGCTGGATCGATTCAACATCTATTTGAATGTCTTTATACAACAGACAGTCGCGAAGAGTAACATCCCCCTTATCCTTCTTCAACTCCCCAACAATCGATGCTGTTGATGCAAGCCTGTCCGCTCTCTCATTACCGTAAACGCCCGCATGCCCAGGACAGTAAATCCACGTAAGCCTCTGGAGGTTAGAAACTGCAATAGACGACATCCACTCATACCGAAACCTGCCCTTTTCGATCTTGTTAAGCATCATCTGAGAGTCAGATACAACAGCGGCCCCAGTAAATGGAGTCCCCCAGAGCCAATGGAGGACATCAGTAACGGTCTTAACCTTCATCCTGATACTGGAAGTAACGGTCTCAACCTTCATCCTGATACTGGAAGTAACGGTCTCAACCTTCATCATGATACTGGAAGTAACGGTCTCAACCTTCATCATGATACTGGAAGTAACGGTCTCAACCTTCATCCTGATACTGGAAGTAACGGTCTCAACCTTCATCCTGATACTGGAAGTAACGGTCTCAACCTTCATCCTGATACTGGAAGTAACGGTCTCAACCTTCATCCTGATACTGGAAGTAACGGTCTCAACCTTCATCCTGATACTGGAAGTAACGGTCTCAACCTTCATCCTGATACTGGAAGTAACGGTCTCAACCTTCATCCTGATACTGGAAGTAACGGTCTCAACCTTCATCCTGATACTGGAAGTAACGGTCTCAACCTTCATCCTGATACTGGAAGTAACGGTCTCAACCTTCATCCTGATACTGGAAGTAACGGTCTCAACCTTCATCCTGATACTGGAAGTAACGGTCTCAACCTTCATCCTGATACTGGAAGTAACGGTCTCAACCTTCATCCTGATACTGGAAGTAACGGTCTCAACCTTCATCCTGATACTGGAAGTAACGGTCTCAACCTTCATCCTGATACTGGAAGTAACGGTCTCAACCTTCATCCTGATACTGGAAGTAACGGTCTCAACCTTCATCCTGATACTGGAAGTATATGTCCTGTACGCTCCCCTCTAGCATGTTATGCGATATGTGAAACCCCTCTAGCATGTTATGTGATATGTGAAACCCCTCTAGTATGTTATATGTGATATGTGAAACCCCTCTAGCATGTTATGTGATATGTGAAACCCCTCTAGCATGTTATGTGATATGTGAAACCCCTCTAGCATGTTATGTGATATGTGAAACCCCTCTAGCATGTTATGTGATATGTGAAACCCCTCTAGCATGTTATATGTGATATGTGAAACCCCTCTAGCATGTTATGTGATATGTGAAACCCCTCTAGCATGTTATATGTGATATGTGAAACCCCTCTAGCATGTTATATGTGGTATGTGAAACCCCTCTAGTATGTTATATGTGATATGTGAAACCCCTCTAGTATGTTATATGTGATATGTGAAACCCCTCTAGTATGTTATATGTGGTATGTGAAACCCCTCTAGTATGTTATATGTGGTATGTGAAGCCCCTCTAGTATGTTATATGTGGTATGTGAAACCCCTCTAGCATGTTATATGTGATATGTGAAACCCCTCTAGCATGTTATATGTGATATGTGAAACCCCTCTAGCATGTTATGTGATATGTAAAACAGGATCAATCTACGATCAAACCCTTGTTAATGAAAGAACGATGATGATAGCAGAAGAAGGAAACGTATAGACGGTACAAGTATGCAGTCAGTTATATAATCCCATATCCGCAAAGAATAGTACCACTGGGACATACAAGGCATGACGTAAGAGGCGATGATATAGGGGCCTAGGGAAGCTACTCTAGTAAATAAAAAGCGTTGCAAAAATCGGATGTGCTGTCCTACTTGTAGGCGCATAACTGGCACAATGTACAATTGCTCTTAGGATCACATACAAATCACACAGAGTGGCTAACAAGTGTCTAACAAGTGACTAACAAGTGTCTAACAAGTGTCTAACAAGTGGCTAACAAGTGGCTAAGCGGCTAACAAGTGTCTAACAAGTGGTTAACAAGTGGTTAACAAGTGGCTAACAAGTGTCTAACAAGTGGCTAACAAGTGTCTAACAAGTGACTAACAAGTGGCTAACAAGTGGCTAACAAGTGGCTAACAAGTGGTTAACAAGTGGCTAACAAGTGGTTAACAAGTGGCTAACAAGTGTCTAACAAGTGGCTAACAAGTGGTTAACAAGTGGTTAACAAGTGGTTAACAAGTGGCTAACAAGTGGTTAACAAGTGACTAACAAGTGTCTAACAAGTGGTTAACAAGTGGCTAACAAGTGGTTAACAAGTGGTTAACAAGTGTCTAACAAGTGGCTAATAAGTGTCTAACAAATGGTTAACAAGTGGCTAACAAGTGTCTAACAAGTGGCTAACAAGTGTCTAACAAGTGTCTAACAAGTGGTTAACAAGTGGCTAACAAGTGTCTAACAAGTGTCTAACAAGTGGCTAACAAGTGGTTAACAAGTGTCTAACAAGTGGTTAACAAGTGTCTAACAAGTGGTTAACAAGTGGCTAACAAGTGGTTAACAAGTGGCTAACAAGTGACTAACAAGTGGCTAACAAGTGGCTAACAAGCGTCTAACAAGTGGCTAACAAGTGTCTAACAAGTGTCTAACAAGTGTCTAACAAGTGTCTAACAAGTGGCTAACAAGTGGCTAACAAGTGTCTAACAAGTGTCTAACAAGTGGCTAACAAGTGTCTAACAAGTGTCTAACAAGTGGTTAACAAGTGTCTAACAAGTGGTTAACAAGTGTCTAACAAGTGGCTAACAAGTGGCTAACAAGTGTCTAACAAGTGTCTAACAAGTGGCTAACAAGTGTCTAACAAGTGTCTAACAAGTGTCTAACAAGTGTCTAACAAGTGTCTAACAAGTGGCTAACAAGTGTCTAACAAGTGGCTAACAAGTGTCTAACAAGTGGCTAACAAGTGTCTAACAAGTGTCTAACAAGTGGCTAACAAGTGTCTAACAAGTGTCTAACAAGTGTCTAACAAGTGGTTAACAAGTGGCTAACAAGTGGTTAACAAGTGTCTAACAAGTGGTTAACAAGTGGTTAACAAGTGTCTAACAAGTGGTTAACAAGTGTCTAACAAGTGGCTAACAAGTGTCTAACAAGTGGCTAACAAGTGTCTAACAAGTGGCTAACAAGTGGTTAACAAGTGTCTAACAAGTGGCTAACAAGTGGTTAACAAGTGGCTAACAAGTGGCTAACAAGTGTCTAACAAGTGGCTAACAAGTGTCTAACAAGTGTCTAACAAGTGTCTAACAAGTGGTTAACAAGTGGCTAACAAGTGGTTAACAAGTGTCTAACAAGTGTCTAACAAGTGTCTAACAAGTGGCTAACAAGTGTCTAACAAGTGTCTAACAAGTGTCTAACAAGTGTCTAACAAGTGGTTAACAAGTGGCTAACAAGTGGTTAACAAGTGGTTAACAAGTGGCTAACAAGTGTCTAACAAGTGGTTAACAAGTGTCTAACAAGTGTCTAACAAGTGTCTAACAAGTGTCTAACAAGTGTCTAACAAGTGTCTAACAAGTGTCTAACAAGTGTCTAACAAGTGTCTAACAAGTGGTTAACAAGTGGCTAACAAGTGGTTAACAAGTGTCTAACAAGTGGTTAACAAGTGGCTAACAAGTGGCTAACAAGTGGTTAACAAGTGTCTAACAAGTGGTTAACAAACGGCTAACAAGTGGCTAACAAGTGGCTAACAAGTGGCTAACAAGTGGCTAACAAGTGTCTAACAAGTGTCTAACAAGTGACTAACAAGTGTCTAACAAGTGGCTAACAAGTGGCTAACAAGTGGTTAACAAGTGGTTAACAAGTGGCTAACAAGTGGCTAACAAGTGACTAACAAGTGGTTAACAAGTGGCTAACAAGTGGTTAACAAGTGTCTAACAAGTGGCTAACAAGTGACTAACAAGTGGCTAACAAGTGTCTAACAAGTGGCTAACAAGTGACTAACAAGTGGCTAACAAGTGGCTAACAATTGGTTAACAAGTGGCTAACAAGTGTCTAACAAGTGTCTAACAAGTGTCTAACAAGTGTCTAACAAGTGGTTAACAAGTGGCTAACAAGTGTCTAACAAGTGTCTAACAAGTGTCTAACAAGTGGCTAACAAGTGTCTAACAAGTGGCTAACAAGTGTCTAACAAGTGGCTAACAAGTGTCTAACAAGTGTCTAACAAGTGGCTAACAAGTGTCTAACAAGTGTCTAACAAGTGTCTAACAAGTGGTTAACAAGTGGCTAACAAGTGGTTAACAAGTGTCTAACAAGTGGTTAACAAGTGGTTAACAAGTGTCTAACAAGTGGTTAACAAGTGTCTAACAAGTGGCTAACAAGTGTCTAACAAGTGGCTAACAAGTGTCTAACAAGTGGCTAACAAGTGGTTAACAAGTGTCTAACAAGTGGCTAACAAGTGGTTAACAAGTGGCTAACAAGTGTCTAACAAGTGTCTAACAAGTGGCTAACAAGTGTCTAACAAGTGTCTAACAAGTGTCTAACAAGTGTCTAACAAGTGGTTAACAAGTGGCTAACAAGTGGTTAACAAGTGTCTAACAAGTGTCTAACAAGTGTCTAACAAGTGGCTAACAAGTGTCTAACAAGTGTCTAACAAGTGTCTAACAAGTGTCTAACAAGTGGTTAACAAGTGGCTAACAAGTGGTTAACAAGTGGTTAACAAGTGGCTAACAAGTGTCTAACAAGTGGTTAACAAGTGTCTAACAAGTGTCTAACAAGTGTCTAACAAGTGTCTAACAAGTGTCTAACAAGTGTCTAACAAGTGTCTAACAAGTGTCTAACAAGTGTCTAACAAGTGGTTAACAAGTGGCTAACAAGTGGTTAACAAGTGTCTAACAAGTGGTTAACAAGTGGCTAACAAGTGGCTAACAAGTGGTTAACAAGTGTCTAACAAGTGGTTAACAAACGGCTAACAAGTGGCTAACAAGTGGCTAACAAGTGGCTAACAAGTGGCTAACAAGTGTCTAACAAGTGTCTAACAAGTGACTAACAAGTGTCTAACAAGTGGCTAACAAGTGGCTAACAAGTGGTTAACAAGTGGTTAACAAGTGGCTAACAAGTGACTAACAAGTGGTTAACAAGTGGCTAACAAGTGGTTAACAAGTGTCTAACAAGTGGCTAACAAGTGACTAACAAGTGGCTAACAAGTGTCTAACAAGTGGCTAACAAGTGACTAACAAGTGGCTAACAAGTGGCTAACAATTGGTTAACAAGTGGCTAACAAGTGTCTAACAAGTGTCTAACAAGTGTCTAACAAGTGTCTAACAAGTGGTTAACAAGTGGCTAACAAGTGTCTAACAAGTGTCTAACAAGTGTCTAACAAGTGGATAACAAGTGGCTAACAAGTGTCTAACAAGTGTCTAACAAGTGGCTAACAAGTGGCTAACAAGTGTCTAACAAGTGTCTAACAAGTGTCTAACAAGTGGCTAACAATTGTCTAACAAGTGGCTAACAAGTGTCTAACAAGTGTCTAACAAGTGGCTAACAAGTGTCTAACAAGTGTCTAACAAGTGTCTAACAAGTGTCTAACAAGTGGCTAACAAGTGGCTAACAAGTGTCTAACAAGTGTCTAACAAGTGTCTAACAAGTGGCTAACAAGTGGTTAACAAGTGGTTAACAAGTGGCTAACAAGTGACTAACAAGTGGTTAACAAGTGGCTAACAAGTGTCTAACAAGTGTCTAACAAGTGTCTAACAAGTGGCTAACAAGTGGCTAACAAGTGTCTAACAAGTGTCTAACAAGTGGCTAACAAGTGGCTAACAAGTGTCTAACAAGTGGTTAACAAGTGTCTAACAAGTGGCTAACAAGTGTCTAACAAGTGTCTAACAAGTGGCTAACAAGTGGCTAACAAGTGGTCGATACGGAGCATTGGAAGAAGAAGATCACAGACAACATATGAAAGATGATTAGCTTACAGGACCCAAGACTTAATACATACAATTCAAATGTGCGCTCAGTCTTACTGTATGAATCAGAGACATTTTGGACAACAAGTGCAATAACAGACAGTCGCATGGACAACAAGTGCAATAACAGACGGTCGCATGGACAACAAGTACAATAACAGACAATCGCATAAGAAGCTTTGAGGGATGTTTGAGAAGAATTCTCCGACTTCGTTTTGATCAGAGAATATCAAATACTGAGAGAGATCGGAGAATATCAAATACTGAGATCACACGGCGCACATATATCAAGAATATCAACGAGGAAATAAAACGTAAGAGAAGATAGAAGTGGTTGGGATACATATTAAGAAGACAAGACACATGTGGCTTTGAAATGGAATCTGGGACGCAAAAGAGGAAGATCTAAAGACGAGACATGGGGACGAGATGTAGGCATAGAACGAGACATGGGGACGAGATGTAGGCATAGAACGAGACATGGGGACGAGATGTAGGCATAGAACGAGAAGACACAAGAAAGACTTGAAGATCTAAAGAGACATGGGGACGAGCTGTAGGCATATAAAGAGAAGACACAAGAAAGACTTGAAGATCTAAAGAGACATGGGGACGAGATGTAGGCATAGAAAGAGATGACACAAGAAAGACCTGAAGATCTAAAGAGACATGGGGACGAGATGTAGGCATAGAACGAGAAGACACAAGAAAGACCTGAAGCTGAAACGTATGGGTAAACAAGACATTGGCTGGCGTGACCAGTGACAAGATATAGACTGGCGTGACCAGTGACAACAAGACATAGGCTGACGTGACCAGTGACAACAAACAAGACAGACTGGCGTGACCAGTGACAAGGCTGGCGTGACCAATGACAACAAGACATAGACTGGCGTGACGAGTGACAACAAGACATAGACTGGCGTGACCAGTGATACAATATTAATCTTCTACAAACGAGGACTTACCAAATAACTGGGCAGAAATGGAGGTACGGACGGTTACAGAGGCGGTGATATGGTTGGCATCTCATAACTACTCTCATGCATCCATACTCAGTGACTCCATGAGCATGATTCGTAAAGTTGAATCAGGAATTGTGAGACGAAACTGGGTGGAGGTACTGATACAGACAGTGATCAGAGAAATCACCTTCATTGTTGTCCCTGGGCACGCAGGAGTTAGGGGTAATGAACGAGCTAATAGATTGGCTGGCTTGGCTACAATATCAGAGGGAGCTGTCATGGACCGAAATGGCATTCTTCACGCATTGAGAGAGTCTTCCGAACAGAGGAGTTCAGGACTGTGAATCCCACTCGCTGACCAGATTGAAAGAGATGGATGTCAATATTGGTGTAGCCCGAAAAGAACGACATACCAAATATGCAAAGAGATTTATTAATCAATTTAGAACTGACGTACTGGGCTGCTGGGCGCTGCTGGATTTGTTGGGGCGAAGATGGGAGCACCTATGGACATGTCCGGAGTACTATGATGATAGTCCTCAAATAACTGATAACTGAACCGGCGTGTTGGGCCGCTGGACGCTGCTGGATTTGTTGAGGCGGAGATGGGAGCACTTATGAACGTGTCCGGAGTACTATGATGATAGTCCTCTAACTGATAACTGCGCAGAAATACAGACGACTTTGATCATTATTGACTAAACGTGTCTGTCACGCATGTCTGGCTAAGAAAGGGTGGGAAGTTTGTTGTGTGGTAAACATCATTAGAAAATATCATTTACTTGAACAATCTGACAGCACGTTTGGAGGAACACATACATACATACACACACATAAAACACACATCCTATAATAGCTAAGTGACAACACACACACACACTCACACAATCATATAATAGCAAAGTGAGAAAGTAGGTCATTGAATCATGTTTTCTCAACAAGACGACGACAGAAGCAATTATGAAGACAAATATCTATCACAAATAGCTATAAAATATCAACAGACTAAACATATCAAAGAGAGCGAGGGACAATAACAAACTAACATTGCAGACGTAGATTCAAATATGTCGAGCGTGTGTAATTAGTTCTTTACTATATGGCTCAGAAATATGGACAGCCTACTCAAAACACAAGAGGAGACTTAACATCTTTCACCTTCGATGTCTCCGCAAGATTATGAACATCAGGTGGTACGACAAGATAACCAACTCTGAAGTACTGCAACGTGCAAATGCCTTCCATCATGGGCATGCTCAGCAGCAGACGACTAAGATGGTTGGGGCATGTGAGAAGAATGGAAACTTGTCGCATACCAAAACAAATGTTGTTCTTTGAACTTTCGGTGGGGAAGAGGCACCAGGGAAGACCACTTTTCTATAGGTCCCAGCACATGGGAAAAACTAGCTGATGACAGTTGTGTGGAAAGCGATATTGCGAAAAGGCGCAGAGTCTTTTGAGAAGAGATTTATGTGTGAGCTGAAAGACAAGAGAGACAAGTGAAAACTCAAAGGTTGTCTTTAATACAACCAACCACCAATAACAGCATACAATAAAAGAGATCAGGTACTAGAGCCAAGGGAAGACCAAGAAAAGATGGATAGATAATATCAAGACCACACTACATAAACACGATTATAACACATACAAGGGCGACTCATCTGTCCCTGTACCACAAATTAAAGCTCTGACTAATAAGCTTAACGACAAGAGTGGACAACCAATTATAGATACATTGATGATTGTATTGGCATTACCGATATGCCTGAAGCCGATTTGTCACGCTTCATTAATTTCATTAATGTCTTCAATCCGGCTATTCGGTTTACATCTCACATCTCTACCTCTTGTGTCAACTTTCTTGACATCACTATCACTATCAGCCTATCCACCATCACTACATCAGTATACTACAAGCCTACTGATGCACATAGTTTCTTCTTTATACCTCTTCCCATTCCCAGGCTTGTCGTGATTCTTTACCATTCTCTCACCTCTTGCGCCTTCGTCGCCTCTGTAGCGAGGACGACGATTTCCTCGATAGAGCTCACGAGATGCTGGATTTCTTTCGTAAGCGCTTATACCCGGATAAGGTGCTTGCTTCTGCTATGCGGCGCGTTCAGCAAATTTCTCGCCAGGAGGCTCTCTCTAACCAGCATAGAACTTCCAATTCTGACAGGGTGAAACTTGTCTTAACTTTCCACCCTCATAGTTCCCTTGTGAAGAAAGTCTTATTCCGTCATCTCTCCATTCTTCAGTCTGATCCTGATACACGTTCAATCTTCCAACACTATCCTTTGGTGGCGTACAGACGGGACAGAAGCCTTAAGGATATGTTAGTTCACAGTCGCCTCAAGCCTAACATCCAGAATCATTTTGGCACCATCCAGTGTGGCCGTCGGCGCTGTAACACTTGTGCTTATGTAATACAGACCCGCACGGTGTCTTTTCCAAAGCCACGTTCGTTGTTGAAGACAGTTTCACGTGCGAGTCCGTAATATTATCTATGCCATTATCTGCAAGCGGTGCAACAAGGCCTATATTGGGGAAACCGGCAGGAGACTCAGTGACCGATTCGCCCAACACTTGCGCGATATACGCCAATGCTCTGTGATCCCTGTAGCTACCCATTTCAATGATACTGGCCATTCAGGAGCTTGCGATGTCCAGGTCACAGCCATCCGATCATGTTCCTCTGATGATCGTAGTCGATTTGCTCTGGAGAATCGGTTGATTTCTTTGTATGGTACCTTGCGACCACGCGGCTCAACGTATTACATTCTTATGCTTCTTAGTACTTTCTCTTCCCATGCTTTGTAATCTCTATGGGTATATGTTGCATGTATTACATTCTTATGCTTCTTAGTACTTTCTCTTCCCATGCTTTATAATCTATATGGGTATATGTTGCATGTATTCAAGTTATATATTTACTAGATGTTTCATTGTTTCTTTTCTATTTCTAGTTTTTATATGTGTTTTTGTGTTACATTTATTTCGTTATTCGTTTTTATTCCAGATTTTCCTTAGATACGTTGGTATTTGGTCGTCCATTTGTGTTTCATTTTAATTTGTCACTCCTGTTTGTTCGTTTGCTTGATAAAGGCCTTGTTGGTCGAAACGTTGCTGTTTATCGTCACTGTTTATGTATTTTGTAAAACTATAGTACTTTGTTTGTACGTGTTTCACTATTTACCAAGTTTTACTGCAGTCTTCCCCTATTTCGACAACCAATTACATCATCCACCTGAGGATAGACACATGACAATAGATAGCCATGACGTCGATCGTAACATAACATAACAATTGGACAACTACTAACATATAAACAGTATAACATAACAATTGGACAACTACTAACATATGAACAGATTAGAAAGCAAGTTTTCATTCTGCTTACAGAAAAGGTTACAATCAACTACTACGCAGTCAAATGTATAAATAAACTTCAAGATTACATACATTACAGTTCCCCCATGTACAGACATTACAGTTACCCCTGTACAGACATTAAGTCCCCCATGTACAGACATTACAGTTCGCCCATGTACATACATTACAGCCCACTCCCCCATGTACAGACATTACAGCCACTCCCCCATGTACAGACATTACAGCCCACTCCCCATGTACAGACATTACATTTCCCCATATACAGACATTACAGCCCACTCCCCCATGTACAGACATTACAGCCCCCATGTACATACATTACAGCCCCCATGTACATACATTACAGTCCCCATGTACAGACATTACAGTTCCCCATGTACAGACATTACATTCCTATGTACATACATTACAGTTCCCCATGTACAGACATTACAGTTCCCCATGTACAGACATTACAGTTCCCCATGTACAGACATTACAGTTCCCCATGTACAGACATTACAGTCCCACATGTACAGACATTACAGTTCCCCATGTACAGATATTACATTCCCATGTACAGACATTACAGTTCCCCATGTACATACATTACAGTCCCCCATGTACAGACATTACAGTTCCCCATGTACAGACATTACAGTTCCCCATGTACAGACATTACATTCCCATGTACAGACATTACAGTTCCCCATGTACAGACATTACAGTCCCACATGTACAGACATTACAGTCCCATGTACAGGCAGCTCAGACTGCAGAGCACATGCTTTAAGTATGTCCTAAATATGATATAATCATATCTGGTATACGAGAGACAGAGAGAGAGAGAGAGGGAGAAAGAGAGAAACAGAGAGAGATCGAGAGACAGAGAGAGAGGGAGAGAGAGAGGGAGAGAGAGAGAGAGAGAGAGGAGAGACGAGAGAGAGACAGAGAGAGAGCAGAGAGGAGAGAGAGAGAGAGAGACAGAGAGAGAGAGAAGTTGGGACTGTATTTGTTCAGGACAAGTTATTCAATGACGATGACCGCTAGTACAAATGTGCTATCTACACGTCCCTATTGCTAGGAACAAAGTGCTATCTCACGTCCCTATTGCTAGGAACAAATGTGCTATCTACACGTCCCTATTGCTAGGAACAAATGTGCTATCTACACGTCCCTATTGCTAGGAACAAATGTGCTATCTACACGTCCCTATTGCTAGGAACAAATGTGCTATCTACACGTCCCTATTGCTAGGAACAAATGTGCTATCTACACGTCCCTATTGCTAGGAACAAATGTGCTATCTACACGTCCCTATTGCTAGGAACAAATGTGCTATCTACACGTCCCTATTGCTAGGAACAAATGTGCTATCTACACGTCCCTATTGCTAGGAACAAATGTGCTATCTACACGTCTCTATTGCTAGTACAAATGTGCTATCTACACGTCCCTATTGCTAGTACAAATATGCTATCTACACGTCCCTATTGCTAGTACAAAAGTGCTATCTACACGTCCCTATTGCTAGAAACAAATGTGCTATCTACACGTCCCTATTGCTAGTACAATAGTGCTATCTACACGCCCTATTGCTAGTACAAATGTGCTATCTACACGCCCTATTGCTAGTACAATAGTGCTATCTACACGTCCCTATTGCTAGTACAAATGTGCTATCTACATTGCTCATGTCGCCAATAATAATAGAAGCCGATTATCGCCAACAAAGATGACAACAGTCTTATACTTATGTTGCTGCACCTCTCTGGTGTGTGCAGAGGTGATTGTAGGGTCCAATCCAGATAAACAATCCACTACCACAGATGGGACGGCGGGACATACATGATCAGGGTTGGACATGTTGGTATTGTGTGCTCTGTCTTTCAGTGAGGCTTGCTTTCTCTGCGTCTGAGCACTACCACATTCTCAGACATTCAGTATCTCTTGTGGTGTAAGCAGCAACACATTTGGCGACCTGACACAAGTGATTCCCAGCACGTGGTATTAATATTGAAACATGTTATATACACTTAAACGTGTCCTTGAAAATGTTTGACACATCTCACCAAGGCCTTCTGCAACAACAAAGTGTGTATACTCGGAATCTAGGCTCTAATAATGACTTCAAAATCTACATCATCCTCACTGGCAGTACAACAACAACAACAAAAACGCGCTATTACTATAGTATGTTAGTTTTTGCTGAATATGTTCGGCATGACAAAGCTTGACATTCCCCCAATGTCCCTACGTCACGCTTGACACACACCGTCATGTTGTCTTCTATATGAAGTATTGATGTATGAAATACAGAAGACGACGCTGATACAAGGTAACGCTTACAACAAACTAACTTTCTAGAAGTGCATTCATGCGAGTAGTAGGTATACACACACACACACACACACGCATACACAAGTAAGGTGACACATACATACAGATTTTCATATGTATACTTTCATTTAGCTGAAACATACATATGTACATGAGTGCTGGTTTCTATAGCATTTCCATGGTGAAAACACCGGTAAAGGAGGGCTGGGCAATGCAGGATTTGAAGATACAGACAACAACATGGAGCACATAGAAGATAACATGGGACAAATAGAAGATAACATGGGACATATAGAAGATAACATGGGGACATATAGAAGATAACATATGGACAAATAGAAGATAACATGGGACAAATAGAAGATAACATGGGACAAATAGAAGATAACATATGGACAAATAGAAGATAAATTGGGACAAATAGAAGATAACATGGGACAAATAGAAGATAACATGGGACAAATAGAAGATAACATATGGTCAAATAGAAGATAACTTGGGAAATATAGAAGCTAACATGGGACAAATAGAAGATAACTTGGGAAATATAGAAGATAACATGGGACAAATAGAAGATAACATGGAGACAAATAGAAGATAACATGGGACACATGATGATAACATGGGACAAATAGAAGCTAACATGGGACAAATAGAAGATAACATGGGACAAATAGAAGATAACATGGGACAAATAGAAGATAACTTGGGAAATATAGAAGATAACATGGGACAAATAGAAGATAACATATGGACAAATAGAAGATAACATGGACAAATAGAAGATACCATATGGACAAATAGAAGATAACATGGGACAAATAGAAGATAACATGAGACAAATAGAAGATAACATGGGACATATAGAAGATAACATGAGACAAACAGAAGATAACATGGGACAAATAGAAGATAACATATGGACAAATAGAAGATAACATGGGACACATAGAAGATAACATGGAGACACATAGAAGATAACATGGGACACATAGAAGATAACATGGGGACACATAGAAGATAACATGGGACACATAGAAGATAACATGAGACAAATAGAAGATAACATGGGACACATAGAAGATAACATATGGACACATAGAAGATAACATGGGACACATAGAAGATAACATATGGACACATAGAAGATAACATGGGACACATAGAAGATAACATGGGACAAATAGAAGATAACATATGGACACATAGAAGATAACATATGGACAAATAGAAGATAACATGGGACAAATAGAAGATAACATGGGACAAATAGAAGATAACATATGGACAAATAGAAGATAACATGGGACAAATAGAAGATAACATAGAGACACATAGAAGATAACATGGAGACACATAGAAGATAACATATGGACACATAGAAGATAACATGGGACAAATAGAAGATAACATGAGACAAATAGAAGATAACATGGGACACATAGAAGATAACATGAGACAAATAGAAGATAACATGGGACACATAGAAGATAACATGAGACAAATAGAAGATAACATGGGACAAATAGAAGATAACATATGGACAAATAGAAGATAACATGGGACAAATAGAAGATAACATGGGACACATAGAAGATAACATGGGACAAATAGAAGATAACATGGGACATATAGAAGATAACATGGACATATAGAAGATAACATGGGACAAATAGAAGATAACATATGGACAAATAGAAGATAACATGGGACATATAGAAGATAACATGGGACACATAGAAGATAACATGGGACAAATAGAAGATAACATGGGACACATAGAAGATAATATGGGACACATAGAAGATAACATATGGACACATAGAAGATAACATGGGACACATATAGAAGATAACATGGGACATATAGAAGATACCATATGGACACATAGAAGATAACATGGGACACATAGAAGATAACATATGGACACACAGAAGATAACATATGGACAAATAGAAGATACAATGGACACATAGAAGATAGCATGGGACAAATAGAAGATAACATGGGACACATAGAAGATAACATATGGACACATAGAAGATAACATATGGACACATAGAAGATAACATGGGACAAATAGAAGATAACATGGGACACATAGAAGATAACATGAGACAAATAGAAGATAACATGGGACACATAGAAGATAACATGAGACAAATAGAAGATAACATGGGACACATAGAAGATAACATGAGACAAATAGAAGATAACATGGGACAAATAGAAGATAACATGGGGCACATAGAAGATAACATATGGACAAATAGAAGATAACTTGGGACACATAGAAGATAACATATGGACACATAGAAGATAACATGGGACACATAGAAGATAACATATGGACACATAGAAGATAGCATGGGACACATAGAAGATAACATGGGACATATAGAAGATAGCATGGGACAAATAGAAGATAACATGGACACATAGAAGATAACATGGGACAAATAGAAGATAACATGGGACATATAGAAGATAACATGGGACATATAGAAGATAACATGGGACATATAGAAGATACCATATGGACACATAGAAGATAACATGGGACAAATAGAAGATAACATGGGACAAATAGAAGATAACATGGGACACATATAGAAGATAACATGGGACATATAGAAGATAACATATGGACACATAGAAGATAACATGGAACAAATAGAAGATAACATGGGACAAATAGAAGATAACATGGGACATATAGAAGATAACATGGGACACATAGAAGATAACATGGGACAAATAGAAGATAACATGGAACATATAGAAGATAACATGGGACATATAGGAGATAACATGGGACAAATAGAAGATAACATATGAACAAATAGAAGATAACATGTGACATATAGAAGATAACATGGGACACATAGAAGATAACATGGGACAAATAGAAGATAACATGGGACAAATAGAAGATAACATGGGACATATAGAAGATAACATATGGACAAATAGAAGATAACATGGGACACATAGAAGATAACATGGGACAAATAGAAGATAACATGGGACAAATAGAAGATAACATGGGACAAATAGAAGATAACATGGGACAAATAGAAGATAACTTGGGAAATGTAGAAGATAACATGGGACAAATAGAAGATAACATATGGTCAAATAGAAGATAACATGGGAGAAATAGAAGATAACATATGGACAAATAGAAGATAACATATGGACAAATAGAAGATAACATATGGACACATAGAAGATAACATATGGACAAATAGAAGATAGCATGGGACAAATAGAAGATAACATATGGACAAATAGAAGATAACATATGGACAAATAGAAGATAACATGGGACAAATAGAAGATAACATGGGACATATAGAAGATAACATGAGACAAATAGAAGATAACATGGGACATATAGAAGATAACATGAGACAAATAGAAGATAACATGGGACACATAGAAGATAACATGAGACAAATAGAAGATAACATGGGACACATAGAAGATAACTTGGGAAATATAGAAGATAACATGGGACACATAGAAGATAACATATGGACAAATAGAAGATAACATGGGACAAATAGAAGATAACATATGGACAAATAGAAGATAACATATGGACAAATAGAAGATAACATATGGACAAATAGAAGATAACATGGGACAAATAGAAGATAACATATGGACAAATAGAAGATAACATATGGACAAATAGAAGATAACATGGGACAAATAGAAGATAACATGGACAAATAGAAGATAACATGGGACAAATAGAAGATAACATATGGACAAATAGAAGATAACATGGGAAAAATAGAAGATAACATGGGGACACATAGAAGATAACATGGGACAAATAGAAGATAACATAGGACACACAGAAGATAACATGGAACATATAGAAGATAACATGGGACAAATAGAAGATAACATATGGACAAATAGAAGATAACATATGGACAAATAGAAGATAACATATGGACAAATAGAAGATAACATGGGACAAATAGAAGATAACATGGGACAAATAGAAGATAACATATGGACAAATAGAAGATAACATGGGACAAATAGAAGATAACATATGGACAAATAGAAGATAACATATGGACAAATAGAAGATAACATATGGACAAATAGAAGATAACATATGGACAAATAGAAGATAACATATGGACAAATAGAAGATAACATGGTACAAATAGAAGATAACATATGGACAAATAGAAGATAACATGGGACAAATAGAAGATAACATATGGACAAATAGAAGATAGCATGGGACACATAGAAGATAACATGGGACATATAGAAGATAGCATGGGACAAATAGAAGATAACATAGGACACATAGAAGATAACATGGGACAAATAGAAGATAACATGGGACATATAGAAGATAACATGGGACATATAGAAGATAACATGGGACATATAGAAGATACCATATGGACACATAGAAGATAACATGGGACAAATAGAAGATAACATGGGACAAATAGAAGATAACATGGGACACATATAGAAGATAACATGGGACATATAGAAGATAACATATGGACACATAGAAGATAACATGGAACAAATAGAAGATAACATGGGACAAATAGAAGATAACATGGGACATATAGAAGATAACATGGGACACATAGAAGATAACATGGGACAAATAGAAGATAACATGGAACATATAGAAGATAACATGGGACATATAGGAGATAACATGGGACAAATAGAAGATAACATATGAACAAATAGAAGATAACATGTGACATATAGAAGATAACATGGGACACATAGAAGATAACATGGGACAAATAGAAGATAACATGGGACAAATAGAAGATAACATGGGACATATAGAAGATAACATATGGACAAATAGAAGATAACATGGGACAAATAGAAGATAACATGGGACAAATAGAAGATAACATGGGACAAATAGAAGATAACATGGGACAAATAGAAGATAACATGGGACAAATAGAAGATAACTTGGGAAATGTAGAAGATAACATGGGACAAATAGAAGATAACATATGGTCAAATAGAAGATAACATGGGAGAAATAGAAGATAACATATGGACAAATAGAAGATAACATATGGACAAATAGAAGATAACATATGGACACATAGAAGATAACATATGGACAAATAGAAGATAGCATGGGACAAATAGAAGATAACATATGGACAAATAGAAGATAACATATGGACAAATAGAAGATAACATGGGACAAATAGAAGATAACATGGGACATATAGAAGATAACATGAGACAAATAGAAGATAACATGGGACATATAGAAGATAACATGAGACAAATAGAAGATAACATGGGACACATAGAAGATAACATGAGACAAATAGAAGATAACATGGGACACATAGAAGATAACTTGGGAAATATAGAAGATAACATGGGACACATAGAAGATAACATATGGACAAATAGAAGATAACATGGGACAAATAGAAGATAACATATGGACAAATAGAAGATAACATATGGACAAATAGAAGATAACATATGGACAAATAGAAGATAACATGGGACAAATAGAAGATAACATATGGACAAATAGAAGATAACATATGGACAAATAGAAGATAACATGGGACAAATAGAAGATAACATGGGACAAATAGAAGATAACATGGAACAAATAGAAGATAACATATGGACAAATAGAAGATAACATGGGACAAATAGAAGATAACATGGGGACACATAGAAGATAACATGGGACAAATAGAAGATAACATAGGACACACAGAAGATAACATGGAACATATAGAAGATAACATGGGACAAATAGAAGATAACATATGGACAAATAGAAGATAACATATGGACAAATAGAAGATAACATATGGACAAATAGAAGATAACATGGGACAAATAGAAGATAACATGGGACAAATAGAAGATAACATGTGACATATAGAAGATAACATGGGACAAATAGAAGATAACATATGGACAAATAGAAGATAACATATGGACAAATAGAAGATAACATATGGACAAATAGAAGATAACATATGGACAAATAGAAGATAACATATGGACAAATAGAAGATAACATGGTACAAATAGAAGATAACATATGGACAAATAGAAGATAACATGGGACAAATAGAAGATAACATATGGACAAATAGAAGATAACATATGGACAAATAGAAGATAACATGGGACAAATAGAAGATAACATGGGACAAATAGAAGATAACTTGGGAAATATAGAAGATAACATGGGACACATAGAAGATAACATATGGACAAATAGAAGATAACATGGGACAAATAGAAGATAACATATGGACAAATAGAAGATAACATATGGACAAATAGAAGATAACATATGGACAAATAGAAGATAACATGGGACAAATAGAAGATAACATATGGACAAATAGAAGATAACATATGGACAAATAGAAGATAACATGGGACAAATAGAAGATAACATATGGACAAATAGAAGATAACATATGGACAAATAGAAGATAACATGGGACAAATAGAAGATAACATATGGACAAATAGAAGATAACATGGGACAAATAGAAGATAGCATGGGACAAATAGAAGATAACTTGGGAAATATAGAAGATAACATGGGACACATAGAAGATAACATATGGACAAATAGAAGATAACATGGTACAAATAGAAGATAACATATGAACAAATAGAAGATAACATATGGACAAATAGAAGATAACATGGGACACATAGAAGATAACATATGGACAAATAGAAGATAACTTGGGAAATATAGAAGATAACATGGGACACATAGAAGATAACATGGGACACATAGAAGATAACATATGGACATATAGAAGATAACATGGGACACATAGAAGATAACATATGGACAAATAGAAGATAACATATGGACACATAGAAGATAACATATGGACAAATAGAAGATAACATGGGACACATAGAAGATAACATGGGACAAATAGAAGATAACATGGGGCACATAGAAGATAACATATGGACACATAGAAGATAACATATGGACACATAGAAGATAACATGGGACAGATAGAAGATAACATGGGACATATAGAAGATAACATAGGACACATAAAAGATAACATGGGACATATAAAAGATAACATGGGACACATAGAAGATAACATGGGACAAATAGAAGATAACATGGGACACATAGAAGATAACATGGGACACATAGAAGATAACATGGGACACATAGAAGATAACATGGGACAAAAATAAGATAACATATGGATACATAGAGGATAACATGGGACAAATAGAAGATAACATGGGACAAATAGAAGATAACATGGGACACATAGAAGATAACATGGGACACATAGAAGATAACATGGGGACATATAGAAGATAACATAGGACACACAGAAGATAACATGGGACAAATAGAAGATAACATGGGACACATAGAAGATAACATGGGACACATAGAAGATAACATGGGACACATAGAAGATAACATGGGACAAAAATAAGATAACATATGGACACATAGAGGATAACATGGGACGAATAGAAGATAACATGGGACAAATAGAAGATAACATGGGACACATAGAAGATAACATGGGACACATAGAAGATAACATGGGGACATATATAAGATAACATAGGACACACAGAAGATAACATGGGACAAATAGAAGATAACATGCGACACATAGAAGATAACATAGGACACACAGAAGATAACATGGGACAAATAGAAGATAACATGCGACACATAGAAGATAACATGGAGAAACATAGAGGATAACATGGGACATATAGAAGATAACATGGGGCATATAGAAGATATGGGACACATAGAAGATAACATGGGACACATAGAAAAAAAAATGGACAAATAGAAGATTACATATGGACACATAGAAGATAACATGGGGACATATAGAAGATAACATGGGACACATATAAGATAACATGGGACACATATAGAAGATAACATGGGGACATATAGAAGATAACATGGGACACATATAAGATAATATGGGACACATAGAAGATAAATTGGGACAAATAGAAGATAACATGGGACAAATAGAAGATAACATAGGGCACACAGAAGATAACATGGGACAAAGAGAAGATAACATGGGACACATAGAAGATAACATAGGACACATAGAAGAAAACATGGAGACAAATAGAAGATAACATGGGACAAATAGAAGATAACATGGAGACACATAGAAGATAACATGTGACAAATAGAAGATAACATGAGACAAATAGAAGATAACATGAGACAAATAGAAGATAACATGAGACACATATAAGATAACATGAGACAAATAGAAGATAACATGAGACACATAGAAGATAACATGGACACATAGAAGATAACATGAGACAAATAGAAGATAAGATGAGACAAATAGAAGATAACATGAGACACATAGAAGATAACATGAGACAAATAGACGATAACATGAGACACATAGAAGATAACATGGTACACATAGAAGATAACATGGGACAAATAGAAGATAACATGGGACACACAGAAGATAACATGGGACAAATAGAAGATAACATGGGGCACATAGAAGATAACATGGGACAAATAGAAGATAACATGTGACATATAGAAGATAACATGGGACATATAGAAGATAACATGAGACACATAGAAGATAACACGGGACATATAGAAGATCACATGGGACACATAGAAGATAACATGGGACAAATAGAAGATAACATGGGATACATAGAAGATATTATGGGACAAATAGAAGATAACATTGGACAAATAGAAGATAACATGAGACACATAGAAGATAACACGGGACATATAGAAGATCACATGGGACACATAGAAGATAACATGGGACAAATAGAAGATAACATGGATACATAGAAGATAACATGGGACAAATAGAAGATAACATTGGACAAATAGAAGATAACATATGGACACATAGAAGATAACATGGACACATAGAAGATAACATGGGACAAATAGAAGATAACATGGGACAAATAGAAGATAACATGGAGACACATCGAAGATAACATGGTACACATAGAAGATAACATGGGACAAATAGAAGATAACATGGGACACATAGAAGATAACATGGAGACAAATAGAAGATAACATGGGACATATAGAAGATAACATGGGACACATAGAAGATAACATGGTACAAATAGAAGATAGCATGGGACATATAGAAGATAACATGGGACATATAGAAGATAACATGGTACAAATAGAAGATAACATGGGACATATAGAAGATAGCATGGGACATATAGAAGATAACATGGGGACACATAGAAGATAACATGGGACACACAGAAGATAACATGGGACACATAGAAGATAACATGGGACACATAGAAGATAACATGGGACAAATAGAAGATAACATGGGGACACATAGAAGATAACATATGGACAAATAGAAGATAACATGGGACACATAGAAGATAACATGGGACAAATAGAAGATAACATGGGACAAATAGAAGATAACATAGGACACATAGAAGATAACATGGGACAAATAGAAGATAACATGGGACAAATAGTAGATAACATGGGACACATAGAAGATAATATGGGACAAATAGAAGATAACATGTGACACATAGAAGATGACATGGGACACATAGAAGATAACATGGGACAAATAGAAGATAACATATGGACACATA
Source organism: Arion vulgaris (assembly GCA_020796225.1). Lineage (NCBI taxonomy): Eukaryota > Metazoa > Mollusca > Gastropoda > Stylommatophora > Arionidae > Arion > Arion vulgaris. Next base: position 22,744,706 of record CM036777.1, on the reverse strand, counting down.
GAAGATAACATGTGACAAATAGAAGATAACATGGGACACATAGAAGATAACATGGGACACATAGAAGATAACATGGGACACATAGAAGATAACATGGGACAAATAGAAGATAACATGGGACAAATAGAAGATAACATGGGACACATAGAAGATAACATGGAGACACATAGAAGATAACATGGGACACATAGAAGATAACATGGGACACATATAAGATAACATGGGACATATAGATGATAACATGGGACATATAGAAGATAACATGGGACACATAGAAGATAACATGGGACATATAGAAGATAACATGGTACAAATAGAAGATAACACGGTACAAATAGAAGATAACATGGGACATATAGAAGATAACATGGGACACATAGAAGATAACATGGAGACACATAGAAGATAACATGGGACACATAGAAGATAACATTGGACATATAGAAGATAACATGGTACAAATAGAAGATAACATGGGACATATAGAAGATAACATGGGACATATAGAAGATAACATGGGACATATAGAAGATAACATGGGACAAATAGAAGATAACATGGGGACACACAGAAGATAACATGGGACACACAGAAGATAACATGGGACAAATAGAAGATAACATGGGACAAATAGAAGATACCACGGTACAAATAGAAGATAACATGGGACATATAGAAGATAACATGGGACACATAGAAGATAACATGGGACACATAGAAGATAACATGGGACACATAGAAGATAACATTGGACATATAGAAGATAACATGGGACACATAGAAGATAACATTGGACATATAGAAGATAACATGGTACAAATAGAAGATAACATGGGACATATAGAAGATAACATGGGACATATAGAAGATAACATGGGACATATAGAAGATAACATGGGACAAATAGAAGATAACATGGGGACACACAGAAGATAACATTGGACATATAGAAGATAACATGGGACACATAGAAGATAACATAGGACACATATAGAAGATAACATGGGACATATAGAAGATAACATAGGGCACATAGAAGATAACATGGACACATAGAAGATAACATGGGACACATAGAAGATAACATGGGACACATAGAAGATAACATGAGACAAATAGAAGATAACATGGCACACATAGAAGATAACATGGACAAATAGAAGATAACATGGGACACATAGAAGATAACATGGGACACATAGAAGATAACATGAGACAAATAGAAGATAACATGGGACATATAGAAGATAACATGGGACATATAGAAGATAACATGGGGCACATAGAAGATAACATGAGACAAATAGAAGATAGCATGGGACATATAGAAGATAACATGGGGACACATAGAAGATAACATGTGACATATAGAAGATAACATGGGACACATAGAAGATAACATGAGACAAATAGAAGATAACATGGAGACACATAGAAGATAACATGGGACACATAGAAGATAACATGGGACAAATAGAAGATAACATGGGACATATAGAAGATAACATGTGACATATAGAAGATAACATGGGACACATAGAAGATAACATGGGACACATAGAAGATAACATGGGACAAATAGAAGATAACATGGGACACACAGAAGATAACATGGGACAAATAGAAGATAACATGGGACAAATAGAAGATAACATAGGACACATAGAAGATAACATGGGACACACAGAAGATAACATGGAGACACATAGAAGATAACATGGGACATATAGAAGATAACATGTGGACACATAGAAGATAACATATGGACAAATAGAAGATAACATGGGACACATAGAAGATAACATGGAGACACATAGAAGATAACATGGGACACATGAAAGATAACATGGGACACATAGAAGATAACATGGGGACACATAGAAGATAACATATGGACAAATAGAAGATAACATGGGACATATAGAAGATAACATGGGACATATAGAAGATAACATGGAGCACATAGAAGATAACATGGGACACATAGAAGATAACATGGGACAAATAGAAGATAACATGGAGCACATAGAAGATAACATGGGACACATAGAAGATAACATGGGACAAATAGAAGATAACATGGAACATATAGAAGATAACATGGGACATATAGAAGATAACATGGAGCACATAGAAGATAACATGGGACACATAGAAGATAACATGGGACACATAGAAGATAACATGGGACAAATAGAAGATAACATTGGACAAATAGAAGATAACATGGGATACATAGAAGATAACATGGGACAAATAGAAGATAACATTGGACAAATAGAAGATAACATGGAACATATAGAAGATAACATGGGACACATAGAAGATAACATGGGACAAATAGAAGATAACATGGGACACATAGAAGATAACATGGACATATATAAGATAACATGGGACGTTCTGTTCCCGAATGCATTTTTTTTCCTGCGACCACTAGAATTATTGCCGGAACTACGGACTATGGTTCAATATTCTCTGCAGCTGGCGTGCTATTTCTACAGAGAAGGACCAAGTCATACAGGTAAAACCCGGAGCATCAAGTCAATTTTTCCTGTATTGAGACCCTTTGTTCGCACACCAGCAAACGAAATACATGTTCAGGCATCAGGCACACAACACATTTTGTGAATCTGTGACAGTATCGTGCTGCCTGACTGGTCCTGCCAGCGAGTCCTGCTCTGATCTCGATGGCAAGTCCTGACTAGTTTCCACAATGTGTATGTGTCTTCCCGACACGAGAAACACCGTAATACTAATATTTTAAATCACAATATGCTATTCCACTTCTTGGTTAAATGTCCATGTTTCACATCTATAGGTTGATACTGTCAATAAACATGTTCTTAGTAGCATTGACAGGACCATCATCATTGCACTTCGGTGAGTAACCATGTGTGCTCGCATTACTTTCTTACACAAGAAGATCTCAGCGTCACTCTTCTCACTATGCGCCACGAGCAGAGGAGAGGAAGAAAGAAGATCTCAGTGGCAGTGCACGAACTCCGTAGCAACGGCGAGGGTCCTCAGTGTAATTTATATTGGTTATTGGTTACTAAACTGACGTCATTGCACTCCTGGCAGACCCATAGGTGCTCAGTCTCCCCAACAGATATCGAAGAGTATGCATACTGATGGTTCCTGTGGCTCGCTGATTAAACACACCTCTCACTCTTCCTCTCAGGCATCCAGTTCGACTTGAACAACGGGTAACTCCAAACTGCTTAAATCGCTTGATCGACTCAACATCGATTTTAGTGTCCTCATCTAATAGAGAGTCGCGAAGAGACCGAAGAATATCCCCTTATCCATCTTCAACTCCCCAACAATCGATGCTGTTGATGCAAGCCTGTCCGCTCTCTCATTACCGTAAACACCCGCATGCCCAGGACAGTATATCCACGTAAGCCGTTGGGGGTTAGAAACTTCTATAGACGACATCCACTCATACCGAAACCTGCCCTTCTGGATCTTGTGAAGCATCGACTGAGAGTCAGATACAACAACTGCCCCAGTAAATGAAGTCCCAGAAATCCAAAGGAGGGCAGCAGTAACGACCTCAACCTCCATCCTCATACTGGAAGTAGTTGTTCTGTATGCCCCACTTCGCTCTGCAACAACCCTACCATGCGCATAAGCCAAGAAACCCCAGCCGGATTTCTCACCACGTTGAACCGACCCATCAGTATATACGACAACATCATCATGCCTTGCATTATCTTCTATCAGCTCCTTAACTGCGAGATCAGCCTTCATGTTGCCCCAATCTCTACATTCTCTTCCAAGAGTCATGCTACCATCTGTTGGGATCCATTCTTCCCCTTTGGTAGGGTCGCAACCGTAGTCACCTGACCAATTGTTCTCTCAGCCTGGGCCATCCACGACATGCCACGCTTGATTCTCGTGCCCTTAACATCATTAGTGTTCTTGTGTAGTGGATGTCTCTTATCCGAAGTAACCAGCATATATGCCTTGGTTTGGGCGATTGCATGACTGGAGCGTAGTGACAGAAGGCCAAGCATAAATCTCATCTTCACAATGGGGTATCTCTAGTGCAGCCCAGAACTATACGCATACCTTCATTCTGAACCCGTTCGAGTCGTTCACATTGTGATCTTGATATCGTAAGAATTCCGAGTCCGTAATCTACCACTGACATTACCAGTCGATCGAACAAAATGGCAAGTAGTCTCTGCTCAAGGTGTGCGCCCACCATAACTTTGAGAGCCGCAAGACCACGCTTGCACCGTTGTATCGTCTGTTCAATATGGTGTTTGAAAGATAGACTACGATCAAAGGTTATTCCAAGATAGCGCAGCCTGTCTCTGCGCTCGATGGTATGTTCATCAAAGAAGTGTAATTTAGAAGATGGTGATAATATTTTGTACGAATCTAATTTGTTTAACCCTTCTAATTTGTTTAATCCTTCTAATTTGTTTAATCTTTCTAATTTGTTTAATCCTTCTAATTTGTTTAATCCTTCTAATTTGTTTAATCCTTCTAATTTGTTTAATCCTTCTAATTTGTTTAATCCTTCTAATTTGTTTAACCCTTCTAATTTGTTTAACCCTTCTAATTTGTTTAATCTTTCTAATTTGTTTAATCCTTCTAATTTGTTTAATCCTTCAATTTGTTTAATCCTTCTAATTTGTTTAATCCTTCTAATTTGTTTAACCCTTCTAATTTGTTTAATCCTTCTAATTTGTTTAACCCTTCTAATTTGTTTAACCCTTCTAATTTGTTTAATCCTTTCTAATTTGTTTAATCCTTCTAATTTGTTTAACACTTCTAATTTGTTTAACCCTTCTAATTTGTTTAATCCTTTCTAATTTGTTTAATCCTTCTAATTTGTTTAATCCTTCTAATTTGTTTAACCCTTCTAATTTGTTTAACCCTTCTAATTTGTTTAATCCTTTCTAATTTGTTTAATCCTTCTAATTTGTTTAATCCTTCTAATTTGTTTAATCCTTCTAATTTGTTTAACCCTTCTAATTTGTTTAACCCTTCTAATTTGTTTAACCCTTCTAATTTGTTTAATCCTTCTAATTTGTTTAACCCTTCTAATTTGTTTAATCCTTCTAATTTGTTTAATCCTTCTAATTTGTTTAATCCTTCTAATTTGTTTAACCCTTCTAATTTGTTTAACCCTTCTAATTTGTTTAATCCTTCTAATTTGTTTAATCTTTCTAATTTGTTTAATCCTTCTAATTTGTTTAACCCTTCTAATTTGTTTAACCCTTCTAATTTGTTTAATCCTTCTAATTTGTTTAATCCTTCTAATTTGTTTAATCCTTCTAATTTGTTTAACCCTTCTAATTTGTTTAACCCTTCTAATTTGTTTAATCCTTCTAATTTGTTTAACCCTTCTAATTTGTTTAATCCTTCTAATTTGTTTAATCCTTCTAATTTGTTTAATCCTTCTAATTTGTTTAATCTTTCTAATTTGTTGAATCTTTCTAATTTGTTTAATCCTTCTAATTTGTTTAATCCTTCTAATTTGTTTAACCCTTCTAATTTGTTTAATCCTTCTAATTTGTTTAACCCTTCTAATTTGTTTAATCCTTCTAATTTGTTTAATCTTTTTAATTTGTTTAATCTTTTTAATTTGTTTAATCCTTCTAATTTGTTTAATCCTTCTAATTTGTTTAATCTTTTTAATTTGTTTAATCTTTCTAATTTGTTTAATCCTTCTAATTTGTTTAATCCTTCTAATTTGTTTAACCCTTCTAATTTGTTTAATCCTTCTAATTTGTTTAATCCTTCTAATTTGTTTAATCTTTTTAATTTGTTTAATCTTTCTAATTTGTTTAATCCTTCTAATGAATTTTTCCCGCGCAGAGGCTGTCCAGCCTGCTCTTCTCGATTTTAAACTACCAAGGGTTCTTTTACGTGCTCAGCTTGAACACGAGACCTACGTTTTATCGTCCGTCTCCGATAGGATTAGGAACTTGATCTCACCTACACTGAGATCAGGGATATCTGGAAAAATATTTCGATTGCTCTACGAGGTAGCGAACTCAATACCTTCGGAACCAGAGGCAAACAGTTAACCTCTACGCCACACATAGACGCCACACATAGACGCCACACATAGACGCCACACATAGACGCAACACATAGACGCCACACATAGACGCCACACATAGACGCCACACATAGACGCCACACATAGACGCCACACATAGACGCCACACATAGACGCACACATAGACGCCACATAGACGCCACACATAGACGCCACACATAGACGCCACACATAGACGCCACACATAGACGCCACACACAGACGCCACACATAGACGCCACACATAGACGCCACACACAGACGCCACACATAGACGCCACACACAGACGCACAGACGCACAGACGCCACACACAGACGCACAGACGCCACACACAGACGGCACACACAGACACACAGACGGCACACACAGACGCCAGTGACAACGTGAGCCGCTGCTAAAATCTTGATTGTAATTGATCATGAAAACACGTTTACGGTTGTCTAGCTACACGTGCAAGAAATCAACAACAGCTGGCGAAGGTGTCCCCGTCTGTCTTCAGTTGATAGATTGTAAATATGTGTACGAGGCTGATGTCTTTAGCTGCTCGTACATGGATCAGAAGATATCTCAGGAAAGTAAACACAAGAGACGATACGACACTCCAGGGTAGTGCTGTGTTCAACCTTGTTATATGATTGGGCGCATTTGACTGCTGGTTATGGACGCCATGTGACAATTGCAATACTATAACATCTGAGTGAAACTTGTATTTCAATGCGTGGTCCAATCAAGAATAAATATAGTAAAGTGCTCACATCAGGTACTTCTCTCTCTCTCTCTCTCTCTCTCTCTCTCTCTCTCTCACCCTCATGCCTTTGTAACCATGCCTGGGCATAGACCATCAACCAACTCATACCAAGTCTGTCCATGTTTAGCTATGTCCTCCAGCTCTTCTGTAAACTGTTAATCTCGGCCTCCAAATCTCTTCTCCGTTAATTTTTAGAATTCCCTCTCTTTCGCTTTACCTACAGCAGGTTCCAGGAAAAGGCCTTTCTTGTTATATTCCCCTGGGATTTTATCAAGGAATCCATCGCCAGCGTCTTTTCTTGCCCTCTTGGTTCACTGGAATATGTCTTGTTTTCTCCATAAGTTCCTCATATGTGACCCTATCATATTATCTCAGTCCCTCTATCCAGCGCCAGCGTCTTTTCTTCCCCTCTCGGTTCATTCACTGGAATATGTTTTGTTCTCTCCATAAGACATGTAGATAACAAGAAAGTTACAGGAACTAACAGCCAAGTCATACTACTAAAAGAGACTCTTGAACATCGAGAAGCAGTAGATGGTATTTGAGCAAATATCTCTAAACAACAACAAAGATGGTATTTCTCTCAACAAAAGAAAACAAAAACATTATAACTTTACTAGATCACCTTCTCAAGGCCACTAACTATTGTTGTCTACTGTCCGCCTTATATACACACACACACATATATACGCTGAGACATAAAATCAATAAAATATTCCAGGCGTGTCACATATTTTATCCAGCCACTGTGTACTAGGGCCTCCTTCTTCCCACCCCTCCCTCCCCTCCCCCCAACATACATGGAACCATGAAAGACGTTGCTGTCAAACATCAGGCGGCGGTTAGCAGTAGTACATTCGTCAAACGTACTGAGTGACTGATGTACTGAGTGACTGATGTACTGAGTGACTGATGTACTGAGTGACTACTGAGTGACTGATGTACTGAGTGACTGATGTACTGAGTGACTACTGAGTGACTGATGTACTGAGTGACTGACGTACTGAATGACTGACGTACTGAGTGACTGATGTACTGAGTGACTGATGTACTGAGTGACTGATGTACTGAGTGACTGATGTACTGAGTGACTGACGGACTGATGTACTGATGTACTGAGTGACTGATGTACTGAGTGACTGATGTACTGAGTGACTGACGGACTGATGTACTGAGTGACTGACGGACTGATGTACTGATGTACTGAGTGACTGATGTACTGAGTGACTGATGTACTGAGTGACTGATGTACTGAGTGACTGATATACTGAGTGACTGATGTACTGAGTGACTGACGGACTGAGTGACTGACGGACTGAGTGACTGATGTACTGAGTGACTGGCGTACTGAGTGACTGATGTACTGAGTGACTGACGGACTGAGTGACTGATGTACTGAGTGACTGATGTACTGAATGACTGACGGACTGAGTGACTGATGTACTGAGTGACTGATGTACTGAGTGACTGACGGACTGAGTGACTGATGTACTGAGTGACTGACGTACTGAGTGACTGATGTACTGAGTGACTGATGTACTGAGTGACTAACGGACTGAGTGACTGATGTACTGAGTGACTGATGTACTGAGTGACTGACGGACTGAGTGACTGATGTACTGAGTGACTGACGGACTGAGTGACTGATGTACTGAGTGACTGATGTACTGAGTGACTGACGGACTGAGTGACTGACGGACTGAGTGACTGACGGACTGATGTACTGAATGACTGACGGACTGAGTGATTGACGGACTGAGTGACTGAAGTACTGACGGACTGAGTGACTGACGGACTGATGTACTGAGTGACTGACGGACTGACCGACACATCATCAGTGGATGTACAAGTTATTCCAGCCCGTTTCTCATGTTCACACAAGTTGCTTGTTTTTTTTCTTCTAAATTTAATATTAGAATGAAGTGGCACAAGTTGCATAAGAAATGTTTACCTGTATTATACTTTGTACATCAGACTATACGAATATAATGTCCAATAACAGCAGCTAATGAGCATAACGACGGAGATGGGGTGTCTTAGAGGAACTGAAGGTGTGACAATAAGTCTGGCCAACACTATGTTACCAGTGTCAAACATGGCCAATAACAGCAGCTAATGAGCAGGAAATCATAACGACAGAGATGAGGTGTCTTAGAAGAGCTGCAGGTGTGACAATAAGAGACAAAAATTAGAAATGAAGAAATCAAAATAAGACTGGATGTGAAACCAGTCATGCAATTCATAAAAGAACAACAACAGATTAAATGGTTTGGACACTTGACCAGAATGCCCTGGTATCGTCTACCAAAGAGAGCCACACAGAAAAAGTATAACGAGTACAAAGCAAGAAGAAGACCACGCAAAAGATGGAGCGACGGCACCAAGAACAGCCTTATGAAAATGAATATCAGCTTACAAAGTGCATTAAAACAAGCACACACAAGATCACTACACTCCCACCCTCAACACTTCTATAACGAAGTAAATGGTGGAAAAGAAGAAGAAGAAGAAGACTATACCAAAAAACTATACTAGATCAGAGACTAACAACACAACGATATTACGACAGTGATGAGAAGAAGAAGATGCCATTAGAGACTAGACAACACAACGATATTACGACAGTGTATGAGAGAGAAGAGAAGATGCCATTAGAGGATAGATAAGAAGATCAAGATGTGCACATTCAACAATAGATCAACAATAGATCAACAACAGAACAACAATAGATCAACAATAGATCAATAATAAATCAACAATAGACAGTTGCACAAATCAACAATAGACAGTTGCACAAATCAACAATAGACAGTTGCACAAATCAACAATAGACAGTTGCACAAATCAATGATAGACAGTTGCACAAATCAACAATAGACAGTTGCACAAATCAACAATAGACAGCTGCACAATCAATAGACAGTTGCACAAATCAACAATAGACAGTTGCACAAATCAACAATAGACAGTTGCACAAATCAACAATAGACAGTTGCACAAATCAATGATAGAGAAGAGTTGTTCGGGAAGAACTCGCCCCGTGTGATGTCGAGGCTCGTAAGGGGAGCAAAGAATAGTAACACTGCGATCTACAAGGCATGTCGTACGAGGCGACTGAGGTAAGTCACAGCCAACTCTAGATAACTAGGCCAGACAACTGTTGGATAATATAATTTCGATTTAGCATTTTCTGTTGATTCGTCTTTATACACCAATACTGGAACGCGAGGTCACGTGATGTAGTTGTGGTCTGATTTCCCATAATTCTTACCTGAGTCTGAAGGCTAGTTGGCTGTGGGTAGGTAGTCCATAGTAAATAAAAAACGACGCAGAAATCGGATGTGCTGGCCTACTTGTAGGCACATATCTGGCAACACAACATCAATCATAAATAGAGGTTTAACAAGCAATCAATGTGGAACGTTTGAAGATAAGAAGGTTTGAGAACAAGTAATGGCAGAATCAATCATGTAAGCAATCATCAAAGGTTCAATCCTAATGACAATCCTGACCAGATTAATCATGAACACAATTATTATCAGTTCTATCAGTTCTATTATTATCAGTTCTATTATTATCAGTTCTATTATTCATTTTTCAGTTCTATTATTATCAGTTCATTATTATCAGTTCTATTATTATCAGTTCTAGAAAGATTACAATAGGACAAACCACCTCGTCGTTTGTGACAATGGAAAACGTACGGACAGAAGGCAGATGGGAAAACGTACGGAGCAGATAGCAGAAAATGGGGAAAACGTACGGACAGAAGGCAGATGGGAAAACGTACGGACAGAAGGCAGATGGGGAAAACGTACGGACAGAAGGCAGATGGGGAAAACGTACGGACAGAAGGCAGATGGGAAAACGTACGGACAGAAGCAGATGGGAAAACGACGACAGAAGGCAGATGGAAACGTACGGACAGAAGGCAGATGGAACTACGGACAGAACAGATGGCAACGTACGGACAGAAAGCAGATGGAAAACGTACGGACAGAAGGCAGATGGAAACGTCGGACAGAAGGCAGATGGGGAAAACGTACGACAGAAGGCAGATGAAACGTCGGACAGAAGGCAGATGGGGAAAACGTACGGACAGAAGGCAGATGGGGAAAACGTACGGACAGAAGGCAGATGGGAAAACGTACGGACAGAAGGCAGATGGGAAAACGTACGGACAGAAGGCAGATGGGAAACGTACGGACAGAAGGCAGATGGGAAAACGTACGGACAGAAGCAGATGGGAAACGTACGGACAGAAGGCAGATGGGAAAACGTAGGACAGAAGGCAGATGGGGAAAACGTACGGACAGAAGGCAGATGGGGAAACGTACGGACAGAAGGCAGATGGGGAAAACGTACGGACAGAAGGCAGATGGGAAAACGTACGGACAGAAGGCAGATGGGGCAAACGTACGGACAGAAAGCAGATGGGGAAAACGTACGGACAGAAGGCAGATGGGGAAAACGTACGGACAAAGCCAGATGGGAAAACGTACGGACAGAAGGAGATGGGAAAACGTACGGACAGAAGGCAGATGGGAAAACGTACGGACAGAAGGCAGATGGGGAAAACGTACGGACAGAAGGCAGATGGGGAAAACGTACGGACAGAAGGCAGATGGGAAAACGTACGGACAGAAGCAGATGGGAAAACGTACGGACAGAAGGCAGATGGGGAAAACGTACGGACAGAAGGCAGATGGGGAAAACGTACGGACAGAAGGCAGATGGGGAAAACGTACGGACAGAAGGCAGATGGGGAAAACGTACGGACAGAAGGCAGATGGGGAAGACGTACGGACAGAAGGCAGATGGGGAAAACGTACGGACAGAAGCAGATGGGGAAACGTACGGACAGAAGGCAGATGGGAAAACGTACGGACAGAAGGCAGATGGGAAAACGTACGGACAGAAGGCAGATGGGGACAAACGTACGGACAGAAAGCAGATGGGGAAAACGTACGGACAGAAGGCAGATGGGGAAACGTACGGACAGAAGGCAGATGGGGCAAACGTACGGACAGAAAGCAGATGGGGAAAACGTACGGACAGAAGGCAGATGGGGAAAACGTACGGACAGAAGCCAGATGGGGAAAACGTACGTACAGAAGGCAGATGGGGAAAACGTACGGACAGAAGGCAGATGGGGAAAACGTACGGACAGAAGGCAGATGGGGAAAACGTACGGACAGAAGGCAGATGGGGAAAACGTACGGACAGAAGGCAGATGGGAAAAGACGTACGGACAGAAGGCAGATGGGGAAAACGTACGGACAGAAGCCAGATGGGGAAAACGTACGGACAGAAGGCAGATGGGGAAAACGTACGGACAGAAGGCAGATGGGGAAAACGTACGGACAGAAGGCAGATGGGGAAAACGTACGGACAGAAGCAGATGGGGAAAACGTACGGACAGAAGGCAGATGGGGAAAACGTACGGACAGAAGGCAGATGGGGCAAACGTACGGACAGAAAGCAGATGGGGAAAACGTACGGACAGAAGGCAGATGGGGAAAACGTACGGACAGAAGCAGATGGGGAAAACGTACGGACAGAAGGCAGATGGGGAAAACGTACGGACAGAAGGCAGATGGGGAAAACGTACGGACAGAAGGCAGATGGGGAAAACGTACGGACAGAAGGCAGATGGGGAAAACGTACGGACAGAAGGCAGATGGGGAAAACGTACGGACAGAAGCAGATGGGGAAAACGTACGGACAGAAGGCAGATGGGGCAAACGTACGGACAGAAAGCAGATGGGGAAAACGTACGGACAGAAAGCAGATGGGGAAAACGTACGGACAGAAAGCAGATGGGGAAAACAAACGAAGAAAACTGGGTATGGTAGGACATGATATATAGCAAAACAAAAACTGGGGATAGTAGTACATGATATATAGCAAAACAAAAACTGGGGATAGTAGTACATGATATATAGCAAAACAAAAACTGGGGATAGTAGTACATGATATATAGCAAAACAAAAACTGGGGATAGTAGTACATGATATATAGCAAAACAAAAACTGGGTATAGTAGGACGGGATATATAGCAAAACAAAAACTAGGGATAGTAGGACGGGATATATAGCAAAACAAAAACTAAGGATAGTAGGACGGGATATATAGCAAAACAAAAACTAAGGATAGTAGGACGGGATATATAGCAAAACAAAAGAAAAAAACTGAAAAAATCTGGCCAGCAATGGAGGAATGCGGGAGGGCCATTCAGAATCAGGACTATTTGATTCTGGACACAACTTTGCTAGCGCATTTCCGCCATGTTTGGTCGGGTATTTTACGGTTTTGTTTGCCGAGCTACTGAGTTAGTGCTTGAGCAACGCTTTGAGCTATGATTGCTACATGGAATGCTTTTTGCTGTGTCAACAGTGCGTTTGTTCTGATTGTGGGTATTCAGAAAATAGCGAACAGCGGTTATGACGAACCGACTCAATCTGCCATATCTGCCAGAAAGCTGGATTTTGTCGTGATTGATGTTCCCTTCGACATGAATTGCAATCAAGGATGAACAGTTTTGTGTTTACACTTTAGCGACGGCCATATGCATTTATGCGGTGCTGGTTGCTTTTTATGGCGGTACGGCTGTTTCATTCTGGAATTAGTTGACGACACAGGAGACAGTTGTTAGCATTTCTTGTGATTTACGTAGGCACAGGAACGGAGCAATTATGGGGTGACCCGTTGCAGTGAAGTTGTAACCGTACATATGAACTATGAAAAGCAAAAAACTAGAGTGGTAGGACATGACATATAGAAAAGAAAGAAGAAAAAACTAGGTGGTAGGACATGACATATAGAAAAGAAAAGAAGAAAAACTGGAGTGGTAGGACATGACATATAGAAAAACAAGAAGAAAAACTAGGGTGGTAGGACATGACATATAGAAAAACAAGAAGAAAAACTAGGGTGGTAGGACATGACATATAGAAAAAGAAAAGAAGAAAAACTAGGGTGGTAGGACATGACATATAGAAAAAGAAAAGAAGAAAAACTGGAGTGGTAGGACATGACATATAGAAAAACAAGAAGAAAAAACTAGAGTGGTAGGACATGACATATAGAAAAAGAAAAGAAGAAAAACTAGGGTGGTAGGACATGACATATAGAAAAACAAGAAGAAAAAACTAGAGTGGTAGGACATGACATATAGAAAAAGAAAAGAAGAAAAACTAGGGTGGTAGGACATGACATATAGAAAAACAAGAAGAAAAAATAGGTGGTAGGACATGACATATAGAAAAGAAAAGAAGAAAACTGGAGTGGTAGGACATGACATATAGAAAAAGAAAAGAAGAAAAACTAGGGTGGTAGGACATGACATATAGAAAAACAAGAAGAAAAAACTAGAGTGGTAGGACATGACATATAGAAAAAGAAAAGAAGAAAAAACTGGAGTGGTAGGACATGATATATAGAAAAAGAAAAGAAGAAAAAACTAGAGTGGTAGGACATGATATATAGAAAAACAAGAAGAAAAAACTAGAGTGGTAGGACATGACATATAGAAAAAGAAAAGAAGAAAAACTAGGGTGGTAGGACATGACATATAGAAAAACAAGAAGAAAAAACTAGAGTGGTAGGACATGACATATAGAAAAAGAAAAGAAGAAAAACTAGGGTGGTAGGACATGACATATAGAAAAAGAAAAGAAGAAAAACTGGAGTGGTAGGACATGACCTAAAGAAAGAAAAAGAGAATTTGAATTGATGAAAAACTGACAAAGAATTATGATGGTTTGAATTGTCTCATGATGATGATGATGATATCAAAGAAAACTTACAAATTGTCACCGACTGATCCCTGATGAACAACAAGAACGCGGTGGCTGCGGCGGTGGCTGCGGGTGTTAGTCACACAGTAACAGTCAGTGTACACGGGTCATTACTTAGTTTGAAATGTATCACTTTGCAAGTTCAAGTAATATCACAAATCTACTATTATCTCTGTTCTATTCTCAAACTTTGTACTTGTATAATCAACATATGCTAGTCTTGTCTCTATCTCTAGCAGACACAAACTAAATGACCGACCTGTCAACAAGCTGTCAGTCAGATCTCTCTCTCCTCCTACATTTCTCGCCTGTCCCCGCCCGCCCTCTCTCTAACTTGCCTGATCTCGTGTATTACATGTGTTCGTTACGTTAGCGCGCGCTCAGATATAATTAGATTTTGAGATTGTACAGGTCAATGATTATTTTAAATTATGGATTTCAAGATTATCGTCGTCGTGTTGAAACTTTGTTTAAGGAAACAAACATCATCAGTGCAGTCATTATTTAGAAATAACTTTCTTGCAAACAATGGAAATCACCGCTGCCTCCAGGGCTTTCTCATGGGTTGCTGAGCAACAGGCCATTTCTACCATTATCCGTAGCCTCCGATAAACATACGGCCAGCGGCTCGTGTAAAAATGCCAGGAAAAAGACCACAACGTCGCGTGACCTTGCATTCCAGAATTGTTGTATAAAGACGAATTCATTTTGAAATCAACACAACAGACATACATGTGAGTGCACAGACAGACAGATGTGAGTGCACAGACAGACAGATGTGAGTGCACAGACAGACATGTGCGAGTACATAGACAGACAGATGTGAGTGCACAGACAGACAGATGCGAGTGCACAGACATACATGTGCGAGTACATAGACAGACAGATGTGAGTGCACAGACAGACAGGTGCGAGTACATCGACAGACATGTGCGAGTACATCGACAGACAGGTGCGAGTGCACAGACAGACAGGTGTGAGTGCACAGACAGACATGTGCGAGTGCACAGACAGACAGGTGCGAGTGCACAGACAGACAGGTGTGAGTGCACAGACAGACATGTGCGAGTGCACAGACAGACAGGTGCGAGTGCATAGACAGACAGATGTGAGTGCACAGACAGACATGTGCGAGTACATCGACAGACAGATGTGAGTGCACAGACAGACATGTGCGAGTACATAGACAGACATATGTGAGTGCACAGACAGACATGCGAGTACATCGACAGACAGATGTGAGTGCACAGACAGACAGGTGCGAGTACATAGACAGACAGATGTGAGTGCACAGACAGACATGTGCGAGTACATCGACAGACAGATGTGAGTGCACAGACAGACAGGTGCGAGTACATCGACAGACATTACGAGTGCAAGACAACGGTGCAGTGCACGACAGACATGTGCGAAGAAAAGACAGACAACTGGAGTGCAGGACAGACATGAAAGACATCGACAGACAATGAGTGAGGACAGACATATAAGAGAAGACATCGACAGACAGAATGTGAGTGCACAGACAGACAGAGTGGAGACATCGACAACAGAATGAGTGACAGACAGACATGTGCGAGTACATAGAAACAAGAGAAACTGGATGGTGACATACTAAGAAGGAATTTGATGTACAAGACAAAGATTATGATGGTGAAGTCAGACAGATGTGAGATATCACAGAAACTACAAAGTCGACCAGACTAGATCTGATGCACAACAGACATGTGCGAGTGCATCGGCGACAGATGTAGTGCACGACAGAACAGGTCATGTACAGTCAACAGTTTGAAATGTATCACTTGCAGTCAGTAATATCAAAATCACTTTTTCGTCATTTCAGACTTTGTACTCAAAACAGACAGGTTGCTATTACATGAACAGACAATGACGATGTCACAGACGAGTCAGATCTTTTCCTCAACATTCTGTGTCCCGCGTACTCTCTAACAGGATGTGATGCACAGTCAGTACGTTGCGGCACTCGACAATAGATTTGAGTTGCACAGCAATGATTATTTTAGAATTATGGATCAAGATTATGCCGCGGTTGAAACTTTGACAGAAAACAAACATCATCAGTACATATTTAGACATAATGTATGCAAGACAGACATGCAAGACACCGCGCTAGGATGTGAGTGCAACAGACATTACATTTCGAGCTCGACAGAACAATGGCAAGCAGACATGTAAGCGAGAAAGACAACAACGTGAGTGCACAGACAGACATTGCAGTACATCGACAGAAATTAGTCACAGACAGACAGTGCAGTACATCACAGACAGATGTGAGTGCACAGACAGACATTGCAGTACATAGACAGACAATGTGAGTGCACAGACAGACAGTGCGAGTACACGACAGACATGTGAGTCACAGACAGACAGATGGAGTGCACAGACAGACAGATGCGAGTGCACAGACAGACATGTGCGAGTACATCGACAGACAGATGTGAGTGCACAGACAGACAGGTGCGAGTACATCGACAGACATGTACGAGTGCACAGACAGACAGGTGCGAGTGCACAGACAGACATGTGCGAGTACATAGACAGACAGATGTGAGTGCACAGACAGACAGGTGCGAGTACATCGACAGACAGATGTGAGTGCACAGACAGACATGTGCGAGTACATCGACAGACAGATGTGAGTGCACAGACAGACAGTGCAGTACATCGACAGACAGATGTGAGTGCACAGACAGACATGTGCGAGTACATCGACAGACAGATGTGAGTGCACAACAGACAGGTGCAGTACATAGACAGACAGATGTGAGTGCACAGACAGACAGAGATGAGTGCACAGACAGACAGTGCGAGTACATCGACAGACAGATGTGAGTGCACAGACAGACAGGTGCGAGTACATCGACAGACAGATGTGAGTGCACAGACAGACAGGTGCGAGTACATCGACAGACATGATGGAGTGCACAGACAGACAGATGTGAGTGCACAGACAGACATGTGCGAGTACATAGACAGACAGATGTGAGTGCACAGACAGACAGGTGCGAGTACATCGACAGACAGATGTGAGTGCACAGACAGACATGTGCAGTACATGACAGACAGATGTGAGTGCACAACAGACAGGTGCATACTGAAGACATAGGCACAGACAGATGTGAGTACATCGACAGACAGATGTGAGTGCACAGACAGACAGGTGCGAGTACATCGACAGACAGATGTGAGTGCACAGACAGACATGGTGCGAGTACATGACAGACAGATGTGAGTGCACATACAGACAGGTGCGAGTACATAGACAGACAGATGTGAGTGCACAGACAGACAGATGTGAGTGCACAGACAGACATGTGCGAGTACATCGACAGACAGATGTGAGTGCACAGACAGACAGTGCAGAGTACATCGACAGACAGATGTGAGTGCACAGACAGACAGGTGCGAGTACATCGACAGACAGATGTGAGTGCACAGACAGACATGTGCGAGTACATAGACAGACAGATGTGAGTGCACAGACAGACAGGTGCGAGTACATCGACAGACAGATGTGAGTGCACAGACAGACAGGTGCGAGTACATCGACAGACAGATGTGAGTGCACAGACAGACAGGTGCGAGTACATCGACAGACAGATGTGAGTGCACAGACAGACATGTGCGATGTACATCCTTGACAGACAGATGTGAGTGCACAGACAGACAGGTGCGAGTACATCGACAGACAGATGTGAGTGCACAGACAGACAGGTGCGAGTACATCGACAGACAGATGTGAGTGCACAGACAGACAGGTGCGAGTACATCGACAGACAGATGTGAGTGCACAGACAGACAGTGCGAGTACATGACAGACAGATGTGAGTGCACAGACAGACAGGTGCGAGTACATCGACAGACAGATGTGAGTGCACAGACAGAACAGTGCGAGTACATGACAGACAGATGTGAGTGCACAGACAGACATGTGCGAGTACATCGACAGACAGATGTGAGTGCACAGACAGACAGGTGCGAGTACATCGACAGACAGATGTGAGTGCACAGACAGACAGGTGCGAGTACATCGACAGACAGATGTGAGTGCACAGACATGCAGAGACACTTTGTAGATATTGTATTGGTAAGATATATGTAAAAAGTAATGAACATAAAATAGAACGAATTCGAGAGAAGTGATGAATCAGAAAGGGTCAAAGGCGCATAGGGACAACGCCACGCCAGGATTAGTGACCTGGCACTAATCAAGATCCTACCCCACCTCCACGTGGTGACCCTGGGTAACAGACCGAGCACTCATGCGGACGATACACGGGTGGGCCAACGGTGGGCAGACGTGCACGGCGACGATGGTGAAGCGAAGAGTGGGCGTGGCAGGCGTAGGGGTGAGAGGACCACCCTAATGTGTAGAACAACTGGAAAGCCCAGCAGAGACTTGATTCCAGTGCACGTTTACGCTTGCAGGGAACAACTACTGCCTTGTAGTTAGATTGGGGACAATCAAAGCCTAGCGGAGAAAACCGTACACAAAACTGGACGGAAGGAAAACCAAGTTATCCACAAAAAGACCGGCAACCTGGGCAGATGACGCTCAAAAACTCGGAAGGGTAGGTAGTCTAAGGGTCGTTACCCTAAAAGAAAATTGCAATCTGCTGCCTTGCAGGTTGGCTGCGGACAATCAAAGGCTGATGGAGAGCGAACCCAGTAAACGATGGTTGAAATCTGGCACGTCGCCGAAGGACAAGCAATAAAGATCCAAATGGTACTGAAGATTGTGACGTAAAACAAACGTTCTTGGCAAAGGTTGTTTATATATCACAATAAAAATGATCAAAATGGCCGAAAAAGAACGATCCAGAGAGAGAGTTAGATCAGAGAAATGGTTGGTCAACCACTAGCGACAAATGTTATAGGAAAGAGAAGATGGAGATATGTTGGGCATACTCTGAGAAGAAATGTCTGTTCAACCACTAGTAACAACTGTTATAAGAAAGAGAAGATGGAGATATGTTGGGCACACCTTGAGAAGAAATGTCTGTTCAACCACTAGTAACAACTGTTATAAGAAAGAGAAGATGGAGATATGTTGGGCACACCTTGAGAAGAAATGTCTGTTCAACCACTAGTAACAACTGTTATAAGAAAGAGAAGATGGAGATATGTTGGACACACTTTGAGAAGAAATGTCTGTTCAACCACTAGTAACAACTGTTATAAGAAAAAGAAGATGGAGATATGTTGGGCACACCTTGAGAAGAAATGTCTGGTCAACCACTAGTAACAACTGTTATAAGAAAGAGAAGATGGAGATATATTGGACACACCTTGAGAAGAAATGTCTGGTCAATCACTAGTAACAACTGTTATAAGAAGAGAAGATGGAGATATGTTGGACACACCTTGAGAAGAAATGATCAAAGAATATCAAAGCATGCATTGAAGTGGGATGCAAAGGGTTCAAGAAAGAGAGACCTAACGAGATCCTGAAACGAACTTTGCTGAGAGAGGCAAGAAATATCGGACTCATTTTCAAAGAAGAGATTGAACGAGTTGCACAGGACAAAGTGGTATGGAGAGATTACGTATAACGGTACGAGAGGAATTATTATTATTAGTAAGAAAAATGTAGCGACGACTCTGAAATATCTTCTTTCTGCATATCTCGCTAACTTACGTGAAGCGTGTAACTCTGGTCGCTGAGCCGTTACTCTCAAAGAGTTCCGGGTAATGGGTCATAAACACAATTGTGTACAAACTAGATCGTCCATGTTTGGTGTACACATTCTCAACGCGATATTTGTCAATTTCTCAAGTGTGTACAGTCATGAACGAGTTCTGGTTATGTGCTGTTCACTTCTACCACATCATTGCTACCACATAACCATGTAACCAGGTCACAATGAATGTTGTAACCAGGTCACAATGAATGTTGTAACCAGGTCACAATGAATGTTGTAACCAGGTCACAATGAATGTTAATCAAAGATTAACCAGGTCACAATGAATGTTGTAACCAGGTCACAATGAATGTTGTAACCAGGTCACAATGAATGTTGTAACCAGGTCACAATGAATGTTGTAACCAGGTCACAATGAATGTTGTAACCAGGTCACAATGAATGTTGAACTAACCCAGAAGTCACAATGAAGTGCGTTGTAAATCGCTTATGAGTCACCCAAAATGAATGCGATTGTAACTCATGTGTGAAAGCGGTCGCAGATATGTGAAAGCGAATGTAGTGCAGATATGTGAAAGCGGTCGCAGATATGTGAAAGCGGTCGCTATAAAGCATATGTGAAAGCGGTCGCAGATATGTGAAAGCGGTGCAAAATATGTGAAAGCGGTCGCAGATGTGTGAAATTGAAGCGGTCGCAAAAATATGTAAAGCGGTGCAGAATATGTGAAAGCGGTCGCAAAATATGTGAAAGCGGTCGCAGATATGTGAAAGCGGTCGCAGATATGTGAAAGCGGTCGCAGATATGTGAAAGCGGTCTCAGATATGTGAAAGGGGTCGCCGATATAGGGAAGGAGTCGTCGATATGTGGACAGGGGTCCCTTGATAGGACAGTTTGTGAACACACAGCGCTGGTGACAATGTGCCGTGGAAAGTCCGAGGTTCGAGGCTAGCTTAGGACAAACATTGTCAGTGTGTACAAGTTACATGGTTGTCAGTGTGTACAAGTTACATGGTTGTCAGTGTGTACAAGTTACACGGTTGTCAGTGTGTACAAGTTACACAGTTGTTGGTGTGTACAAGTTACACAGTTGTTGTGATTACAGTTACAAGTGATTACACAGTTGTTGGATTGTACAAGTTACACAGTTGTTGGATTGTTCACATTGTGAGCATTACACAGGTTGTTGAGATTTGTGTACAAGTTACACAGTTGTTGGAGTGTACAAGTTACACGGTTTGTTGGAGTCGTGTTACAAGTTACACAGTTGTTGGTTTGTCACACGTCAAGTTATACAGGTTGTTGGAAGTTGTACAAGTTACACAGTTGTTGGTGTGTACAAGTTACACAGTTGTTGGTGTGTACAAGTTACACAGTTGTTGGTGTGTACAGAAAACCCTGATCCTTTACTTGGAGATCTCAATTATGACTACCTCACAAGTTGGAGTAGTCAGATGTTGAAAGGAGAGGGACACTGACGATAAGGAAAGCAAGATTTCCCACAAAAATCAGCCAGAGGTGTCATTTTATGCTTCATGATTACGAATGAATTCCTAGCAGACAAACGAACAGAAAACTATGATGTGGAACACTAGAGTACTCCTGTTAAATAATTATTGTAACTAAAGTGGTCCCAGCCCCCTCCCACCCTTTAGTCTCAACATTAATATTAGGTACGACATGTGAGGTAGAATAGGCGACATGTGACAGATACGACATGTGCACTAGGGCATGGAAAATAATAGAGTCAGTATTACTTGTGTTAAAAAAAGGCAATGTCTCTCGGCCTTGAATTGCCTGACCTGCTGAATACAAACTGTCGAGGTATCCATGGCTGCACTCAAACATTCCTTAAGTGGAACAGTCTCCAGTGCGGAGACACGTGTCACGAGGTCATGACACATACACACTAACCAAGATCTGTGTTCACCGCGTACATAATGTTGCGTTCTAGTAACATATTATTTCAAAGCAAAGATCAACATTATACTCAAAGTGCTGAAGCTAGCTATAGAGTCCGACATTATACTCAAAGTACTGAAGCTAGCTATAAGTCCACATTATACTCAAAGTACTGAAGCTAGCTATAGAGTCCGACATTATACTCAAAGTACTGAAGCTAGCTATATAGTCCGACATTATACTCAAAGTACTGAAGCTAGCTATAGAGTCCGACATTATACTCAAAGTACTGAAGCTAGCTATATAGTCCGACATTATACTCAAAGTACTGAAGCTAGCTATATAGTCCGACATTATACTCAAAGTACTGAAGCTAGCTATATAGTCCGACATTATACTCAAAGTACTGAAGCTAGCTATATAGTCCGACATTATACTCAAAGTGCTGAAGCTAGCTATATAGTCCGACATTATACTCAAAGTACTGAAGCTAGCTATATAGTCCGACATTATACTCAAAGTACTGAAGCTAGCTATAGTCTATTTGTCATCTTTTGTCTTTCCTCAGGTGGATCATGCAATTGGTTTGTTCACTCTTGCCGTTAAGCGTAGGGGTGGGAGCTTTAATCTGCATTCCAGTGTCAGATGAGTCGTCCTTGTTGTGTTATATCCGTGTTTATTTAGTGTCTTGATACTGTCTTGATACTGTCTTTCCCAAGATGGATGATGGAATTGGTTGTCAGAATCAGGCATCCGAGCAACGTGACAGGACCTTCTGTACAGGGTGTTGTTATGAAGTCCGCATGAGTGCTCACTTGGGCCTTCTGTAACAGGGTGTTGACGCTTGGGATCATTATGTCACATATCACAGTAGTCGCATAGCAGAAGTTGATCGCAGTAGCAGGTCCCAAATAGTGTCCAGTCTGGAGTAGACTGTCTGGTAGACTGTCTAACTCTGACAACAGCCACCGACCGTCACAATGAGAGTCTATGGGACTTGTAACAACAGCCACCGACCGTCACAATGAGAGTCTATGGGACTTGTTACAACAGCCACCGACTGTCACAATGAGAGTCTATGGGACTTGTTACAACAGCCACCGACTGTCACAATGAAAGTCTATGGGACTTGTTACAATAGCTACCGACTGTCACAATGAGAGTCTATGGGACTTGTTACAACAGCCACGAACCGTCACAATAGATCTATGGGACTTTTAAGACGACTGTCACAATGAAGTCTATGTGTCTTGTTGTATGTACAATGTTGCCTCGCAACAAAACCGACACTCAGACGGAAAATCAAAATTCCTTTTCAATGGGAGCTGGTTTTATAAGTGTTTGATAGAACATTGTAAGGTTTTCTGCAATTTTACACAATTTTACGAGTCCATGGTTATTTATTGATGAAAAATGTGAATAATACTGATATTCTTTATTGTTCAACAACGTAACATAATACTGATATTCTTTATTGTTCAACAACTTGTAACATAATACTGATATTCTTTATTGTTCAACTGAACTTGTAACATAATACTGATATTCTTGATTGTTCAACAACTGTAACATAATACTGATATTCTTGATTGTTCAACTGAACTTGTAACATAATACTGATATTCTTGATTGTTCAACTGAACTTGTAACATAATACTGATATTCTTGATTGTTCAACTGAACTTGTAACATAATACTGATATTCTTTATTGTTCAACTTAACTTGTAACATAATACTGATATTCTTGATTGTTCAACTGAACTTGTAACATAATACTGATATTCTTTATTGTTCAACTTAACTTGTAACATAATACTGATATTCTTGATTGTTCAACAACTAACATAATACTGATATTCCTTATTGTTCAACAACTTGTAACATAACACTGATATTCTTGATTGTTCAACTTAACTTGTAACATAATACTGATATTCCTTATTGTTCAACAACGTAACATAATACTGATATTCTTGATTGTTCAACAACTTGTAACATAATACTGATATTCTTTATTGTTCAACTGAACTTGTAACATAATATTGATATTCTTTATTGTTCAACTGAACTTGTAACATAATACTGATATTCTTGATTGTTCAACTGAACTTGTAACATAATACTGATATTCTTGATTGTTCAACTGAACTTGTAACATAATACTGATATTCTTGATTGTTCAACTGAACTTGTAACATAATATTGATATTCTTTGATTGTTCAACTAACTTGTAACATAATACTGATATTCTTGATTGTTCAACTGAACTTGTAACATAATACTGATATTCTTTATTGTTCAACTTAACTTGTAACATAATACTGATATTCTTGATTGTTCAACTTAACTTGTAACATAATACTGATATTCTTGATTGTTCAACTTAACTTGTAACATAATACTGATATTCTTTATTGTTCAACTGAACTTGTAACATAATACTGATATTCCTTATTGTTCAACTTAACTTGTAACATAATACTGATATTCTTGATTGTTCAACTGAACTTGTAACATAATACTGATATTCTTGATTGTTCAACTTAACTTGTAACATAATACTGATATTCTTTATTGTTCAACTGAACTTGTAACATAATACTGATATTCTTGATTGTTCAACTGAACTTGTAACATAATACTGATATTCTTGATTGTTCAACTGAACTTGTAACATAATACTGATATTCTTGATTGTTCAACTGAACTTGTAACATAATACTGATATTCTTGATTGTTCAACTGAACTTGTAACATAATACTGATATTCTTGATTGTTCAACTTAACTTGTAACATAATACTGATATTCTTGATTGTTCAACTGAACTTGTAACATAATACTGATATTCTTGATTGTTCAACTGAACTTGTAACATAATATTGATATTCTTGATTGTTCAACTGAACTTGTAACATAATACTGATATTCTTGATTGTTCAACTGAACTTGTAACATAATACTGATATTCTTGATTGTTCAACTGAACTTGTAACATAATACTGATATTCTTGATTGTTCAACTGAACTTGTAACATAATACTGATATTCTTGATTGTTCAACTGAACTTGTAACATAATACTGATATTCTTGATTGTTCAACTGAACTTGTAACATAATACTGATATTCTTGATTGTTCAACTGAACTTGTAACATAATACTGATATTCCTTATTGTTCAACTGAACTTGAAATGTAATACTGATATTCTTGATTGTTCAACTGAACTTTGTAACATAAACTGATATTCTTGATTGTTCAACTATACATTGTTCAACATAGATGTCAACTGATATTCTTGATTGTTCAACTGAACTTGAACATACTGATATTCTTGATTGTTCAACTGAATTTGTAACATAATACTGATATTCTTGATTGTTCAACTGAACTTGTAACATAATACTGATATTCTTGATTGTTCAACTGAACTTGTAACATAATACTGATATTCTTGATTGTTCAACTGAACTTGTAACATAATACTGATATTCTTGATTGTTCAACTGAACTGAACATAATCTGATATTCTGATTGTTCAACTGACTTGAACAATACTGATATTCTTGATTGTTCAACGACTTGTAACATAATACTGATATTCTTGATTGTTCAGAACTTGTAACATAATACTGATATTCTGTTGTTCA
Source organism: Arion vulgaris (assembly GCA_020796225.1). NCBI lineage: Eukaryota > Metazoa > Mollusca > Gastropoda > Stylommatophora > Arionidae > Arion > Arion vulgaris. The sequence continues at coordinate 22,718,881 of CM036777.1, read as the reverse complement.
ACGCTAACATAATATATCTTTTGATTCAACAGACTTAACAATACTGATATTCTTGATTGTTCAACTGAAATATATCGATTCTTGATTGTTCAACTAACAACATAATACTGATATTCTTGATTGTTCAACTGACTAACAAATACTATTCTTGATTGTTCAACTGAACTTGTAACAAATACTGATATTCTTGATTGTTCAACGCTTGTAACATAATACTGATATTCTTGATTGTTCCAACTAAATACTGTTTCTTGATTGTTAACTAAGACTGATTTAACACTTAATATTCTTATTGTTACCAACTAATACTTTCTTGATTGTTCAACTGATATTCTTGATTGTTCATGTATTCATTGTTCACTGATATTCTGTTGTTAACGTATTCTGATTGTTCAACTGATATTCTTGATTGTTCAACTGATATTTGATTAATAACTATTTCATGAATTTTAGTCAATGTTGTATTTGTTTTAGTGATGAATAGAATTTCTCTTGATCAATATTGGAATGTGAGGTAACACGAAGATTGTGGTTTGATTTCCGAGAATTTTTACCTCAGCTCTTCGACAGTATGTTATAGAAGACCACGGTTGTACATAGTTAGACTGTGTTAGTTGTTCTATGACAGGAACGGGGGGGAGAGTGGAGGAGCAGCAAAAAGTCACACAAACAATGGGGTACTTTGCTTCTACCAGGTGTACATTAACTGTTTAAGTTGTTCTATGACAAGATGGGGGCCTAAAACTAACACATGGTACTGTTCTCCTACCAGTTGCACACTAACTGTGTGCGCTTTTCTATGACAGGGTTCATCTTCCGATTCAGGACATGGCATAACATACTGAATAAACAACTACACAAGTTACGATTGTCCCCATGTCTTCCGTGTCCTTGCTGATCAAACCACATAACTGTCATGCAAGACTGTCCCATGTGTGTCTTTACTAGAAATGGATGATGTCACTACAACTCAACACTACATGACATCAGAGATGAGCTCCAGACAACAGTCGACTTCATCATAAGACTGTCCCATGTGTGTCTTTACTAGAAATGGATGATGTCACTACAACTCAACACTACATGACACCAGAGATGAGCTCCAGACAACAGTCGACTTCATCATTGCAAGAATGTCCAATTATGTCCCCCACTAGAAATGGATGCTGCTACACTACATTCAAACTACATGGCACCAGGATGAGCTCAGACAACAGTCGACTTCATCATAGTGCAGAATGCTTTTCCTCAAGATCGGCTAATAATCATTAAATCTACATGGCACCAGGGATGAGCTCGAAACAACAGTCGACTTCATCATTAGAACGCGTATGACGGTATAATCATTAAATACATGGCACCAGAGAAGTCGAAAACAGGAGCATATGTAGAACTATGCAGTATAAGTGCATTAATGCTGAAGATGAACATGAACAGTAGGTAAATGTAGAAAAGCTAGTGCACTGTTTGTTGTAGATGAACTGTGCACTGTTGTTGTAGATGAACTGTGCACTGTATGTTGTAGATGAACTGTGCACTGTTTGTATATGTCATGTTTGTAGATGAACTGTGCACTGTATGTTGTAGATGAACTGTGCACTGTTTGTTGTAGATGAACTGTGTAAATGGATAGTAGTAGGACATAAGACATCCAAATGTAACAACACTCACATGTAACAACAGCGAATCGTTGGTCTGCCACAACACACGCACACACTGAGTACACACGCACTTTTATCTTACCTGTAGTATGTGTGTATTACCTGTAGTATGTGTGTATATACTTACCTATCAGATCAACATGAAATACATTAGAAATATCATCACTTGGACGTATCTCGTGATGAGGTCGTTGGAAATGATAACACACTGTACATGACCGGGTCAGAAACTGTGTACACACAAGCTTATCGGTGTCAAGGCCGTTATATCACAGTAACGAAACAAAATGCCACGACACCAGTCGTTCCAATATTTACTTACACTAGCACATGTGTTAACATCATTTTTATGTGCATATTGTCGCAAAGTTATGCAGGTAGAAATTGAATGTCGTGAAAATAAATTGGATAACATTAGTCCATCAGAATACAATAGTAGCGCAACACAGCAAAACTCGTGTTCGTGTAGTATGTCATTCAAGAGTTCTGAGAATCTAAGGTGAAACACCGAGAGCTACCAACACGATAACATATGACTGCTGACTATAATGGAGAAGGAGGGGAGGGAGGGAGGTGGTTTGTGAGTAGATTTGACCGTGTCTGGTTTCTGGGTATAGAGTCGATGTCTCCTCGTGTAGGTCGGAGGTACACAACTTCTTCCAACGCTCCATATCGATCACTTGTTAAACCACTCTTTGTGTGATTTGTATGTGATCCGAGCCTAAGAGCGATTGTTCGTTGTGCCAGTTATGCGTCTTCAAGTAGGCCAGCACATACGATTTCTGGGACGCCTATTATTTACTAGAGTCTCTTCCCTATGCCCATACATCAGTCGCCTATTACGACATGCCGTGTAGGTTGCAGTGTTACTATTCTTTGCTCCCTTGTAACCCCAGCAACACACGGGTGTGTGTAACATGTCTTTGTATATCTTTCTCAATCTCAAGCTAGTTTTCATGAATCCATCATCATCATCATCATGATCGCGTTCCAGTTTAACGTCTTGTTGTCACTGTTGTCTTGTTGATCGAACCATGCCTGGATGTCCACAAACAATGCTCTATATTATTTCTCCGTCTAAAACCACTGTCACGTTGAATGTGTCACGTTGAATGTGTCACGTTGAATGTGACCAAGATATGTCAGTGTGTGAGTCATGAGATTCTATTTAAGAGACAATGTTCCTCCACGTTCATGTCTTCTTGCACACATATATATATATATATATATATAGTGGCGGCTCGTCATTAGGGGCCAGGCAACACCAAACATAATGTGTAACGTGTATTAATTATTTATAAATTAAAATATAACCTAACCCAAAACCATGATTTTTCGAAAATATTTGTCTGGCTCCACCAACAAAAATGGTCACGAGTCGCCACTGTATATATACGTTTGTGTGTCAACATATGTACAGTGTCAACATATGTACAGTGTCAGCATATGTACAGTGTCAGTATATGTACAGTGTCAACATATGTACAGTGTCAGCATATGTACAGTGTCAACATATGTACAGTGTCAGTATATGTACAGTGTCAACATATGTACAGTGTCAGCATATGTACAGTGTCAACATATGTACAGTGTCAGCATATGTACAGTGTCAACATATGTACAGTGTCAACATATGTACAGTGTATAGCAGACACGGAAGAAAATTAAACCACTTCCACAAAGCTGTCAATGCAGAATACTAAACATAAGCTGACAGGACAAAATTCCAGATACCAAAGTTCTAATAAGAGCAAAGATCCCAAGTGTTAACACTTTGTTGCAGAAGGCCCAAGTGAGATGGGTCAGTCACGTTGCTCGAATGCCTGATAAACGCATCCACAAAAAGTTGATGTATGGCGAACTTGAAGGTCTACTGGTGGACAGAAAAACGGAGATGAGGTGTCTTAGAAGAGCTGCAGGTGTGACAATACGTCTGATCAACACTATGTTGCCAGTGTCAAACAGCAGCTTGAAAGAACCGGTGTCGTTAGTCCGTCACACGCTGATGGACATACTGAGGAGAGATCGGAGCACTTATGGACTAATTTGTTCGACGTGCAGTGATGGTGATCCGACGACTAAACTAATCTAATAACAGCAGCTAATAAGCAGAAAAGAATAACAACGGAGATGAGGTGTCTTAGAAGAGCTGCCGCCCGAGTGGCTACCGGGGACCAAAATGGTGTGTAAAGAATAGAACCGCTGTTACCTGCACGCATGTCGTAAGAGGCGACTAAGGAGGTTGGGAGTGGGGCTAGCTACCCCACACCGTAAAAATACTAGATGGCTACAGAACGGAGAGCAAACCAAGTAAACGCTGGCTGAAACCGGACACATCTCCGAAGGATAAGCACCAGAGCTCCAAATAGTGCTGAAGATGTGATGTAAAACACACCAATGCTAAGGGTGCATGAATCAGATTTCCACATGAATAGAATTTATGGGATATCTAGTACATCGGTCTGGGCGGGGATCGCGCGCGACGAGAGAGAAGAGAGAGAGAAGAGCTGCGGGTGTAACAATAAGAGACAAAATTAGAAATGAAGAAATCAGAAGAAGACTGGATGTGAAACCAGTCATGCAATTCATAAAAGAACAACAGATTAAATGGGTTTGGATACCTGACAAGAATGTCCTGGTATCGCCTACCCCAGAGCGTCACACAGAAAAAGTATAATGAGTTCAAAGCGAGAGGAAGACCATGCAAAAGATGGAGTGACGGCATCAAGAAAACCTTATGAAAATGAATAACAGCTTACAAAGTGCCTTAAAACAAGCACAAACAAGATCACTACACCCTCCAACACTTCTATAAAGAAGTCAATGGTTGAAGAGAAGAAGAACTTGATAAAGAATGCGGACAACACAACTCACTTGTCGTGGAGGCAGAGGTTCAGGCATTAATTTCTGAGAACGCATCTGCGCATGATGTAATCATTTATACGGATGGTTCGGTGATTCGACATGTGCAGATCTCGTGGGCTTTCACTGCTCAGGTCGGAGGTGATGTTGTGAAGGAAGACAGTGGTGGTTTTGCGTGACTACGAGCAGTCTCACTATGGAAATCATGGCGGTTACCAAAGCGATGATTTGGCTAGAATCACAGACTTTTATCCATGCATGTTTTCTCAGTGACTCAATGAGTATGCTCAGGAAGATTGAAACAGGATGGGCTAGGAGCCATTGGATGGAGTCGCTGGGGAGGTCTAAGCTGACAAAGATCAGTTTTATTTTGTGCCAGGGCATGCAGGTGTAAGGGGAATGAAAGTGCTGATAAGCTTGCAGGCATGGCTGCTGTCCAAAGCGGGCGAGCAATGGACCAGGCTGATATTATAAATTCCTTAAGCGAGAGAGGACGTGTACATGATTCATGTAATAGCGGTGAATCCACAACACTAACCAGACTGCAAGAACTCCAAGTTAAGTGTGGTGTAGCTCGACAAGAACGCTATGCTGGCAGACAAGAAGAATTGTAAACCAACAAAGAACCGGTGTCGTTAGTCGCCACACGCTGATGGATATACTGAGGGAGAGATCGGAGCACTTATGGACTAATTTGTTCGACGTGCAATGATGGTGATCCGACGACTAGACTAAACTAAACTAGAGAAGAAGGAGATCTTTTTCCACTTCCAGTTTTTACATTTCTTTGTTATTTGTTTTCAGTTACATATTTTCATTTTATTAGCCGTTAGAAACTTGTTGTTTGACACTACATGTTGTGTGTTGTGTGAGCATTGAAATTCTTTATTTATCTTGTCTCATTTGCTTGAAAAAGGCCTTTTGGTCGAAACATTGCTGTGTATTTTTTTGGTATTTTGTAAAACTATAGTACTTTGTTCGTACGTGTTTCGCCATTGTGACAGTTTCACTGCAGTCTTCTCTTCTATCGATAATTTGACAGATGATAAATTTCCTAACTGCCCTAACAAGACACTATGTCAGTAGACATGACAGATAATAAATTTCCTAACAAGACACTATGTCAGCAGACATGACAGATAATAAATTTCTTAACAAGACACTATGTCAGCAGACATTAAATAAATGTGGACAACTAGAAATGGAAAAAAAACATTCCAATATCAGTCAATCATTGTTTTAATCAAGTCAATCAAGATTGTAAATATTAGTTAATCTAGTTGTGTAATCATGACAATCAACTTTATAACCATGATTTAATCATGACAAGCAACTTTATAACCATGATTTAATCATGACAAACAACATTATAAATTATAATCACCAAAGTTAACTGACTTCTTTTGTCGTCACACTGTTACCAGATTGTTGTCCAGTGTCGTCACACTGTTACCAGATTGTTGTCAGTGTCGTCACTGTTACCAGATTGTTGTCAGTGTCGTCACACTGTTCAGATTGTCAGTGTCAGGTTTTCTGTTTTATCTTGTCCTGTTCTAGTGATTTGGGTGGTAGTTATTTTTGTTCTTTGACAGTTCTTCTATGCCATCTATTCATATTTTTGTGATCTTCCTCTTTCCCTCTGTCCTGATGTTCTGTTGTAGAAGACTATTTACTATGGAGTTTGGTGGCCATTCTTATTAAGTGGCCAAAACTCTTCATATTTGGCTTCTAAATGTAGTTCAAACAAAGCTCTGTGACAACTTTCTTTCTTATGCTGATGTTGGTGACTCTATCTGTTCTGGTGTTGTTGGTAACTTGCAGGTATGGCTACTGTAAAAAGTGAGAGAGCAATGGACCAGGCTGATATTATAAATTCCCTAAGTGAGAGAGGACGGGTACATAACTCAAGTAATAGTAGTGAATCTACAACACTAACCAGACTGCAAGAATTCCAAATCAAATGTGGTGTAGCTAGACAAGAACACTATGCTGGTAGCCAAAGAAGAATAGTAAACCAACATAGAACCGGTGTCGTTAGTTGCCACAAACTGAGAGACATACTGAGAAGATTGGAGCACTTAGGGGCTAATTGGTTGGATGTGAAGTGATGATGATCTGATGACTAAACTAAACTAAGATACATACTGAGGAAAAGATTGGAGCACTTAGGGGCTAATTGGTTGGATGTGAAGTGATGATGATCTGATGACTAAACTAAACTAAGATACATACTGAGGAAAAGATTGGAGCACTTAGGGCTAATTGGTTTCGATGTGAAGTGATTGATGATCTGATGACTAAACTAAACTAAGATACATACTGAGGAAAAGATTGGAACACTTATAAACAAATTCGTTCAATGTACAATGATGATAATCCGACAACTAAACTAAACATGATATCATGAAACTCATCATCACCTTTCAACTCCCATCGGAGCACAGGTCTTCAACAAACTTCTTCCATCTCTTACTCTCTTGCCATCCCTTCCAATTCTTTCCATGTTTTGCCTATCCTCTTTATATCCGCCTCCAGCTTTCTTCTCCAGGTCTGCCTAGGCCTTCCCCTACTCCTCTTTCCCTGCGGGTTTCAAAACAATGCCTGTCTTGCGATGCTTCCGGTCGGTCTTCTCAATGTATGTCCTATCCATCACCAGCGTCTCTTCCTGAGCTCTCTCTCCACTGGTATCTGCTTTGTTCTCTCCTGAGTTCCTCGTTTGTAATCTTATCATACCATCTCAATCCCTCTATCCTACGTAAACATCCATTTACGAAGGTCTGCAGTTTTCTGATAGTTTCCTTTGTGGTCTTCCATGTTTCCGAGCCATAGAACAGCACTGACTTCACATTTGACTTGAAAATTCTCAATTTTGTGTTTGTTTTGATCTCCCTTGCCTTCCATATCTTACTCAATGCAATAAAGTTCCCTTTGCTTTTTGTATTCTTATCTTAACATCTTTGTTTGTTCCTCCTTCTGTGTCTATGTTGCTTGCAAGGTATGTGTATGATTCTACATCCTGTAGTGCTGTTTCCTCCATCATAATCTGGCTTACATTTGCAGCATTTATTCTCATGACCTTGGTCTTCCCCTGTGTATTTTCAAACCTAGCTGCTGAGACTTATTATTTAGGTTATTCATTTTGTCTTTAATCTGTGCGTGGTTGTGAGACAGCAAAGCCAGATCGTCTGCAAAATCCAGGTCCTCCAGTTGTTTCACCAGTGTCCATTGTATTCCCCTCTGTTATCCGTTGTTGATTTCATGATCCAATCTATGGCCAGCAAGAACAGGAATGGTGATAACAAGCATCCCTGCCTCACCCCTGTTTTTATCTCAAAGGATTCTGTCAGTTGGCCTTCGTGTATGACTCTGCATTTCATTCCTTCATACGTTTTCTTTATTAGGTTTGCAATCTTGGGTGGAACTCCATAGTGTATTAATAGTTTCCCCAATGATTCCCTATCCAGACTATCAAACGCCTTTTCATAATCCACAAAACCTATGTATAGTGGCGAGTTCCACTCCAAGCTTTGCTCCACTATAATGCGCAGTGTAGCTATCTGGTCTGTGCAGGATCTATTCTTACGGAACCCTGCTTGTTCTTCTCTCAGTTGTTTATCTATGGCCTCTTTAAGTCTATCGAGTATAATCCTGTTTAATACTTTGCCTGGCACTGATAGTAGCATTATCCCTCTATCATGAAACTCAAGAGATAGATAAGTTGTGTCTATTAACTGAAGGTGAAACATGTCGTTACATGGGAGTCTCTCTCTATGGTGAAGTGGTTAAGACATTTGTCTTGCATTGTGAAGGTTGTAGGTATGAATCTGGACCAAGACACATTGTGCAATTATTTCCAGAGATGTCTAGTATTGTTGCTTGAGTTATATGAAATGTGTGCTTTGTACAACACAAATGTGAGCAATTTCCTTGTGAGCAGGTTGTGAGCAATTTCCCTTGTGAGCAGGTTGTGAGTAATTTCCTTGTGAGCAGGTTGTGAGCAATTTCGTTGTGAGCAGGTTGTGAGCAATTCTTGAGCAGGTTGTGAGCAATTTCTGTGAGCAGGTTGTGAGCAATTTCGTAGCAGGTTGTAGAGCTTAATTCCTTGTGAGCAGGTTGAGCAATTTCCCGTCCAAGTGCGGATGAGCTATATGAGGACAGCCAGTGCACTCAATTTCCCGTCCAAGTGCGGATGCGCTATATGAGGACAGCCAGTGCACTCAATTTCCCGTCCAAGTGCGGATGAGCTATATGAGGACAGCCAGTGCACTCAATTTCCCGTCCAAGTGCGGATGAGCTATATGAGGACAGCCAGTGCACTCAATTTCCCGTCCCAAATGCGGATGAGCTATATGAGGACAGCCAGTGCACTCAATTTCCCGTCCAAGTGCGGATGAGCTATATAGGACAGCAGTGCACTCAATTTCCGTCCAAGTGCGGATGAGCTATATGAGGACAGCCAGTGCACTCAATTTCCCGTCCAAGTGCGGATGAGCTTTTGAGGACAGCCAGTGCACTCAATTTCCCGTCCAAGTGCGGATGCGCTATATGAGGACAGCCAGTGCACTCAAGTCAATCCTTCACCTTTAGATGACCACTTTACATGAGAAGAACTAGATCCCAAAATTTTATGTATATTAACTGAGAGTGAAACATGAGACACTTTGTTTGAGCAACAAGACATATCAGATCTAGCTATCTGTGTATCAAAATAGGAGGCGTTGCTGTTTATCGTCACTGTTTATGTTTTTGTAAAACTATAGTACTTTGTTTGTACGTGTTTCACTATCTGTGTATCACCATCTTTGCAATATGTTGAAGATATATATAAGATATATATATAAGACATGTATATATAGTAAATGTGTTACTAGTACAATATGACTAATACATATCAATTCTCATTAGTTGCTTATGTTATTCTACTGGTATACATATTGCTATTGTGTATGCTATTTGATAGTCATCAGTAGACGGGCGTAAACTTGCCTCACAAAAGAGTTGATTTCCTTTACAACTATTATTTATACCGTTTTATCACAAGGCTGAAAGCTCAAGTGCTTCTGGATCGGGTTTAAAACTTGCGTCCATTGAATTATTTTCAATATTGAATTTTGAAATCATTTAGAACTGAAGGATTGACTTCATTGCACCGAGTTATAGCCCACATGGCCCAGTCCATCTCCACAGGAATGACACATCTTCTGCCGAGAGTATTGAACAAAGCACAAACTCCGTAGCTTTGGAAACAATCCCAAATGAACTCTGAAACAAATATACACCGTGAACAGTGACCCACAACAATTGGGATGTCAGGCGAGAGCTTAACCACAGAGACCACAGAGATCACAGAGATCACAGAGATCACAGAGACCACAGAGATCACAGATATCACAGAGACCACAGAGATCACAGAGATCACAGAGATCACAGAGACCACAGAGATCACAGAGATCACAGAGATCCAGAATCACAAAGACCACAGAGATCACAGAGACCACAGAGATCACAGAGATCACAGAGATCACAGAGACCACAGAGACCACAGAGACCACAGAGACCACAGAGATCACAGAGATCACAGAGACCACAGAGACCACAGAGACCACAGAGATCACAGAGATCACAGAGATCACAGAGACCACAGAGATCACAGAGATCACAGAGATCACAGAGACCACAGAGATCACAGAGACCACAGAGACCACAGAGACCACAGAGACCACAGAGATCACAGAGACCAAAGAGACCACAGAGACCACAGAGACCACAGAGACCACAGAGACCCATAGACCACAGAGACCACAGAGACACCACAGAGACCACAGAGACCACAGAGACAACAGAGACATCACAGAGACCACAGAGACCACAGAGACATCACAGAGACCACAGAGACCACAGAGACATCACAGAGCCACCCGAGATCACAGAGATCACAGAGATCACAGAGATCCAGAGATCACAGAGACCACAGAGACCACAGAGATCACAGAGATCCAGGAAACACAGAGACCAAGATCACAGGATCAAGAATCACAGAGACCACAGAGACTACAGAGACCACAGAGATCACAGAGATCACAGAGATCACAGAGATCACAGAGACCACAGAGACCACAGAGATCACAGAGATCACAGGACACAGAGATCACAGAGATCACAGAGATCACAGAGATCACAGAGATCACAGAGACCACAGAGATCACAGAGACCACAGAGACCACAGAGATCACAGAGATCACAGAGATCACAGAGTTCACAGAGACCACAGAGATCACAGAGATCACAGAGACCACAGAGACCACAGAGATCACAGAGATCACAGGAACCACAGAGATCACAGAGACCACAGAGACCACAGAGATCACAGGAGATCACAGAGATCACAGAGATCACAGAGACCACAGAGATCACAGAGATCACGAGACCACAGAGACCACAGAGATCACAGAGATCACGAGACCACAGAGATCACAGGGGACCACAGAGACCACAGAGATCACAGAGATCACATAGATCACAGAGATCACAGAGACCACAGAGACCACAGAGATCACAGAGATCACAGAGATCACAGAGATCACAGAGACCACAGAGACCAAAGAGACCACAGAGACCACAGAGACCACAGAGACCACAGAGACCACAGAGACCACAGAGACCACATAGACCACAGGACCACAGAGACACCACAGAGACCACAGAGACCACAGAGACCACAGAGACAACAGAGACATCACAGAGACCACAGAGACCACAGAGACATCACAGAGACCACAGAGACCACAGAGACCACAGACATCACAGAGACCACAGAGACCACAGAGATCACAGAGATCACAGAGACCCAGAGATCACAGAGATCACAGAATCACAGAGATCACAGAGATCACAGAGATCACAGAATACAGAAACACAGAGACCACAGAGACCACAGAGATCACAGAGACCACAGAGACCACAGAGACACCACAGAGACCACAGAGATCACAGAGATCACAGAGATCAGAGACCAAGAGATCACAGAGACCACAGAGATCACAGAGATCACAGAGATCACAGAGATCACAGAGATCACAGAGACCACAGAGATCACAGAGATCACAGAGATCACAGAGGCCACAGAGACCACAGAGATCACAGAGATCACAGAGACTACAGAGATCACAGAGATCACAGAGACCACAGAGACCACAGAGATCACAGAGACCACAGAGACCACAGAGACCACAGAGATCACAGAGACCACAGAGACCACAGAGACCACAGAGACCACAGAGTCTACAGAGACCACAGAGACCACAGAGACCACGAGACCACAGAGACCACAGAGATCACAGAGACCACAGAGATCACAGAGACCACAGAGACCACAGAGACCACAGAGACACCACAGAGACCACAGAGACCAGAGAGACCACAGAGACCACAGAGATCACAGAGACCACAGAGAACACAGAGACCACAGAGACCACAGAGATCACAGAGACCACAGAGATCACAGAGACCACAGAGATCACAGAGACCACAGAATGCAGAGACCACAGAGACCACAGAGATCACAGGACCACAGAGATCACAGAGACCACAGAGATCACGAGACCACAGAGACCACAGAGACCACAGAGATCACAGAGACCACATAGATCACAGAGACCACAGAGATCACAGAGACCACAGAGACCACAGAGATCACAGAGACTACAGAGATCACAGAGACCACATAGATCACAGAGATCACAGAGATCACAGAGACCACAGAGACCACAGGATCACAAGACCACAGAGACCACAGAGACCACAGAGATCACAGAGACCACAGAGATCACAGAGACCACAGAGACCACAGAGATCACAGAGACCACAGAGACCACAGAGTCCACAGAGACCACAGAGACCACAGAGACCACAGAGATCACAGAGATCACAGAGACCACAGAGATCACAGGACCACAGAATCACAGAGACCACAGAGACCACAGAGACCACAGAGCCACAGGATCATGAGACCACAGAGACCACAGAGACCACAGAGACCACAGAGACCACAGAGACCACAGAGACCACAGAGATCACAGACCACAGAGACCACAGAGAACACAGAGACCACAGAGACCACAGAGATCACAGAGACCACAGAGATCACAGAGATCACAGAGACGACAGAGATCACAGAGATCACAGAGACCACAGAGACCACAGAGATCACAGAGACCACAGAGACCACAGAGACCACAGAGACCACAGAGACCACAGAGACCACAGAGACCACAGAGACCACAGAGATCACAGAGACCACAGAGATCACAGAGACCACAGAGACCACAGAGACCACAGAGATCACAGAGACCACAGAGATCACAGAGACCACAGAGACCACAGAGACCACAGAGGCCACAGAGACCACAGAGATCACAGAGAGACCACAGAGACCACAGAGATCACAGAGACCACAGAGATCACAGAGACCACAGAGACCACAGAGATCACAGAGACCACAGAGACCACAGAGACCACAGAGACCACAGAGACCACAGAGATCACAGAGATCACAGAAACAACAAAGATCACAGAGACCACAGAGACCACAGAGACCACAGAGACCACAGAGATCACAGAGACAACAGAGACCACAGAGAACACAGAGATCACAGAGACCACAGAGATCACAGAGACCACAGAGACCACAGAGACCACAGAGATCCCAGAGACCACAGAGACCACAGAGACCACAGAGACCACAGAGATCACAGAGACCACAGAGATCACAGAGATCACGAGACCACAGAGATCACAGAGACCACAGAGACCACAGAGATCCCGAGACCACAGAAACCACAGAGACCACAGAGATCACAGGACCACAGAGACCACAGAGACCACATAGACCACAGAGATCACAGAGATCACAGAGATCACAGAGACCACAGAGATCACAGAGACCACAGAGACCACAGAGACCACAGAGACCATAGAGACCACAGAGATCACAGAGACCACAGAGACCACAGAGATCACAGAGACCACAGAGACCACAGAGACCACAGAGATCACAGAGACCACAGAGACCACAGAGACCACAGAGATCACAGAGACCACAGAGACCACAGAGACCAAAGAGATCACAGAGACCACAGAGATCACAGAGACCACAGAGACCACAGAGACCACAGAGATCACAGAGACCACAGAGACCACAGAGACCACAGGATCACAGGATCACAGAGATCACAGAGACCACAGAGACCACAGAGATCACAGAGACCACAGAGACCACAGAGACGACAGAGACGACAGAGATCACAAAGACCACAGAGATCACAGAGATCACAGAGACCACAGAGATCACAGAGACCACAGAGATCACAGAGATCACAGAGATCACAGAGATCACAGAGACCACAGAGATCCCCAGAGATCACAGAGATCCAGAGACCAGAGATCACAGAGATCACAGAGATCACAGAGGCCACAGAGACCACAGAGATCACAGAGGCCACAGAGACCACAGAGATCACAGAGATCACCCGAGACTACAGAGATCACAGAGATCACAGAGACCACAGAGACCACAGAGATCACAGAGACCACAGAGACCACAGAGACCACAGAGACCACAGAGACCACAGAGACCACAGAGACCACAGAGACCACAGAGATCACAGAGACCACAGAGATCACAGAGACCACAGAGACCACAGAGACCACAGAGATCACAGAGACCACAGAGATCACAGAGACCACAGAGACCACAGAGACCACAGAGATCACAACCACAGAGACCAGAGAGACCACAGAGACCACAGAGATCACAGAGACCACAGAGAACACAGAGACCACAGAGACCACAGAGACCACAGAGATCACAGAGACCACAGAGATCACAGAGACCACAGAGATCACAGAGACCACAGAGATAACAGAGACCACAGAGACCACAGAGATCACAGAGACCACAGAGATCACAGAGACCACAGAGATCACAGAGACCACAGAGATCACAGAGACCACAGAGATCACAGAGACCCCAGAGATCACAGAGACCACAGAGATCACAGAGACCACAGAGACCACAGAGATCACAGAGACTACAGAGATCACAGAGACCACAGAGATCACAGAGACCACCGAGATCACAGAGACCACAGAGACCACAGAGATCACAGAGACCACAGAGACCACAGAGACCACAGAGATCACAGAGACCACAGAGATCACAGAGATCACAGAGACCACAGAGATCACAGAGACCACAGGACCACAGAGACCACAGAGATCACAGAAACAACAGAGATCACAGAGACCACAGAGACCACAGAGACCACAGAGACCACAGAGACCACAGAGATCTCAGAGACCACAGAGACCACAGAGACCACAGATATCACAGAGACCACAGAGATCACAGAGACCACAGAGACCACAGAGACCACAGAGATCGCAGAGACCACAGAGACCACAGAGACCACAGAGATCACAGAGATCACAGAAACAACAGAGATCACAGAGATCACAGAGACCACAGAGACCACAGAGACCACAGAGACCACAGAGATCACAGAGACCACAGAGCCCACAGAGACCACAGAGATCACAGAGACCACAGAGATCATAGAGACCACAGAGACCACAGAGACCACAGAGATCACAGAGACCACAGAGACCACAGAGACCACAGAGATCACAGAGACCACAGAATCAGAGATCACAGAGACCACAGAGATCTAGAGACCACAGAGACCACAGAGACCACAGAAACCACAGAGACCACAGAGACCACAGAGATCACAGAGACCACAGAGACCACAGAGACAACAGAGACCACAGGACCACAGAGATCACAGAGACCACAGAGACCACAGAGACCACAGAGATCCCAGAGACCACAGAGACCACAGAGACCACAGAGATCACAGAGCCCACAGAGACCACAGAGACCAAAGAGATCACAGAGACCACAGAGATCACAGAGACCACAGAGACCACAGAGACCACAGAGATCACAGAGACCACAGAGACCACAGAGACCACAGAGATCACAGGGGATCACAGAGATCACAGAGACCACAGAGACCACAGAGATCACAGAGACCACAGAGACCACAGAGACGACAGAGACGACAGAGATCACAAAGACCACAGAGATCACAGAGATCACAGAGACCACAGAGATCACAGAGACCACAGAGATCACAGAGATCACAGAGATCACAGAGATCACAGAGACCACAGAGATCACAGAGATCACAGAGATCACAGAGACCACAGAGATCACAGAGATCACAGAGATCACAGAGACCACAGAGACCACAGAGATCACAGAGGCCACAGAGACCACAGAGATCACAGAGATCACAGAGACTACAGAGATCACAGAGATCACAGAGACCACAGAGACCACAGAGATCACAGAGACCACAGAGACCACAGGACCACAGGACCACAGAGACCACAGGACCACAGAGACCACAGAGACCACAGAGATCACAGAGACCACAGAGATCACAGAGACCACAGAGACCACAGAGACCACAGAGATCACAGAGACCACAGAGATCACAGAGACCACAGAGACCACAGAGACCACAGAGATCACAACCACAGAGACCAGAGAGACCACAGAGACCACAGAGATCACAGAGACCACAGAGAACACAGAGACCACAGAGACCACAGAGACCACAGAGATCACAGAGACCACAGAGATCACAGAGACCACAGAGATCACAGAGACCACAGAGATAACAGAGACCACAGGACCACAGGATCACAGAGACCACAGAGATCACAGAGACCACAGAGTCACAGAGACCACCAGAGATCACAGAGACCACAGAGATCACAGAGACCACAGAGATCACAGGACCACAGAGATCACAGAGACCACAGAGACCACAGAGATCACAGAGACTGAGAGGGTCACAGAGACCACAGAGATCACAGAGACCACAGAGATCACAGAGACCACAGAGACCACAGAGATCACAGAGACCACAGAGACCACAGAGACCACAGAGATCACAGAGACCACAGAGATCACAGAGATCACAGAGACCACAGAGATCACAGAGACCACAGAGACCACAGAGATCACAGAGATCACAGAAACAACAGAGATCCCCAGAGACCACAGAGACCACAGAGACCACAGAGACCACAGAGACCACAGAGATCACAGAGACCACAGAGACCACAGAGACCACAGATATCACAGAGACCACAGAGATCACAGAGACCACAGAGACCACAGAGACCACAGAGATCGCAGAGACCACAGAGACCACAGAGACCACAGAGATCACAGAGACCACAGAGATCACAGAGATCACAGAGACCACAGAGATCACAGAGACCACAGAGACCACAGAGACCACAGAAACCACAGAGACCACAGAGACCACAGAGATCACAGAGACCACAGAGACCACAGAGACAACAGAGATCACAGAGATCACAGAGATCACAGAGACCACAGATATCACAGAGACCACAGAGACCACAGAGACCACAGAGACCACAGAGACCACAGAGACCACAGAGATCACAGAGACCACAGAGATCACAGAGACCACAGAGATCACAGAGACCACAGAGACCACAGGATCACAGAGATCACAGAGACCACAGAGACCACAGAGACCAAAGAGATCACAGAGACCACAGAGACCACAGAGATCACAGAGACCACAGAGACCACAGAGACCACAGAGATCACAGAGACCACAGAGATCACAGAGACCACAGAGACCACAGAGACACCACAGAGACCACAGAGATCACAGAGACCACAGAGATCACAGAGACCACAGAGACCACAGAGACGACAGAGATCACAGGATCCGAGATCACAGAGACCACAGAGATCACAGAGACCACAGAGACCACAGAGACCACAGGATCCACAGAGACCACAGAGATCACAGAGACCACAGAGACCACAGAGACCACAGAGACCACAGATACCACAGAGACCACAGAGACCACAGAGACCACAGAGATCACAGAGATCACAGAGACCACAGAGACCACAGAGATCACAGAGACCTCAGAGACCACAGAGACCACAGAGACCACAGAGATCACAGAGATCACAGAGACCACAGAGACCACAGAGACCACAGAGACCACAGAGACCATAGACCACAGAGTCACAGAGACCACAGAGATACAGAGATCACAGGACCCCAGAGACCACAGAGATCACAGAGACCACAGAGATCACAGAGACCACAGAGATCACAGAGACCACAGAGACCACAGAGACCACAGAGATCACAGAGACCACAGAGATCACAGAGACCACAGAGACCACAGAGATCCCAGAGACCACAGAGATCACAGAGACCACAGAGACCACAGGATCACAGGACCACAGAGACCACAGAGACCACAGAGACCACAGAGATCACAGAGACCCCAGAGACCACAGAGACCACAGAGATCACCGAGACCCCAGATAAATACTAGTAAGATGAACAGAGTATTTGAGAGTAATGTAGTCTTAGAACTTAGACCAAGAACTTAGACCAAGAACTTAGACCAAGAACTTAGACCAAAAACTTGAGCAGAACTTAGAGCAAGAACTTAGAGCAAGAACTTAGACCAGAACTTAGACCAGAACTTAGACCAAGAACTTAGAGTAAGAACTTAGACCAAGAACTTAGACCAAGAACTTAGACATGATGTTGGAAAGTGGAGAGCTAGAACTTAGACATGATGATGTTGGAAAGTGGAGAGCTAGAACTTAGACATGATGATGTTGGAAAGTGGTGAGCTAGAACTTAGACATGATGATGTTGGAAAGTGGACAGCTAGAACTTAGACAATGATGATGGAAAGTGGAGGCTAGGGACTTAGACATGATGATGATGGAAAGTGGAGAGCTAGAACTTAGACATGATGATGTTGGAAAGTGGAGAGCTAGAACTTAGACATGATGATGTTGGAAAGTGGAGAGCTAGAACTTAGACATGATGATGTTGGAAAGTGGAGAGCTAGAACTTTAGCATGATGATGTTGGAAAGTGGTGAGCTAGAACTTAGACATGATGATGTTGGAAAGTGGAGAGCTAGAACTTAGACATGATGATGATGGAAAGTGGAGAGCTAGAACTTAGACATGATGATGATGGAAAGTGGAGAGCTAGAACTTAGACATGATGATGAAGGAAAGCGGAGAGCTAGAACTTAGACATGATGATGTTGGAAAGTGGAGAGCTAGAACTTAGACATGATGATGTTGGAAAGTGGAGAGCTAGAACTTAGACATGATGATGAAGGAAAGTGGAGAGCTAGAACTTAGACATGATGTTGAAGGAAAGTGGAGAGCTAGAACTTAGACATGATGATGTTGGAAGTGAGAGCTAGAACTTAGACATGATGATGAAGTGAGGCTAGAACTTAGACATGATGATGTTGGAAGTGGAGAGCTAAACTTAGACATGATGAAGGAAAGTGGAGAGCTAGAACTTAGACATGATGTTTGGAAAGTGGAGGCTAGAACTTAGACATGATGTTGAAGGAAAGTGGTAAGCTAGAACTTAGACATGATGATGAAGGAAAGTGGTGAGCTAGAACTTAGACATGATGATGAAGGAAAGTGGAGAGCTAGAACTTAGACATGATGTTGAAGGAAAGTGGAGAGCTAGAACTTAGACATGATGATGTTGGAATGTGGAGAGCTAGAACTTAGACAAAGATGACGGAAAGTGGAAAGCTAGAACTTAAACATGATGATGTTGGAAAGTGGAAGCTAGAACTTAGACATATGTTGGAAAGTGGAGAGCTAGAACTTAGACATGATGAAGGAAAGTGTAGAGCTAGAACTTAGACATGCTGATAGCTAGAACTTAGACATGATGTTGAAGGAAAGTGGAGAGCTAGAACTTAGACATGATGATGAAGGAAAGTGGAGAGCTAGAACTTAGACATGATGTTGAAGGAAAGTGGAGAGCTAGAACTTAGACATGATGAAGGAAAGTGGAGAGCTAGAACTTAGACATGATGATGATGTTGGAAAGTGGAGAGCTAGAACTTAAACATGATGAAGGAAAGTGGAGAGCTAGAACTTGGACATGATGATGAAGGAAAGTGGAGAGCTAGAACTTAGACATGATGATGATGAGGAAAAGTGGAGGCTAGAACTTAGACATGATGTTGGAAAGTGGAGAGCTAGAACTTAGACATGATGATGTTGGAAAGTGGAGAGCTAGAACTTAGACATGATGATGTTGGAAAGTGGTGAACTAGAACTTAGACATGATGATGATGGAAAATGGAGAGCTAGAACTTAGACATGATGATGAAGGAAAGTGGAGAGCTAGAACTTAGACATAGTGATGAGAAGAGTGGAGCGCTAGAACTTAGATATGATGATGTTGGAAAGTGGAGAGCTAGAACTTAGACATGATGAAGGAAAGTGGAGAGCTAGAACTTAGACATGATGATGTTGGAAAGGGGGAGGCTAGAACTTGACATGATGATGTTGGAAAGTGGAGGCTAGAACTTAGACATGATGATGTTGGAAAGTGGAGAGCTAGAACTTAGACATGATGTTGGAAAGTGGAGAGCTAGAACTTAGACATGATGATGTTGGAAAGTGAATAGAACTTAGACATGATGATGTTGGAAGTGGTGAACTGAACTTGCCATGATGATGGAAAGTGAGAGCTAGAACTTAGACATGATGATGAAGGAAAGTGGGCGCTATAACTTAGACATGATTTATGGAAAATGGAAGCTAGAACTTAGACATATGATGAAGGAAGTGGAGACTAGAACTTAGACATGATGATGATGGAAAGTGGAGAGCTAGAACTTAGACATGATGATGAAGGAATGTGAAGCTAGAACAGTTTTGTTTGAAGAAGTATGTTTATTAATAAACAAATCCAGAAACTAAGGGAAGTCACCAGTATGGGAATATATCAAAACTGCATGAAAGAATGCAAGCAGTAAGGGGGGCAGCACTCACATCTATCAGACAGTATATATTACGTGGATCTACTGTCCTGGGCATGTGGGTGTTTGTCATAATGAGAGAGGGCACAGACTTGCATCAACAGCATCGATTGTTGGAGAGTTGAAGATGGAGTGCGTGTTTGTCATAATGAGAGAGGGCACAGACTTGCATCAACAGCATCGATTGTTGGAGAGTTGAAGATGGAGTGGGTGTTTGTCATAATGAGAGAGGGCACAGACTTGCATCAACAGCATCGATTGTTGGAGAGTTGAAGATGGAGTGGGTGTTTGTCATAATGAGAGAGGGCACAGACTTGCATCAACAGCATCGATTGATGCTGGATAAGGGGGATGTTCTTCGATCTCTTTGTGACTGTCTGTTGGATGAGGACACTAAAATCGATGTTGATGATCCCAAAGATTTAAGCAGTTTGGAGTTACCCATTGTACAATCAGAACTGGATGACTGAGAGACTGAGGAGTGTGTTTAATCTGTGGAGCAAGCCACGGGAAACATCAGTATGCATACTCTTCAATATCTTTTGGGGGAGACTGAGAACCTATGGGTCTGCCCGGAGTGTAGTGACGTCAGTTTAGTAACCAATAACCAAACAGTAAATATGAAGATTGGAAACAGTGACCCAAATTATGAAAATATATAGCCCCCATTCCCAAACGAATGGGTTCCTTCTTCAACGCTCCATATCAACCACGTATTAAACCACTCTTTATGATTGGTATGTAATCTGAGCCTAAGAGCAATTGTACACTGCTCCAGTTATGCGTCTACAAGTAGGCCAGCAAATCCGATTTATGCTACTTTTTTATTTACTGGTAGCTTCCCTAGGCCACCTACCTCAGTCTCCTCTTACGACATGTCTGGTAGGTGGCAGTGTTACTATTCTTTGCTCCTCTTGCAGGCTCCAGTAACACACAAGTGGAAAGGCTGTTGAAAGATGTATAGCAACTATCATACTATTGATTGAAGAAGAAACCATGTTAGCAAAGTTCTATAGTTGATTATTATAAGAAGATAGAGACAGAAGCAAGCTTGAATATCAAATACAAGATTGGCTCAGGTTGATTATTATATGAAGAAGATAGAACAGAAGCAAGCTTGAATATCAAATACAAGATTGGCTCAGGTTGATTATTATATGAAGAAGATAGAACAGAAGCAAGCTTGAATATCAAATACAAGATTGGCTCAGGTTGATTATTATATGAAGAAGATAGAACAGAAGCAAGCTTGAATATCAAATACAAGATTGGCTCAGGTTGATTATTATATGAAGAAGATAGAACAGAAGCAAGCTTGAATATCAAATACAAGATTGGCTCAGGTTGATTATTATATGAAGAAGATAGAACAGAAGCAAGCTTGAATATCAAATACAAGATTGGCTCAGGTTGATTATTATATGAAGAAGATAGAACAGAAGCAAGCTTGAATATCAAATACAAGATTGGCTCAGGTTGATTATTATATGAAGAAGATAGAACAGAAGAAAGCTTGAATATCAAATACAAGATTGGCTCAGGTTGATTATTATATGAAGAAAGATAGGAACAGAACAAGCCTTGAATATCAAATACAAGATTGGCTCAGGTTGGCTCAGACACCTCCAGGGATTTTCATATTTTTCATATCTTTAAGAAATACAGAGAATAACATGTAGATCATTCTGTCGGTCTATAAATATGACTGGAGCAGCAGATTTCCATCACTAACAAACGTGGCCAGTCATGGCTGGGCTGAGGAAGTCATACAACGTGTGTGTGCCATTCAGGACATCGACCATGAGTAGAGTGTATACCAACACCCACTGAACACAGACATTCCTTTGTAGTAGTCACCATGGTAAACAAACCAAGTCAGAGATCAGCGCTGCTTATAATAGTCAGCGCAGAAGTCAATGCAGTAATAAATAACTACACATTGGAGGAAGATGCTGTTGTCTTCACTGATGGTTCTATGATTCTGCACAGTCTTTTGTTGCATGAGCCTTTCTGGCTAGAACTAAAGAAAAAGTTATCAAATAGGCAAGTGGAGCATATGCGACAACTACCAGCAGCAGCATGACTATGGAGGTCCAGACATTTACCTTCATCTTTGTCCCAGGTCGCTCTGGGGTAAAGGGCAATGAGAGAACGGATGCACTGGCTAGCAATGCTACGGTAGAGAATGGGACTTCTATAGACAAACGCAGCATCATATGTGCTCTAAGAGAGGATGTACGCTCTGGAGATTTCAACAAAGAAGATAAAGGGTATTCTCTATCTCAGTTGCACAAGTTATGCATACCGACAGATGCGTCAAGATGGGAAAACCATGAGAGAAACCCCAGTAGATACATCAATCAACACAGAATGGGAGTTGTTAGACTAAACACACTGAGATACATGCTTGGGAGGAGATGGGAGCAATTATGAACATGTCCAATGTATGATGAAGATGATTCTCCAAATATGATGAAGATGATTCTCAAATATGATGAAGATGATTCTCAAATGTAAAACAATGAACAATCCAACAGTGACAAAAATTGTCATCTTAAGTAGTAGTAGTACTAGATCATCTCTAAGACTTGACTCTCCATCTCAGCACTAAATAGCAGTAGTAATAGTACTAGATCATCTCTGAGACTTGACTCTCCATCTCAACACTAAATAAAGCAGTAGTAGTAGTACTAGATTATCTCTGAGACTTGACTCTCCATCTCAGCACTAAATAACAGCAGCAGTAGTAGTAGTACTAGATCATCTCTGAGACTTGACTCTCCATCTCAGCACGAAATAACAGCCTATACGTAAAACCACAAAGAAAGCACAGAGAACAATAAAGTCAATGTAAAACTTGGCGTTGCCCACATCCATGTTTTCAAGGACATCTGTTCCTTGTTGAAAGATGCAGTAGTTCTCATCACAATCTAATTCTCCACGATCCAGACCATAAATAGCTTGCAGAGTGCCTTCAAATGAGTACCTGGCGGAAGGGAACATTTGCAACTTATGAATACTTGTTCTATTTGATCTCATTTTATTTCATTATTTTCAAGAGAAGATGAAGAGTTCACCACAGAGATGAAGTGTCTACACAGAGATGAAGTGTCTACACAGAGATGAAGTGTCTACACAGAGATGAAGTGTCTACACAGAGATGAAGTGTCTACACAGAGATGAAGTGTCTACACAGAGATGAAGTGTCTACGCAGAGATGAAGTGTCTACGCAGAGATGAAGTGTCTACACAGAGATGAAGTGTCTACACAGAGATGAAGTGTCTACACAGAGATGAAGTGTCTACACAGAGATGAAGTGTCTACACAGAGATGAAGTGTCTACACAGAGATGAAGTGTCTACACAGAGATGAAGTGTCTACGCAGAGATGAAGTGTCTACACAGAGATGAAGTGTCTACGCAGAGATGAAGTGTCTACACAGAGATGAAGTGTCTACACAGAGATGAAGTGTCTACGCAGAGATGAAGTGTCTACACAGAGATGAAGTGTCTACACAGAGATGAAGTGTCTACACAGAGATGAAGTGTCTACACAGAGATGAAGTGTCTACGAATGATGGGAGTAACAAGAAGAGACCAGTTCAGAGATGAAGTGTCTACGAATGATGGGAGTAACAAGAAGAGACCAGTTCAGAGATGAAGTGTCTACACAGAGATGAAGTGTCTACACAGAGATGAAGTGTCTACACAGAGATGAAGTGTCTACACAGAGATGAAGTGTCTACACAGAGATGAAGTGTCTACGAATGATGGGAGTAACAAGAAGAGACCAGTTCAGAGATGAAGTGTCTACGAATGATGGGAGTAACAAGAAGAGACCAGTTCAGAGATGAAGTGTCTACGAATGATGGGAGTAACAAGAAGAGACCAGTTCAGAGATGAAGTGTCTACACAGAGATGAAGTGTCTACACAGAGATGAAGTGTCTACGCAGAGATGAAGTGTCTACACAGAGATGAAGTGTCTACACAGAGATGAAGTGTCTACACAGAGATGAAGTGTCTACGAATGATGGGAGTAACAAGAAGAGACCAGTTCAGAGATGAAGTGTCTACGAATGATGGGAGTAACAAGAAGAGACCAGTTAAGAGATGAAGTGTCTATGCAGAATGATGGGAGTAACAAGAAGAGACCAGTTCAGAGATGAAGTGTCTACGAATGATGGAAGTAACAAGAAGAGACCAGTTCAGAGATGAAGTGTCTACGAATGATGGGAGTAACAAGAAGAGACCAGTTCAGAGATGAAGTGTCTACGAATGATGGAAGTAACAAGAAGAAACCAGTTCAGAGATGAAGTGTCTACGAATGATGGAAGTAACAAGAAGAGACCAGTTCAGAGATGAAGTGTCTACACAGAATGATGGGAGTAACAAGAAGAGACCAGTTCAGAGATGAAGTGTCTACGAATGATGGGAGTAACAAGAAGAGACCAGTTCAGAGATGAAGTGTCTACGAATGATGGAAGTAACAAGAAGAGACCAGTTCAGAGATGAAGTGTCTACGCAGAATGATGGAAGTAACAAGAAGAGACCAATTCAGAAATGAAGACATCTGGGAAAAAGTGGGTACAACATCAGTACTGAACTTCATCATGAAACAACAAATGGTTTGGCCACATAAGCAGATTACCAACAGACAGTGCACCTCAAAGAGCAATGTTGCTTCGATACAATGGATACAAAGCAAAAGGCCGGCCATACACAAGGTGGACCTCAGAAATAACAGAGGCAACGACAGACACTATTTATGAAGCACACACCAGGGCTAATTCTAGAAATCTCTTCTTATCCTGACACTGTGAGACAAAACAGGATTCGAGAAGAAAAATCAGAAAAGAAGAAGTCAATGATCAAGAATGTAATGTTATATATTATTTGTGTTTATTTCTATCTAAGAAATGAATGATTTGAAGTTGTGACATTTGATCTTCTAGTGACTTTGTTTGTTATGTGTGGTATCTATTGTTCAACATAACGTTTATCAGATAACATGCTATCAAAGGTTATCTCCAGACAGTGCAGTCTGTCATGACATTTGTTCTTCGATAGCCTACTCATCAAATATGACTTTGGCTAGATCAGCCTTATATCAGGGAAGACTGCAGTCAAAATATGTAGTAATATCAGAGAAGACTGCAGTCAAACTATGTAGTAATATCAGGGAAGACTGCAGTCAAACTATGTAGCAATATCAGGGGAAAACTGTAGTCAAACTATGTAGTAATATCAGGGAAGACTGTAGTCAAACTATGTAGTAATATCAGGGGAAAACTGCAGTCAAACTATGTAGTAATATCAGGAAGACTGCAGTCAAACTATGTAGTAATGGCGACACAAAGGAAGACTGCAGTCAAACTATGTAGTAATGGCGACACAAGGTAAGACTGCAGTCAAACTATGTAGTAATATCAGGAAGACTGCAGTCAAACTATAGTAATATCAGGGAAGACTGTATTCAAACATGTAGTAATATCAGGAAGACTGTAGTCAAACTATGTAGTAATATCAGGAAGACTGCAGTCAAACTATGTAGTAATATCAGGAAGACTGTATTCAAACTATGTAGTAATATCAGGAAGACTGTATTCAAACTATGTAGTAATATCAGGAAGAAGTAAACTGTGTAATATCAGGAAGACTTAGTCAAACTATGTAGTAATATCAGGAAGACTGTAGTCAAACTATGTAGTAATATCAGGAAGACTGCAGTCAAACTATGTAGTAATATCAGGAAGACTGCAGTCAAACTATGTAGTAATGACAAGGAAGACTGCAGTCAAACTATGTGTAATGGCGACACAAGGAAGACTGCAGTCAAACTATGTAGTAATGGCGACAC
Source organism: Arion vulgaris (assembly GCA_020796225.1). Taxonomy (NCBI): domain Eukaryota; kingdom Metazoa; phylum Mollusca; class Gastropoda; order Stylommatophora; family Arionidae; genus Arion; species Arion vulgaris. The sequence goes on along the minus strand of CM036777.1, from coordinate 22,692,541 downwards.
AAGGTAAGACTGCAGTCAAACTATGTAGTAATGGCGACACAAGGGAAGACTGCAGTCAAACTATGTAGTAATGGCGACACAAGGTAAGACTGCAGTCAAACTAGTAGTAATGGCGACACAGGGAAGACTGCAGTCAAATTATGTAGTAATGGCGACACAAGGGGAAAACTGCAGTCAAACTATGTAGTAATGGCGACACAAGGAAGACTGCAGTCAAACTATGTAGTAATGGCGACACAAGGGAAGACTGCAGTCAAATTATGTAGTAATGGCGACACAAGGGAAGACTGCAGTCAAATATGTAGTAATATCAGGAAGACTGCAGTCAAACTATGTAGTAATATCAGGGGAGACTGTATTCAAACTGTAGTAATATCAGGAAGACTGTAGTCAAACTATGTAGTAATATCAGGGAAGACTGAAGTCAAACTATGTAGTAATATCAGGGAAGACTGTATTCAAACTATGTAGTAATATCAGGGGAAAACTGTATTCAAACTATGTAGTAATGGCGACACAGGGAAGACTGCAGTCAAACTTGTAGTAATGGCGACACAAGGGAAGACTGCAGTCAAACTATGTAGTAATGGCGACACAAGGTAAGACTGCAGTCAAACTATGTAGTAATGGCGACACAAGGTAAGACTGCAGTCAAACTATGTAGTAATGGCGACACAAGGTAAGACTGCAGTCAAACTATGTAGTAATGGCGACACAAGGGAAGACTGCAGTCAAACTATGTAGTAATGGCGACACAGGGAAGACTGCAGTCAAATTATGTAGTAATGGCGACACAAGGGAAGACTGCAGTCAAACTATGTAGTAATGGCGACACAAGGGAAGACTGCAGTCAAATTATGTAGTAATGGCGACACAAGGGGAAAACTGCAGTCAAACTATGTAGTAATGGCGACAAAGGAAGACTGCAGTCAAACTATGTAGTAATGGCGACACAAGGTAAGACTGCAGTCAAACTATGTAGTAATGGCGACACAAGGTAAGACTGCAGTCAAACTATGTAGTAATGGCGACACAAGGTAAGACTGCAGTCAAACTATGTAGTAATGGCGACACAAGGGAAGACTGCAGTCAAACTATGTAGTAATGGCGACACAAGGTAAGACTGCAGTCAAACTATGTAGTAATGGCGACACAAGGGAAGACTGCAGTCAAATTATGTAGTAATGGCGACACAAGGGAAGACTGCAGTCAAACTATGTAGTAATGGCGACACAAGGGAAGACTGCAGTCAAACTATGTAGTAATGGCGACACAAGGGAAGACTGCAGTCAAATTATGTAGTAATGGCGACACAAGGAGAGACTGCAGTCAAACTATGTAGTAATGGCGACACAAGGAAGACTGCAGTCAAACTATGTAGTAATGGCGACACAAGGGGAAAACTGCAGTCAAACTATGTAGTAATGGCGACACAAGGAAGACTGCAGTCAAACTATGTAGTAATGGCGACACAAGGGGAAAACTGCAGTCAAACTATGTAGTAATGGCGACACAAGGAAGACTGCAGTCAAACTATGTAGTAATGGCGACACAAGGTAAGACTGCAGTCAAACATGTAGTAATGGCGACACAAGGGAAGACTGCAGTCAAATTATGTAGTAATGGCGACACAAGGGAAGACTGCAGTCAAACTATGTAGTAATGGCGACACAAGGGAAGACTGCAGTCAAACTATGTAGTAATGGCGACACAAGGTAAGACTGCAGTCAAACTATGTAGTAATGGCGACACAAGGGAAGACTGCAGTCAAACTATGTAGTAATGGCGACACAAGGGAAGACTGCAGTCAAACTATGTAGTAATGGCGACACAAGGTAAGACTGCAGTCAAACTATGTAGTAATGGCGACACAAGGGAAGACTGCAGTCAAACTATGTAGTAATGGCGACACAAGGGAAGACTGCAGTCAAATCTTAGTAATGGCGACACAAGGAAGACTGCAGTCAAACTATGTAGTAATGGCGACACAAGGTAAGACTGCAGTCAAACTATGTAGTAATGGCGACACAAGGTAAGACTGCAGTCAAACTATGTAGTAATGGCGACACAAGGTAAGACTGCAGTCAAACTATGTAGTAATGGCGACACAAGGGAAGACTGCAGTCAAACTATGTAGTAATGGCGACACAAGGTAAGACTGCAGTCAAACTATGTAGTAATGGCGACACAAGGGAAGACTGCAGTCAAACTATGTAGTAATGGCGACACAAGGTAAGACTGCAGTCAAACTATGTAGTAATGGCGACACAAGGTAAGACTGCAGTCAAACTATGTAGTAATGGCGACACAAGGTAAGACTGCAGTCAAACTATGTAGTAATGGCGACACAAGGTAAGACTGCAGTCAAACTATGTAGTAATGGCGACACAAGGGAAGACTGCAGTCAAACTATGTAGTAATGGCGACACAAGGTAAGACTGCAGTCAAACTATGTAGTAATGGCGACACAAGGTAAGACTGCAGTCAAACTATGTAGTAATGGCGACACAAGGGAAGACTGCAGTCAAACTATGTAGTAATGGCGACACAAGGTAAGACTGCAGTCAAACTATGTAGTAATGGCGACACAAGGTAAGACTGCAGTCAAACTATGTAGTAATGGCGACACAAGGTAAGACTGCAGTCAAACATGTAGTAATGGCGACACAAGGGAAGACTGCAGTCAAACTATGTAGTAATGGCGACACAAGGGAAGACTGCAGTCAAACTATGTAGTAATGGCGACACAAGGTAAGACTGCAGTCAAACTATGTAGTAATGGCGACACAAGGTAAGACTGCAGTCAAACTAGTAGTAATGGCGACACAAGGAAGACTGCAGTCAAACAATATGTGAGTAATGTGTAATAAAATGCAAAACAAAGTACTATGTTTATAAATACAAAACAATAACATAGATCAACCCTGAATATAATATTAATATATATATATATAATAGTCAAGTCTATTAACCTATTAGGGGATGTAGGGGTGTTATGTTGGAATAACCAACATCTTCTTCTTCTTCGATCGATCTTTACGGCCATTTTGATCATTTCTGTTGTTATATATAAACAGCCTTTGCCAGAACGGTTTTTACATCACATCATTCAGCGCCATTTGGAGCTCTGGTACTTATCCTTTGGTGATGTGTCAGCCTTTGGCTGTCCCCAGCCAATCTGCAAGGCAGCAGGTTGCTATTTTATTTTAGGTGCTACCCTTAGACAACCTTTCCTCCCGGGATTTTGAGCGTCATCTGCCCAGGTTACCTGTCTTTTTTTAACGACTATTTGGTTTGCCTACCGTCCAGTTTTGTGCACAGTAAGCTCCGCTAGCCTTTGATTGTCCCCAATCTATTGGTTATTGGTTACTAAACTGACGCCATTGCACTCCGGGCAGACTCATTGGTGCTCAGTCTCCCCGAACAGATATCAAAGAGTATGCATACTGATGGTTCCCATGGCTTGCTGATTAAATACACCTCTCACTCTGCCTCTCAGGCATCCAGTTCAACTTGAACAACAGGTAACTCCAAACTGCCTAAATCGCTTGATCGATTAAACATCAATTTTAGTGTCCTCATCCAACAGACAGTCACGAAGAGACCGAAGAACATCCCCTTATCTATCTTCAACTCCCCAACAATCGATGCTGTTGATGCAAGCCTGTCCGCTCTCTTATTACCACAAACACCCGCATGCCCAGGACAGTATATCCACGTAAGCCTCTGAAGATTAGAAACTTCTACAGACGACATCCACTCATACCGAAACCTGCCCTTCTGGATCTTGTGAAGCATTGACTGAGAGTCAGATACAACAATGGCCCCAGTAAATGAAGTCCCAGAGAGCCAATGGAGGGCAGCAGTAACGGCCTCAACCTCCATCCTCAAACTAGAAGTAGTTGTCCTGTATGCCCCACTTCGCTCTGTGACAACCCTACCATGCGCATTAGCCAAGAAACCCCAGCCGGACTTTTCACCACGTTGAACCGACCCATGTGTATATACAACATCAAATTAGGAGTTTGGACATGCCAGACAGTGTCGTCTTCATGGTAGAAAGAGAAGATATAGTAATCAACTTCTCATGGGTACTGTGAGCAAATGGACTTTGGGGTGGCTGCTGCAACGGAGGACAGAGCACGAATGGGAATGCCCAATGTGTCATGACGTCGATCGCATAACATAACATACCATAACAACAACATCATCATCCCTTGCATTATCTTCTATCAACTGCTTAACTGCGAGATCAGCCTTCATGTTGCCCCAATCTCTACATTCTCTTCCAAGAGTAATGATAACGTTGAGATAGTTGGTCATGCTACCATCTGTTGGGATCCATTCTTCCCCTTTTGGTAGGGTCGCAACCGTAGTCACCTGGCCAATTGTTCTTTTAGCCTGGGCCATCCATGACATGCCACGCTTGATTCTCGTGCCTTTAACATCATTAGTGTTCTTGTGTAGTGGATGTCTCTTATCAGAAGTAACCCGCATATATGCCTTGGTTTGGGCGATTGCATGACGGGAGCGTAGTGACAGAAGGCCAAGCATATATCGCATCTTCACAATGGGGATATTTCTAGGACTATACGTATACCTTCATTCTGAACCCGTTCGAGTCGTTCACATTGTGATCTTGATATTGTAAGAATTCCGAGTCCATAATCTACCACTGACATAACCAGTCGATCGAACAAAAGGACAAGTAGTCTCTGCTCAAGGTGTGTGGCCAGCATAACTTTGAGAGCCGCTAGACCACGCTTGCACCGTTGTATCGTCTGTTCAATATAGTGTTTGAAAGATAGACTACGATCAAAGGTTATTCCAAGATAGCGCAGCCTGTCTCTGCGTTCGATGGTATGTTCATCAAAGATTACACAGGGTAGGTCAGCCTTGACTATGTGATTATTTAACGAGCACCACAACATACACGCTTTTTCAGGATTGACTTGAGAGCGAGACTCTCTACACCAACCTGAGATGGTACGCAGTGTTTTCTGAATGTCGTCAACCATCTCTCGTCTATCGGACCCAGTCCTATATATTAAGATATCATCTGCAAATGTCAATGTCGGACCCAACCCGGTTGGCTGAATTTTAGCTACATTTGCTGTGTAAACATTAAACAACACGGGTGATAGAGGAGAACCTGGGTAATCCCGGCATATACGTGCAGGATCCGATGTCCATGTTCCTAAACGCAGGGCAACGGTTCTCTCCATTAAAGAAGCAGCTATCCAGTTTACCAGCTAAGGATTAACTTCACATTTAATCAAAGAGCGCACCATTATTGAAAAATTCACCTTGTTATAAGCATCCTCCAAGTCGATGGCCACAGCAACAGTCTCTTGCTTGGATTGGAAGCCTTCATAAACATCATATGCAAACGTGCCAGCATTGTCCCATGTCCCTTTCATTGGCCGGTAGCTACCCAAAGTGTCAGGGAGGATGTGGTCATTCTCCAAGTGACACATTACCTTTCTGGCCACTATCTTCTCTAGTAATTTGCCATATACATTTTGCAAGGTGAGTATGCGGTAGCTGCTGAGAAGCTTAGGATCCTTCCCATGTTTATGGAGCGGTCGTAAATAACTATGAAGCCAATCCTCAGGTACCACAGCATTCTGTACACTTTTGTTAAAATCCATCACAACTGCATTAATAACAGTCTCGTCCAGCTGTTTGATGTGATGATATTGGACACCATCAGGCCCTGGAGCGGTGCTGTGGCTTGCCTTGAGTGCATTAACAACATCCTCCTTTGTCCACTTTGTCAAGGTAAGACTTAAGTCAAGGTAAGGTTCTCCAGAGCTAGTAATATCACGAAGAACACTCATGGTATTATGGCGGTCAGTTTTTATCGGGGTCAGTGGAAACCCCGATCTAACCACAATCTGACACTGACCTCAACCTAACTACAAGGCAGTAGTAGTTCCCTGCGAGGGAAAACGCGTACTGGATACAAGCCTCTGCTGGACTTTCCAGTTTCTTTGCACATTTGGGTGGTCCGCTCACCCCTTGATTTGGTGCCTGCCTCCCGTTTCTATCAGTTCTCACCGTGCTCACATTCACCATGTCTCTAGGTCGTCCGGACATGAAGCTCAACATGGGCCCCCACCTATGGACCCCCGAGCTTCACGCTATGTTGGCCCACGTCTCTTCTCTGGATGCACCTCTCATCCCTTCATGTTCACTTGTACGGCCCTTTCCATCGGCTGGGGAAACTGACCATCGGCCGGGAAGCTGACCATCGGCCGGGAAGCTGACCATCGGCCGGGAAGCTGACCATCAGCCGGGAAGCTGGTAATTGTGGTGCGACTGTTGATCTGTTACACTTTGTGTTTATGGACTCTTGCCCCACAGGTGGACTCTTGCCCCACAGGTGGACTCTTGCCCCACAGGTGGACTCTTGCCCCACAGGTGGACTCTTGCCCCACAGGTGGACTCTTGCCCCACAGGTGGACTCTTGCCCCACAGGTGGACTCTTGCCCCACAGGTGGACTCTTGCCCCACAGGTGGACTCTTGCCCCACAGGTGGACTCTTGCCCCACAGGTGGCAATTTTGGTGCGGTCACTTACTCCGGGGGAGTTAGCATTTGTTCTCAGACGACTCGTACACTGCTGTTTCTTACGTTTCAGCAACTATTTGGCCAACTTTTCATCGGACATCGGCCAGAAGATGCGTGCATTTTGTTCATGGATTTTGGACCTGTCTTACTTTTCCATGCTTGCACTACTACCACTACCTGTAGCTCTCCCTCGATCCCTAACCACTTAGCCAGACAAGATCAGTTTGTCTGTTACCAGGGTCACCATGTGGAGGTGGGGTAGGATCTTGATTAGAACCAGCTCACTAATCCTGGCGCTGTGTTGTTCCTATGCGACTTTGACCACACCAACATATAAGTCCTTCCAAAGATCTACTTAATCTGCCAGGCAGAAGAGTATTTCACTCAAATATCAAGCCTCTCCTTCTGTATGCAGTGAAGACATGAGGAACAACTAAAGGGGAAACACCAAAACGTTGTAGACATTTATCAATAGATGCCTGCGCAGGATAATCAATCTATGATGGTATGACAAAATCACAAATAGGGAACTGTGGGATAGAGTGGGACAACGCCAAGTGGCACACTGCAGCCATCAGAATGTAGACTATTCAACATATGCTGTGGAAGACTGTGCACCTGTATATGTATGACAGAAGACAATATCGGTTGAATAAGTCATGAATAAAAGTAACTAATGTTAATGTACTAACCTGATGTAAGAAATATATGATATCCACTGTAGGTAAACTGGTATTGTATGAAAGTTGACAAAGAAACCACTAAACAAAAGTATTGGTATGGCTGTGACTGGACCCAGGAACACAGCCACCTGCAACCACACACCAAACAAAATGTTATTGTTTTTTTATATTTGTTATGATTGACTTATTATGTTATGATTGACTTATTAGTCTTTCACTTCTACCCTGGGGAGAGGTCACAGAAAGTATGCCCCATGACCCCATGATTATAACAGTGCATTTCCTTCTGGTATGATTCTATTTCAATGCTTGGTTTATCATCAACTGTCTGATGGTCTTCCTTGTGATCTGAGCTGTGATTTATCATCAACTGTCTGATGGTCTTCCTTGTGATCTGAGCTATGATTTATCATCAATTGTCTGATGGTCTTCCTTGTGATCTGAGCTATGATTTATCAGCAACTGTCTGATGGTCTTCCTTGTGATCTAAGCTATGGTTTGTGATCATCATTGGATATCTTTCATTCTCTAGATGTGACTAAACTAAGTATAAATCATGACATAAAAATCTATAACATTAAAAACAGAAATAATGAGATATAGGAAGAAAACATAATAATCTAGACATCCATGTCAATGTCAATGTCACTACAATCAATCAAGTGAAAGAATTCAAATACTTAGGAAGTATATTCACAGAAGATGGAAGACTAGATAGAGAGATAGAGGCTAGAGTGCAAAAAGCAAATGCTGTAACCTACCAGCTAGTCCCATTGTTAAGGCACTCAAACATCTCACTGACAGCTAAGCAACAGATGATCAACATCATTTTCATACCTACTTTGTGTTACCAGAGCCAAACATGGATAATGAACAAAGCACAGTCACAAAAATCACTACATGTGAAATGCAATGTCTGCGAAAAGTAACCAACAACACCAGAAAATAGTCACCAACATCAGCATAAGAAAGAAAGTTGGGATCACTTGTTAACCACTATTTGTGATCTGTATGTGATCTAAGCCTAAGAGCGATTGTACATTGTTCCAGTTATGCGTCTACAAGTAGGCCAGCACATCTGATTTCTACTACGCTTTTTATTTAACTTCCCTAGGTCCCTACCTCAGTCGCATTTTACAACATTCCTTGTTAGGTCACAGTGGTACTATTCTTTGCTTCCCTTATGAGTCCCGGCAACACATAGTTGGTTACTAACTTGTACATGTACACAAGTGAGGAATAGTACATGTACACAAGTGAGGAATAGTACATGTACACAAGCGAGGAATAGTACATGTACACAAGTGAGGAATAGTACATGTACACAAGTGAGGAATAGTACATGTACACAAGTGAGGAATAGTACATGTACACAAGTGAGGAATAGTACATGTACACAAGTGAGGAATAGTACATGTACACAAGTGAGGAATAGTACATGTACACAAGTGAGGAATAGTACATGTACACAAGTGAGAAATAGTACATGTACACAAGTGAGGAATAGTACATGTACACAAGTGAGGAATAGTACATGTACACAAGTGAGGAATAGTACATGTACACAAGTGAGGAATAGTACATGTACACAAGTGAGGAATAGTACATGTACACAAGTGAGGAATAGTACATGTACACAAGTGAGGAATAGTACATGTACACAAGTGAGGAATAGTACATGTACACAAGTGAGGAATAGTACATGTACACAAGTGAGGAATAGTACATGTACACAAGTGAGAAATAGTACATGTACACAAGTGAGGAATAGTACATGTACACAAGTGAGAAATAGTACATGTACACAAGTGAGGAATTGTACATGTACACAAGTGAGGAATAGTACATGTACACAAGCGAGGAATAGTACATGTCACAGAGTGAGGAATAGTACATGACACAAGTGAGGAATAGTACATGTACACAAGTGAGGAATAGTACATGTACACAAGTGAGGAATAGTACATGTACACAAGTGAGGAATAGTACATGTACACAAGTGAGGAATAGTACATGTACACAAGTGAGGAATAGAACATGTACACAAGTGAGGAATAGTACATGTACACAAGTGAGGAATAGTACATGTACACAAGTGAGGAATAGTACATGTACACAAGTGAGGAATAGTACATGGCATGTTACAAGTTATCAACTTGAACATGTACACAAGTGAGGAATAGTACATGTACACAAGTGAGGAATAGTACATGTACACAAGTTAGGAATAGTACATGTACACAAGTGAGGAATAGTACATGTACACAAGTGAGGAATAGTACATGTACACAAGTGAGGAATAGTACATGTACACAAGTGAGGAATAGTACATGTACACAAGTGAGGAATAGTATATGTACACAAGTGAGGAATAGTACATGTACACAAGTGAGGAATAGTATATGTACAGAAGTGAGGAATAGTACATGTACACAAGTGAGGAATAGTATATGTACACAAGTGAGGAATAGTACATGTACACAAGTGAGGAATAGTACATGTACACAAGTGAGGAATAGTACATGTACACAAGTGAGGAATAGTACATGTACACAAGTGAGGAATAGTACATGTACACAAGTGAGGAATAGTACATGTACACAAGTGAGAAATAGTACATGTACACAAGTGAGGAATAGTACATGTACACAAGTGAGGAATAGTCATGTCACAAGGAGGAATAGTACATGTCACAAGTGAGGAATAGTATATGTACACAAGTGAGGAATAGTACATGTAAACAAGTGAGGAATAGTATATGTACACAAGTGAGGAATAGTACATGTACACAAGTGAGGAATAGTACATGTACACAAGTGAGGAATAGTACATGTACACAAGTGAGGAATAGTACATGTACACAAGTGAGGGAAAAGTACATGTACACAAGTGAGGAATAGTACATGTACACAAGTGAGGAATAGTACATGTACACAAGTGAGAAATAGTACATGTACACAAGTGAGGAATAGTACATGTACACAAGTGAGGAATAGTACATGTACACAAGTGAGGAATAGTACATGTACACAGTGAGAATGGTATATGTACACAAGTGAGGAATAGTACATGTACACAAGTGAGAAATAGTACATGTACACAAGTGAGGAATAGTACATGTACACAAGTGAGGAATAGATATGTACACAAGTGAGAAATAGTACATGACATGTTGCAAGTTATCAACTTGAACATGTACGTATAGATTATAAGACAGTCAGTGAAGATTACCTGCAGAGATGTAGCAGCACCAATGAGAAGTCCCAGACTCTGAGCAACCAGTGAAGTTTGTGTAGATAATGTCAGAAACATGAGAAATCTCATCAAGTCGTTTGGTTGTGAAGTCATCCAGTAGACAATACTGCCATAGATCAGGGAAAAGATGATCTGAAAGTGTAAGAATAACATATAACTATCATTCATCAACATCAAATAGCTTATCTTGAGCAGAACTGTGCCACCCCAACAGTCCTTCGGAATTTCTCTCTCTCATAGGCCAGATGTCCTGCCTCTGCAGCCGTCATGTTCAAACACATCAGTTACATCCTGAATCCATCTTCTCCGTGGTTTTCCTCTTCTTCTCTTTGCCAGTATGCCTTCTTCCATGATAGTCTCCAGCCCTTCATGTCTTTTTATATGTCCGAAATACTTCAATTTTCTCTTTCGTATTTGTAGCATCAGCTTGGTTTTCTTTGATTTTGAGTTCTTTCTGGATAGATCTATTTGTTCTCTTCTCTGTCCATGATATACGAAGGACTTCTGTAACACTTATATCAAATGCACATATACGTTTTTCTACTGCCTTGTTAAATGTCCATGCTTCACACCCATACGTTGCCACTGGGAATATGCATGCTCTTAGTATTCTGATCTTTGTTTTCTTATCAGTTCCGTTCCCAGACTGTTTTAGTTCAATATTTTGCAAAAACCCTGTTTGTTCTTCTTGTCATTTCCTTCATCCCATATATTATTATTATGTCAGTTTAGTACATGAGAGAGTATAGTACATGAGAGAGTTTAGTACATGAGAGAGTATAGTACATGAGAGAGTTTAGTACATGAGAGAGTTTAGTACATGAGAGAGTATAGTACATGAGAGAGTTTAGTACATGAGAGAGTTTAGTACATGAGAGAGTTTAGTACATGAGAGAGTTTAGTACATGAGAGAGTTTAGTACATGAGAGAGTTTAGTACATGAGAGAGTATAGTACATGAGAGAGTATAGTACATGAGAGAGTATAGTACATGAGAGTATATACATGAGAAGGTATAGTACATGAGAGAGTTTAGTACATGAGAGAGTTTAGTACATGAGAGAGTATAGTACATGAGAGAGTATAGTACATGAGAATATAGTACATGAGAGAGTATAGTACATGAGAGAGTATAGTACATGAGAGAGTATAGTACATGAGAGAGTATAGTACATGAGAGAGTATAGTGCATGAGAGAGTATAGTACATGAGAGAGTATAGTACATGAGAGAGTATAGTACATGAGAGAGTATAGTACATGAGAGAGTATAGTACATGAGAGAGTATATCAACAACAGAGACACCAAGGTACACACAAATCTGAGGCAGAAAATCACATCTGCCCCCTTAAGGTAGTATCGTGTATCTGGAAGATATCTGCAGTTAAGTCTTCTTTTTCTTTCTTCTTCTCGAATCTGTATGCCTCACAGCTTCAGGTCAGTTAAGTCTTATCTTGATATCAGTTTGTGAGATGTCAGTTTGTGAGATATCAGTTTGTGAGATGTCAGTTTGTGAGATGTCAGCTTGTGAGATGTCAGTTTGTGAGATGTCAGTTTGTGGAATGACAGTTTGTGGAGACAACAAATACAACTAACTGTGATACAAGTCATTCATGAACACTCTCCATGCTGCAGACACACAACTAATTGTGATACAAGTCATTCATGAACACTCTCCATGCTGCAGACACACAACTAATTGTGATACAAGTCATTCATGAACACTCTCCATGCTGCAGACACACAACTAATTGTGATACAAGTCATTCATGAACACTCTCCATGCTGTAGACACACAACTAACTGTGATACAAGTCATTCATGAACACTCTCCATGCTGCAGACACACAACTAATTGTGATACAAGTCATTCATGAACACTCTCCATGCTGCAGACACACAACTAACTGTGATACAAGTCATTCATGAACACTCTCCATGCTGCAGACACACAACTAACTGTGATACAAGTCATTCATGAACACTCTCCATGCTGCAGACACACAACTAACTGTGATACAAGTCATTCAGAACACTCTCATGCTGCAGACACACAACTAATGTGATACAAGTCATTCATGAACACTCTCCATGCTGCAGACACACAACTAACTGTGATACAAGTCATTCATGAACACTCTCCATGCTGCAGACACACAACTAACTGTGATACAAGTCATTCATGAACACTCTCCATGCTGCAGACACACAACTAATTGTGATACAAGTCATTCATGAACACTCTCCATGCTGCAGACACACAACTAACTGTGATACAAGTCATTCATGAACACTCTCCATGCTGCAGACACACAACTAACTGTGATACAAGTCATTCATGAACACTCTCCATGCTGCAGACACACAACTAACTGTGATACAAGTCATTCATGAACACTCTCCATGCTGCAGACACACAACTAATTGTGATACAAGTCATTCATGAACACTCTCCATGCTGCAGACACACAACTAACTGTGATACAAGTCATTCATGAACACTCTCCATGCTGCAGACACACAACTAATTGTGATACAAGTCATTCATGAACACTCTCCATGCTGCAGACACACAACTAATTGTGATACAAGTCATTCATGAACACTCTCCATGCTGCAGACACACAACTAATTGTGATACAAGTCATTCATGAACACTCTCCATGCTGTAGACACACAACTAACTGTGATACAAGTCATTCATGAACACTCTCCATGCTGCAGACACACAACTAACTGTGATACAAGTCATTCATGAACACTCTCCATGCTGCAGACACACAACTAACTGTGATACAAGTCATTCATGAACACTCTCCATGCTGCAGACACACACTAACTGTGATAAAGTCATTCATGAACACTCTCCATGCTGCAGACACACAACTAATTGTGATACAAGTCATTCATGAACACTCTCCATGCTGCAGACACACAACTAACTGTGATACAAGTCATTCATGAACACTCTCCATGCTGCAGACACACAACTAATTGTGATACAAGTCATTCATGAACACTCTCCATGCTGCAGACACACAACTAATTGTGAACAAGTCATTCAGAACACTTCATGCTGTAGACACACAACTAATCAAATACTCTATGACTTATCTAACATGTTGCATTCATACAAACCTGAAAGGGCATATCTAACATGTTGCGTCATACAAACCTGAAAAGGCATATCTGCCATAGTCTTAGCTAAATAATAAGCTTTCAGACTGTACCAGTAGTTGAGATGTTCTCTCATAAATACTGCCATTTCTATAGGAACTGTGGAAGCAATGAGTTGTCATAAGAGAATTAGCAGTTAAAAATATTGACAGATTGTAGAAGCAATGATATATGTGAAGGAAACATGGTGTAATGCTGCAGTCTTTGCCTACAATGTCTTCAAGGGTTTTCATGCAGGTATCGTAACATGTGTAGTGGTGGTGGACTTGGAAGAAGCAGACAACAGGGTGTCCTATGACTATCTAAGTGACTATCTAAAGTTCAGCCATTGTCCTGGCGTTCTAAAGGTTGTGGATTCAAATCTGAGCTGTGTCGTTATGTTCACAAGTTTATTTTTACCAGTCCCTAGGATTGTTGCAGTAGCTACGGAGTTTGTACTTTGTGCAATACCCTCGACAGGTAGCATTTGTGCGTAGAGGGACTCAGCCATATGGAATGAAGTCAATCCTTCGACTTTAGACCTTTTCTCAAAGGTTTTTTTTGTTTACTTTTATGTTCAGTTTTCTCTTGTTAGAAATGTCTCTAATGATCTGAGTTATTGATTGTCTTAACAAATATCAATGTCTATTTCAACAATCAGGGGTCGACTGTAGCTTAAGTTCAACAATCAGTGGTCGACTGTAGCTTAAGTTCAACAATCAGTGGTCGACTCAGCAAGTTAGTGGCTTAATCACAGCTCAGAGTATCTGCTCAAACGAAGTTTGGATCAAATTTGTCCCGTGGATTTTTACAAACAGTAAAATAGACCTCAAAACCTCCAGTTCAGAAAGCAATGACAAACTACTGAGTGTATAAGTGATGCTTAGAAAATCAACGACTCGTTGACTGTTGCTAATGGCGACGCCTTGTAAGATATGTTACTCTTGTATTGTTGAATAGTTACTACTTGCTACTTGTTACTACTTGTATTGTTGAATAGTTACTACTTGCTACTTGTTACTACTTGTATTGTTGAATAGTTACTACTTGCTACTTGTTACTACTTGTATTGTTGAATAGTTACTACTTGCTACTTGTTACTACTTGTATTGTTGAATAGTTACTACTTGCTACTTGTTACTACTTGTATTGTTGAATAGTTACTACTTGCATCTTGTTACTACTTGTATTGTTGAATAGTTACTACTTGTATTGTTGAATAGTTACTACTTGTATTGTTGAATAGTTACTACTTGTATTGTTGAATAGTAACTACTTGTATTGTTGAATAGTCACTACTTGTATTGTTGAATAGTCACTACTTGTATTGTTGAATAGTCACTACTTGTATTGTTGAATAGTCACTACTTGTATTGTTGAATAGTTACTACTTGTATTGTTGAATAGTTACTACTTGCTACTTGTTGAATAGTTACTACTTGTATTGTTGAATAGTTACTACTTGTATTGTTGAATAGTTACTACTTGCTACTTGTTACTACTTGTATTGTTGAATAGTTACTACTTGTATTGTTGAATAGTTACTACTTGTATTGTTGAATAGTTACTACTTGTATTGTTGAATAGTTACTACTTGCTACTTGTTACTACTTGTATTGTTGAATAGTTACTACTTGTATTGTTGAATAGTTACTACTTGCTACTTGTTACTACTTGTATTGTTGAATAGTTACTACTTGTATTGTTGAATAATTACTACTTGTATTGTTGAATAGTCACTACTTGTATTGTTGAATAGTCACTACTTGTATTGTTGAATAGTTACTACTTGCTACTTGTTACTACTTGTATTGTTGAATAGTTACTACTTGTATTGTTGAATAGTCACTACTTGTATTGTTGAATAGTCACTACTTGTATTGTTGAATAGTCACTACTTGTATTGTTGAATAATCACTACTTGTATTGTTGAATAGTTACTACTTGTATTGTTGAATAGTCACTACTTGTATTGTTGAATAGTCACTACTTGTATTGTTGAATAGTCACTACTTGTATTGTTGAATAGTCACTACTTGTATTGTTGAATAATCACTACTTGTATTGTTGAATAGTTACTACTTGTATTGTTGAATAGTTACTACTTGTATTGTTGAATAGTCACTACTTGTATTGTTGAATAGTTACTACTTGTATTGTTGAATAGTTACTACTTGTATTGTTGAATAGTCACTACTTGTATTGTTGAATAGTCACTACTTGTATTGTTGAATAATCACTACTTGTATTGTTGAATAATCACTACTTGTATTGTTGAATAGTCACTACTTGTATTGTTGAATAGTCACTACTTGTATTGTTGAATAGTTACTACTTGTATTGTTGAATAGTCACTACTTGTATTGTTGAATAATCACTACTTGTATTGTTGAATAGTCACTACTTGTATTGTTGAATAGTTACTACTTGTATTGTTGAATAGTTACTACTTGTATTGTTGAATAGTCACTACTTGTATTGTTGAATAATCACTACTTGTATTGTTGAATAAAGATATGATGAGGACAGGGAGAGAGAGAGAGAGAGCGTGAGAGAGATCGGGAGACAGAGAGATATTTGGAAAGAAATGACAGATAAAGTATACATATTGGATATCTGTAGAGATGATAATTAGAACTCGCCTGAGTGGTTACGGGAGCCCAAATTTGGGGTGTAAAGAGCAGAACCACTGTAACCTGCCACGCATGTCGTAAGAGGCGACTAAGGAGGTTTGGATAAAATCAGATGCACATGTCCTAAACGTGTAGAAGTCTATGCGTTTAGGGGCCTACCAAACCAATGTGCAATATATACACCTTCTTGGCAAAGATCAAACATATCAAAAAGAGTGATTAAAATTGGTAGTAAAGAACGAACGCAAAGAAGAAGAAGATAATTAGAACTTACATGTAAGAACTGTTGGCATGAGAGCTGTGAACATCAAGAACAACATACAGAAGAACAAGCAGCCTGCATTGCTGTAGACTTTGCTGGCCTCGTTACCAATACCTAAATATAGCAGTCCAATCAGGATGCTGACTGTTAGATGTGAGACCAAACGTAGACGAGTCAGGGTCTGAAAGAAACAAATTACACACAAATGTTAGCAAATATATATTTCTTAGTGGCTAGTATACTGGCAAGAGAGAAGAAGAGGAAGACCACGAAGAAGATGGATTCAGGATCTAACAGATGGTTTGAACATGATGGCTGCAGAGCAGGGACTTCGGCCTATAGAGATTCAGGATCTAACAGATGGTTTGAACATGATGGCTGCAGAAGCGGGACTTCTGGCCTATAAGATTCAGGATCTAACAGATGGTTTGAACATGATGGCTGCAGAAGCGGGACTTCTGGCCTATGAGAGATTCAGGATCTAACAGATGGTTTGAACATGATGGCTGCAGAAGCGGGACTTCTGGCCTATGAGAGATTCAGGATCTAACAGATGGTTTGAACATGATGGCTGCAGATGCGGACTTCTGGCCTATGAGAATTCAGGAGTCAACAGATGGTTTGAACATGATGGCTGCAGAAGCGGGACTTCTGGCCTATGAGAGATTCAGGATCTAACAGATGGTTTGAACATGATGGCTGCAGAAGAGGGACTTCTGGCATGAGGATTCAGGATCTAACAGATGGTTTGAACATGATGGCTGCAGAAGCGGGACTTCTGGCCTATGAGAGAAATTCCAGAGGACTGTTGGGGTGGGAAAGTTCTGCTCAGGATAAGCTATTTTATGATGATGATGATAAGTGGCCGGTCACAACACCACATCTTATTAATACAATAATGAACTCTATTCGGCTTTTTCCTTCCCAATCTATGAATTTCTGCTGATATCTCACTACACAACCATGCCTGCCCCCACTCCCCAATTCAATAACCTGCCTCTTCACATTTGTTATGCTGCTTTATGTAGGTAGACACAGAGAAATATCGATATGAGACATCATCATTAGTTTTCAGCTCAAGGCTACCAGAAATAGAGATACAAATATTTACGTTCAGTATTCATCAAATGTATCGTTTTTCTCTTCCTCTCTCTCTCTCTCTCTCTCTCTCTCTCTCTCTCTCTCTCTCTCTCTCTCTCGCTGCATCTGTAACTGTTTGATTTGTTAGTCACAGACCCCAACTCGAACACATCCCGGTCAACTTTCAGGACATGCAAGAGGAGACCGTAGTTCTATTCTTTATTACTCTGGAAATTACACCGAGATGGTTGGGGGGAGAGGTCTGAAACAGACATAAGATTTATGACTCTGGTTAGATTCTGTCTGTCACTTATTGACCACACTTGTTTAAATAGAATATTTGCTCAAGGGTTGTCTTAGTGAGGTGAGTGTTGTCTTAGTGAGGTGAGTGTTGTCTTAGTGAGGTGAGTGTTGTCTTAGTGAGGTGAGTGTTGTCTTAGTGAGGTGAGTGTTGTCTTAGTGAGGTGAGTGTTGTCTTAGTGAGGTGAGTGTTGTCTTAGTGAGGTGAGTGTTGTCTTAGTGAGGTGAGTGTTGTCTTAGTGAGGTGAGTGTTGTCTTAGTGAGGTGAGTGTTGTCTTAGTGAGGTGAGTGTTGTCTTAGTGAGGTAAGTGTTGTCTTAGTGAGGTGAGTGTTGTCTTAGTGAGGTAAGTGTTGTCTTAGTGAGGTAAGTGTTGTCTTAGTGAGGTAAGTGTTGTCTTAGTGAGGTGAGTGTTGTCTTAGTGAGGTGAGTGTTGTCTTAGTGAGGTAAGTGTTGTCTTAGTGAGGTAAGTGTTGTCTAGTAGGTGAGTGTGAGTGTTGTTCTTAGAACTATAACGTGGATACTAGACAGATAGATAAGCTCATAGACAGCAATAAATCTACACAAATAAATGGACAGACTAACTACACAATAAGACAGACAATTACACACTGACAAACACACAGGAAGACAAACTGCAGACAACACAAGACAGATAGATAAACACTACAAAGAGACCACTGACAGAGAGAACAAACTGCAGACAGACACACAGACAGATAGATAAACTACACAAAGAGACCAATTGCAGAGAGAGACACACAGACAGATAGATAAACTACACAAAGAGACCAACTGCAGACAGACACACAGACAGATAGATAAACTACACAAAGAGACCAACTGCACAGACAGACACACAGACAGATAGATAAATTACACAAAGAGACCAACTGCACAGACAGACTTACAGCATCTCGAACAATGTTCATAAATGTACGTATAAACAATACTCGAAACTGTGTGACACAGCTGGTGTTAAATGTATGATATTCCTGGTCTGTGGGTAGATTCTGAAACATACAAACCAATGGACAAATTAGACGCAGACACACACACAATATATATATCTATGTGTAAATATGTATGTGTAAATATGTATGTTTAAATATGTGTCATATCCCAGTCAAACAGTCTCAGAAGTGATGAAGACATATTTAAGCATGTATTAACTGGTTCTTTATTTCATGAATTATGCTGCTACTAAAGACAGTATTATCAAGTTTATTGATGTTCAGATCTTGTCTCTACATCTGACTTTCTATCGTGCAGCCAACAAGTTAAGATCTTGTCTCTACATCTGACTTTCTGTCGTGCAGTCAACATGTTCAGATCTTGTCTCTACATCTGACTTTCCTTCATACAGCCAACAAGTTCAGATCTTGTCTCTACATCTGACTTTCTATCGTGCAGCCAACAAGTTCAGATCTTGTCTCTACATCTGACTTTCTTTTATACAGCCAACAAGTTCAGATCTTGTCTCTACATCTGACTTTCTATCATGCAGCCAACAAGTTCAGATCTTGTCTCTACATCTGACTTTCTATCGTGCAGTCAACATGTTCATATCTTGTCTCTACATCTGACTTTCTGTCGTGCAGCCAACAAGTTCATATCTTGTCTCTACATCTGACTTTCTATCATGCAGCCAACAAGTTCATATCTTGTCTCTACATCTGACTTTCTATCATGAAGCCAACAAGTTCATATCTTGTCTCTACATCTGACTTTCTTTCGTGCAGCCAACATGTTCAGATCTTGTCTCTACATCTGACTTTCTATCGTGCAGCCAACATGTTCAGATCTTGTCTCTACATCTGACTTTCTATCGTGCAGCCAACATGTTCAGATCTTGTCTCTATATCTCACTTTCTTTCATACAGCCAACATGTTCAGATCTTGTCTCTACATCTGACTTTCTTTCATACAGCCAACATGTTCAGATCTTGTCTCTACATCTGACTTTCTTTCATATAGCCAACAAGTTCAGATCTTGTCTCTACATCTGACTTTCTATCGTGCAGTCAACATGTTCAGATCTTGTCTCTACATCTGACTTTCTATCATACAGCCAACAAGTTCAGATCTTGTCTCTACATCTGACTTTCTATCGTGCAGTCAACATGTTCATATCTTGTCTCTACATCTGACTTTCTATCATACAGCCAACAAGTTCAGATCTTGTCTCTACATCTGACTTTCTATCGTGCAGTCAACATGTTCATATCTTGTCTCTACATCTGACTTTCCATCATGCAGCCAACAAGTTCATATCTTGTCTCTACATCTGACTTTCTATCGTTCAGCCAACAAGTTCATATCTTGTCTCTACATCTGATTTTCTATCGTGCAGTCAACATGTTCATATCTTGTCTCTACATCTGATTTTCTATCATACAGCCAACAAGTTCATACACAAACAATTTATTGATTTTCATTCGTTTGCCTGCTATGAAGCCTGGCTTTGTCAGGGTGCCTAATTATCATCTCTGACTGGTTTTTGTATGTAGGCTTGCTTTCCTTCTCATCGATGTTCCTGACCAATCAGACAAGACTTACACCAACTTCTGAGCTAATTTAGATCTCCAAGGTCAGGAAATCCTGCAGCTCTTCTAAGACACCCCATCTCTGTCACTATGATTTTCCGCTCATTAGCTGCTATTATTGGCCATGTTTGACACTGGTAACATGGCAGCAGCTAATGAGCTGTACATCATTAGCTGCTATTATTGGCCATGTTTGACACTGGTAACATGGCAGCAGCTAATGAGCTGTAGACCTGAAAAACAAAAGGATCAACTGTGTAAGGATGGATGACTTAACATTTTGTGCATAGGTCAACATTTCCTAAACATTTTGTGTGCATAGGTCAACATTTGCTAAAAGTAGTTGAAGATTTGATCAGGATATATTGTTGAAGAAAATCAAAGATGAATTGCTATGTGATATCATTCCCTTCATGGACAGAAATGAACACAATCTAGATCAAACAAGAGACAAATATCTGTGACATAATAATAATAATTCCTCTCATACCATTATACGTTATATAGGGCCTGCAAGCAATTTCTCCCTACTACTCTATCCTGGGCAACTTGCTTAATTTTCTCCATGGAACTAAGGCCGATATTTCCTGCCTCTCTCAGCAAAGTTCGTTTCAGGGTCTCTGGTCAACCTTCTTTCTTGAACCCTTTGCATCCCAGTTCAATCCTGCTTGATATTCATTGATCATTTCTTCTCAAGGTATGTCCAACATATCTCCATCTTCTCTTTCTTATAACAGTTGTTACTAGTGGATGACCAGACGTTTCTCAGATTTCATCACTTCTCCTGAATTTGTTTCGTGTTATGTTCATTATTTTTCGCAGACATCTATTTTCAAATGAATTCAACTTGCTTTCTATATCTTTAGTCATTTTCCAACTCTCGCTGGCATATGTTAGGATTGATACAACATTTGAATTGAAAATTCGTAATTTAGTTTTAATACTATATAACTTGCAGTTCCATATTTTATTTAGACTTTTAAAAGCTGATGTTGCTTTGCCAATTCGTATCATAATTTCTTTTAACATTTCCTGTGCAATCAAAATTGCTACCCAAATAGGTGAACTGCTTTGTTATTTTTATCATTTTAGATTCCGGGGTGATATCTGCATTACTTGCCATAGGTGTTCCTGGTTATTGGTTACTAAACTGACGTCATTGCACTATGGGCAGACCCATAGGTGCTCAGTCTCCCCAACGGACATGGAAGAGTATATGCATACTGATGGTTCCCGTGGTTCGCTGATTAAACACACCTCTCACTCTGCCTCTCAGGCATCCAGTTCGACTTGAACAACGAGTAACTCCAAACTGCCTAAATCGCTTGATCGATTCAACATCTATTTTAGTGTCCTCATCCAACAGACAGTCGCGAAGAGACCGAAGAATATCCCCTTATCCATCTTCAACTCCCCAACAATCGATGCTGTTGATGCAAGCCTGTCTGCTCTGAGCGTAACATACAGAGACATAATACTGTTCTAGTCTGTTATTTTTAGTCTGACAATCAGACTAGATGGTGAACTTGATGACTGACGGGCAGGAGCAAGACAGCACTGTAAGTTGGAAGGAAACTTCAAGAGATGTACAAATAACAATCTTCCTGAGTGTACTAATACAGCAAGAGAGAAAGATAATACAAAATTCATTAACAGAGATGAGACATCATCTCCTGACTTACCTTCTGATTTCTGCACTGTGGGAAACATGATGTACTAATCTTGTTTGATGTACGCTGTACAACCAGTTTGTCTGTGCTCTCACCTCCCACATACTGATCCACATACTTCAGTGCTATGTTGGTTCCTGGGTTGGACATGGTTAGCTTGCTGGAATGAGTAACAGACAAGCTTGTCCTCACATCTTTCTCCTCCCTGGAGTTGACAGACTGAGTGTAGGATGCTGCAGTATCAAGTTCACACTCGACTTCCACCTAAACATTGACAACAGTATCAGAATAGTTCATTGTAATCAACTTTGTCAA
This sequence comes from Arion vulgaris, assembly GCA_020796225.1. NCBI lineage: Eukaryota > Metazoa > Mollusca > Gastropoda > Stylommatophora > Arionidae > Arion > Arion vulgaris. The sequence continues at coordinate 22,670,073 of CM036777.1, read as the reverse complement.
CAGAAATGACTGCGCACATGTAAGGTACACACACTACTACAACAGAAACGACTACCCATATACTAGATTGCAGGAGCTGGGTTTGAAGATTGGAGTAGCAAAAAAAGAACAGCATAACAGGTACGTGAGTAGGCTCATCAATCTCAATCGAACTGGTAAGGTCAGTCACTGGATGATGTTGGAGATATTGCGAAGGAGATGGGAGCACCTATGGATATGTCCGGAGTGCAATGAAGATATTCGAAACTGAAACTGAGGTATGCACTACTACAACAGAAATGACTACCCACATGTGAGGTACACACACTACTACATCAGAAATGATTACCCACATGTGGGGTACACAAACTAGCTATATATTTCTAGAACATTCCAAAAAGCTTTGTGTAAAGTTTCAGTTTGGAATATCTTCATTGCACTCCAGACATGTCCATAGGTGTACCGATCTCCTTGGCAATATCTCCAACAGCATCCAACAACTAACAGTACTAGTTTGATGTTGATTGATGAGTCTACTCATATTCCTGTTGTGCTGCTACAGGAGTCACAGATAGGCTACAGGAGTCACAGATAGGCTACAGGGGTCACAGAGCATTGGCGTATAACCTCGTAAGTGTTGGCCGAAACGGTCACTGAGCATGTTGCCTGTTTCGCCGATATATGCCTTAGAACACCGCTTGCAAGTGATAGCATAGATTATATTGCGGGACTCACATGTGAACCCATCTTCAATAACAAACGTGGCTAAAGGAAAAGATACAGTACGCGTCTGTATCACATAAGCACACGTGTTGCAACGCCGACGGCCACACTGGACAGTGTCAAAATGACTGGATATTAGGCGACTGTGTACCAACATATCCTTAAGACTTCTGTCCCATCTGTAAGCCACCAAAGGATAGTTGGGAAAAACTGAACGGATCTCAGGATCTGACTTAAGGATAGACAGATGACGGAATAAAATATTTTCACCAGTGAACTATTGGGGTCGAAAGCTAAGATAAGTTTTATCCTGTCAGAGTTAGTAGTCCTATGCTGGTGGGTAAGAGCCTGCAGGCTAGTAATTTTCTGAACTCGATGCATAGCAGATAGAAGCACATTCTCTAGGTATAGGCGCTTGCGGAAGAAATCAAGCATCTCGCGAGCTCTATCAAGAAAATCATCGTCCTCGCTACAAAGGCGACGAACGAGCAAGAGCTGCGAGAATGACAAAGAATCACGACAAGCCTGGGATGGGAAAAAGTATAAAGGAGAAAACTATGTGCATCAGTAGGCTTGTAATATACTGATGTAGTGATAGTGGATAAGTATATGGTGATAGTAATGTCAAGAAAGTTGACACAAGTAGTGGAGATGTGAGAGATACAGCGAATCGCAAATTAATATTAAAGGAAGATTGCAGTAAAACTATGTAGCATTGGAACAATATAAGAGAAGATTGCAGTAAAACTATGTAGCAATGGAACAATATAAGAGAAGATTGCAGTAAAACTATGTAGCAATGGAACAATATAAGAGAAGAGTGCAGTAAAACTATGCAGCAATGGAACAATATAAGGGAAGACTGCAGTAAAACTATGTAGCAATGGAACAATATAAGGTAAGATTGCAGTAAAACTATGTAGCAATGGAACAATATAAGGTAAGACTGCAGTAAAACTATGTAGCAATGGAACGATATAAGGGAAGACTGCAGTAAAACTATGTAGCAATGGAACAATATAAGGTAAGATTGCAGTAAAACTATGTAGCAATGAAACAATATAAGGTAAGATTGCAGTAAAACTATGTAGCAATGGAACAATATAAGGTAAGACTGCAGTAAAACTATGCAGCAATGGAACAATATAAGGGAAGATTGCAGTAAACCTATGTAGCAATGGAACAATATAAGGGAAGATTGCAGTAAAACTATGTAGCAATGGAACAATATAAGAGAAGACTGCAGTAAAACTATGTAGCAATGGAACAATATAAGGGAAGATTGCAGTAAAACTATGCAGCAATGGAACAATATAAGGTAAGATTGCAGTAAAACTATGCAGCAATGGAACAATATAAGAGAAGACTGTAGTAAAACTATGTAGCAATGGAACAATATAAGGGAAGATTGCAGTAAAACTATGTAGCAATGGAACAATATAAGGTAAGACTGCAGTAAAACTATGTAGCAATGGAACAATATAAGGGAAGACTGCAGTAAAACTATGTAGCAATAAAACAATATAAGGGAAGACTACAGTAAAACTATGTAGCAATGGAACAATATAAGGAAGACTACAGTAAAACTATGTAGCAATGGAACAATATAAGGTAAGACTGCAGTAAAACTATGTAGCAATAAAACAATATAAGGGAAGAGTACAGTAAAACTATGTAGCAATGGAACAATATAAGGGAGACTACAGTAAAACTATGTAGCAATGGAACAATATAAGGGAAGACTGCAGTAAAACTATGTAACAATGGAACAATATAAGGTAAGATTGCAGTAAAACTATGTAGCAATGAAACAATATAAGAGAAGATTGCAGTAAAACTATGTAGCAATGGAACAATATAAGAGAAGATTGCAGTAAAACTATGCAGCAATGGAACAATATAAGGGAAGATTGCAGTAAAACTATGTAGCAATGGAACAATATAAGGTAAGATTGCAGTAAAACTATGCAGCAATGGAACAATATAAGGTAAGATTGCAGTAAAACTATGCAGCAATGGAACAATATAAGAGAAGACTGTAGTAAAACTATGTAGCAATGAAACAATATAAGGGAAGACTGCAGTAAAACTATGTAGCAATGGAACAATATAAGGTAAGATTGCAGTAAAACTATGCAGCAATGGAACAATATAAGAGAAGATTGCAGTAAAACTATGCAGCAATGGAACAATATAAGGGAAGATTGCAGTAAAACTATGTAGCAATGTTGAAACATATAAAAACAAAGTACAATAGTTTTATCAAGTACAAAAACAATAAAAAGCAACGTTTAGATTAAAAGGTCTTTATCAAGCAAAGGATATCAAAGAAGTGAAGAAATTCAGACTTCTTATACAGTCAGACAATAACATATACAGTCAGACAATAACATATACAGTCAGACAATAACATATACAGTCAGACAATAACATATACAGTCAGATAATAACATATACAGTCAGACAATAACATATACAGTCAGACAATAACATATACAGTCAGACAATAACATATACAGTCAGACAATAACATATACAGTCAGATAATAACATATACAGTCAGATAATAACATATACAGTCAGACAATAACATATACAGTCAGACAATAACATATACAGTCAGATAATAACATATACAGTCAGATAATAACATATACAGTCAGATAATAACATATACAGTCAGATAATAACATATACAGTCAGATAATAACATATACAGTCAGATAATAACATATACAGTCAGATAATAACATATACAGTCAGATAATAACATATACAGTCAGATAATAACACACACAGTCAGATAATAACATATACAGTCAAACAATAACATATACAGTCAGACAATAACATATACAGTCAGACAATAACATATACAGTCAGATAATAACATATACAGTCAGATAATAACATATACAGTCAGATAATAACATATACAGTCAGATAATAACATATACAGTCAGACAATAACATATACAGTCAGATAATAACATATACAGTCAGATAATAACATATACAGTCATATAATAACATATACAGTCAGATAATAACATATACAGTCAGATAATAACATATACAGTCAGATAATAACATATACAGTCAGATAATAACATATACAGTCAGATAATAACATATACAGTCAGATAATAACATATACAGTCAGATAATAACACACACAGTCAGATAATAACATATACAGTCAAACAATAACATATACAGTCAGACAATAACATATACAGTCAGACAATAACATATACAGTCAGATAATAACATATACAGTCAGATAATAACATATACAGTCAGATAATAACATATACAGTCAGATAATAACATATACAGTCAGATAATAACATATACAGTCAGACAATAACATATACAGTCAGATAATAACATATACAGTCAGATAATAACATATACAGTCAGATAATAACATATACAGTCAGATAATAACATATACAGTCAGATAATAACATATACAGTCAGATAATAACATATACAGTCAGATAATAACATATACAGTCAGACAATAACATATACAGTCAGACAATAACATATACAGTCAGACAATAACATATACAGTCAGATAATAACATATACAGTCAGACAATAACATATACAGTCAGACAATAACATATACAGTCAGACAATAACATATACAGTCAGACAATAACATATACAGTCAGATAATAACATATACAGTCAGATAATAACATATACAGTCAGATAATAACATATACAGTCAGATAATAACATATACAGTCAGATAATAACATATACAGTCAGATAATAACATATACAGTCAGACAATAACATATACAGTCAGACAATAACATATACAGTCAGACAATAACATATACAGTCAGATAATAACATATACAGTCAGACAATAACATATACAGTCAGACAATAACATATACAGTCAGACAATAACATATACAGTCAGACAATAACATATACAGTCAGACAATAACATATACAGTCAGACAGTAACATATACAGTCAGACAATAACATATACAGTCAGACAATAACATATACAGTCAGATAATAACATATACAGTCAGATAATAACATATACAGTCAGATAATAAATCCCTAGCAGCTCTAAAATGAAAATATGACTAAAAATAAATGACACTTATTACATTTTAGTACTTGAACAACCACACTCAGATTAATAGCCGTCCATCGCAAGCGATGATGACAACAATCTCAGACGTGTACTGTTGCACCTCTCTGGTGTGTGCGGAGGTGACTGTAGAGTCCAATCCTAGAACAGAATCCCCGACCACAGGTGGGCATACATGATCAAGGTTAGACATGTGCGTGTTGTGTGCTCTGTCTTTTCGCGCTGCTCGTTTTCTCTGTGACTCAACAATACGATGATTCTCAGCTATTCGGGTTCCTCTTTTGTTGTTACAGCGCCACATTTGGCGATCTTGCGCAAGGGATTCCCAGCACGTATTGTCTATATCGAAGCATTTCAGAGACACTTTAAGAGTGTCTTTAAAGTGTTTTTCTGTCCACCAGCTAAACGTCTGCCCCCTTCAAGCTCGCCATACATCAACTGTTTTGGGATGCGTTTATCAGGCATTCGAGCAACGTGACCGACCCATCTCAGTTGGGCCTTCTGCAACAGGGTGTTGACGATTGGGATCTTTGCTCTTGTGAGGACTTCGCTGTCTGGAATTTTGTCCTGCCAGTTTATTTTAGTATTCTGCGTAGACAGCTTGTGTGGAAATGGTTTAATTTTCTTCCGTGTCTGCTATACACTGTCCATGTCTCGCTTGCGTACAGCAGCGTGGTTAGCACTATGGCCTGGTAAACTTTCAGCTTTGTGACTATGCTTATCCCTTCCGTTCCCACACAGTGACACGTAACCTTCCGAACGCAGCACTGGCTTTGGATATCCTATTGTGGACCTCAGAATCTATGTTTGCCGATCTGGATAGGAGGCTGCCAAGATAGCAAAGTTGTCCGTTGACTGGAGACGCTGGTGTTTAATGTTGATGACTGGATCGTAATACTGTTCTCTAGGGCGGGCTGGAACATGACCTCTGTTTTTTGGTGTTAATGGTGAGGCCAAACCTATCACAGGCCATTGAGAACTTGTCCATGTAAGTCTGCATTTCTTCCTCAGAGTTGGTAGCGAGGGCACAGTCATCAGCAAACAACAGGTTTGAGATAGTTGATTCTTTTACCTTGGTGGAGGATTTTAACCTCCGAAGATTGAATAGGTTACCGTCTGTCCTGTATCTAATCATTACCCCATGTTCGTCGCCTTCCCAAAAAACATCCGTGAGCATGGCAGCAAACATCATGCTGAAGAGTGTTGGGGCCAGTACACAGCCCTTCGCTTGGATTTGTCATTGTCAGGGCGTAGACGCTGAGTAAAGTGGCACTCTTTTTTCTCCTAGTGAGATCTGAAGAGTCATCACTCTGTCACTGACACATTTTGGGAGTCTGGTGAGGCCGCGCACAAGATGAGATTTGACAGCAAACCCTACACCAGATTCCCGACGTTCTGTATTGGCTCTTCCACTCCAAAAGAAAGTGTAACCTCCGCCCACCTCTGACAGCTGACCCTCGTCATGGAGTCTGGTCTCACTCAAGGCAGCTATGTCGATATCGTAGCGTGCCAGTTCTCTAGCCACGAGTGCAGTCCGTCTCTCAGGTCTTTCAGCTTTGTTGTTATCTAATAGTGTTCGCACGTTCCACGCGCCTATGGTGAGAGCTTTAAGCGTGTTCTTCATGTTGTGTGATTTGTGTTGTATGTAGTTGTTTGAAACTGTAGCTTGCGCTGTATTTGGATTATAGTGAGGAAAGTTGCGCTATTCGTCAACCTCACTCTCTCGTCCAGGACTATCTGTATCCAGGGCAAGACAAGTCAAGACGACTGGAGATAGTGCCAGATGCAGTGGATGACCAGGGCTTTCTGAAGTGCCTCGCCGTGCTCTATGCGGTCCACACCGCTCTGCTGTGATCCGCCTTTCTAACCGCTGAGCCAGCTAGTGGCCTCATCCGCGAAGTCAGCCGGATCCAGTCTTTGCATGCACAAGCAGACAGTGCCTAGATTACCGATGCTGCTAGACCCATCGGTTTCCCTCACCTGGTTTGACCACCGAATAGGCGATGTAACCGTTGTAGTCGCTGTGCATGTTACAGCTAAACTACAGCACTCAGATTACATCTTAGTACTTGAACAACCACACTCAGATTACATTTTAGTACTTGAACAACCCCTCTCAGATTACATCTTAGTACTTGAACAAACACACTCAGATTACATCTTAGTACTTGAACAACCACACTCAGATTACATCTTAGTACTTGAACAAACACACTCAGATTACATCTTAGTACTTGAACAACCACACTCAGATTACATCTTAGTACTTGAACAACCCCTCTCAGATTACATCTTAGTACTTGAACAAACACACTCAGATTACATCTTAGTACTTGAACAACCACACTCAGATTACATCTTAGTACTTGAACAAACACACTCAGATTACATCTTAGTACTTGAACAAACACACTCAGATTACATCTTAGTACTTGAACAACCCCTCTCAGATTACATCTTAGTACTTGAACAACCACACTCAGATTACATCTTAGTACTTGAACAACCACACTCAGATTACATCTTAGTACTTGAACAAACACACTCAGATTACATCTTAGTACTTGAATAAACACACTCAGATTACATCTTAGTACTTGAATAAACACATTCAGATTACATCTTAGTACTTGAACAACCACACTCAGATTACATCTTAGTACTTGAACAAACACACTCAGATTACATCTTAGTACTTGAATAAACACACTCAGATTACATCTTAGTACTTGAATAAACACACTCAGATTACATCTTAGTACTTGAACAACCACACTCAGATTACATCTTAGTACTTGAACAACCACACTCAGATTACATCTTAGTACTTGAATAAACACACTCAGATTACATCTTAGTACTTGAACAAACACACTCAGATTACATCTTCTTACCTGGATAGGATGACACTGACCATTCTTGACAGCTTGCACCAATAGACTAACTTTGTCAGTTCCGTACTCCCTAGAAGCTACCTCCATCACTGAGAGGAAACATATGATGATATGGATAATTGTCAAACTATTTCTGACAGATTTTGTTGCAAGTTGGCAGTTATTAAAAATTGTATTTTGTGCAGAGTGTCATGCAAGTTATCAAACAAGATTAAGTTGAGTAGTCGCAAAGGTGTGCAGGTCTGATCAAGTCCCTACCACTTCAAGACAGTTTTAGAACTACTGGACCACCTATGTGTTGCCATGGCTCTCAAGGGGAGCAAAGAATAGTAACACTGTGACCTACAAGGCATGTCGTAAGAGATAGTTAACACTGTGACCTACAAGGCATGCTGTAAGAGATAGTTAACACTGTGACCTACAAGGCATGCTGTAAGAGATAGTTAACACTGTGACCTACAAGGCATGCTGTAAGAGATAGTTAACACTGTGACCTACAAGGCATGTAAGAGATAGTTAACACTGTGACCTACAAGGCATGCTGTAAGAGATAGTTAACACTGTGACCTACAAGGCATGCTGTAAGAGATAGTTAACACTGTGACCTACAAGGCATGTAAGAGATAGTTAACACTGTGACCTACAAGGCATGTAAGAGATAGTTAACACTGTGACCTACAAGGCATGTAAGAGATAGTTAACACTGTGACCTACAAGGCATGCTGTAAGAGATAGTTAACACTGTGACCTACAAGGCATGTAAGAGATAGTTAACACTGTGACCTACAAGGCATGTAAGAGATAGTTAACACTGTGACCTACAAGGCATGTAAGAGATAGTTAACACTGTGACCTACAAGGCATGTAAGAGATAGTTAACACTGTGACCTACAAGGCATGTAAGAGATAGTTAACACTGTGACCTACAAGGCATGCTGTAAGAGATAGTTAACACTGTGACCTACAAGGCATGTAAGAGATAGTTAACACTGTGACCTACAAGGCATGCTGTAAGAGATAGTTAACACTGTGACCTACAAGGCATGTAAGAGATAGTTAACACTGTGACCTACAAGGCATGCTGTAAGAGATAGTTAACACTGTGACCTACAAGGCATGCTGTAAGAGATAGTTAACACTGTGACCTACAAGGCATGTAAGAGATAGTTAACACTGTGACCTACAAGGCATGCTGTAAGAGATAGTTAACACTGTGACCTACAAGGCATGTAAGAGATAGTTAACACTGTGACCTACAAGGCATGTAAGAGATAGTTAACACTGTGACCTACAAGGCATGTTGTAAGAGATAGTTAACACTGTGACCTACAAGGCATGTTGTAAGAGATAGTTAACACTGTGACCTACAAGGCATGTTGTAAGAGATAGTTAACACTGTGACCTACAAGGCATGCTGTAAGAGATAGTTAACACTGTGACCTACAGGGCATGTCGTAAGAGGTGGATGAGGTAGAGGCATAGGAAAGCTACCCTAGTAAATAAAAAACATCACAGAAATAAGATGGGCTGTTCTACTTGTAGGAGCATAACTGGCACAAGGTACAATCACGCTTAGGCTCAGATCACATACAAATCACAAAGAGTGGTTTAACAAATGGTCTATATGGAGCCTTCAAAGAAGAACTGTACTATAACCTTATCTGTAACCAGCTTTTGCTATGTGCACCAACATCTTTGCTATGTGCACCAACATCTTTGCTATGTGCACCAACATCTTTACTATGTGCACCAACATCTTTGCTATGTGCACCAACATCTTTGCTATGTGCACCAACATCTTTACTATGTGCACCAACATCTATCCATGATATTCCATCCTGTAACCAGCTTTACTATGTGCAAAAACATCTATCCATGATATTCCATCCTGTAACCAGCTTTACTATGTGCAATAACATCTATCCATGATATTCCATCCTTTCGTTCGCTTGAAATATTGTCTATATACTCAATGTTGTCTCTTGTATAAACTTCAGTCTTCTGTAGCTCACACAGAGGTTCTTGTAGTTTTCTGTCCAGTGTTGTTTCATTAGGCCAGTGAGTTTGCCTCAGTATATCAAATTCAGGGCAGTCTTGAAGTATGTGTTCTGCAGTCTGATGTGCCTGTACACATGGCTGAAATTCCAATCTTGAATTGTGTATACATGTGGCTGTTGAGTCGATTGTGTCCTGCTTTGAGTCACAGAATGACAAAGAACAGGAACTTCAATTACACAGATGATAGAACAAACAAGTCAAGAAATGATAAAACAGGAGTGACAGGTAGAAAGAAAAACAAACACACAGAGAAATAAACAAACAAAGGTGTTATGGAGAACAACAAAACCAAATGATGATAAATAGAAAATAACAAGAAAGAAATAAGAAAAGACAGATGATACAAGATTGAAAACTAATATCCTAATGGTCTTACAATACTTGAGATCAACCTTGAGATCAACCTTGAGATCAACCTTGTGTTGAATATCTCATTGTGAGCATGTTCATGTCTTTGTCTAGTACAGTAAGTGTTCTCTCTATCCATGGCTCTATCACAGTTATTTCTCATCATCATATAGCTTGTCCTAAGTTGAACTTTCCAGTCCTTTTTAATTTCTCTCTTGTAGGTCAGATGTCCCGCTTCTGCAGTGAGCATGCTCACACCATCAGTTACATCCTGAATCTATCTTCTCCGTGGTCTTTGCTTGCTTCCATGATGGTCTTCTCCAACCCTTCGTGTCTTTTTATATGTCCAAAATACTTCAAGTTACTCACTCTTATTTGTAGCATCGGCCAGTTTTCTTTGATTTTGATTTCTTTCAGGATAGATCTATTTGTTCTCTTCTCTGTCTATGATATACGAAGAACTCTTCTGTAACAATTATATTCTAAAATAGATATATGTTTTTCTCCACTGCCTTGTTAAATGTCTATGCTTGACAACCATATGTTACCACTTGGAATATGTATGCTCTTAGTATTCATAGCTTTATTTTTATGTCAATCCCATTCCATACTGTTTTTAGTTATTTAATGTTGTTTAATATTTGGTACAGCCTAACCAACTATCACAGTTGGTTACAGTTGGTTACAGTTGGTTACAGTTGGTTACAGTTGGTTACAGTTGGTTACAGTTGGTTACAGTTGGTTACAGTTGGTTACAATTGGTTACAATTGGTTACAGTTGGTTACAATTGGTTACAGTTGGTTACAGTTGGTTACAATTGGTTACAGTTGGTTACAATTGGTTACAGTTGGTTACAATTGGTTACAATTGGTTACAGTTGGTTACAGTTGGTTACAGTTGGTTACAATTGGTTACACTTAATCTACATCACTTACCAAAGTCTGCTGGATTGTGGTAGTTGGGACACACTAGACCTTGCTGTTCAAAGTATGGCAGTAGGGTTCCAACACTTCCTCTGTAGATACATTGACCATCTACAAGCAGGTATAGCTACAGGTGAGAGAAAATATTTGAGAGAATGAGAAAGTTATTGGGTAAGCTTAGACCATTGTTTGATAGCTGTACTAAGCAGGCGCGCGCGGATTGAGATATTATTGCAACTGTCATTGTAAGATCACACAGAGATATCATACACACATGTAAATTATGCAGGTATCACTCATGGCACACACAGGTAACACACATAGATATCTCACACAGAGATATCACACACACAGGTAACACACAGAGATATCACACGCACAGGTAACACACACAGATATCACACACACACACACACAGGTAGCACACAGAGATATCACAAACACAGGTAAAACATGCAGGTATCACACACACAGGTAAAACATACAGGTACCACACACACACAGGTAAAGCATGCAGGTATCACACACACACACTGGTAAAACATGCAGGTACCACACACACACACTGGTAAAACATGCAGGTATCACACACACACACACTGGTAAAACATGCAGGTACCACACACACACACAGGTAAAACATGCAGATATCACACACACACACAGGTAAAACATGCAGATATCACACACACACACACACACACACACAGGTAAAACATGCAGATATCACACACACACACAGGTAAAACATGCAGGTATCACAGAAAGGTAGCACAAACATTCTTCTCTAAAACTGGTAAAGACATGAATAACTTACATGATCAAACATTTCAAACAATTTAGCACTGGGTTGATGTATTGTACAAATAATTGTCCTTCCACCTTCTGCTAACTTTTTCAACAAGGACACACACTGGAAGCAAGAGACACTATCCAAGCCACTGAGGAGAGAATTATCAATAAATATATACCCTCCATCAAACTTTGATCCATTAGTAACAGAATTATTATCAATAAATATATACTCCATCAAACTTTGATCCATTAGTAACATAATTATTATCAATAAATATATACTCCATCAAACTTTGATCCATTAGTAACAGAATTATTATCAATAAATATATACTCCATCAAACTTTGATCCATTAGTAACAGAATTATTATCAATAAATATATACTCCATCAAACTTTGATCCATTAGTAACAGAATTATTATCAATAAATATATACTCCATCAAACTTTGATCCATTAGTAACAGAATTATTATCAATAAATATATACTCCATCAAACTTTGATCCATTAGTAACAGAATTATTATCAATAAATATATACTCCATCAAACTTTGATCCATTAGTAACAGAATTATTATCAATAAATATATACTCCATCAAACTTTGATCCATTAGTAACAGAATTATTATCAATAAATATATACTCCATCAAACTTTGATCCATTAGTAACAGAATTATTATCAATAAATATATACTCCATCAAACTTTGATCCATTAGTAACAGAATTATTATCAATATATATATACTCCATCAAACTTTGATCCATTAGTAACAGAATTATTATCAATAAATATATACTCCATCAAACTTTGATCCATTAGTAACAGAATTATTATCAATAAATATATACTCCATCAAACTTTGATCCATTAGTAACAGAATTATTATCAATAAATATATACTCCATCAAACTTTGATCCATTAGTAACATAATTATTATCAATAAATATATACTCCATCAAACTTCAAAACTGATGACGATAGAATTCAAGACGTCTAAAGATGAGGATAGAATTCAAGACGTCTAAAGATGACGATAGAATTCAAGACGTCTAAAGACAAAGGATTGACTTCAATGCACTGGGTTCAAGTCTCTCTCCATAGAAATGGCATGCCATCTTCTGAGAGTATTGCACAAAGCAGGAACTCCGTAGCTCTGGCAACAATTCTAGGAATATCTAGAAGGAATTCAAGTGTCAACTGAATGTTGCAGTCCAAATTCAAACCTATAACCTTTAGAATGCAATGTAACAGCTTAACTACTTAACCACAGAGAGACAGACTTAGAATGCAATGTAACAGCTTAACTACTTAACCACAGAGAGACAGACTTAGAATGCAATGTAACAGCTTAACTACTTAACCACAGAGAGACAGACTTAGAATGCAATGTAACAGCTTAACTACTTAACCACAGAGAGACAGACTTAGAATGCAATGTAACAGCTTAACTACTTAACCACAGAGAGACAGACTTAGAATGCAATGTAACAGCTTAACTACTTAACCACAGAGAGACAGACTTAGAATGCAATGTAACAGCTTAACTACTTAACCACAGAGAGACAGACTTATTATCAATAAATATACATTCTATCAACTTCAAGGTCATATTGTTTCAAGATATTCTGATGCACATTAAACATGTTGGAACCAGGAGTCAGTTAGTGACAGCTGTTAACAAAATCATTATGTTATCAGTTATATTAGGACTATCATTATAGCACTCTGGATATGTCCATAGGTGCTCCGATCTTCACCTCAACAAATCCAGCAGCATCCAGCTGCCCAACATGCCAGTTCAGTTATCAGTTATATGAGAGTACTATTATTATAGTACTCCGGACATCTCCATAGGTGCTCTGTTCTCCGGCTCAACAAATTCAGCAGCGTCCAGCAACCCAACACGCCAGTTCGATCTTGATTAAAAAATCTTTTTACATATTCGGTATGTCGTTTTTTCTAGCTGTAGCAATATCGACAACCTTCTCTCTCTTAATCTGGTTAGTGGCTAGGATTCACAGCCCTGAAACTCCTCTGTTCAGAGAGACTTTATCAGTTCTTCATAAATGTCATTTTCATCCATTTCAGCTTCCTCTGATATCGTAGCCATGTCAGTCAATCTATCAGCTCGTTCATTACACCTGACTCCTGCTTGTATCAGCTCGTTCATTACACCTGACTCCTGCTTGTATCAGCTCGTTCATTACACCTGACTCCTGCTTGTATCAGCTCGTTCATTACACCTGACTCCTGCTTGTATCAGCTCGTTCATTACACCTGACTCCTGCTTGTATCAGCTCGTTCATTACACCTGACTCCTGCTTGTATCAGCTCGTTCATTACACCTGACTCCTGCTTGTATCAGCTCGTTCATTACACCTGACTCCTGCTTGTATCAGCTCGTTCATTACACCTGACTCCTGCTTGTATCAGCTCGTTCATTACACCTGACTCCTGCTTGTATCAGCTCGTTCATTACACCTGACTCCTGCTTGTATCAGCTCGTTCATTACACCTGACTCCTGCTTGCATCAGCTCGTTCATTACACCTGACTCCTGCTTGCATCAGCTCGTTCATTACACCTGACTCCTGCTTGCCCAAGGACAGAAATGAAGATGATTTGTTAAGTTAAGTTGTAGTAGTAAGTTAAGTTGTAGTAGTAAGTTGTTGTAGTGGTAAGTTGTTGTAGTAGTAAGTTACATTGTAGTAGTAAGTTAGTTGTAGTGGTAAGTTGTTGTAGTAGTAAGTTAGTTGTAGTAGTAGTTGTAGTAGTAAGTTGATTGTAGTAGTAAGTTGTTGTAGTAGTAGTTAGCTTGTAGAGTAGTTAGTTGTAGTAGTAGTTGTTGTAGTAGTAAGTTGTGAGTAGTGTTGTTGTAGTGGTAGTTAGTTGTAGTAGTAAGTTGTTGTAGTAGTAAGTTGTAGTAGTAGTTGTTGTAGTGGTAGTTGTTGTAGTAGTAAGTTGTAGTAGTAAGTTGTAGTAGTAAGTTGTAGTAGTAAGTTGTAGTAGTAAGTTGTAGTAGTAAGTTAAGGTACCTTTGTCATACCAAGAGGTATAGTCGGGAATAGGTTGTTATGCCAGAATTTGTCACTGACATTCGGCACACAATGGCCGACGTGGTAAATATCATATCAGCCACCTTTTCTTCTCAGTACTTTTCTGGTAGCCAATTCAGGCTGGGTTGATCTGAGAGCAGTTACAGTCAGAGAGAAACATTCCCACTGTGGAACTGAACCCAGACCACACACCTAAGAGAAGACTGCACTAACCACTACGCTATCACTGCTGAGACCATTTATAAATTGAGTTGTAGGTACAAAGATTGTGATATTCATTCAATAAAGCAATCAGAAGATAGAGCAACTTGCTGCCTTGCAGGTTGTCTGGGGACAGTCAAAGACTAACGGATAGCGAGCCCAGTAAATGCTGCTTGAAATCGGACACACCGCCGAAGGAGAAGCACCAGAGCTCCAAATGGTACTGAAGATGTAATGTAAAACAAACGTTCTTGGCAAAGGCTGTTTACATATCACAATAAGAATGATCAAAGTGACCAAAAAAGAACGATCGAGAGAGAGAGAGAGAGAGAGAAGAGAGAGAGAGAGAGAGAGAGAGAAAGAGAGAGAGAGAGAGAGAGAGAAAGAGAGAAAGAAAGAGAGAGAGAGAGAGTAGAGCAAGAAACAAACAATCTGAGAGAGAGAAGAGAGAGAAGAGAAAGAGAGAAAGAGAGAAGAAGAAAGAAGAGAGAGAGAAGAAACAACAATCTGACATTCACAGACCTGGTTGGCTCATCAAAGAACATAATGGGTGGGTTATTGACCAGCTCTAAAGCAATGGACAGTCGCTTGCGCTGGCCACCAGACAGGTTACAAGTTCTAGTGTTCTTGGCATCATTAAGACTAAGTGTGTCCAGGATTTCATCCACCTGAATAACAAATCAATCAAATGATATTACTGTTGAGTACAGACATCATTATCATCATCATCATCATTATCCAGTGTGAAGATTTTGTATGAAACATATGCCAACAACTGTTGAATGTTACTTTCTGTTGCCCGTGTGTTGCTGGAATAGTAACACTGCCACCTACAAGGCATGTCGTAAGAGGCAAATGAGGAAGGGTCTAAGAAAGCTACCCTAGTAAATAAAAAGTGTCGCAGAAATCGGATGTTCTGGCCTAATTGTAAGGCCCATAACTGGCACAACGTACAATCACTCTTAGGCTCAGATCACATACAAATTACACAGAGTAATGAAGAAGTGGTCGATATCGAGCGTTGAAAGAAAAAGAAGAAGAATGTTACTTTCATTTGTTTATCTGTTTGTCTGTTTATCTGTTTATCTGTTTATATGTTTATCTGTTTATCTGTTTGTCTCTTTATCTGTTTATCTATTTGTCTGTTTGTCTGTTTGTCTGTTTATCTGTTTGTCTGTTTGTCTGTTTATCTGTTTGTCTGTTTATCTGTTTGTCTGTTTATCTGTTTATCTGTTTGTCTGTTTGTCTGTTTATCTGTTTATATGTTTATCTGTTTATCTGTTTGTCTCTTTATCTGTTTATCTGTTTGTCTGTTTATCTGTTTATATATTTGTCTGTTTGTCTGTTTGTCTGTTTATCTGTTTATCTGTTTATCTGTTTATCTGTTTATCTGTTTGTCTGTGTATCTGTTTATATGTTTATCTGTTTGTCTGTTTATCTGTTTATCTGTTCATCTGTTTATCTGTTCATCTGTTTATCTGTTTGTCTGTTTATCTATGTGTCTGTTTGTCTGTTTGTCTGTTTGTCTGTTTATCTGTTTATTTGTTCATCTGTTTATCTGTTTATCTGTTTATCTGTTTATCTCTTTATCTGTTTATCTGTTTATCTGTTTATCTGTTTGTCTGTTTGTCTGTTTGTCTGTTTGTCTGTTTGTCTGTTTATATGTTTATCTGTTCATATGTTTATCTGTTTGTCTGTTTATCTATTTGTCTGTTTGTCTGTTTGTCTGTTTATCTGTTTATCTGTTTATCTGTTTATATGTTTATCTGTTCATCTGTTTATCTGTTTGTCTCTTTATCTATTTGTCTGTTTGTCTGTTTATCTGTTTATCTGTTTGTTTGAAAGTTATGACAATAGTCTTTCTTTTGTTTATCTGACCTATTCTATATTTCATCTCTAAGCTTCTTTAAACTTTGATTTCTTCTCTTTCCCATGTGAGTTCCCAACTAAAACATGTTTGACTATATTGTTATACCACTTCCTGAGTGTGACAAAAGGCAACAGATGCTGTATAGAACATGTACACAGAAATAACCCAGAGACCATCACAAGAACTATCATGTAGTGGACCTTGAATGGAAGAGAAGATAGGAGCAGACTAAAGACTATATGGAAGAGAACAGTGAAGAAGGAGAAGTATGGGACAATCATGGAACTGCTGGTAAAATATGGCCACAGTTGGAACTCGACGGAGAGATTTTGTTGTGGTCTTACGAGACACCACAAGGCATGTCCGAAACTGATCGCTTTGGGTTTCAGTTTCAGTTTGGAATATCTTCATTGCACTCCGGACATGTCCATGGTGCTCCGATCTCCTTCGCAATATCTCCAACAGCGTCCAGCGACTGACCGTACCAGTTCTATTTTGATTGATGAGCCGACTCGTATACCTGTTGTACCGTTCTTTTCTTGCCACACCAATCTTCAAACCCAGTTCTCGCAATCTAGTAGTTGACATGGATTGGTTTAGATGAAGGTCTTCTCTGCGGGCCACGCTCTATGAGGGCGTTCACGATGTCAGCTCTGTCCATTGGCTGGCCTTCTGATGTAGCGGCAGAGCCAGCCAGTCTGTCTGCTCTCTCATTGCCAACGACACCCATGTGCCCCGGAACAAAGACAAGTGTAATTTTGCAAATTGTTGACACCTGCAGTGATTCAGTCCATTGCCTGCGCACCGAACCGGCCTCCACCTTTTGGATCATAGTCAATGAGTCACTCAGAATGCACGCATGAGTGTAGTTTTATTACTCTAGCCAGAGTAGTGCATTGGTCACCGCCAGTACCTCCATTGTCATGCTGCTTGTTGTCATACTGAATGCACCACTGGCTTCCTTGTCCATTCTGCCACATGAGCTTGCAGAGAAGGCCCATGCAGACTTTTCGTGACTAACTACCGATCCATCCGTGTAAATCACAAGGTCGTCTGCATTGCAGTTTTCATCGATGATGACTTTGACGTCTGCATTGCAGTTTTCATCGATGATGACTTTGACGTCTGCATTGCAGTTTTCTTCGATGATGACTTTGACGTCTGCATTGCAGTTTTCTTCGATGATGACTTTGACGTCTGCATTGCAGTTTTCTTCGATGATGACTTTGACGTCTGCATTGCAGTTTTCTTCGATGATGACTTTGACGTCTGCATTGCAGTTTTCTTCGATGATGACTTTGACGTCTGCATTGCAGTTTTCATCGATGATGACTTTGACGTCTGCATTGCAGTTTTCTTCGATGATGACTTTGACGTCTGCATTGCAGTTTTCTTCGATGATGACTTTGACGTCTGCATTGCAGTTTTCTTCGATGATGACTTTGACGTCTGCATTGCAGTTTTCTTCGATGATGACTTTGACGTCTGCATTGCAGTTTTCTTCGATGATGACTTTGACGTCTGCATTGCAGTTTTCTTCGATGATGACTTTGACGTCTGCATTGCAGTTTTCTTCGATGATGACTTTGACGTCTGCATTGCAGTTTTCATCGATGATGACTTTGACGTCTGCATTGCAGTTTTCTTCGATGATGACTTTGACGTCTGCATTGCAGTTTTCTTCGATGATGACTTTGACGTCTGCATTGCAGTTTTCCCGATGATGACTTGACGTCGCATTCAACGCCGCGGGTTTTCCCTCTGCTTTGGGTATCCATGTCCAAGGGAGATAAGAAGAAGAAAGAAAAAAGAATTATCTGGTGTATATTGTGTCAATTTCGACTTTCTTGTTAATTTTCCAGCTGTAGGGACAAAGTTATTCATCTTAATTTACTCATTTCATTTGTACTCTTCACTACAGCCATGCAACTTTATTCCTCTCATTATAACCCTGCAACATCTAAGCTGACAAAGATCACTTTTATTTTTGTGCCAGGGCATGCAGGTGTAAGGGGAATGAACGCAATAGGCTTGCAGGTATGGCTGCTGTACAAAGGGGCGAGCAATGGACCAGGCTGATATTAAAAATTTCCCTTTTAAGGAGAGAGGACGTGTACATGATTCATGTAATAGCGGTGAATCTACAACACTAACCAGACTGCAAGAACTAAAGTTAAGTGGGTGTCGTCGACAAGAACGCTTATGCTGGCAGACAAAGAAGAATTGTAAACCAACAAAGAACCGGTGTCGTTAGTCGCCACACGCTGATGGACAGGGAGGGAGAGATCGGAGCACTTAGGGACTAATTTGTTCGACGTGCAGTGATGGTGATCCGACGACTAAACTAAACTAAACCCTGAAAAATGAGTCCTTCTCTAACTAAAGCCATACAACTTTAAGTCTCTCTCATTATAACCATGTAGGGGATCTCTATGACGAAGTGGTTAAGATGTTTGCCATTCTGAAGGCTGTGGGATTCAAATCCAGGCAGTCACATTTTCAGTTTTTTCATGAGATCCCTAGGATTGTTGCTGGAGCTATGGAGTTTGTGCAACACTCCATATGACGACCATTGTTGCTGACAGAGACGGAGCCAAATGTGCAACACTCTCGGTAGATGACGACCACTTCTGCTGACAGGGGCGGAGCCATATGTGCAACACTCTCGGTAGGTGACGACCATTTCTGCTGACAGGGGCGGAGCCATATGTGCAACACTCTCGATAGATGAAGACCATTGTTTCTGACAGGGACGGAGCCATATGTGCAACACCCCGGTAGATGTCGACCACTTCGCTGACAGGGCGGAGCCATATGTGCAACACTTCGTAGATGACTACCATTGCTGCTGACAGGGGCGGAGCCATATGTGCAACACCTCAGCAGATGACGACCATTTCTGCTGACAGGGCGGAGCCATATGTGCAACACTCGGTAGATGACGACCATTTCTGCTGACAGGACGGAGCCATATGTGCAACACTCGGTAGATGAAGACCATTTCTGCTGACAGGGACGGAGCCATATGTGCAACACTCTCAGTAGATGACGACCATTGCTGCTGACAGAGGCGGAGCCATATGTGCAACACTCTCAGTAGATGACGACCATTTCTGCTGACAGGGGCGGAGCCATATGTGCAACACTCTCGGTAGATGACGACCATTTCTGCTGACAGGGACGGAGCCATATGTGCAACACTCTCGGTAGATGAAGACCATTTCTGCTGACAGGGGCGGAGCCATATGTGCAACACTCTCGGTAGATGTCGACCACTTCTGCTGACAGGGGCGGAGCCATATGTGCAACACTCTCGGTAGATGTCGACCACTTCTGCTGACAGGGGCGGAGCCATATGTGCAACACTTCGTAGATGACGACCATTGCTGCTGACAGAGCGGAGCCATATGTGCAACACTCGGTAGATGAAGACCATTTCGCTGACAGGACGGATTTCATATGTGCAACACTCTCGATAGATGAAGACCATTGCTGCGACAGGACGGGAGCCATATGTGCAACACTCTCCGTAGATGACTACCATTGCTGCTGACAGGGTGAGCCATATGTGCAACACTCTCAGTAGATGACGACCATTTCGCTGACAGGGCGGAGCCATATGTGCAACACTCGGTAGATGAAGACCATTTCTGCTGACAGGACGGAGCCATATGTGCAACACTCGGTAGATGAAGACCATTTCTGCTGACAGGACGGAGCCATATGTGCAACACTCGGTAGATGAAGACCATTTCTGCTGACAGGACGGAGCCATATGTGCAACACTCGGTAGATGTCGACCACTTTGCTGACGGGGGCGGAGCCATATGTGCAACACTCTCGGTAGATGAAGACCATTGCTGCTGACAGGGACGGAGTCATATCCCAACACTCTCGGTAGATGTCGACCATTTTGCTGACAGGGCGGAGTCATATGTGCAACACTCTCCGTAGATGACGACCATTGCTGCTGACAGAGGCGGAGCCATATGTGCAACACTCTTGCAGATGAAGACCATTTCTGCTGACAGGACGGAGCCATATGTGCAACACCCCGATAGATGAAGACCATTGCGCTGACAGGGGCGGAGTCATATGTGCAACATTTTGGGTAGATGACGACCACTTCTGCTGACAGGGCGGAGCCATATGTGCAACCCCTCGGAGATGTCGACCACTTCTGCTGACAGGGCGGAGTCATATGTGCAACACTCTCCGTAGATGACGACCATTGCTGCTGACAGAGGCGGAGCCATATGTGCAACACTCTCAGTAGATGACGACCATTTCGCTGACAGGGCGGAGCCATATGTGCAACACCTCGGTAGATGAAGACCATTTCTGCTGACAGGGACGGAGCCAAGGCAACACTCTGGAGATGAAACCATTTCTGCTGACGGGGGCGGAGCCATATGTGCAACACTTCGGTAGGTGACGACCATTGCTTCTGACAGGGGCGGAGCCATATGGGGACACCTGGTGCAATGAAGTCAATACATTACCTTTAAACCCTGAGACTATAAACATGCAACAGTTTTAGTTTAGTCGACAGATCATTACTGCCCACTGAACCAGTTAGTCCACAAGATCTCCAATCTCTTATTCAGGACGTCTCTCAGTGTGTGGTAATATATATATATGTAGAGTATTCAGCTAAAGAGCATAAGAGCATACATACCATATCCTGCTTCTGATGTAGTGAAAGTTTCTCATCCAACTTCAAGTTTGCTGAGAAATCATAGCCTCCCAAAGTTAAATGTGGAAGCAGTTCATCATCCTGCATGATATAACAGGACATCTTGCGAAATGATCTCAAGTCTCTCTCACTATTCTGTACCAGAATGGAACCAGTCACACTTTTAGTCCTGTATTCAAGATAATGTCAGAGTGAGTATTTTCTTTGCTGCATGTATTTTATTGACACATAGCTTTCATGTTCTAGCTTCTTTTTTCGATGAGGTTCCATATCAACCACTTATTAACCACTCTTTGTGATATGTAGGGATCTGAGTATAAGAGGATTGTATGTTGTGCCAGTTATGTGCCTACAAGTGGGGCCAGCACATCCAATTTCTGCAATGCTTTTATTTACTATGGTAGTTTGCCAGACCCCTACCTTAATCCCCCCTCAATCCCCTCTTACAATCCCTCTTAAATCCTCTTACAATCCCCTCTTACAATCCCTCTTGTAGGTCGCAGTGGTACTATTCTTTTCCCTTGCGATCCCCGGCGGGAAAAATAATAAATATGACATGCAGAATCTATGATTTGATACTCTAACCTGTAGCCAGCCAGTATGTTCATGAGAGAAGATTTGCCAGCTCCTGATGGACCCATGATGGCTGTCAGTTCTCCAGACACAAACTTGCCTGTGACAAATTTTTCAAGATGGCTTTCTCACCTAGATAAATCAGATTAACAATAGAGTATTGGTTGAACATGCTTTAAAAAATTTAAATAAAATATGGAATTGCAAGTTATATACTATTAAAACTAAATTACAAATTTTCAATTTAAATGTATCAAACTTAACATCTGCCAGCGAGAGTTGTATCAAACTTAACATCTGCCAGCGAGAGTTGTATCAAACTTAACATCTGCCAGCGAGAGTTGTATCAAACTTAACATCTGCCAGCGAGAGTTGTATCAAACTTAACATCTGCCAGCGAGAGTTGTATCAAACTTAACATCTGCCAGCGAGAGTTGTATCAAACTTAACATCTGCCAGCGAGAGTTGTATCAAACTTAACATCTGCCAGCGAGAGTTGTATCAAACTTTAAAATCTGCCAGCGAGAGTTGTATCAAACTTAACATCTGCCAGCGAGAGTTGTATCAAACTTAACATCTGCCAGCGAGAGTTGTATCAAACTTAACATCTGCCAGCGAGAGTTGTATCAAACTTAACATCTGCCAGCGAGAGTTGTATCAAACTTAACATCTGCCAGCGAGAGTTGTATCAAACTTAACATCTGCCAGCGAGAGTTGTATCAAACATAACATCTGCCAGCGAGAGTTGTATCAAACTTAACATCTGCCAGCGAGAGTTGTATCAAACCTAACATCTGCCAGCGAGAGTTGTATCAAACTCAACATCTGCCAGCAAAAGTTGTATCAAACCTAACATCTGCCAGCGAGAGTTGTATCAAACTCAACATCTGCCAGCGAGAGTTGTATCAAACAACATATGCCAGCGAGAGTTGTATCAAACTCAACATCTGCCAGCGAGAGTTGTATCAAACCTAACATCTGCCAGCGAGAGTTGTATCAAACTTAACATCTGCCAGCGAGAGTTGTATCAAACTTAACATCTGCCAGCGAGAGTTGTATCAAACTTAACATCTGCCAGCGAGAGTTGTATCAAACTTAACATCTGCCAGCGAGAGTTGTATCAAACTTAACATCTGCCAGCGAGAGTTGTATCAAACCTAACATCTGCCAGCGAGAGTTGTATCAAACTCAACATCTGCCAGCAAAAGTTGTATCAAACCTAACATCTGCCAGCGAGAGTTGTATCAAACAACATATGCCAGCGAGAGTTGTATCAAACTTAACATCTGCCAGCAAAAGTTGTATCAAACCTAACATCTGCCAGCAAAAGTTGTATCAAACTCAACATCTGCCAGCGAGAGTTGTATCAAACAACATATGCCAGCGAGAGTTGTATCAAACTCAACATCTGCCAGCGAGAGTTGTATCAAACAACATATGCCAGCGAGAGTTGTATCAAACTTAACATCTGCCAGCGAGAGTTGTATCAAACTTAACATCTGCCAGCGAGAGTTGTATCAAACTTAACATCTGCCAGCGAGAGTTGTATCAAACTTAACATCTGCTAGCGAGAGTTGTATCAAACCTAACATCTGCCAGCGAGAGTTGTATCAAACCTAACATCTGCCAGCGAGAGTTGCATGAAACAACATCTGTCAGCGAGAGTTGGAAAATGACTAAAGATATAGAAATAAGTATCTTCATCTGATTTGCCATGAAGATGATCATAAAATGAACAATAGAAAGAAAGTTGAATTCATTTGAAAATAGATGTCTGCGAAAAATGATTAACATAAAATGGAACGAATTCAGGAGAACTGATGAAATCAGAGAAATGTCTGGTCAACCACTAGTAACAACTATTATAAGAAAGAGAAGATGGAGATATGTTGATCACACCTTGAGAAGAAATGTCTGGTCAACCACTAGTAACAACTATTATAAGAAGGAGAAGATGGAGATATGTTGGACACACCTTGAGAAGAAATGATCAAAAAATATCAAAGCAGGAATTGAAGTGGAACTCAAAAGATCCAAGAAAGAGAGGACAACCTAGGAAGAACCTGAAATGAACTTTGCTGAGAGAGGCAAGAAATATCAGCCTCAGTTCCATGAAGGAGATTAAGCAAGTTGCTCAGGATAGAACGGTATGGAGAAATTGCTTACAGGCTCTATGTAACATATAACAGTACCAGAGGAATTATTATTATTTATTATTATTATATGTTGAACATATTATAATTGATGATTATATTGAAAATAGTAGTTAGAAAAATAGCAATAGCCAACTAGACTAGAACAGTGTTCTAACCACTGGACAAAGCCAGTGTGCTAATCCCTTGACTACAACAGTGTTCTAATCCATTGACTACAATAATAGTTTAACCACTTCAGTATACAAGTGTTCTAACACTTGAGGACAATAATGTTCTAAGCACTTGAGTATATTTACACTCTAAGTAATTGACTACAAGAGTACTCTAGATACTTGACTTTGACAGCATTCTGTCAGCATGTTGCACGTTATCATTACAGAGAGGGATCAAACCATAGATGCAACTAAGTCAGTTCATGGCTATTATAAGCTTTTTTTACAGGACTGTTCAAAGAACTGGTAAAGTTATACTCATGATAAGATATTTTAATGATAATGATAATGAGTTGTTTCCATCAGTTACATGAATTGTATATCTTAGTTATGCAAACACACACATCCTAATTAGAACAATGAAAAATGATACGGCAGTTATTAGCCTACCTACCCTCGTTAGACTGACCATCCTTCACAAAATATGACAAGTTGATGAACTGAATGTCTACAGGTCTATGTTCTGTTAGGTAAGAGCTCAAACCCTTCTCCTTGGTTCCACTGCCTGGAAGAGAAGTTATAGTCTCAGAGTTTGGATACTGTCCCCAGAGAACTGGTATTTGAACCTGTTAGAGAAACACACAAATGTGTATTAGTGACAATCCTTTAATTACAGTTAGACTCTTCTTCTTCTTCTTCTACTACTGCGATCTCTGGACATGTGCTTAATCACTTTAGACTACAAACTCGGCAGTCAGCTTCAGGTATGTCCGGTTTCCCAAAGCTTAGTATTTAGGTTCATTGGGTATGGCTACATGTTGCTTGTCAGCTCACCCAGGAGAGGACAGTCTTGCAAGACATGCTTCATTGTCTGTTCCACCTGTTGACACTAGTAGAGAGCTGTTTGACTTCTTCTTCTTCTTCTTCAAATGCTCTATACTGACCACTTGTTAACTACTATTTGTGATGTGTATGTGATCCAAGTCTAAGAGCGATTGTACGTTGTACCAGTTATGTGCCTACAAGTAGACCAGCACATCTGATTTCTTGCGACGCTTTTATTTACTAGGTAGCTTCCTAGGCCCTACCTCAGTCGCCTCTACTTATAGGTCACAGTGTGACTATTCTTTACTCTCCTGTGAGCCCCAGCAAGACACAAGTGATTTGACTTATTCCAGTTGTCTATCTCCTATAAAGTCTCTGTATAAATAACTTGAGAAGGTAACTCTAACCACATAATATGAAGTAAACATTACAGATGAAGATAACTAAGACAATAAGTCATTGAATCAACCGGGGCTGGAGACTTGGTCTAAGAATCTTGCTTGTCAGAAGACAGACGGACGGTGATAAGTCATTGAATCAACCGGGGCTGTGGACTTGGTCTAAGAATCTTGCTTGTCAGAAGACAGACGTACGGGTGATAAGTCATTGAATCAACCAGGGCTGGAGACTTGGTCTAAGAATCTTGCTTGTCAGAAGACAGACGGACGGTGATAAGTCATTGAATCAACCGGGGCTGTGGACTTGGTCTAAGAATCTTGCTTGTCAGAAGACAGACGTACGGGTGATAAGTCATTGAATCAACCAGGGCTGGAGACTTGGTCTAAGAATCTTGCTTGTCAGAAGACAGACGGACGGTGATAAGTCATTGAATCAACCGGGGCTGTGGACTTGGTCTAAGAATCTTGCTTGTCAGAAGACAGACGTACGGGGGATAAAATCATGAATCAAACCGGGCTGGAGACTTGGTCTAAGAATCTTGCTTGTCAGAAGACAGACGGACGGTGATAAGTCATTGAATCAACCGGGGCTGTGGACTTGGTCTAAGTCTTGCTGTCAGAAGACAGACGGGCGGTGATAAGTCATTAATCAACCGGGGCTGGGGCTGGTCTAAGAATCTTGCTTGTCAGAAGACAGACGGGCGGGGGATGTCATTGAATCAACCGGGGCTGGGGCTGGTCTGAATCTTGCTTGTCAGAAGATGGACGGGCGGTGATAAGTCATTGAATCAACCGGGCTGGGACTGGGTCTAAGAATCTTGCTTGTCCCGAATACGGACGGTCGGTGATAAGTCATTGAATCAACCGGGGCTGGGGACTTGGTCTAAGAATCTTGCTTGTCACAAGACAGACTGACGGTGATAAGTCATTGAATCAACCAGGGCTGGAGACTTGGTCTAAGAATCTTGCTTGTCAGAAGACAGACGGACGGTGATAAGTCATTGAATCAACCGGGGCTGGGACTTTGGGCTAAAAATCTTTCTTGTCAGAAGACAGACGGACGGGGATAAGTCATTGAATCAACCAGGGCGGGGACTTGGTCTAAGAATCTTGCTTGTCAGAAGGGCGGAAGGACGGTGATAAGTCATTGAATCAACCGGGGGTGGGGACTTGGTCTAAGAATCGCTTGTCAGAAGACAGACTGACGGTGATAAGTCATTGAATCAACCGGGGGTGGGGGCTTTGGGCTAAGAATCTTGCTTATTAGAAGACGGATTGACGGTGATAAGTCATTGAACAACCGGGCTGGGGGCTGGTCTAAGAATCTTGCTCAGAATACGGACGGTCGTGATAAGTCATTGAATCAACCGGGGCTGGGGACTTGGTCTAAGAATCTTGCTTGTCAGAAGACAGACGGACTGGTGATAAGTCATTGAATCAACCAGGGCTGGGACTGGGGCTATAAATCTTGCTTGTCAGAAGACAGACGGACGGGGGATAAGTCATTGAATCAACCGGGGCTGGGGACTTATTTTAAGAATCTTGCTTGTCAAAAGACGGACGGATGGGTGATAAGTCATTGAATCAACCAGGGGCTGGGGACTTGGTCTAAGAATCTTGCTTGTCAGAAGACAGACGGACGGTGATAAGTCATTGAATCAACCGGGGGTGGGACTTGTCTAAGAATCTTGCTTGTCAGAAGACAGACGGACGGTGATAAGTCATTGAATCAACCAGGGCTGGGGGCTGGGTCTGGGAAACTTGCTTGTCAGAAGATGGAGGAACGGTGATAAGTCATTGAATCAACCGGGGCTGGGGACTTGGTCTAAGAATCTTCTGTCAGAAGACGGACGGACGGGTGATAAGTCATTGAATCACCGGGCTGGGGACTTGGTCTAAGAATCTTGCTTGTCAGAAGACAGACTGACGGTGATAAGTCATTGAATCAACCGGGGCTGGGGACTGGGTCTAAGAATCTTGCTTGTCAGAATACGGACGGTCGGTGATAAGTCATTGAATCAACCGGGCAGGGCTGGTCTAAGAATCTTGCTTGTCAGAAGATGGACGGACGGTGATAAGTCATTGAATCAACCGGGGCTGGGGGCTTGGTCTAAGAATATTGCTTATTGGAGACGGATGACGGGGATAAGTCATTGAATCAACCGGGGCTGGGGGCTGGGTCTAAGAATCTTGCTTGTCAGAATACGGACGGTCGGTGATAAGTCATTGAATCAACCGGGGCTGGGGACTTGGTCTAAGAATCTTGCTTGTCAGAAGACAGACGGACTGGTGATAAGTCATTGAATCAACCGGGGCTGGGGACTAGGTCTATAAATCTTGCTTGTCAGAAGACAGACGGACGGGTGATAAGTCATTGAATCAACCGGGGCTAGGGACTTGGTCTAAGAATCTTGCTTGTCAAAAGACGGACGGATGGGTGATAAGTCATTGAATCAACCAGGGGCTGGGGACTTGGTCTAAGAATCTTGCTTGTCAGAAGACGGACGGACGGTGATAAGTCATTGAATCAACCAGGGCTGGGGGGCGGTCTAAGAATCTTGCTTGTCAGAATACGGACGGTCGGTGATGGTTTAATCAACCGGGGGTGGGGGCTGGGTTAAAAACTTCGTCAGAAGATGGACGGACGGTGATAAGTCATTGAATCAACCGGGGGTGGGGACCGGTCTAAAAATCTTGCCCTTTTCAGGGAAAACAGACGGGCTTTATAAGTCATTGAATCAACCCCGGGGGTGGGACCAGGTCTTAAATCTTGTTTTTCAGAAGACAGACGGACGGGTGATAAAATCATTGAATCAACCGGGGCTGGGGGGTGGGTTTTAAGAATCTTGCTTGTCAGAATACGGACGGTCCCGGGATAAGTCATTGAATCAACCAGGGGGTGGGGACTTGGTCTAAGAATCTTGCTTGTCAGGAAACAGACGGGCTGGTGGGTAAGTCATTGAATCAAAAGGGGCTGGGGGCTAGGTCTATAAATCTTGCTTTTTGAAGACAGACGGACGGTGATAAGTCATTAATCAACCCAGGGCTTGGGGCTAAGAATCTTGCTTGTCAAAAGACGGACGGAGGGTGATAAGTCATTGAATCAACCAGGGGGTGGGGACTTGGGGCTAAGAATCTTGCTTTCAAAAAAGACGGGGGACGGTGATAAAATCATTGAATCAACCGGGGCTGGGGGTCTAAAATCTTTTGTCAGGGAAAACGGAAGGACGGTGATGGGGCATTAAAACAACCGGGGGTGGGGGCTGGGTCAAGTCTTGCTTGTCAGAAGAAGGACGGACGGTGATAAGTCATTGAATCAAACCCGGGCTCGGGCTAAGAATCTGCTTTTCAGAAGACGGAAAAAACGGTGATAAGTCATTAAAACAAACCCCGGGGGTGGGTCTAAGAATCGTTTTTGAAGAAGGACCGGGCGGTTTATAAGTCATTGAATCAACCGGGGGTCGGGCTAAAATCTTGCTTGTCAGAAGAAAAGGGCGGGCGGTGATAAGTCATTGAATCAACCAGGGCTGGGCTAAGAATCTTGTTTTTCAGAAGACGGACGGACGTGATAAATCATTGAATCAACCGGGGGTGGGGACTTTGGCCCAGAATCTTGCTTTTCAGAAGACGGGCGGCGGTGATAAATCATTGAATCCCCAAACCGGGGGCTGGGGACTTTGGGCTAAGTCTTTCCCGTCAGAAGACGGGGGACGGTGATAAGTCCCTTAAAACAAAGGGGGTGGGGACTTGGGGCTAAAATCTTCTTGTCAGAAGAAGGGCGGACGGGATAAGTCATTGAATCCCAAAGGGTAAAGGGGGAAAATCTTGGCTTGTCAGAAGAGGCCCGGGCGGGGGATAAATCATTGAATCAACCAGGGCCCGGGGGCTAAATCCGTTTTTCAAAAACGGACGGAGGGGGATAAGTCTTTAAAAAACCCAAATAGGTTGGGGCTAAGAATCTTGTTTTTCAGAAGACGGGGGAATGGTAAGTCATTGAATCAACCGGGGGTGGGGGGTCCCAAAAATCTTCTTGTCAGAAGACGGGCGGACGGGGGATAAGTCATTAAATCAAAAAACCGGGGCTTGGGCTAAGAATCTTGTTTTTTCGGGAAAACGGGCGGACGGTGGTAAAATCATTGAATCAACCGGGGGTGGGGGCGGGTCTTTAAAAATTGCTTGTCAGAAAACAGACGGACGGGGGATAAATCATTGAATCAACCGGGGTGGGGGCTTGGTCTAAAACCCTTTCTTGTCAAAAGACGGAATGGGTGATAAATTTAAAACCCCAACCCCGGGCTTGGGGGTTTGGGCCCCCAAATTTTTTCGGAGAAAGGACGGACGGTGATAAGTCATTGAATCAACCAGGGCTGGGGTAAAATCTTGCTTGTCAGAAGACGGACGGACGGTGATAAGTCATTGAATCAACCAGGGCTCAGTCTAAGTCTTGTTTTTCGAAGACGGGCGGACGGGGGATAAGTCATTGAATCAAAAGGGCTGGGGACTTGGTCTAAGAAAACTTGCTTGGGCAGAAGACAGACGGGCGGGTTTATGGGCATTGGAATCCCCCAAAGGGGTGGGGGTCTAAAATCTTGCCTTTTTCAGAAGACGGGCCGGGCGGTGATAAGTCATTGAATCCCCAAAAGGCTGGGGACTTTGGGCTAAGAATCTTGCTTTTCAGAAGACAGACGGACGGGGATAAGTCCCCTTGAATCAACCGGGGGTGGGGCGGGGGTAAGAATCTTGCTTGTCAAAAAAGACGGAAGGGGATAAGTCATTAAAACAACCGGGGGTGGGGACTTGGGGCGAAACTTGCTTGTCAGAAGAAGGGCGGAGGTGATGTCATTGAATCAAGGGGGGGCTTTCTAAGAAATTTGGGTTGTCAGAAGACAGGCGGGCGGTGATGTCCTTTAATCAACCCAGGGGGCTTGGGCTAAGTCTTGTTTTTCAGAAGACGGGCGGACGGTGATAAGTCATTGAAAAATGGGGCTGGGGGCTTGGGCTAAGAATCTTGCTTGTCAGAAGGACCAAAGGGCGGAAAAAGTCATTAAACCCAAACCCGGGGGTGGGGACCGGGGCTAAGAATCTTGCTTGTCAGAAGAAGGGCGGACGGTGATAAGTCATTGAATCAAAACCGGGGCTTGGGCTAAAAATCTTTTGTCCCGGGAAAACGGGCGGACGGTGATAAATCATTGAATCAACCGGGGGTCGGGGCTAAAATCTTTTGTCGAAGACGGGCGGACGGGATGTCATTGAATCCCAAACCCGGGGGTGGGGGACTTGGTCTTTTAAAAATGTTGCTTGTCAGAAGACAGACGGGGGGTGATAAGTCATTGAATCAACCGGGGCTGGGGCTTGGGGCAAAAATCTTGCCCCTTTAGAAACGGGCGGCGGGGGATAAGTCATTGAATCAAAAAGGGGGTGGGGGCTTTGGTTAAGAATCTTCTTGTCAGAAGAAGGGCGGACGGGGGATAAGTCATTGAATCAACAAAGGGCTGGGGACTTGGTCTAAGAATCTTTTCTTGTCAGAAGACAGACGGACGGTGATAAATCATTGAATCAAAGGGGGTGGGGACTTGGTTAAAATCTTGCTTGTCAGAAGACAGACGGACGGTGATAAGTCATTGAATCAACCCGGGGGTGGGGGGGGGTCTAAGAATCTTCTTGTCAGGGAAACGGGCGGTGGGGGATAAGTCATTGAATCAACCGGGGGTGGGGACTTGGGCTAAAATCTTGCTTGTCAGAAAACAGACGGACTGATAAGTCTTTGAATCAACCGGGCTAGGACTTGGTCTAAAATCTTTCTTGTCAGAAGACAGACGGGCGGGGGATAAGTCATTGAATCAACCGGGGTGGGGCTTGGGGCTAAGAACTTGCTTGTCAAAAGCGGACGGTGGGGGATAAGTCATTGAATCAACCGGGGGGTGGGGGTTGGCCCAAAAATCTTGCTTGTCAGAAGAGGACGGACGGTGATAATCATTGAATCAACCCCGGGGGGGTGGGGCAAAAAATCTTGCTTGGGAAAGACCGGGCGGACGGTGATAAGTCATTGAATAACCGGGGGTGGGGACCGGGTTTTAAAACTTGCTTGTCAGAAGACAAAAGGAAGGGTGATAAGTCATTGAATCAACCCCTAAGAATCTTTCTTGTCCCGAAACCGGGGGCGGGGATAAGTTTTATTAAAACAACCGGGGGTGGGGACTTGGGGCTAAAATTTGCTTGTCAGAAAAAAAGGGGCCCGGGCGGGATAAGTCATTGAATCAACCGGGCTTCCCGGGCTAAAATCCCTTTTTTGTCAGAAGACGGGCGGACGGGGGATAAGTCATTAACCCAAAGGGAGGGCTTGGGCTAAGAATCTTTTTTTTGTCAAAAGACGGACGGAGGGGGATAAGTCTTTAATAACCCGGGGGGGGGACTTGGTCTAAGTCTTGCTTGTCAAAAAGACGGGCGGACGGTGATAAGGGCATTGAATCAACCAGGGCTGGGTCTAAGAATCTTGCTTGTCAGAAGACGGAAATGCTTTATAAGTCATTGAATCAACCAGGGCTGGGGCTGGGTTTTAAGTCTTGTTTTTCAGAAGACGGACGGACGGGGATAAGTCATTGAATCAACCGGGGCTGGGGACTTGGTCTAAGAATCTTGCTTGTCAGAAGGCGGAAGGACGGGATAAGTCAATTTAAAACAACCGGGGGCTGGGGGTTCTAAAAATCCTTGGGCAGAAGAAGGACGGACGGTGATAAGTCATTGAATCAACCAGGGCTCAGTCTAAGAATCTTGCTTGGGGGAAGACGGACGGGCGGTGATAAGTCTTTAATCAACCCGGGCTCATCTAAGAATCTTGTTTGTCAGAAGACGGACGGGCGGTGATAAGTCATTGAATCAACCGGGGCTGGGGACTTGGTCTAAGTCTTCTTTTCAGGGAAAACAGACGGGCGGTGATAAGTCATTAATCAACCAGGGGTGGGGGTCTAAGTCTTTCTTGTAGAAGACCGGGCGGACGGGGGATAAGTCATTTAATCCCAAAAAAGGGCTGGGGACTTGGGGCTAAAAAATCTTTCTTTTCAGAAGACGGGCGGACGGTTTATAAGTCATTGAATCAACCGGGGTGGGGGTGGGGCTAAAATCTTGGGTTTTTTCGGGAAAACGGGGGACGGGGGATGTCATTAAAACAACCGGGGGTGGGACTTTGGCCCAAGAATCTTGCTTGCCGAAGAAGGCGACGGTGGTAAAATCATTGAACCCCAAACCCGGGCTCGGGGGTAAAACGAAAAAACGGGACGGCGGTGATAAGTCATTGAATCAACCGGGGGTCGGGGCTAAGAATCTTGGGTCAGAAGAGGACGGGCGGGATAAATCATTGAATCAACCCGGGGGTGGGGACTTGGTCTAAGAATCTTGCTTGTCAGAAGACAGGCGGGCGGGGGATTTAAATCCTTGAACCCAAAAGGGGGGGGGACTTGGGGCTAAAAATCTTGCTTTTTCAGAAGACAGACGGACCCTGATAAATCATTGAATCAACCGGGCTGGGGCTGGGTCTAAAATCTTGGTTGTCAGAAACGGGCGGCGGGGGAAAATTTGAATCCCCCAAGGGGTGGGGGCTTGGTCTAAGAATCTTTTTTGTCAAAAGACGGGCGGATGGGGGATAAGTCATTGAATCAACCAGGCTGGGGGGTTGGTCTAAAATTTGTTTGGGCAGAAGGAAAAGGGCGGACGGTGATAATCAGGGAAACAACCAGGGGGGGTCTAAGAATCTTTTTGTCAGAAGACGGACGGACGGTGATAAGCCGAATCAACCGGGGCTGGGGTTGGTCAAAATCTTGCTTGTCAGAAAGGGCGGGGAAATTTATAAGTCATTGAATCAACCGGGGGTGGGGACTTGGTCTAAAATCTTGCTTTTCAGAAGACGGACGGTGTGTCATTAAAAAACCGGGGGTGGGGACTTGGGGCTAAGAATCTTGCTTGGCCCGGGAAAAAGGGCGGACGGGGATAAGTGTTTAACCAAAAGGGGGGGGAAGGGGCCAAAGGGAAACTTGTTTTCGAAACGGGCGGAGGGGGATAAGTCATTGAATCAACCGGGGCTTTTTGGGCTAAGAATCTTGTTTTCAAAAAGACAGACCCCGGGCGGTGATGTCATTGAATCAACCGGGGGTGGGGGCTTTGGGCTAAGAATCTTGCTTGTCAGGAAAAAGACGGGCGGTGATAAGTCATTGAATCCAGGGGGGGGGCTTGGGGCTAAGAACTTGGGTTGTCAGAAGACGGGCGGGCGGGATGTCATTGAATCCCCAAGGGGTGGGGACTGGGTTTTAAGAATCTTGCTTTTCGAAGACGGAAGGACGGTGATAAGTCATTAAAACAACCGGGGCTGGGGACTTTGGCCAAGAATTCTTGTCAGAAAGGGAAAGGGCGGTTTAAAAAGTCATTAAATTTTAACCGGGGCCCGGGGAAAATCTTGCTTGTCAGAAAGGACGGACTTTATAAGTTGAATCAAAAAAGGCCCCCCTAAAAAATCTTGTTTTTAGAAGAGGGCGGGCGGGGAAAAATCATTGAATCAAGGGGGGGGCTTGGGCTAAAAAAATTTTTTTTGTCAGAAGACGGGCGGGCGGTGATAAGTCATTGAATCCCAACCCCGGGGGTGGGGATTTTGGTTTTAAAATCTTGCCAGAAGACAGACGGGGTTATAAGTTATTGAATCAAAAGGGGGTGGGGACTTTGGGCTAAGAATTTCTTGTCAGAAGAAAGGGACGGGTGAAATCAAAAAAAGGGGGGGGACTTGGTCAAGGGAAACTTGCTTGTCAGAAGACAGACGGGTGGGGGGGTAAGTCATTGAATCAACCGGGGGTGGGGGCTGGGTCTAAAATCCCTTTCTTTAAGAAGACAGACGGGGGGTGATAAATCATTGAATCAACCGGGGGTGGGGACTTGGTCTAAGAATCTTGCTTGTCAAAAACGGGCCCGGGGGGTGATAAGGGATTTAATCAACCGGGCCGGGATTTGGCAAATCTTTTTGGGCAGGGAAAACGGGGGACGGGGGGATAAGTCATTGAATCAACCGGGGGTGGGGGTCTAAGAATCTTGCTTGTCAAAAAGACGGACGGACGGTGATGTCTTGAATCAAAAACCCGGAGGGGCTTAGTCTAAGAATCTTGCTTGTCAGAAGACAGACGGACGGGTGATAAATCATTGAATCAAAAGGGGGTGGGGACTTGGGGCTAAGAATCTTGCTTTGTCGAAGACGGGCGGACCCCGGGGATAAGTCATTGAATCAACCGGGGGTGGGGACTTGGGGCTAAAATCTTCTTGTCCCGAAGACGGGCGGACGGGGATAAGTCATTGAATCAACCAGGGCTGGGGACTTGGGGCCCAAAAATCTTCTTTTCAGAAGACGGGCGGAAGGGGATAAGTCATTGAATCAACCGGGGCTGGGGGGCTTGGGGCTAAAATCTTTTCTTGTCAGGGAAAACGGGGGAGGGGGATAAGTCATTAAAACAACCGGGGGTGGGGACTTGGGGCTAAGAATCTTGCTTGTCAGAAGACCCGACGGGCGGGGGATAAGTCATTGAATCAACCGGGGCTGGGGGCTTGGTCTAAGAATCTTGCTTGTCGGGAAAACAGACGGGCGGATTAAGTCATTGGTCAATTTGGGGTGGGGGCTTGGTCTAAGTCTTGCTTGTCAGAAGACGGGCGGACGGTGATAAGTCATTGAATCAACCGGGGGTGGGGGCTTTGGCCCCCGAATCTTGCTTGTCAGAAGACGGGGGACGGTGATAAGTCATTAAAACAACCAGGGGTGGGGACTGGGTCCAAGAATCTTGCTTGTCAAAAAGGACGGCGGGGGATGGGATTGAATCAACCGGGCTCTTTTTAAGAATCTTTCTTGTGGGAAAAGGACGGACGGTGAAGTGTTTAATCAACCCAGGGCTGGGGCTAAGCTTTTTTGTCGGGGAAAACGGACGGACGGTGATAAGTCATTGAATCAACAGGGCTGGGGACTTGGGGCTAAGAATTTTTTGTCAAAAAGACGGGCGGGGGTGATAAGTCATTGAATCAACCGGGGCTTTGGGGGCTTGGTCTAAGAATCTTGCCCTTTTCAGGGAAAACGGGGGACGGTGATAAGTTTAAAACAAAGGGGGTGGGGGCTTTGGTCAAGAATCTTGCTTGTCAGAAGAAAAAAAAAGGGCGGACGGTGATAAATCATTGAATCAACCGGGGCTTGGGCTAAGAATCTTGCTTGTCAGAAGACGGGCGGACGGTGATAAGTCATTGAATCCCAAAGGGTCGGCCCCAAAAATCTTTTTTTGTCAGAAGAAGGGCGGGCGGTGATAAGTCATTGAATCAACCGGGCTGGGGCTTGGGGCTAAAAATTTGCTTGTCCCGAAGACAGACGGGGGTGATAAGTCATTGAATCAACCGGGGGTGGGGACTTTTTTTTAAGAATCTTTCTTGTCGAAGACAGACGGACGGGTGATAAGTCATTGAATTTCCCCGGGTGGGACTTGGTCTAAAATCTTGCTTGTCAGAAGACA
The DNA here is from genome assembly GCA_020796225.1 of Arion vulgaris. Taxonomy (NCBI): domain Eukaryota; kingdom Metazoa; phylum Mollusca; class Gastropoda; order Stylommatophora; family Arionidae; genus Arion; species Arion vulgaris. The sequence continues at coordinate 22,633,771 of CM036777.1, read as the reverse complement.
GACGGGCGGGGGATAAGTCTTTAATCAACCCCGGGGGGCTTGGGGCTAAAATTTGCTTGTCCCGAAGCGGGCGGGCGGGGGATAAGTCATTGAATCAAAAGGGGGTGGGACTTTGGGGGAAGAATTTGCTTGTCAGAAGAAGGGCGGACGGTGATAAGTCATTGAAACCCCCCAAGGGGTGGGGACTTGGTTAAGAATCTTGCTTGTCAGAAGACAGACGGACGGTGATAAGTCATTGAATCAACCGGGCTGGGGCCGGGGCTAAAATCTTGCTTTCGGGAAAACAGACGGAAGGGGGATAAGTCATTGAATCAACCGGGGCTGGGGGGTTTGGGGAAAATCTTGCCGTCAGAAACGGGCGGCGGTGATAAGTCATTGAATCAACCGGGGGGTGGGGACTTGGTCTAAGAATCTTTCTTTCAGAAGACGGGGGACGGGGGATAAGTCATTGAATCAACCGGGGCTGGGGACCCCCCTCTAAAATCTTGCTTTTAGAAGACGACGGCGGGGGATAAAGTTATTGAATCAACCGGGGCTGGGGGCTTGGGGCTAAGTCTTGCTTGTCAAAAACGGACGGTGGGATAAGTTATTGAATCAACCGGGGCGGGGGCTTGGTCTAAGAATTTGCTTTTTCCGAAGACGGGCGGACGGTGATAAGGGGTTTAAAACAACCGGGGGTGGGGGTCTAAGAATCTTTCTTGTCAAAAACGGGCGGACGGGGTAAGTCATTTTAATCAACCGGGGTGGGGGCTTGGGGCCAAAAAATCTTGCTTGTCAAAAAGACGGGCGGACGGTGATAAGTCATTTGAATTTTTAAAAACCGGGGGTTGGGGGGTTTCTAAGAATCCCCTTGCCTTTTCCCTTCGAAACGGAAGGACTTTAAAGTCATTTAAAAAAAACGGGCCCCGGGAAAAAAGGGGCCCAAAAAATCCTTTTAAGAAAAAGGAAAGGCCCCCCTATAAGTTTTGAACCAGGAAAAAGGGCCCCCAAATTTTAAGAATCTTGCTGCAAGAAGGGCCAACGGTTTTATAAATTTGGGAAAAACCGGGCTATTTTAAACTTGTTTTTTCAAAGAGGAAAAGGACTTGGGAAAAATCAGAATTTTAAAAGGGGTGGGGACCTTTTAAAGTTTTGTTTGTTAGAAAGAACCCCAAGGGGGACAATTTTAAATTAAGGGAAAAAGGGCTGGTCAAAATTTTTTTAGGGGAGGACCCACGTTAAAAAAGGGCCCTTGAAAAAGGGCTTTTGGGGCTTTTTTTTGGGTTTTTAAGGGGAAATTTTAAGTAAAGACGGGCCCGGCGGTGAAAACATTAAACAGCCCGGGGGCTGGGGACTTGGCAAAAAAGGTTTTCCAAAAAAGGGGGAAGGAAAAGGTTTTATAATTTTTTAAATCAACAGGGGTGGGGACTGGGTCCAGAATCTTGGGTTGTCAGGGGAAAAAGGGGGGGGGACGGGTTTTTAATATTTTTAAAAACCCTTTGCTGGGGCTTTTAGTCTAAAATTTTTCTTTCAAAAGCGGCGGGCTATAATATTAATAAAAAAAATTAATTCCTTCTGGATCTTGTGAAGCATCGACTGAGAGTCAGATAAAACAACTGCCCCAGTAAATGAAGTCCCAGAAATCCAATGGAGGGCAGCAGTAACGGCCTCAACCTCCATCCTCATGTTTCTGAGCCGTATGGTAAAGAGCTAATTACACAAGTTCGATATATTTGAATCTTCGTCTGCAATGTTAATTTGTTGTTGTTCCAAGCTTGCTTTGATAGTTTGCCGAATGTAGTAGCCGTGCTGGCTATTCGAGCGTTGATTTCTTCATCAAGAGAAAAGCTGACAGTGACTATGGACCCAAGATAGCAGAATTTTTGAACAGGGTTAGATGGTTACCATTTAAAGTGAGATTTGTTGATGTGTTATTTCCCTGACATAGAACCACTGTTTTGGTGACACTTATAGTTAGAGAAAAAAGGTCGCATGCCCTGTCAAAATTATTTATTAGGGATTGCAGTGTAGCCTCACTGTGTACAACTAAGGCAGCATCGTCAGCAAAAAGGAGTTTCTTTAGAAGAATTTCTGCTGTTTTTGTTTTGGTTCTTAAGCGAGCCAAGTTGAAGAATGAGCCATCAGATCTCGTGCGGATGAAAACATCTCCATCAGCATACCCGAAGGCGTGGCGTAACAAGACTGCAAAGAAGATGCCAAAGAGAGTGGGGCAAGGACACAGCCCTGTTTGACTCCATTCTTAACCTCGAAGCTATCAGATGTGCTACCATCGAACTGTATACTGGCTCCATGCAATCATGTAAGGAGACGATCAGTTGAGCAACTTTGGGGGAGGGGCAATATGTTTTAATATTTGATAAAATCCATGTCTGCTGATCGTGTCAAATGTCTTTGTCAGATCATATATATATATTTATCTTCTACTACACAAAGCTTTGTCAGATCATATATATATATATATATATATATATATATATATATATATATATATATGATAATAAAAGAAACTTGCAGCAACTACACAAAGCTCTGAATACACAATGTGAAGTCCGTGAATGTTAATCATCTAATAAGATTATAGAGACTTTAATCCCCTACATAACAAACAAATATCGATAGCGAAATCAGCAATCGTTGCACAAAAGCTAACCAGGTATTGGGACAGTTAACACCACTGTTGTCACATAAAAGATACCGCTAACAACTAAAGCAAATCTCATAAGAACGATTTTCTGGCCAACACTATGTTACCAGTGCCAAACATGGCCAATTCTTTCTTTCTTTCTCGAATCCTGTATGCCTCACAGCGTCAGGTCAGGAAGAGATTTCTAAAACGGGCCTAGTATGCGCTTCGTAGATAGTCTCTTTCGTCGCCTCTATTATCTCTGAGGTCCATCTTTGCGTGGCCGGCCTTTTGCTTTGTACCCATTGTATCGGAGCAGCATTGCTCTTTGGGGTGGACTGTCTGATGGTAATCTGCTTACGTGACCGAACCATTTAATTTGTTGTTTCTTGATGAAGTCTAGTACTGATGTTGTACCCACTTTTTCCTGATGTCTTCATTTCTCAACCGGTCTCTTCTTGTTACACCCAGCATTCTGCGTAGACACTTCATCTCTGTAGTGACTAGTTTCTTCTATCGTTTGTTGTCAGCGTCCAGGTTTGGCACTGGTAACATAATGTGGAGAAAAATATTGTGTTGAACATTGCTCTTTTTGTGTTCATGGTGACGTGTTTGCATCTTAAAATTGGCGCCATTTGCCCTATCATTTGATTTGCTTTGTTGCATCTGTATTGAATTTCATTAGTTATTCTTCCATTTGCTGAAAAAATGCTCCCCAGGTATGTGAAATCTTTACTTGATTTAGTAGGTGATTATCGATGGAGATATTGGTAGTGTTTCCTCTCTGGCGAATGTCATTACTTCTGTTTTGTCGATGTTAATTCTCATGTTGTATTCGTTACATGCTAACTGGAGTCTGTTGATGTGTTGTTGTAGCTGTTCTTCTGTTGTTGATATGATTGCCTGATCGTGTGCAAAAAGAAATTCATTTAAGAGTTCTCCGAGGTTGTTTCCTTCGCTGGTGTTAGCTATTTTACAGATGTGGTCAATATACGTGATGAATAGCAGCGGGATAGTACGCAACCTTGTCTTACTCCTGACCCTACGTGAAACTTTTCTGATAATCCTGTATTTGTTCTAGTCGTACATTGGCTGTCAGTATAAATGTTCTTGCAAAGGTTGATTAGGTGTTCATTAACCCCATAGGTTGTTAGTATTTTCCACAACTTGTGCCTATCTACTCGGTCGAATGCTTTTTCCTGATCTACAAATGCAACGTGTAAATGTTTGTCGGATTCGATAGTCCTTTCTACTACAGCAGCTAATGAGCAGGAAATCATAACGACAGAGATGAGGTGTCTTAGAAGAACTGCAGGTGTGACAATAAGAGACAAAATTAGAAATGAAGAAATCATAGAAACTGGATGTGAAACCAGTCATGCAATTCATAAAAGAACAACAGATTAAATGGTTTGGACACCTGGCAAGAATGTCCTGGTATCGCCTACCACAGAGAGCCACACAGAAAAAGTATAATGAGTACAAAGCAAGAGGAAGACCACGCAAAAGATGAAGCGACGGCATCAAGAACAGCCTTACAAAAATGAATATCAACTTACAAAGTGCCTTAAAACAAGCACACACAAGATCACTACGCCACCCACCACCCCCAACACTTCTATACAGAAGTAAATGGTGGAAGAAGAAAATAACAAACAAATAAAACAATCCTACTTACTTGAACAGACAATAGTTCTGCCATTCTGTGTTGACTGCTACTTCCAACTACAGATATTCCTATGTCCTACTCTACTATAGCTGGTGATAGCTTCCAACTACTGTCTCCAGTTTCATGTTAGAACTTTAGTCAGTAAATCAACTTGATGTCCAAGTATGGTCATGCATGTAGTCTGCCAGCAACTAAAAGTAAGAATGATTGGTCCAATATTGTGTAGCTGTAAGAAGTGACAGAAGTTGAACATATCAAACTGTAGATATGATTGTGAGTCCAATATTGTGTAGCTGTAAGAAGTGACAGAAGTTGAACATATCAAACTGTAGATATGATTGTGAGTTCAATAATTTCTCATATATAATAACACAGAGTTTGCCATATGCCAAGGAGTTAGACAGAGCTGCATTTTGTCACCGTGCCTATTCAATATATATGTTGAAAACATCATGAGGAATGTTAGAGAATCTGCCTGCAGAGATGGCGAAATACGACGCCCTGGTGATCGGAGGTCACGAGTTACCAAAATTAAGATACACTGACGATACAGTGCTATTATCTCAATCACAAATTGGTTTAGAGAACTTGATATGGTCACATCAAAAAACCAGTGAAGATCAAAACCTTGATCTCAATACAAAATGAAAACGAAGATATTGACAACTGATAAAACAGAATTGATGGCTGATAATAGAAAGTGTCAACGGCCACAAAATAGAAAGAGTCAACAACTTTGAATACCTTGCAGCTTGGAGCATTGTTGACAAATGATGGGAATGCTATAAAAGAAATGAAAAGAAGGCTGAGCATTGCTTTACAAAAACTAAAAGAACTAACTAACCTATGGAAGGAACTGACATAAGAACTAACTAACCTATGGAAGGAACTGACATAAGAACTAACTAACCTATGGAAGGGAACTGATATAAGAACTAACTAACCTATGGAAGGGGAAATGACATAAGAACTAACTAACCTATGGAAGGAACTGATATAAGAACTAACTAACCTATGGAAGGAACTGATATAAGAACTAACTAACCTATGGAAGGGAACTGATATAAGAACTAACTAACCTATGGAAGGGAACTGATATAAGAACTAACTAACCTTGGAAGGAACTGACATAGAACTAACTAACCTATGTAGGGAACTGATATAAGAACTAACTAACCTATGGAAGGGAACTGATATAAGAACTAACTAACCTATGGAAGGAACTGACATAAGAACTAACTAACTTATGGAAGGGAACTGACATAAGAACTAACTAACCTATGGAAGGAAACTGATATAAGAACAACTAACCTATGGAAGGGAACTGATATAAGAACTAACTAACCTATGGAAGGGAACTGATATAAGAACTAACTAACCTATGGAGGGAACTGACATAAGAACTAACTAACCTATGGAAGGGAACTGATATAAGAACTAACTAACCTATGGAAGGAACTGATATAAGAACTAACTAACCTATGGAAGGAACTGACATAAGAACTAACTAACCTATGGAAGGGAACTGATATAAGAACTAACTAACCTATGGAAGGAACTGACATAAGAACTAACTAACCTATGGAAGGAACTGACATAAGAACTAACTAACCTATGGAAGGGAACTGATATAAGAACTAACTAACCTATGGAAGGAACTGACATAAGAACTAACTAACCTATGGAAGGAACTGACATAAGAACTAACTAACCTATGGAAGGAACTGATATAAGAACTAACTAACCTATGGAAGGAACTGACATAAGAACTAACTAACCTATGGAAGGGAACTGATATAAAAACTAACTAACCTATGGAAGGGAACTGATATAAGAACTAACTAACCTATGGAAGGAACTGACATAAGAACTAACTAACCTATGGAAGGGAACTGACATAAGAACTAACTAACCTATGGAAGGAAACTGACATAAGAACTAACTAACCTATAGTAGGGAACTGACATAAGAACTAACTAACCTATGGAAGGGAACTGATATAAAAACTAACTAACCTATGGAAGGGAACTGATATAAAACTAACTAACCTGGAAGGAACTGAATAAGAACTAACTAACCTATGGAAGGAACTGACATAAGAACTAACTAACCTATGGAAGGGAACTGACATAAGAACTAACTAACCTATAGTAGGTAACTGACATAAGAACTAACTAACCTATGGAAGGGAACTGACATAAGAACAAAAAGAACTGCTGTCATGGGAGCCAAGTTCCGGAAGGGACAAGCTACTTGATGATGATGAATAACACATACTAACATATAACACCTAACACATACTAACATATAACACCTAACACATACTAACATATAACACCTAACACATACTAACATATAACACCTAACACATACTAACATATAACACCTAACACATACTAACATATAACACCTAACACATATGATTGAGAAGTATTAAAATAATATTTTCTCGTGTACCATTATACATTACATAGGGCCTGCAAGTAATTTCTCCATACCACTCTATCCTGGGAAACTCTCTCAATCTCTTCCCTGGAATTAAGTCCAATATTTCTTGCCTCTCTCAGTAAAGTTTGTTTTCAGGTTTCCCTATGGCGACCTCTCTTTCTTGAACCCTTTGCATCCCACTTCAATGCCAGCTTTAATATTCTTTGATCATTTCTTCTCAAGGTATGTCCAACATATCTCCATCTTCTCTTTCTTATAACAGTTGTTACTAGTAGTTGACCAGACATTTCTTCTCAAGTTATGTCCAACATATCTCCATCTTCTCCTTCTTATAACAGTTGTTACTAGTAGTTGACCAGACATTTCTTCTCAAGTTATGTCCAACATATCTCCATCTTCTCCCTCTTATAACAGTTGTTACTAGTAGTTGACCAGACATTTCTTCTCAAGTTATGTCCAACATATCTCCATCTTCTCCCTCTTATAACAGTTGTTACTAGTAGTTGACCAGACATTTCTCTGATTAATGATAGACATCAGAAAAATGGTTGAAACCATATGAGCCATCTAATATGTTGACAGACAGAACATAATATGGTTGGTCATCTTACGAACATGAAGTCTGACTGTATTAATCTTCTAGAACAATCCAAATATGATATGTATGAACAAACCACACACAATACTGTTTCTTATTCACCAACTTGTTCCTGTGTTCACTATTCAGTTTTATAGTGAGTGTACACCAATGAAACAGACTAATGAATGACGATGTAACATTATCTTGTACCCACACTTGTGACCAGATAGAAAGCTCCTCATTACAAACCATGACTGTAAACATCAAGTAACGAGAGAAACTTTCCAACTCTTCAACCAGATAACGATTGATCTTATGTTGTCCTTGAAACAGCATCATCTTCCATGATGACCCTTGAAGATTTGAATAAGCAGAATGATGATGTATTTCTCCGCAAGTCAAAGTCAAACTTGCAATGCTGTGTAGTAGAGAAAGAGAAAGTATGAGAACATGATATGATGTAGATCTTGTTCATTTTCATGTATCAACTTGCTTTCTTATGCTGATGTTGGTGACTCAGGCAGCGCGTACCATTATAATAATAATTATTATTATTATTCTCGTACCGTTATACGTTACATAGGGCCTGCAAGTAATTTCTCCATACCGCTCTATCCTGGGCAACTCGCTCAATCTCCTCCATGGAACTGAGACCGATATTTCCTGCCTCTCTCAGCAAAGTTCGCTTCATGGTCTCCTTAGGTCGACCTCTCTTTCTTGAACCCTTTGCATCCCACTTCAATGCCTGCTTTGATATTCGTTGATCATTTCTCCTCAAGGTGTGCCCAACATATCTCCATCTTCTCTTTCTTATAACAGTTGTCACTAGTGGTTGACCAGACATGTCTCTGATTTCATCACTTCTCCTGAATTCATTCCATTTTATATTCATTATTTTTCAAGACATCTATTTTCAAATGCATTCAACTTGCTTTCTATATCTTTAGTCATTTTCCAACTCTCGCTGGCATATGTTAGGATTGATACAACATTTGAATTGAAAATTCGTAATTTAGTTTTAATACTATATAACTTGCAATTCCATATTTTATTTAGATTTTTTAAAAGCTGATGTTGCTTTGCCAATTCGTATCATAATTTTTTTTTTAACATTTCTTGTGCAATCAAAATTGCTACCCAAATATGTGAACTGCTCTGTTATTTTTATCAGTTTAGATTCCAGTGTGATATCTGCATTACTTGACATAGGTGTCTTTATTATATTTGTTTAGACATAGTAGTATCATAGCTTATCTACATATAATAATAGTCCGTCTTGAAATGTCACATATAGTATTTCACTTTTGTTCTAACCAAAATGTTTGTGCTTGGTCTATCTTTCGTTTTTACATGATAGTTAACGTTCCCAATCTTGTACAAACTGAAATTGTTAGTTCAGATTACTATTATAATATATGTATTTCCATTCTTTCTTTCTTTCTTTTGCTGTCCTTCTCTGCTTTTTTGTCGTTAGTCGTAGCAGGTTTAACTGATGATCGGTTTCCAGATAATGCACGCTCGGTCGCTTGATATTCTGTGGTATTGTGGAGTTTTAAGATGTCTGTAACTCCATCAATCCATCTTTTCTTGGTCTGTCCCTTCCTCTTGATGATTCCACTATCAGGCTGTTCTGTACGCTCTTGCAACTGATGTATTCAGGTTCATTCTGACCAAGTGGCCAAACCATTTGAGTCTCTGTTTTTCAATAAATCTAATAGCAGATGTTGTTCCGACTTTTCTTCTAATTTCTTATATGGTTTCTTTTTGTTTTATTTATTGCTTTCTTCAAACATCTCATTTCACATGTATTAATTTTCCTTTCTTGTTCTTTTATCAGTGTCCATGTTTGGCACTGGTAGCAGTGTCAGTATGAAGATTGCATTTATCTTTGTCTACTGCTATTTCCATTATAAGGTATTAATCAATCGTTAAATTCAGAGCATCGGTGGTCTAGTGGTAGAATACTCGCCTGCCACGCGGGTGACCCGGGTTCGATTCCCGGTCGATGCAATAGTATTTTTTTTTTAATTTTAGAATATTAGATGTGGACAACAGATCCCGGCTGGCATAGGCGATCATAGATTTATCTGCCTTTATCTGTACAGTAACAGACTCCAAATGCAAAGAATACAACATAAGAATAAACATCGATAAAACTGAAGTACTGACATTCGCTAGAGAGGAAAACACTACCAATATCTCCATCGACAAACGCCCATTGTCAGGTATATGAGGACTATCATCATAGCACTCCGGACATGTCCATAGGTGCTCCGATCTCCGCCTCAGCAAATCCAGCAGCGTCCAGCGGCCCAACACACCAGTTCGATGTTGATTAATCAATCTCTTTGCATATTTAGTATGTCGTTCTTTTCGGGCTCACCAATATTGACACCCATCTCTCTCAATCTGGTCAGCGAGTAGGATTCACAGCCCTGAAACTCCTCTGTTCGGAAAGACTTTCTCAATGGGTGAAGAATGTCACTTCGATCCATGGCAGCTCCCTCTGATATTGTAGCCAAGCCAGCCAATCTATCAGCTCGTTCTTCTTCTGCTTCTTCTTCTTTTGTCGTCACACTGCTACCGGGTTGTTGCCCAGTGTCGTGGTTTTCTGTTTTTGTCTTGCGCTGTTCTGGTGGCTTGTGTAATTGTTATCTTTGCTCTTTCACATGATTCTGCTACGCCATCTAACCATCTTTTCCGTGGTCTTCCTCGCCTTCTGTCCCGATGTTCTGTTGTAGAAGACTCTGTATACTATGGAGTTTGGATGCATTCTTATTAAGTGGCCAAACCACTTCATTCTTTGTTTTCTATGTAATTCAAGCACGGTTTTGTGCCAACTTTCATTCTTATGCTGATGTTGGTGATTCTGTCTTTTCTGGTGTTGTTGGTAACTTTTGCAGGCAACGCATTTCACATGTAGTTATTTTTGTGACTGCGCTTTGCTCAATGTCCATGTTTGGCTCTGGTAACACAAAGTAGGTATAAAAATGCTGTTGATCATCTGTTGCTTAGCTGCCTGTGAAATTTGTGGGTGCATTAACAATGGGGCTAGCTGGTAGGTTACAGCATTTGCTTTTGCACTCTAGCCTCTATCTAGTCTTCCGTCATCAGCTCGTTCATTACCCCTAACTCCTGCGTGCCCAGGGACAAAAATGAATATCGAAATAGGGGAAGACTGCAGTAAAACTTGGTAAATAGTGAAACACGTACAAACAAAGTACTATAGTTTTACAAAATACATAAACAGTGACGATAAACAGCAACGTTTCGACCAACAAGGCCTTTATCAAGCAAACAAGACAAAAATGAAGGTGATTTCTCTGATCATTGTCTATATCAGTACCTCCACCCAGTTGCATCTCACCATACCTGATTCGACTTTACGAATCATGCTCATGTAGTCACTGAGTATGAAAACACGAGAGTAATTGTGAGATGCCAACCAGTTCACCGCCTCCGTAACCTCCCAAACCTCCATTGTCAAGCTACTTGTGGTTGTTGCGTAGGCCCCACTGGCCTCTCTGATTATTTTTCCTCCTGAGCGTGCTGAAAAAGCCCACGCACAGCGTTGTTGGCGAATGACTGAACCATCGGTGTAAATAACCACATCTGTATCATTGATGATGTCATTCAAGAGAGCCTCCACCTCCACGTTTAGCAGTGATAGATTATTTTGTTCGCAGTTTTTCTTAATAGATGTAATAACGATGAAAGCAGTTTGAAATTGATGTGGCACAGCAATCCATTCCTCTCATGTTTCAATTCCGGAAGGATCACATATTTTCCTAAGCGTATCTTCCGCCTGACTCAGCCATGATCTGCATCTCTTGAGTCTACACCCTTTCTCTTTAATGAGTTCTTCATGGAGAGGATGTTCCTTGTTTGCATTGATTCTTAGATATGATCAAACCCTCCAAGTTTCAATTCTGTTAGCAATAGTTGGGAGGTCAAGAAGGAATCGCATTGACACTCCTGGTGTATCTTTGGTGCATCCCAGAATGATCAAGGTATTGATCTCTCTGATATTGTAGCCAAGCCAGCCAATATATCAGATCGTTAGTACCTAACTACTGCGTGCCAGGACAAAGAATGATTTCTGATCAATGTTGCCAGTACCTCACCAGGTGTCTCACCACCTGTTTCGACTTACGAATCGCTTGTCATGATAAACACGAAGAGGTAGATGCCAACCGTTACGCCGAACTCATTGTCAAACTACCTGAGTGTTTTTGATAAAGCCCCACTGGATCTCTATATTTCCTCCTATTAACCAGTCAAGACTTACATACCTGAAAGCATCTTTCAGCAAATAGAAGTAACTAACGAATCAACATAGATGCAACCAGCCAGGATTAGTTGTGAATAAAAATGCACAGCCGCCTTCTGGGGCCCGCCTGAACTTCCAGTCATAAACAAGAACAAGGTTGGGAGGGGGTAATATCCCCCACTGATAAGGAAACAAAAAGCAATCCCATTTTGTCAAGTCGTTTTCAATAACACATACCAACAACAAAACTCATAGGAAGATTCATATATCACATAAACCAACAAACAAAACTCATGGAAATTCATATATACATAAACCCAAACAAACTCATGTAAGATTAGTTTATCAGAAACAAAGACAAATCATGGGAATTCACATTACTGGCAAACCAACAAACAACTAATGAGAGACATATGCACATAAACCAAACAAGAAACTCAGTGGAGATTTGGTTATACATAACCAACAAACAAACCAATGGAATTCAAATACAATAACCAACAAACAAACTCATCGGTATATATCATGACTAACAAAAATCAAGTGGATTCATATAACACATAAACCAACAAACAAAACTCAATGTGGAGATTCATATATACACATAAACCAACAAACAAAACTCAATGGAGAGATTCATATATACACATAAACCAACAAACAAAACTCATGTGAGAGATTGGTTGTGTTATTCAGAAACTAAAGGACAAATTTTCTGTTTTGTTTGCAAAATTACTGATTCAGGCTGTTCGTCACGGTTTACGAAAGAAGGATTTGACGACTGGAAAAACGCAAATAATTTGTTGAAAAGACATGAAGAAAGCACCTCCCATAGACAAGCGATAATTTCTCTGTTAGTTTGCAAAAAGATGGTTGCGCGTGTCAATTCTTAACTTGTAAGCCAAATTGAGACCGAACAAAATTTGGTGGACACTTTTTAGAGCGAATTACTTCAGTTATCCAACTTTAGCAGAACGAGGTTTTGCATTTTGTGGTATAATGATGAAACTATTGGTTCACCTAATAATGGAAATTATTTAGGTTTGTTGGAATTATTAGCCAAATTTGACATTTTTCTGGCTCTGCTTATAAATCCTTATGCAAACAAAGGAAAAGGACATACATCATACTTATCAAAAACAACATTCGAGGAATGAATCCATCTAATTGCATCAAGCTTACTGGATCACATTATTTGCGAAATTAAGAAATGCAAGTACTATTCGTATCACTGGACTCTACTCCAGACATTTCGCATGTGGATCAACTCACTCTAATAGTGCCCTATGTGTTACCATCTGGACCAGTGGAAAGGTTTGTGAAGTTCTTGGATATGGAAGGTCATACTGCTGAACAACTCGCTCAAAGTTTACTTGAATTTTTTTAAAGAAAAATGACATTGATATCAAAGACTGTCGTGGTCAAAGCTATGACAATGCCAGCAACATGAGTGGGAAATACCACGGTTTATAAGCACGTATTAAGGAGATAAATAAGTACGCAGAATACATTCCTGCTTTGCACATTCACTGAATTTGGTTGCTAAGTTTGCTGCAGAATGTTGTATAGAAGCATCCATTTTTCGATTTTGTTGAAAGCCTCTATACATTCTTTTCTGCTTCTACCTATCGATGGGCATTCTTACAAAAGCACTGGAAGATACAGGTTCTAAACTCCCGACTTTGAAGAGACTGTCGGACACCAGGTGGTCTGCCCGAGCTGATGCACAAAGGCACTTTTATGTGGTTTTACCACTATCAAACAAGTTTTGGATGACATCTCAAATAACATGGATCAAAATGTAAAGTGTCGTAATCAAGTGTATGGACTAGTTTTGGAGATGAGTAAGTTGGAAACGGGAATAGTGACCATTTTATGGAACGAAATTCTAGAATTGCAAGCGTCTAGCGCTTCATTACAATCACCTGATCAAGACCCACGGGATATGCCCTTTATGAATCGTTACACGGATACGTTCAAGCAATGCGGCCAACATTTTCAGATATTGAGGCCGAAGCCAAAATTCTGACTGTCAAGAATATCAGCAACAAACTTCAAGACGACGCAAGCGAAATACCAAGCACGACGATTTCAGTGGCTCTACTACGCTCGATGAAGTTGTAGAAAATCAAACCCTTAGGATAAATGGATACGGGGATTTCTTGGTCTATTGCGACTGTCATGTTGATGAAGACACAAGATCGATGTTGAATCGATTCGTCAACGATTGAAGAGTTGTGAGGGTTCGCTATCGCTTGTTGCAGTCGAACTGGATGCTCTAGGAGAGGAGAGGTTGAGTGTTATAACTCCATGAGCGTCCTAGGACCATTATGCAGTATGCATACTCTTCGAGTATCTGTTCGGAGGAGACTGAGTCACCTAATAGGGATACTGCTGCCGGAGTCAATGACGTCAGTTATAACCAATATTTAGTGAAGATGATAATGTACTCTTTTTGACCCTTGAAGGCCCAAATCGATGGAAGAGTCGCATTTAGAGTTGGAGTTACCGTTGTAATAAATTCCCAGGCAAGTTAAATCCAGCCACAGGAAACATCAGAGGTCTTGAAGGAATGAGCACCTCTCAATAATGATCAGTTTAGTACCAAAATGATATGTAAGTAAAGCTAAAAGCAGAGAACTGGTTATGGAACTTCATTAAAATTACAGGTTAAGCTTGCTCATCAATTTGAAGTCCCAACCAGAAAAAAAGGCGCATGAAAGGCCCTTGAACTACAATTTTATAAACTTATAATGGAAAATTCATTAGAGTCGTGTTTCCCAAATGTAGAAATAGTCTTACGAATTTACTTGTCTTTAATGATTACTAACTGCAGCGGAGAACGTTCTTTTTCACATTAAAGAGTATAAAAAGGAGTTAAGAAACATGATGGGACAAGATCGTCTAAATAACCTCACCTTAATGAACATTGAATGTAATTTACTTGGAGAAATTGATTTGTCTAGTATTATCTCTAAATTTGCTCACATTAAATCGAAACAAGTTTGTTTGTAAAAGTTGTGTTTTATTATTTATTATCATACAAAACCTAGGGCCCCGCGCTAAAATTTGCTACAGGCCCCACATCCGGCACTGGATGCAACAAAGCAAATCAAATGATAGGACAAATGGCGCCAATTTTAAAATGCAAACATGTCCCCATGAACACAAAAAGACAATGTTCAACACAATCTTTCTCCCTACAGTATGCTATCAGTGCCAAACCTAGACACTGACAACAAATGATAGAAGAAAACTAGTCACGACAGAGATGAAGTGTCTACGCTGGGAGTAACAAGAAGAGACAGGCTTAGAAATGAAGACATCAGGAAAAAAGTGGGTACAGCATCAGTATTGAACTTTATCAAGAAGCAACAAATTAAATGGTTCGGCCACGTAAGCAGATTACCAACAGGCAGTATACCACAGAGAGTAATGTTGCTCCGATACAGTGGATACAGTGGATACAGTGATACAAAAAAGCCGGCCACGCAAAAGGTGGACCTCAGAGATAACAGAGGCGACGAAAGACACTATTTATGAAGCGCACACAAAAGCCTGTACTAGAAAACTCTTGAAGCTGTGAGGCAAATCAGGATTGGAGAAAAGAAAGAAAGACAAGGTAAGAGAGACTCGCTACAAGTGTCTCCTTTCTCGACCTGACGCTGAAAGGCAAACAGGATGGATAGATAGATAGATAGATAGATTAGATAGATTGGATAAATGGATAGATAGATAGATAGATCGGTCATTTCATGTTACCAGGACTCCGTGATATTTAAATTGCTGAACTTGTCCCATTTACTGTGATGGTGAATTTTGTCAAAGTCTGCTGCTTTTTTCAATATGATCATAACTTCTGTCTTCTTAATATTCAAACTGAGACCTTTGTTGTTACTTTCTGTCACAACCTTATCAACTAATTTCTGGAGCTCCAATTCATTTCTTGCTATTAAGACAGTATCATCAGCGTATCTCAGGTTATTTATGTTATGTCCTCCCACAGCTATTCTATCAATATCCTTTAGAGACCTAAAAATGCTTTCACAATATAGTGAGAACAGGTCTGGTAATAATACACATCCTTGTCTAACTCCCATTTTTGATCTGGAAAGTTCTTTTTTTTGGTCTACTCTTACAGCTGTATTCTGTTTCATTCACACAATCATACTGAGTCAGACTGAACTTGTTGTACATAGATATGAAGTGAATTCTTCAGTTATATTCACACAATCATACTGAGTCAGACTGAACTTGTTGTACAGAGATAATAAGTTAATTCTTCAGTTATATTGACACAATCATACTGTCAGACTGAACTTGTTGTACATAGATATGAAGTGAATTCTTCAGTTATATTCCCCACAATCATACTGAACTTGTTGTACAGAGATATGAAGTGAATTCTTCAGTTATATTCACACAATCATACTGAACTTGTTGTACAGAGATAAGTAGTGAATTCTTCAGTTATATTCACACAATCATACTGAGTCCGACTAAGCTTGCTGGATGGTTATAATGATACTTTTATTGTTACAAACACTGAGGACAGATTGACAGAAATTTGTTGTAAAAAGAAAATAAATGTTCACACTAGAAATCTTGGCAGGATCAAATAAAACAAATCTCCAAAGCTTGAATTAAATAAAAATGAGTTTGAACATCCCAGCAAATCAAAATATCAAAAGTCATGTGAATAATTGACCAGAAAATTGTTTAAAAAATAATAAAAGTTGATTTGGGCAACATCTACAGCACAATTTATATTTAAAATGTCTGGCAGACCAGATGAACATTAAGAAACAAACTTGAAGGCAGCTCACTGAGTGCTATGACAAACTTGAAGGCAGCTCACTGAGTGCTATGACAAACTTGAAGGCAGCTCACTGAGTGCTATGACAAACTTGCCCAACTGATGACCTGTTCAGTTTTAAAATCTCTATTCATTTCAATAATTTCCTGCACTCAAGTTTTTCTCTCTTGCTGCTGATCTTGAATGATGACAATAGATGTTCTTTCACGCTGTGGTGTGTAGTACATCTCTACCTAGGAGATAGATCAGATGTCAGCTGAACATGGGCAGACATCTCAATGTTGACTGACATTTCAAGACACTCATGTGACTGGACATGCTGGAGTATGGGGCAACGAACATGCTGACTTTCTTGCAAACAATGCCACAACTCAAATGGGCAGAAGTATAGACAGAGCCGATGTCATCAATGCAGCACATGCTCATTTATGTTATAAGGGGTGAGTCTCAGACACTGCAAAAAAAGAGAGAATTAGGAGTGAAGTTTTGGACATGCCAGATAGTCTTATTCGCGATAGAGAGAGAAGATATACTAATCAACTTCTCATGTGTACATTGAGCAAGTGAACTTTGGGATGGCTCTTGCAGCAGAGGATAGAGCACGCATGGAAATGCCCAATGTGCCATGATGTTGATCGCATAACATAATGTTGACTGACATCCTGAAGCTATCTTAAACATGATCAGATGTCAACTGAACAAGGACACCTCAATTGAAGATTGGAGTAGAAGAAAAAACAGCACATTTATATGAGTAGGCTCATCAATCAAAATCAAACTGGTGCTGTCAGTCACTAGACGCTGTTGGAGATATTGTGAAGGAGATCGGAACATCTATGTGTCAGTCACTGGACGCTGTTAGAGATATTGTGAAGGAGATCACAGCAGCTATGTGTCAGTCACTGGATGCTGTTAGAGATATTGTGAAGGAGATCACAGCAGCTATGTCTCAGTCACTGGACGCTGTTAGAGATATTGTGAAGGAGATCACAGCAGCTATGTGTCAGTCACTGGATGCTGTTAGAGATATTGTGAAGGAGATCAGAGCAGCTATGTGTCAGTCACTGGACGCTGTTAGAGATATTGTGAAGAAGATCACAGCAGCTATGTGTCAGTCACTGGACGCTGTTAGAGATATTGTGAAGGAGATCGGAACATCTATGTGTCAGTCACTGGAAGCTGTTAGAGATATTGTGAAGGAGATCGGAACATCTATGGACATGTCCAGAGTGCAATGAAGATATTCCAAACTGAAACCTCATGTTGCCTAACACCTTGAAACTATCTCAAGAATGATCATGGTAGACCATGTGCGATTTGTCTAGTCATATCATTCAATGAGCCTGTTAGATTATGGTGATGAATACATATGTGTCAGTCACTAGTATAGAAATCTTTGTACAAAAATATTGATTGACCAAATTTTGATAACAACAATATTCAATGCCACAGAAAATAGAATGTACATTGCTGAAATAAGACTAAGCAACACATTGTTACCCAAATTCCATATCAATGGGCAAACACAAAAATTGTTGACCCAAATTCCATATCAAATGGGCAAACACACAAATCATGAAATAACAATCATATTTGAGGCAAGCTTGTTTTTCGTCTACAATGTTGACGTTATCTCCAGATGTTGAAAGCTGACTGACAAAGCAGATAAGATTTGGAAAATTGGTGTGAATTTCTAAACTAGGTGTGAATATTTGAAAGCTCTGGATACATTCTTGAGCACTGAAAGCACATGTAACTATGAGACAATAACACGCCTGATGAACACACACATATAAGCTTGGAACTAACTTGCGCTGCCAACACACCCGATGAACACACATAAAAAAAGCTGGAACTAACTTGAGCCATCAACACACCCGATGAACACACATAAAAAAGCTGGAACTAACTTGAGCCATCAACACACCCGATGAACACACATAAAAAAGCTTGGTACTAACTTGCGCTGCCAAAACACCCAATGAACATGCATAAAAAAGCTTGGAACTAACTTGAGCCAATGTTTCATCAGTTAATACATAATATATGACATTTGACAAAATCAGATAGAGCCTGCACGTCAGAAAGAAGAGACTAGAGTTTGTTAGTACTCTCCTAATTAATCTCTCTCTGCTTCTAGAAGGCTGATTCTAAGTCAATAAGAATCATGGTCCGATGCTGCAGATTTGCAGTTGAAATTTCTAAACTTTCTTTGCCATTACAAAACAAGAAACATTTTCTGATGTGTTACTTAAAGACATGAACATATGGTATGCTACAATCTACTTTTATTTTTCAATAAGTCAGATTTGAAACATATAGTGGTGTGACATCTCAATAGATCAGATTTGAAATATATAGTATGTATACATCTCAATAGATCAGAATTTGAAATATATACGTATGATCATCTCAATAGATCAGATTTGAAATATATACGTATGTATACTTCTCAATAGATCATATTTGAAATATTTATGTATGTATACATCTCAATAGATCAGACTTGAAATATATACGTATACATCTCAATAGATCAGATTTGAAATATATACGTATGTATATGCATGTTTCATCATAAGAAAAAAAAACCAAATATCAATTTAAAAATTCAAGCAACAAATATATTGACCTGTTTAATTCATGTGATGATGTATAAATGTTAGTCTGAACCAGAGTTGGGGTCATAATGTTAGTCTGAACCAGAGTTGGGGTCATAATGTTAGTCTGAATCAGAGTTGGGGTCATAATGTTAGTCTGAACCAGAGTTGGGGTCATAATGTTAGTCTGAACCAGAGTTGGGGTCATGTATTGAATTCAAAAACACAACAAATCAAATATAACATATAAGCACATTCATAAACAAAAGTTTGCACATCATGTACACATACTCCAAAGTAAATATAAATGTCCTCCAGTAAATATATGTATGAGAGTCTCACATTGATAGTTAGAACTGTACGTGTTCACACTAACAGTGAATAAATGCAATCAAAGAGTGATGTTAGTGAGTGCAAATATCAAATTCACCAACAGATATCTGAGAATGAGATTCTGATCCTCTCTAAATTGTCAAGTCATGATCTGGCAATGTCTGAAACTTCAACCCAAATATTTCTTCTGCTCAACCAGCAAGAAAACAAGACGAATAACAAGTAAATAAAACTCTGTAAAGTATACAAACAACAACAACAATAAGCAAGTATTAGAAATGTACAAACTGACAAACATGCCACCGATAGAAATAGAAAACATGGACAAGAACAAGTTGACTATTTTGTTTGTTTCCAAATGCAATAAATATTATTTATCTTCTGTGTGATCTGGTGAAATGTGTTAAGTAGTGCAGTAAAAGGAAACCAAATATTGAGTAGTTCAATCAAAGTAAACACAGCAATAATGGAATCTCAACAAGTTTCTAGACTTTGGTGGTAGGAATATTATCTAATGTGCGAAAACTTGTGTGTCTGTCTGACATGCTACCAAAAACAAACCAACAAAAGTTGAGCAGAAATATGCAACTTTCTTCCAGCTGCTGCATGCTGCCAGATTCTCTATCCATGGAAACAATCATTACATAGTTCAACTTGTCTCACAAACTGAAATCTAAGAAATGTACAGTGTCTGATATACAGAGTGGAACCAGAATTTCAATGAGAACACAGAAACTCCAGATTTCTACAGCTTTTCTGTCTTTCTTTTCTCCAATCCTGTTTGCCTCACAGTGTCAGGTCAAGAAGAGATTTCTAAAACTGTTTGCCTCACAGCATCAGGTCAAGAAGAGATTTCTAAACCGGGCCCTTGTGTGCGCTTCGTATATAGTGTCTTTCGTCACCTCTGTTATTTCCAAGGTCTATCTTTTGCGTGGCCGATCTTTTGCTTTGTACCTATTGTATCGGAGCAGCATTGCTCTTTGAGGTGCACTGTCTGTTGGTAATCTGCTTATGTGGCCGAACCATTTAATTTGTTATTTCTTGATGAAGTCTAGTACTGATGTTGTACCAACTTTTTCCTGATGTCTTCATTTCTCAACTGGTCTGTTCTTGTTACACCCAGTATTCTGCGTAGACACTTCATCTCTGCCATGACTAGTTTTCTTCTATCATTTGTTGTCAGTGACCAGGTTTGGTGGCGCTGGTAGTATAATGTGGGGAGAAAGTTTGTGTTGAACATTGCTCTTTTTGTGTTCATTGTGACATGTTTGCATTTTAAAATTGCGCCATTTGTCCTATCATTTGATTTGCTTTGTTGCATCTGTGTTAAATTTCATTAGTTATTCTTCCGTTTGCTGAAAAAATGCTCCCCAGGTATTTGACTTGTTTTAGTGGGCGATTGTTGATGGAGATATTGGTAGCGCTTTCCTCTCTGGCAAATGTCATTACTTTGGTGTTGTCGATGTTTACCAAGAGATTATGAAGAGATTTTGAAAACCAGTAAGCATTTCTGTATCATTGTCTTATTGATAAACATGCAACTAGACATGCATACAGCAGCCAACGAGAATAGATTTGACATCATCACATACAGACTATACAGCTGATGTTTCTTCTTCTTTTGTCGTCACACTGCTACCGAGTTGTTGCCCAGTGTCGTGGTTTTCTGTTTTTGTCTTGCGCTGTTACAAGTCAATGTACCAGCTAACGTTTAAGGGAATTCATCTAGTAATTACTGCAGCAAGCTCCCACTTCATTCAGATCATAATTTGAGGTTAAGGACCTTAGATTCAAACATAAGAAATCCCAGCAAATATGTGCACATTAAAAGCTAGCTACAGACTTGAAGAAGAAAACTGATGGTCAACACAAAGTTCAGAACAAGAAATAATCAGTCAGAAAAGCAATAATGATGTCACAGAAGATAATCAATCAAGAACTGATTGAATATTCAACTTGATACGCTTAGAAAGTCTCATGTTCTGCATGAGAACAAGAAATACACATCAATAAACAAATACACATCAAGAAACAACAAATTAAATGGTTCGCAACATAAATTTGGCCATCCACACAAAAGGTTGGTTTCATAGATAATGAAAAACACTGTATATTAAACGCACACAAAAACCTGTTCTAGAAACCTCTTCTTATCCTGACGCTGTGAGACAAAACAGGATTAGAGAAGTGTACACAAAAACCTGTTCTAGAAATCTCTTCTTATCCTGACACTGTGAGACAAAACAGATTAGAGAGTCACACACAAACCTGTTCTAGAAATCTCTTCTTATCCTGACACTGTGAGACAAAACAGGATTAGAGAAGTGTAACACAAAACCTGTTCTAGAAATCTCTCTTATCCTGACACTGTGAGACAAAACAGATTAGAAAGTGTACACAAAACCTGTTCTAGAAATCTCTTCTTATCCTGACACTGTGAGACAAAACAGGATTAGAAGTGTACACAAAACCTGTTCTAGAAATTCTTCTATCCTGACACTGTAAGACAAACATGATTAGAAAGTGCACACAAAACCTGTTCTAGAAATCTCTTCTTATCCTGACACTGTGAGACAAACAGGATTGAGAGAAGAAAGAAGATACAAGTTTGCTCAATTTATTTTTGTTACCACAATTTGTCATAGGATCAGTCTGACCTTGGTATCATGTACAGAGCTGTACACATTCAACACATACAAGTTGACATACAACACACAAACAAGTTGACGTACAGCAGACATACACGTTGGCATACAGCACACATACAAGCTGACAGATATGACTGACTACAGATATAATTATTAGGCATATATTCAAACAAATTGCTGTATAATGTTAGAGACATGCTGAACTAGTTACAAGACTCTAGTTATAGTATAAGATGAAATCTCAACTTGAATGTATATTCTTATCACTGTTGATCTAATTGTCATTGACGTCATGTGTATTCTGCGATCATCTTCAACCATATCTGGACAACTTTGAAAATAAACATCAACAGAAAAGTAAGGCATAGAGGTATTGCACAGGGCAGCACCAACTCTTTGATGTAATGGTAATAACAGAAAACTTGATACCACAAACAAAGCTCTTGCTCAATATCTATATCAATAAGAGAAAACTTGATACCACAAACAAAGATCTTGCTCAATATCTATATCAAGAAGAGAAAACTTGATACCACAAACAGAGCTCTTGCTCAATATCTATATCTATATCAAGAAGAGAAAACTTGATACCACAAACAAAGATCTTGCTCAATATCTATATCAAGAAGAGAAAACTTGATACCACAAACAGAGATCTTGCTCAATATCTATATCAATAAGAGAAAACTTGATACCACAAACAAAGATCTTGCTCAATATCTATATCAAGAAGAGAAAACATGATACCACAAACAGAGATCTTGCTCAATATCTATATCAATAAGAGAAAACTTGATACCACAAACAAAGATCTTGCTCAATATCTATATCAAGAAGAGAAAACATGATACCACAAACAGAGCTCTTGCTCAATATCTATATCAAGAAGAGAAAACTGATACCACAAACAGAGTCTTGCTCAATATCCCATATCAAAAGAGAAAACTTGATACCACAAACAAAGATCTTGCTCAATATCTATATCAATAAGAGAAAACTTGATACCACAAACAAAGATCTTGCTCAATATCTATATCAAGAAGAGAAAACTTGATACCACAAACAAAGATCTTGCTCAATATCTATATCAATAAGAGAAAACTTGATACCACAAACAAAGATCTTGCTCAATATCTATATCAATGAAGAGAAAACTGATACACAAACAAAGATCTTGCTCAATATCTATATCAAGAGAGAAAACAAAGAGTTAATGAAATGTTTGCACTGCTGGAGGAGGATCACTCAAGATTTGAGAAATAATTGTGAAAGTATATAGAAGAACAACATGGACAAATAAGAATTATAAGTAAAACTCTTCACACATTCTCTACAGGTTTCAACTATTGTTTTTGTTTTGACCTCAGAAAATAGCATCATGGTTTAAGTACAAAATTGAATATCTTTAAGTAAATTTCCCAAAATATAAAAATAGAATGAATCAGCTCTTTCACCCATATGGTGTCGAGGTCCGCAAGGGAAGCAAAGTACCACTATGACCTACAAGGCATGTTGCAAGAGCCGACTGAGATAGGGGCATAGGAAGCTCCCCTAATAAATATAAAGCATTGCAGAAATCGGATGCTTGTAGTCCATAACTGGCACAATGTACAATTGCTCTTATGCTCAGATCACACATAAATCACACAGAGTGGTTAACAAGTGGTCAGTATAGAGCGTTCAAATCAAAAGTCAGCTCTTGAACAACTGGTACAGTTGATGCTACTCATTTTTTTAATTACTCTTCAAAAACCTTATTGTGTTTGTGTTAAGTTATTGGTAACTGAAATGTTGTCACAGCATTCCAGGCAAACCCATAGGTGCTCAGTCTCCCACAACAGATGTAGAAGGATATGCGTACTGATGGTTCCTGTGGCTCGCTGGTTAGACACACTTCTCTCTCTGCTCCCTTAAACATCCAGTTCTACTTGTAAAAAGTGTAATTATAAACTCCTTAAATTCTCTGCCAGATTGATTCAATGTCAATATGAGAGTGTTTGTCTTATATATACATGTGTGTGTGTGTATGTATGTTGCAAGGGATGTTTCCACTGTCTGTGTCTCCAGGGTGACCACACCAGGGATGTAAGAGAAGTATGAACTTGACTTCATTTTTGCTCAGTCAATCACAATCAATCAATCAGTCAATCAATCAGTCAGTAGCATGATAAATACTATATAAAGTTCATCTATTTAGTAGAACTTTGTTGGGTGTAGCAAGAAATAAATCTGTACTTGACAACAATGAGGTCCGAGGATATGACCAGAAAATTATTTCTATGAATTAACCACTTGACTATAGCAAGATAATGCCCCACGTCACTACTAGTCAGTGCTCCAGGTCACTACTGGTCAGTGCTCCAGGTCACTATTCTGTTAAGTAGATTTGTGTGCCAGTCAGGTTTCATGTTGTTATTCACAAACTTAACTCTTAGTGGACCAAGCGCCACGCTAAGTGGCGTTTGAAGGGAAGCGTTTTACATTCCGCCACGCTAAGTAGCGTTTGGTTATCAAAACGTGAAAGCACTTGTAAAAACGTGACTTTTGCCCTGGTCCACTAAGAGTTAATATCAAATCAGGTGAAACATGAACTATTCTGACTAGTCTGTGTCAAGATTTGTAATGTAAACACACAAAAACAAGTCAACGTAAGTTCTCTCTCTCTGTGTGCACGTTCTCTTTGTCTCTGTGCACATTATCTCTCTGTGTGCATGTTCTCTTTGTCTCTGTGCACGTTCTCTCTCTGTGCAGTTCTTTCTCTGTGTGCATGGAATCAATATAAAGTGATTAAAATGAGATTAATTGATTGTATGAAACTCATAAAAATGACTAGAATGTTGACAGTCAAGATTAAATAGTTAACCTTGCTGCTTCCATATGTTTATCATAACATACATGACCCTGTTAGTCACAAGACAATATCATGAAATTCTGCTGAGTGGTTTGATGACTTCAAGTTAAAGATATAAATACATTGTGGCCAACTGTTGCTCAATATAAACTGAGCTATGTTAGACAGGACTTGTAAAACTGTGGCTATATCAGCTAAGATAGGTATGTCACATTGCCAACTTGACTAGTATATAGAAAGTCAGATGTGTTAAGTAGATCTTATTTTACACACACACACACACACACACACACACAGAGACATGCATTATATCATAGAGTAAGTAATTTTGTGTTTTGTATATGTTCTTCTTTCATCCTAATATTTCCATCCTATGAAAGTGAGTGTGAATACAGCACAAAGCTATCCTTAGATGACAGCACACATGTGGCATAAAGCTATCCTTAGATGACAGCATACATGTGGTTCACAAGAAAGTGCAAACTATCCTTAGATGACAGCACACATGTGGCACAAAGCTATCCTTAGATGACAGCACACATGTGGCATAAAGTTATCCTTAGATGACAGCACACATGTGGCACAAAGCTATCCTTAGATGAGACAGCATAAACATGATGCACAAAGTAACTATCCTTAGACGATAGCACACAGCTATACTTTGAAGATAATATAAAAATAGCACTAAGCAGCACTGGATGGATGTCAAGAGTGTGAGACAGGACAGTGAGTCTACAAAATGCTCATTCTAAATATTAGTGAAACAAACTAGAGAATCATGATATCAAGAAAAGCAAACAACAACAGCTGACATAGAGAAACAAATATTGCTAACATCCTGCTCAGATGAACTGTCACATTCTACAAGATGATCTCAAGCAATAACAGTTTGTGTATATCATTTTAGCATTAGAAAGAGAATGATGAAAACATTGATAATCTTAATGAAACATGAATAAATTCTGCAAGTAGTAGCAGTAGTAGTAGTATTAGCAGTAGCAGTAGTAGTAGAGTAGCAGTAGTAGTAGTAGTAGTAGTAGTAGTAGTAGAGTAGCAGTAATAGTAGTAGCAGTAACAAGCTGAAAACTAGTTCTCATATTAAAACTATAGCCACAAATTTGCAATGGACTCCACTCTCATTGAGTGACATTGAAACATACATACACATACAACCCACTATTAGGACTTTGACATACATCACATACAAAGATTCCCCATATATAGTTACATTGAAGCATACATACACACACACAATTCTAAGCAATACTGTCCACAATCAGGAATGATTCGTAACATCAAATTAGTCATCGCCCCTTCCCCACCTTCCATGTATAAGACTAGTAAACAATAGAAATATCAAACTAGTCGTCACCATGCCCCACCCTCCCCCTGCCCCACCCACCTCCCATGTAAAAGACTAGCAAACAAATAGAAATATCAAAAATGCAATAATGTGATTAAGATATTCATGAAGCTGTGTAAAGACCAACAATAATATAGAACAATGTCAGCTTCAGACAGAAGAACAACTAAACTACAACACAAGAGCGCGCCTCGTAATAAATAGCAATTTGAAAACATCATGCTTCTCAATTTTGTGAAATTTGATAAAATGATTTTTTTACTTTTGTTAAGTTGAAATGTTTCATGTTGATTTTAAGTACACACATTTAGTGATGTAATACACATGAAACATCATCATTTATCATTGTACGTGAGATATTGTATATCATTGTATGTGGCATATTGTATATCATTGTATGTGACATATTGTATATCATTGTATGTGAGATATTGTATATCATTGTAGTGAATATTGTATATCATTGTATGTGAGATATTGTATATCATTGTATGTGGCATATTGTATATCATTGTTGTGAATATTGTATATCATTGTATGTGAGATATTGTATATCATTGTATGTGACATATTGTATATCATTGTAGTGAGATATTGTATATAAATTTTATGTGAAAGTATATTGTATGTGAATATTGTATATAATTGTAGTGAGATATTGTATATCATTGTACGTGAGATATTGTATATCACTGTAGTGAATATTGTATATCATTGTATGTGCATATTGTATATATTGTAATGAGATATTGTATATGTATGATATTGTATACATTATATGGGAAAATATATTGATGTGATATTTATATATTGTTGTGGTCATATTGTATATCATTGTATCTAGGAAGATATCATTGTACTGAGTATTGTATATAATTGTATGTGACCAGATATCTTTTATAGATAGTATAATTATGTAGACTATATCTAACATTGGTAACCATGTCTATCATTTCACGTGAAATATTGTAATATCATATAACGTAATATTTATCAGTATTGTATTAATTGTATGTGATATATCATGAATATTTATATAATTGTATGTGACATATTGTATATCATTGTTTGTGACATATGTTATATCATTGTATGTGAGATATTGTATATCATTGTATGTGGCATATGTATATCATTGATGACATATTGTATATCATTGACGTGACATATTGTATATCACTTACGTGAGATATTGTATATAATTGTATGTGAGATATTGTATATAATTGTATGTGAGATATTGTATATAATTGTATGTGAGATATTGTATATCATTGTATGTGAGATATTGTATATCATTGTACGTGAGATATTGTATATCATTGTACGTGAGATATTGTATATCATTGTATGTGAGATATTGTATATCATTGTATGTGAGATATTGTATATCATTGTATGTGAGATATTGTATATCATTGTATGTGACATATTGTATATCATTGTATGTGAGATATCGTATGTGACATATTGTTTATCATTGTATGTGAGATATTGTATATCATTGTTTGTGACATATTGTATATCATTGTACATGAGATATTGTACATGACATATTGTATACGATAGTAAAATATGTGAGTTGATACATATATTGTTTGTGGTTCCTGGTTGTAATAAACATTTCATCTAGAAGAGACTAGCTTGTCTGAGCTAGTTAACAATAAGCTCAGCTGCCCCACCCAGAGATCTGGACTAGCAAGATAATATGCTGACCATATCTAAACGACACTCTGGGTCATCACCAATGTCCCTCTCATGTCTCACCTGAAAACTTACCTGTGTAACTATCATCAACAAAACATCAAATTTATCAAGTTTATTAACTGTCACTTGATGATATCAGAGTGTTTATAAAGTCTCACTAATACTTTATGTGTACAGAGTGTTTATAAAGTTGATGTGCCGTGAAATTTACGCCAGGTAAGACTGTCATGAGAAATATGATTTTCAAAGACGCCTAAAACATTATAATGTAGATTGTTATTATTTATCTAGATACTACTGCTCTTGGCTGGCTTGTATTGGGTAAAGTGACTGTGAACACAACTTCTGAGTCAACACATATTATCAAATTACTTCTTCAGTATATTTGTCACCATTATGAAAGACATGTTCCACCAAAAATACCTTGTTCTCAATGGTTAAGTACTGCTGCACACATGATTATGGAACTCAGAATATCATGACGTAAATTTCTAAATTTCCATCATTCATGATGTAATTACTGAAATATTTTCCAAATTCACTGCACAACGACTTTACAAACACCCTGTAGTTTTCCAAATTCATGAAAACTGTCACTGTATTGTAAGTAATGAAAATAAATTGTTTACGTTATAAGCTGCAGCTTCCTATCCCTCAGCGGTAGACATATTTAAGAACAGTACATTTGTATTCAAGCACACAAGTTTGCTAAAGACAAGACATCAAGAAAAACAATCAGATTTATGTGTAAATGCATGTAGTTCTCACACTGGTTCATACAGCACATGTGTAACACAGTACATATGTAACACAGCACATGTGTAACACAACACTTGTGTAACACAGTACATATGTAACACAGCGCACATGCAACACAGCAGAGACAGTAGCAGATAGCAAAGAAATTGTCTCTGAAGACTTGTCTAATAAACTATGTAGAACATGCTTGCTGACATGGGACAGTTGATGTTGATGGATGGATGACTGCTTTAAGCAGCTGGGTTCTCTGGCTTCTCAGGTGTCTCTGGTGTTATCTTGATCTCTGTAGTTGGTGCTGGAGTGCTAAGTTCAGGTGACTGCAAGGTAAGAAACATACAAGTCAGGTATGATTGACAACAATACAGTCACTAGTATCTTGATAATTTACAACAAAGTCTTTACTGATATCATGAAAGAGTGGAATGCTTAGCAACACAAACAATTGCACTGGCAACCACAGTTTCATCATTAGTTACTCTGATAAATGTAACAAGAAAAATAAGACCAATTCATGAAGGAAATGTAAATTATTATCAATGAATCATCTGTTGATTTGTTGAGTAAGATCTCAATGACAAAGTGGTTTTTTTTGTCCACGATCTGGAGGGGATTCTTGAGGGCTTTTTTCTGATGTCATGAATAGATGGATGGTGAGTGAGTGCACATGTGTGTGAGTGTGTGCTTGCTTACCTTGTCTCCTGTTCCAATCATAGCTCCAGGTGTGGGCTGTACATGTATGTGTGTGTGCATATGTATATATGTGTGCATACTTACCTTGTCTCCTGTTCCAATCTTAGCTCCAGCTTCAGGTGTAGGCTGTACATGTGTGTGCATGCTTACCTTGTCTCCTGTTCCAATCTTAGCTCCAGCTTCAGGTGTAGGCTGTACATGTGTGTGTGTGCATGCTTACCTTGTCTCCTGTTCCAATCTTAGCTCCAGCTTCAGGTGTAGGCTGTACATGTGTGGGCTGTACATGTGTGTACATGTGTGCTTACCTTGTCTCCTGTTCCATTCTTAGCTCGAGGTGTGGGCTGTACATGTGGGGGCTGTACATGCATGTGTGTGTGCATGCTTACCTTGTCTCCTGTTCCATTCTTAGCTCCAGCTTCAGGTGTAGGCTGTACATGTGTGTACATGTGTGCTTACCTTGTCTCCTGTTCCATTCTTAGCTCCAGCTTCAGGTGTAGGCTGTACATGTGTGTACATGTGTGCTTACCTTGTCTCCTGTTCCATTCTTAGCTCCAGGTGTGGGCTGTACATGTATGTGTGTGTGCATATGTATATATGTGTGCATACTTACCTTGTCTTCTGTTCCAATCTTAACTCCAGCTTCAGGTGTAGGCTGTACATGTGTGTGTGTGCATGCTTACCTTGTCTCCTGTTCCAATCTTAGCTCCAGCTTCAGGTGTAGGCTGTACATGCATGTGTGCTTACCTTGTCTCCTGTTCCATTCTTAGCTCCAGCTTCAGGTGTAGGCTGTACATCTGGTTTACTATCTGGTTCAAATTCTTCCTGTTGTTCCTCACTTGCTTGTTCAGGTTTACCTTCCTCAGTTTCATTTTCTACTTTGACAATGCTGTCAAACATGACACAATTATTAGATATAGCAACAATATTAGATATAGCAACAATATTAGATATAGCAACAATATTAGATATAGCAATCACAATAGTTCGACATCTGTACACAGACTAACATAATAATATTAGATATAACATCAGACAGGTTGTTACTTCTATATCAAGAGACTAGAACAAAAGGTGTGGACAGACAGGTTGTTACTTCTACATCAAGAGACTAGAACAAAAGGTGTGGACAGACAGGTTGTTACTTCTACATCAAGAGACTAGAACAAAAGATGTGGACAGACAGGTTGTTACTTCTATATCAAGAGACTAGAACAAAAGGTGTGGACAGACAGGTTGTTACTTCTACATCAAGAGACTAGAACAAAAGGTGTGGACAGACAGGTTCTTGCTTCTATATCAAGAGACTAGAACAAAAGGTGTGGACAGACAGGTTGTTACTTCTAAATTAGAGAAACTTTGAGTTATAAACATGTCCTCACTTCAACATCAGAAAACTGAATACCATGTTATACTTGATTGAGTCACTTCAAAATCTCTCCCATGTTATGTTCTATCATGTTACTCTGTGGTCATTAATTATAATAATTTATCTATTCTCTCTCAAATCTATTCTCTTATGATGTATTCTTAGTTTCATAAAGCCCATGTAAACAAACTTATCATTTGACATGGTATAATCATCTAAACTGAAAGTTATAACAAGTAAACTTACTCATCCTTCTTGATCAGTTTCTCCTCCTCAGCAGGGTCTCTGTCAGGAAATAAATACAAACCACAAGCAATTGTAGTAGTTGTAATAATAGTATCACTAGAAGCAACAGCAGTACTATCAACAGTAGTAGTAATAGGGAATAGTAGTAGTAGTAGTTGTAGTAGTAGTAGTAGCAGTAGTAGCAGTGGTAGAAGTGATAGTAATAGTTAATAGTAGCAGTGGCAGTAGTAATAGTGGCAGTAGTAATAGTTAGTTGTATTAGTAGTAGCATAGTAGTAGTAACAGCAGAGTGGTAGTAATAGTTAGCTGTAGCAGGCAGCATAGTAGTAGTAGTAGTAGCAGGCAGTAGCAGTAGCATCACTAGAGCAGCAGTAGTAGTCAGTAGTAGCAGCAGTAGTAGTAGCAGCAGCGCAGTTAGTAGCAGCAGTGATAGTCTTATTTTCTTCTTGCGTTTGTTATTCACGACCAATTTAATCACTCTCTTTGTGATATGTTTGATCTTACCAAGAACATGTATACATTGAACATTGGTTTGGTAGACCCCCCAAATACATACACTTCTACACATTTAGGACACTTGCATCTGATTTCAGCCATCACCTTACGACTTGCGTGACAGGTAACAGTGGTTCTATTATTTACGCCCCAAATTTGGGTTGGTAGCCACTCGGGCAAGAAGTGGTAGTAATAGTTATTAGTAGTAGTAGCATAGTAGTAGTAATAGTTGTAGTAGCAGTAGTAATAGTTGTAGTAGTAGTAATAGTTAGTTAGTAGATCAGTAGTAGTAGTAATAGTTGCAGTAGTATAGCAGCTGTACATAGCAGTAGAGCAGAAAGTAGTAACAGTAGTAGCAGCAAGCAGGCAGCAGTAGCAGCAGCAGCAGTAGCAGCAGAGCAGTAGCAGCAGCTAGAGCAGGCAGGCAGTAGCAGCAGTACCCAGCAGTACAGCAGCAGCAGCAGCAGTAGCAGTAGCAGAGCAGTAGTGCAGAGCAGTAGCGAGAGCAGTAACAGTAGCAGTAGCAGAGAACAGTCAGTAGCAGCAGT
Source organism: Arion vulgaris (assembly GCA_020796225.1). NCBI lineage: Eukaryota > Metazoa > Mollusca > Gastropoda > Stylommatophora > Arionidae > Arion > Arion vulgaris. The sequence continues at coordinate 22,601,759 of CM036777.1, read as the reverse complement.
AGCAGTACCAGCAGTAAGTAGAGTAGTAGTGCAGCAGTAGCAATAGTAGCAGTAGAGTAGCAGAGTAGCAGTTATAGCAGGAGTAGTAATGAGAGTAACAGTAGGAGCAGCAGCAGAGAGCAGCAACAGTAGCAGCAGAGAACGCAGCAGCAGTAGCAGTAGCAGAGCAGCAGCAGAAGCAGCAGCAGCAGTAAAGTAGCAGTAGCAGCAGCAACAGTAGCAGTAGCAGTAGTAGCAGTAATAGTAGCAGTAGTTGTAGTAGTAGCTGAGCAGCAGAAGCTGCAGTAGTAGTAGCAGCAGTAGCAGAGTAGCACCAGCAGTACAGAGCAGCAGGCAGCAGTAGCATACAGCAGAGTAGTAGTGTAAGTAGTAGAGCAGAGTAGACCAGTAGTAAAGTAATAGTAATAGTAGTAGTAGCAGTAGTACAGCAGTAGTACAGCAGCAGCAGTACAGCAGTAGAGCACAGTAGTAGTAGTAGTACAGCAGCAGTAGTACAGCAGCAGTAGTACAGAGTAGTAGTACAGTAGTAGTAGTACAGTAGTAGTAGTACTTTTTTCCTGTTCCTCTGTCATGAATTTGGGTGTAGTCATAGCAACTATAGTCTGTCCATTAATTCGTGAGCACGTTTGAAATTGATTTTCTTGAAAACTACCTGTTGGATCTCAGTGATTTTTTGCAAGCAGCCTTAGAATATCCATGACGCTAGAGAAATATTTTTTCCAAGAAAATTTGATGTAGTTTGAAATATTTCTTCTTCAGGTTATATTAAAATCAACCTCACCGGATTGTACACAATAGTAACAGATCTACGGTACACAGACGCGTTGTTCTAAAAATACATTATGGTAACATAGAAATATCGTGAGTATACAACAATTTCACGAAATCCCGTGCACCTAACCCAGTCGACTTTGAAAGCGGAAAGCATATGACGTTATAATTGGGATACCGTTGTAAAGTTATAGGCGTATCTCGCTATTTGTATGAAGCTATTGTATAATATTTGTTGGCTTATCAAAACTGACATTGATATCACATTCATAATGAGTCTGAAGTGCACATTTATAACAATGCAGAAGGTTACAGTTTTACTATACCAACACTTCCGTAGGGAATCTAAGAGAGGTCATCTATATTGCAACACGTACAAACAAAGTACTATAGTTTTACAAAATACATAAACAGTGACGATAAACAGCAACGTTTCGACCAACAAGGCCTTTATAAAGCAAACGAACAAACAGGAGTGACAAATTAAAATGAAACACAAATGGACGACAAATACAAACGTATCTAAGGAAAATCTGGAATAAACGAATAACGAAATAAATGTAACACAAAAACACACATAAAAACTAGAAATAGAAAAGAAACAATGAAACATCTAGTAAATATATAACTTGAATACATGCAACATATACCCATATAGATTATAAGCATGGGAAGAGAAAGTACTAAGAAGCATAAGAATGTAATACATGCAACATATACCCATAGAGATTACAAAGCATGGGAAGAGAAAGTACTAGAAGCATAAGAATGTAATACGTTGAGCCCGCGTGGTCGCAAGGTACCATACAAAGAAATCAACCGATTCTCCAGAGCAAATCGACTACGATCATCAGAGGAACATGATCAGAGTCATTTTGGCACCATCCAGTGTGGCCGTCGGCGCTGCAACACTTGTGCTTATGTAATACAGACCCGCACGGTGTCTTTTCCAAAAGCCACGTTCGTTGTTGAAGACAGTTTCACGTGCGAGTCCGTAATATTATCTATGCCATTATCTGCAAGCGGTGCAACAAGGCCTATATTGGGGAAACCGGCAGGAGACTCAGTGACCGATTCGCCCAACACTTGCGCGATATACGCCAATGCTCTGTGACCCCTGTAGCTACCTGTTCAATGATCCTGGCCATTCAGGAGCTTGCGATGTCCAGGTCACAGCCATCCGATCATGTTCCTCTGATGATCGTAGTCGATTTGCTCTGGAGAATCGGTTGATTTCTTTGTATGGTACCTTGCACCACGTGGGCTCAACGTATTACATTCTTATGCTTTAGTACTTTCTCTTCCCATGCTTTGTAATCTCTATGGGTATATGTTGCATGTATTACATTCTTATGCTTCTTAGTACTTTCTCTTCCCATGCTTTATAATCTATATGGGTATATGTTGCATGTATTCAAGTTATATATTTACTAGATGTTTCATTGTTTCTTTTCTATTTCTAGTTTTATGTGTTTTTTGTGTTACATTTATTTCGTTATTCGTTTTTATTCCAGATTTTCCTTAGATACGTTGGTATTTGGTCGTCCATTTGTGTTTCATTTTAATTTGTCACTCCTGTTTGTTCGTTTGTTTGATAAAGGCCTTGTTGGTCGAAACGTTGCTGTTTATCGTCACTGTTTATGTATTTTGTAAAACTATAGTACTTTGTTTGTACGTGTTTCACTATTTACCAAGTTTTACTGCAGTCTTCCCCTATTTCGATATTCATCTATATTGCGATATTCATAACCCTGAGAAACGAACGCAACTGGCGCTTGGTCTGAATAGAGAATACTTTTCCCGATGGATTAAACAGGACACAAAGTGCACTAATGTCAAGCAAGGAAGGAAAGAACAATTGACGACTTTGACATAGATGTCATAAGACGGGAGCTCTTGAAAATGTTTGCGACAAATCAACTTGTTACTCTCAGGAAACTGAAATTAAAACTGCAATCAGATTGCAGCATAGACATTTCTAAAAGTACTCTATGAAAATTGTAAGAGCCGCCGGCTTCACCTTCAGAAAACTATAGGCGGCAGGAATATTATTTGTGAAAAGCCACATTTAATTGCTGCCCGAAGTAAATACCTGAGGCAGATCCGTGAGCGGCGGAGGCAAGGCTATGATATTGTATATTTGGACGAATCCTGGGTCAATGCTCACCACACCAATGCTAAAGAATGGCAATCAGTAGACGGTGAACAGAAAAGAAAATACCAAGCAGCAAAGGCCAGCGTATTATACTAACACATGCAGGAAGTAGTGAAGAAGGTCTTGTCCATGACGCTGGACTTATTTTCCAATCAAAAGTACCGACGGTAGGGACTACCACACAGAAATGAATGGACATATTTTCAGGCACTGATGGAGAAAGATCTACTTCCAATTCTAAACAGACCATCATGCTAGGTAATGGATAATGCATCCTATCACAACGCAGTATCAGGGAAGACAAAGTACCAACTGCATCAAATACAAAAGATCAAATTAGGACTTGGCTTGCTAAGGAAAATGTCAGCTTCGATGATACATATTTGAAACCCGAGTTGTTGCACCTGGTGAGGATGACAAATAAGACAAAGGTGTTTCATATTGACAAAATCATTCGGAATACGCCACACGTCTTTCAGACTACCTCCATATCATGCTCACCTCAATCCGATAGAGCTTGTCTGGGCTAAAGTAAAAGGGCAAGTTGCCGAACAGAACAGGACGTTTAAAATGTGTGATGTTGAAGTTCTGACACGTGAGTCCTTCTCAATGATAGACATGCAGTTCTGGAAGAAGTGTGTTGAACATGTGCTCCGAGAGGAAGACGAGTACTGGCACCGAGATGGATTACAATTTGTCCAGCCAGTAACAATTATCAACCTCATGGAATCGTCAGATTCGGGATGATACAAATCATATTTTGATTACAGACTGAGAAATAGCAACGTATACATTTCCATATCCAAATGCGTCTACCATCATACAATTTGTGGTGAAGTTAAGACACCCTGGGGTCTAATGGTGACCGAAGGGGAGGACTAACTGCTGCATATTGTATCCAAGTTCACGATTGCACATAAAGGGCAACACACTTAATTACTTGACCTATCAAGTTATATGGAGATACACCTATGAATAGAATTGACATGGACAAATTCTAGGATACTGTAAAATCTAAAATTTGAGCCCCCGTATTTGCAATTGTCATAAAAGATCAAAGGAATTCGCCGATGTGCAAAATCCTATGCATCTATGGACTACTGGTTAGCTTTATTTTAGCGTCATGGATATTCTAAGGCTGCATGCAAAAATCACTGAGATCCAACAGGTAGTTTTCGAGAAAATCAATTTCAAACGTGCTCACGAATTAATGGACAGACTATAATAGGGTGCTTTGACTGATTTTTGCATGGAGGCTTAATTTCTTTCACTGGTCACCTTGGCTCAGGGTTCAGGCAAGTCTTACTCTAACTATAGGGCTACTTATAATTTAGATCACAAAATAAAGGATCAGGGTCTCCTGGAGTCCAACCTCATACCGTGTGCACAGCAACAATTGTCCAACGGTGTCCAAGCTGGTACAAGGCCTCGGAATTTCCACATCATGTGGAAAATGAATTAGAATACAAACATTTGTCTAGGTGAAAACACTAACTCACTTTCCATCCTCTTTGTTGCCTCTTTCCTCTTCTCCTCCTTTCCCTCCCAGGTGTCCTCTAAGTCTACCTACTAGTTCTGGCTTCCTCTTGAAGACAAAGAAGATGACAATAGCAATGATGACAATTATGATGAGAAGGCCGACAACGATGCCAATAACTGGACCAGTTCCAATACCACCAGATGCTGGATGAAGAATATATATATAGAGAGTTGTATAAGTCTAGAGTTACTAGCATAGGTGATACTATAAGATCAAGGTCGAGTGCTGACCCCACCAAACTTTGCTTTTATTAACCTTTTGCACTTCTGAGCCAACATAATGGTTCACAGTTTTGTTTAGATAGTGCAAAACTAGTATACTGTCTCTTCAAAGTCTATGCTGTAATATAAGTGTATCCACTAGCTCTTCAAAGTCTATGCTGTAATATAAGTGTATCCACTAGCTCTTCAAAGTCTATGCTGTAATATAAGTGTATCCACTAGCTCTTCAAAGTCTATGCTGTAATATAAGTGTATCCACTAGCTCTTCAAAGTCTATGCTGTAATATAAGTGTATCCACTAGCTCTTCAAAGTCTATGCTGTAATATAAGTGTATCCACTAGCTCTTCAAAGTCTATGCTGTAATATAAGTGTATCCACTAGCTCTTCAAAGTCTATGCTGTAATATAAGTGTATCCACTAGCTCTTCAAAGTCTATGCTGTAATATAAGTGTATCCACTAGCTCTCACTGTCTATGCTGTAATATAAGTGTATCCACTAGCTCTTCAAAGTCTATGCTGTAATATAAGTGTATCCACTAGCTCTTCACTGTCTATGCTGTAATATAAGTGTATCCACTAGCTCTTCAAAGTATATGCTGTAATATAAGTATATCCACTAGCTCTTCACTGTCTATGTTGTAATATAAGTGTATCCACTAGCTCTTCAAAGTCTATGCTGTAATATAAGTATATCCACTAGCTCTTCACTGTCTATGTTGTAATATAAGTGTCTCCACTAGCTCTTCACTATCTATGCTGTGATATAAGTGTATCCGCTAGCTCTTCAAAGTCTATGCTGTGATATAAGTGTATCCGTTTAGCTCTTCAAAGTCTATGCTGTAATATAAGTGTACCCACTAGCTCTTCAAAGTCTATGCTGTAATATAAGTGTATCCACTAGCTCTTCAAAGTCTATGCTGTGATATAAGTGTATCCGCTAGCTCTTCAAAGTCTATGCTGTAATATAAGTGTATCCACTAGCTCTTCAAAGTCTATGCTGTAATATAAGTCATATCCACTAGCTCTTCACTGTCTATGTTGTAATATAAGTGTATCCACTAGCTCTTCAAAGTCTATGCTGTAATATAAGTATATCCACTAGCTCTTCACTGTCTATGTTGTAATATAAGTGTATCCACTAGCTCTTCAAAGTCTATGCTGTAATATAAGTGTATCCACTAGCTCTTCACTGTCTATGTTGTAATATAAGTGTATCCACTAGCTCTTCAAAGTCTATGCTGTAATATAAGTATATCCACTAGCTCTTCACTGTCTATGTTGTAATATAAGTGTATCCACTAGCTCTTCAAAGTCTATGCTGTAATATAAGTGTATCCACTAGCTCTTCAAAGTCTATGTTGTAATATAAGTGTCTCCACTAGCTCTTCACTATCTATGCTGTGATATAAGTGTATCCGCTAGCTCTTCAAAGTCTATGCTGTGATATAAGTGTATCCACTAGCTCTTCAAAGTCTATGCTGTAATATAAGTGTATCCACTAGCTCTTCAAAGTCTATGCTGTAATATAAGTGTATCCACTAGCTCTTCAAAGTCTATGCTGTGATAAAAGTGTATCCAAAGCCTTCAAAGTCTATGCTGTAATATAAGTGTATCCACTAGCTCTTCAAAGTCTATGCTGTAATATAAGTGTATCCGAAGGAAAAAGAAAATGACGGAGTGAAAGGGTTAATAATATAGACATACATATAGATATATAAAAGTATAACCAGTAACCAATAGTTACTATTACTTATAGACATACATAGATATATAAAAGATTAACCAGTAACCAATGGTTACTATTACTTATAGACATGTATACTTTAATGAGGACTTGAACATACTTACAGAGATATGAGATGCATACCAGAAGAAATCAGAAAATATGTGCGCAGACAAACAAAATAACAGATAGATAGAAGCAAAATACAAAGAAATAGAAGATATGGAATAAAGTAGTATGAATGAAGAAATCACCAAAATTGATAGTAAGAAGCATACATCATATGAGACTGGATGTATGAAAAGCAAAAATTGATAGTAAGAAGGATACATCACATGAGACTGGATGTATGAAAAGCAAAAATTGATAGCAAGAAGGATACATCATATGAGACTGGATGTATGAAAAGCAAAAATTGATAGCAAGAAGGATACATCAAATGAGACTGGATGTATGAAAAGCAAAAAATTTATAGTAAGAAGGATACATCATATGAGACTGGGTGTATGAAAAGCTTTAAAAAAATTTTTAAAAAGGAAAAATTTTGTTGATGAAAATCTGTGTATGGCCTCGGCTCTAGCAACTTGAACTGAAAGTGTAAGTGGTAGAATCTGTGCATGGCCTCGGCTCCAGCAACTTGAACTGAAAGTGTAAGTGGTAGAATCTGTGCATGGCCTCGGCTCTAGCAACTTGAACTGAAGTGTAAGGGTAGAATCTGTGCATGGCCTCGCTCCAGCAACTTGAACTGAAAGTGTAAGTGGTAGAATCTGTGCATGGCCTCGGCTCTAGCAACTTGAACTGAAAGTGTAAGTGGTAGAATCTGTGCATGCCTTGGCTCTAGCAACTTGAACTGAAAGTGTAAGTGGTAGAATCTGTGCATGGCCTTGGCTCTAGCAACTTGAACTGAAAGTGTAAGTGGTAGAATCTGTGCATGGTCTTGGCTCTAGCAACTTGAACTGAAAGTGTAAGTGGTAGAATCTGTGCATGGCCTTGGCTCTAGCAACTTGAACTGAAAGTGTAAGTGGTAGAAGCTGTGCATGGCCTTGGCTCTAGCAACTTGAACTGAAAGTGTAAGTGGTAGAATCTGTGCATGCCTTGGCTCTAGCAACTTGAACTGAAAGTGTAAGTGGTAGAATCTGTGCATGGCCTTGGCTCTAGCAACTTGAACTGAAAGTGTAAGTGGTAGAATCTGTGCATGGCCTTGGCTCTAGCAACTTGAACTGAAAGTGTAAGTGGTAGAATCTGTGCATGCCTTGGCTCTAGCAACTTGAACTGAAAGTGTAAGTGGTAGAATCTGTGCATGGCCTTGGCTCTAGCAACTTGAACTGAAAGTGTAAGTGGTAGAATCTGTGCATGCCTTGGCTCTAGCAACTTGAACTGAAAGTGTAAGTGGTAGAATCTGTGCATGGCCTTGGCTCTAAACAAACTGAAAGTGAAATGGTAGAATCTGTGCAGGGCCCTTCTAAACAAACTGAAGGTAATGGTAGAATCTGTGCAGCTTTTCAGAAACAAACTAAAAGTGAAGTGGTAGAATCTGTGCAGGGGCTTTTTAGAAACAAACTGAAATTTAAGTGGTAGAATCGTGCATGGCCTTGGCTCTGAACAAACTGAAATTTAAGTGGGGGAATTTGGCATGCCTTGCTCAGCAATTTTTTAAATTTTTCCCACAACTCAAACAAATCTGTTGCCCCCTTTTTTAGCCTGGAGAATGAACAGTAAGGAAACTGTCCACTTCGAACAACTGAGTTTACGCAAAAAAAAACAAACTCATGCCCGGATATAAAAATGCTTCCTGAAGCATTGTCAAGAAAAACATCAAAAACACCAAATACAAACAAGAGTAGCAAGGGAACAACAGCTCACAAATAAAAAAATGTTAGTGGAAAAACAAGAACAGGAATCAAGGGAAAATTTAAAAAATTTTTAGTATAAAAATTTTAAAAACAAATTTTTTAAAAGTCTAATAAAATATGGAACTGAAAGTTATATAGTAAAAATAAATTGGGAATTTTCAATTAAAATGTTGTATCAACCCTAACATATGCCAGCAGAGTTGAAAAATTACAAAGATAAAAAAGCAAGCTGAAATTTGAAAATAGTATTAAAAAATAATGAACATACAAAAAGGAATTCGGAAGGATGGAGATATTTAAAACAGAAAAAATTTTGGTCAACCAAAAACAACTGTTACAAGAAGGAAAGATGGAGAATTTTGGGACACATTGAAAGAAATGTTTGGTCAACCATAATGCAACTTTCAAGAAGGAGAAGATGTAGATATTTGGAACACCTTGAAAGAAATGTTTGGTAAACCACTGTAAAACTGTTTAAAAGAAGGAAAAGATGGAGATGTTTGGGCATAAGAAAGAAATGTCTGGTAAACCACTAAAACCCCAATTTTATAAGAAGGAAAAAGATGGAGGTGTGGACACCCCTTGATCAAAGAATACAAAGCAGGCATTGAAGTGGGATGCAAAGGGTTTAAAAAGAGAGGATGACCAAAAGGAAACCATGAAACGAACTCTGCTGAGAGGCCTGAAATATCAGCCTGTTCCATGGAGGAGATTGGCGAGTTGCCCAGGATAAGGGTATGGAGAAATTGCTTGCACCCCCATGAACGTAAAACGTCGAGATAAAAAAATCAACTTGCTTGTTATTTTAGTCTTACCACAAGTACAGATTTGTAAATATCATTTTCGTTAAAATACTTTAGTCTGTTCTTAGATACATGATGCATCATTTTTTAAAACAAAAAACATAATTCTTTGCATCTATGTGTTTAATAGGTGTTTATATGTTTTTTTATATATGTTTTTATATATGTTTTATTTCGTTTAGTACATTTCATTTGTTGGTATATGTTTTTTTGTGCATGTAATTGTTTGAATTTCGTGTACTTTTTGTAATACAAATGTACATAAATAACAGTATAAAGATCCCCACACTGCATAAATATGTACACAAGTACACAAAAACAAAACACAGATTTAGTAGACTCAAGTATAATTTTAAACTGACTATCATCATAATCAAGACCCCATGTGTTGCAAAAAAACGTGTTGCAGAAAAATGTTGCGAAAAAATGTGTTGCAGAAAACGTGTTGCAAAAAGTTCGAAAACGTGTTTGAAAACGTTTGCAAAAAACGTGTTGCAAAAAAGTGTTGCAGAAAACATCAAAAGCACAATAACAATCCCCCAAACCCCTAGACGATATAGCATGGCAATAATGTTGATGCATTTTTTTATCATTTCTGACTAAGAATACCAGAGGTCAGTTAATTATTCCTATCGAAATTGGGGCCTTTTTTAAAGGCCACATTGAAAATGCTAGAGTTTGTTCTTCTGAAAGGGTCACTGAGGATGCTAGATTCCCGAAATTTTAAATATTCTCAACCATACTAGTCCCCTATAAAAGTTGTATCATCAAAACTTCTAAAATAAGTTTAAAGAAACGGGGTGTTTATATCAAAAAAGATAACGAATTGAGAAAGATAAATAACAAAAAAAAATGTCACAAAAAAGGGGTTTTGACAGAATTATAAAAAATTTAAAATACATCATTTCAAAAGTAGTTCCAATATGTACAAATTTTTGGTCTATTTGGTGAAGATTAAAAAAATAAAAATACTAGATGAAATTATTGCTTGAAGATAAAATAATAAAACAAGAAGATGGTCAGACACTAGACAAAGAGATTTATGTATGAATAAAAAGCGATGATCAACATGACAAAGAGATTTATGAGAATAAAAAAAAATGGTCAGACACTAGACAAAAGATTTATTAGAAAAAACAAAACTTTTAGACACTAAAAACAAGGATTTATTAGAATAAAACAAAGATTCGAATAGACAAGAGGTTTATGTAGAATAAAAAGGTCAAACACTAGACAAGGGGATTTATGTTAATAAAAAAAAGCGGATGACACGACAAGGGGTTTATGTATGAATAAAAAAAAAGATGGCAAAACAGACAAGGGGATTTATGTAGAAAAAACAAGCGATGGTCAGACACTAGACAAAAGGGGATTTATGTTTAATAAAAAAAGAAGATGGTCAGCCTAAAAAGAGATTTTGATTAAAAAAAAGATGGTGACACAGACAAGGGGAAATTTTGTATGAATAAAACAAAACATTGACACTAGACAAGAATTTATGATGAATAAAACAAGAAGATGGTAACACAACAAGAGATTTATAGATTAAAACAAGAAGATTAGACCTAACGAGTTTATGGAATAAAACAAAAGAGGCAGACATAACAAAGGGGATTTTTTGTATGAATAAAAAAAGAATGGTCAGAATAGACAAAAATTTATGGATAATAAAAAAAGAAGATGGTCAGACACTAGACAAGGAGATTTATGTATGAATAAAACAAGGATGGAAGAACTAGACAAGGAGATTTATGAGAATAAAACAAGCGATGATCAGAACTAGACAAGAGATTTATTTTGAATAAAACAAACGTGATAACACTAGACAAGGGGTTTATGAGAATAAAAAAGAATGGTCGACACTAGACAAGGGGATTTATGTATGAATAAAAAAAGAAGATGGGAAATGACAAAAGGGGATTTATGTATCAATAAAACAAGACGATGGTAGACACTAGACAAGAGATTTTTTATGAATAAAACAAAAGATGGCAGACACTGACAAAAAGGGGATTTATTTTAATAAAACAAGAAGATGGTCAGCACTAGACAAAAAGGTTTTTGTATGAATAAAACAAAACGATGGTCAGACACTAGAAAGGGAGGTTTATGTATAATAAAAAAAAGATGGTCAGACATGACAAAAAATTTTGTATGAATAAAAAAGAAGATGGTCAGACACAGACAAGGAATTTATTATGAAAAAAAAAGAAGATGGTCAGACACAGACAAGGGGATTTATTTTGAATAAAACAAGAAAATTCAGACACTAGACAAAGAGATTTATGTAGAATAAAAAAAGAAATGGTCAGACACTAGACAAGGGGATTTTGTATGAAAAAACAAGAAGATGGTCAGAACTAGAAAGGAGATTTATGTATGAATAAACAAAACATGGTGACACTGAAAAAGGAGATTTATGTATGAATAAAAAAGGGGTGGTCAGACATGAAAAAGAGATTTGATGAATAAAACAAGAAGATGATCGAATAGACAAGGAGATTTATGTATGAAAAAAACAAGAAGATGATCGACACTGAAAGGGGGGAATTTTTGTATGAATAAAACAAGCGAGGTCAGACATGACAAAGAGATTTATGATGAATAAAACAAAATGGTCAGACACTAGACAAGAGATTTATGTATGAATAAAACAAGAAGATGGTCAGACACTAGACAAAAAGGGGAATTTTAAATAAAACAAAAAATGATCAGACACTAGACAAGGGATTTATGTATGAATAAAACAAAAAAATGGTCAGAATAGACAAGGAGATTTATTAGAATAAAACAAAGAAGATAATCAGACACTAGAAAAAGATTTTTTAAAATAAAAAAAAGCGATGGTCAGACACTAGACAAGGAATTTTTTAAGAATAAAACAAAAGGCATTGAACAGACAAAGAGATTTATGTATGAATAAAAAAAAGCGATATCAGACACTAGACAAGGGGATTTTTTAAGAATAAAACAAGCGATGTAGACAGACAAGGGGAATTTTTTATGAATAAAACAAGAAGATGGTCAGACACGACAAGGAGATTTATGTATGAAAAAAAAGAAGATGGCAGACAAGACAAGAGATTTGTAAATAAAAAAGACGATACAGACATGAAAAAGATTTATGTATGAAAAAACAAGAAGATGGTCAGACACTAGACAAAAGGGGATTTATGATGAATAAAACAAGAAGATGATCAGACACAGACAAGGAGATTTATGTATGAATAAAAAAGAAGATGGTCAGACACTAAAACAAAGAATTTATGTTGAATAAACAAGGCATTCGACACAGACAAAGAGATTTATGATGAATAAAAAAACGATGGTCAGACACTAGACAAAGAGATTTATGTATGAATAAAACAAACATATCAGACACTAGACAAGGGGATTTATTAGAATAAAACAAAAAGATGGGAAACTAGAAAAAAAATTTATGTATGAAAAAACAAGAAGATGGTCAGACATAACAAGAGATTTATGTATGAATAAAAAAAGAAGATGATCAGACACTAGAAAAGGAGATTTATGTATGAATAAAACAAGAAGATGGTCAGACACTAGACAAGGAGATTTATGTATGAATAAAACAAAAAGATGGTCAGACACTAGACAAGGAGATTTATTTTGAAAAAAACAAAAAGATGGTCAGACACTACACAAGGAGATTTTGTATGAATAAAACAAGAAGATGATCAGACACAGACAAGAGATTTATGTATGAATAAAACAAGAAGATGGTCGACACTAGAAAGGGGATTTAGAGAATAAAAAAAGAAATGGGCAGACACTCAAGAATTTTGTTTAATAAAACAAAAAGATGTCAAAACGCAAGGAGATTTTTAAAAGAATAAAACAAGAAGATGATCAGACACTGACAAGGAGATTTAAGAAAAACAAAAAGATGGGGAGACACTACCAAAAAGGGGATTTATGTTTTAAAACGAAGAGATCAGACACTAGACAAGGGATTTATGTATGAATAAAAAAAAAAAGAAGATGATCAGACATGGAAGGAGATTTATGTATGAATAAAAAAAGAAGATGGTGACACAGACAAGGAATTTATGTATGATTAAAAAAAGGATGGTCAGAACTAGACAAGGAAATTTATGTATGAATAAAGAAGATTAGACACTAGACAAGGAGATTTTGTATGAATAAAAAAGAAGATGGTCAGACACTGACAAAAGTTTGTATGAATAAAACAAGCGATGATCAGAATAGACAAGAGATTTATGTATGAATAAAACAAGAAGATGATCAGACACTAGACAAGGAGATTTATGTATGAATAAAACAAGAAGAAGGCGACACTAGATAAAGAGATTTATGTTAAATAAAAAAAACGATGATGACACTAACAAGGGGGATTTATGTAGAATAAAACAAGGCGATGGTCAGAACTAGACAAAAAGGGGATTTATGTATGAATAAAAAAAAAGAAGATGGTCAGACACTAGACAAGGGGATTTATGTTAATAAAAAAAGAAGATGGTCAGACACAGACAAGGAATTTATTATAATAAAAAAAGAAGATGGTCAGACACTGAAAGGAGATTTATGTATGAATAAAACAAGAAGATGGTCAGACACTAGACAAGGAGATTTTGTATGAATAAAACAAGAAGATTCAGACACTAGACAAGGAAGATTTATGTATGAATAAAAAAAGAAGATGGTCAGACACTAGACAAGGAGATTTATGTATGAATAAAACAAGCGATGGTAAACCAACAAAGGGATTTATGTATGAATAAAACAAGCGATGGTCGACACTAGACAAAGAGATTTATGTATGAATAAAAAAAGAAGATGATCAGACATAGACAAGAGATTTTTGAGAAAAAAACGAAGATGATCAGACACTAGACAAAATTTTTTATGAATAAAAAAAGACGATGGTCAGACACTAGACAAAGAGATTTATGTATGAATAAAACAAGATGGTCAAAATAGACAAGGGGGAATTTTGTATAATAAAACAAAAAGATGGCGACACTAAAAAGAGATTTATGTATGAAAAAAACAAAAAGATGATCAGACATAGACAAGGGGATTTATGTATGAATAAAACAAGAAGATGGTCAGACACTAGACAAGGAGATTTATATGAATAAAAAAAAGAAGATAATCAGACACAGACAAAGAGATTTAGATGAAAAAACAACATGGCGACACTGAAAAGATTTGTTTAATAAAAAAGGGGGGCCAGAACTGACAAAGGATTTATGTATGAATAAAACAAGCGATGATCAGACACTAGACAAGGAGATTTATGTATGAATAAAAAAAACGATGATATCACAAAGGGAGAAAAGGGGTTTTTTAGAAAAAAAAAAGATGGTCAGACACTAGACAAGGAGATTTTGTATGAATAAAACAAAAGATGGTAGACACTAGACAAGGAGATTTATGTATGAATAAAACAAGCATAGTCAGACACTGACAAAAGATTTTTGATGAATAAAAAAAAAGATGGAGAACTAGACAAGGGGATTTATGTATGAATAAAACAAGAAGATGATCAGACACTAGACAAGAATTTTATGAAAAAAAAAAGATGTCCCCTAAAAAAAGGTTTTGGAATAAAAAGCGATGGTCAGACACTAGACAAAATTTATGTATGAAAAAAACAGAAGATGGTCAGACACTAGACAAAGAGATTTATGATGAATAAAAAAAGAAGATGGCGAATAAAAGGGATTTATGTATGAATAAAAAAAAAGATGATCGACACTAGAAAAGGGGTTTTGTATAAAAAACAAGAAGATGGTCAGACACTAGACAAGAGATTTATGTAGAATAAAACAAAAAGATGGTCAGACACTAGACAAGGAATTTATGTAGAAAAAAAAGAAATGGGAGACACACACAAGGAGTTTATGTATGAATAAAACAAAAAGATGATCAGACACTAGAAAAAGGGGGATTTATGTATGAATAAAACAAAAATTTAAACAAGAAAAAAGGGAATTTTTGAATAAAACAAAAGATGGTAACATAGACAAGGAGATTTATGTATGAATAAAAAAAAGAAGATGGTCAGACACTAGACAAAGAGATTTATGTATGTAAAACAAAAAGATGGTCAGACACTGACAAGGAGTTTTTGTATGAATAAAACAAGGCGGGTCGAACAGACAAGGGGAAATTTTTTATGAATAAAACAAAGAAGATGGGCAGACACTAGACAAGGAGATTTTGTATGATTAAAAAAGAAGATGGTCAGACCTAGACAAGGGGATTTATGTATGAATAAAGAAGATGGAGACACTAGACAAAATTTATGTATGAATAAAACAAAAGATGGTCAGACACTAAAAAAGATTTATGTATGAATAAAACAAACGAGATCAGAAATAGAAAGGAGATTTATGTATGAATAAAACAAAAAGATGGTGACACTGACAAAGAGAAATTTTAATAAAACAAGAAGATGGTCAGACACTAGACACGGATTTATGTATGAATAAAAAAAGAAGATGGTCGACACTAGACAAAGAGATTTATGTATGAATAAAACAAGGCGATGATCAGACACTAGACAAGGAGATTTTGTATGAATAAAAAAGAAGATGGTCAGACACTAGATAAAAAAATTTATTATGAATAAAAAAAACGATATCAACACTAACAAGGAGATTTTTATGAATAAAACAAACATGGTCAGACACTAGAAAAGGGGATTTATGTTTAATAAAAAAAGATGGTCAGACACTAGACAAAGGGGGTTTTTGATGAATAAAACAAGAAAATGGTCAGACACTAACAAAGAATTTATGTATGAAAAAAACAAGACGATGTCAGACACTAGACAAAAGATTTAGATGAATAAAACAAAACGTGATCAGACACTAAAAAAGGGGTTTGTAGAAAAAAAAAAGATGGTGCCCAGACAAGAATTTTTGTATGAATAAAACAAACGATGGTGACACTAGAAAGGGGTTTTTGTAGAAAAAAAAATGGTCAGACACTGACAAGGAGATTTATGTTGAATAAAACAAGAAGATGGTCAGACACTAGACAAAGGGGATTTATGTAAAAAAACAAGCGATGGTCAGACACAGACAAGGGGATTTATGTATGAATAAAACAAAGAAGATGGTCAAACAGACAAGGGGATTTTTTAGAATAAAACAAAATGGTCAGACACTAGACAAGGAGATTTATGATGAAAAAAACAAGAAGAAATTAAACAAAAGGGAATTTATTTGGATTAAAAAGGGATTCAAACTAGACAAAAAAATTTATGTATGAAAAAAACAAAGATGGGCAGACACTGACAAAAGGGTTAAAAAAAAACAAGAAGATGGGCAGACACTAGACAAGAGATTTATGTATGAATAAAACAAGAAGATGGTACCGACAAGGAGTTTTGTATGAAAAAAAAAAGATGGTCGACACTAGACAAGGAATTTTTGATGAATAAAACAAGGCGATGGTCAGACATAGACAAAAGGGGGTTTATGTATAATAAAAAAAAAGGGGTGGTCAGACATGACAAGGGGATTTATTTTGAATAAACAAGCGATGGTCAGACACTAGACAAAGAAATTTATGTATGAATAAAACAAGAAGATGGTCAGACACTAGACAAGGAGATTTATGTATGAATAAAAAAAATTTAGATAGAGAGAAACTTTCCCATGAATGGAAGAAGAAGCAATACTTTATTTTAATTTTTAATCTTTAAAAAAGGAACAAATGTGCAAAACAAGTTTATTATTAAGAAGTAGACCAGAAGAAATGTGCAAAACAAGTTTTATTTTTCTTTAAGAAGTAGACCGAAAAATGTAAAAAAAATTTTATTATCTTCAAGTAGAGTCCAGAACAAATTTTACAAAATTTTTCTTATCTTCAAGTAAGTAGACCGAAGAAAAGTAAATAAAGTTTTACTTTCTTCAAAAGTAGAAAAAGAATTTCAAATAAAGATTATCTTCAAGTTTGACCAGAAGAAATTCAAATAAAATTTTACTTATCTTTTAATAAGGAGACCAGAACAAAGGAAATCAAGTTTTCTTATCTTCAATAAATGAAGAAAAATGTAAAACAAGTTTTATTATCTTCAAAAAAATGACCAAAAAAGGCAAATACAAGTTTTACTTATCTTCAATGGGGGACCAGAACAAATGTGCAAATACAAGTTTTATTTTCTTAAAAAAGTAGACCAGAAGAAATGTGCAAATACAAGTTTTACTTATCTTCAAGTAAGTAGACCAGAAGAAATGTGCAAATACAAGTTTTACTTATCTTCAATGGAGACCCGAACAAAAAATACAAGTTTTTCTTATTTGTAAGAGACCCGAACAAATGTGCAAACTATAGAGACATATGTGGCTATTATCTAGCTGAATAAAATAACAATTGACATAGAAGAAGATATCGGGTGACGCAAAAACAGGCTTCACACAGAACTTTTAAACCCACCATTCTTCTGGGGCAAATGTTGCCACAAAAGTATACAAGAAAAATCTCAGAGTCCTCGAAAGCATGGACTGATGTCAAAGAACACACCTGGGACAAGATGAAAACTAAATCTCTCCCCGACACTTTAGCCCTGTGGTTTAAAATAAGAAAGATAAAAAAAAACATTATTTTTGGATTTAGAGATAACAAGAAGGGAAAAACAAAATGAATATTCAATAGGGAAAATGAAAATCAAAAAGAGAAACATTTAAATACTTGGATATAAACTCCATTCAACATCATCAAATAGCTTGTCCTGAGCAGAACTTTGCCACCCCAACAGTCCTTCGAATTTCTCTCTCATGTCCTGTCTCTGCAGCCGTCATGTTCAATCCATCAGTTACATCATGAATACATCTTTTCAGTTGTCTTCCTCTTCTTCTCTTTGCTGGTATGTCTCCTTCCATGATGGTCTTCCTCTTCTTCTCTTTGCGGGTATGCCTCCTTCCATGATGGTATCCTCTCTTCTCTTTGCTGTATGTCTCCTTCATGATGTCTTCCTCTTCTTCTCTTTGCTGGTATGTCTCCTTCCATGATGGTCTTCTCTTCTTCCTTTGCTGTATGTCTCCTTCCATGTGTCTTTCTTCTTCTCTTTGCTGGTATGTCTCCTTCCATGATGGTCTTCCTCTTCTTCTCTTTGCTGGTATGCTCCTCATGATGTCTTCTCTTCTCTTTGCTGATATACCTCCTTCCATGATGGTCTTCCTCTTCTTCTCTTTGCTGGTATGTCTCCTTCCATGATGTCTTCCTCTTCTTCTCTTTGCTGAATACCTCTTCCATGATGGTCTTCCTCTTCTTCTCTTTGCTGTATGTCTCCTTCCATGAGGGTCTTCCTTCTTCTCTTTGCTGATATACCTCCTTCATGATGGTCTTCCTCTTCTTCTCTTTGCTGGTATGCCTCCTCCATGATGGTCTTCCTCTTCTTCTCTTTGCTGGTATGTCTCCTTCCATGATGGTCTTCCTCTTCTTCTCTTTGCCGGTATGCCTCCTTCCATGATGGTCTTCCTCTTCTTCTCTTTGCTGGTATGTCTCCTTCCATGATGGTATTCCTCTTCTTCTCTTTGCTGATATACCTCCTTCCATGATGGTCTTCCTCTTCTTCTCTTTGCTGATATACCTCCTTCCATGATGGTCTTCCTCTTCTTCTCTTTGCTGGTATGTCTCCTTCCATGATGGTCTTCCTCTTCTTCTCTTTGCTGATATACCTCCTTCCATGATGGTCTTCCTCTTCTTCTCTTTGCTGGTATGCCTCCTTCCATGATGGTCTTCCTCTTCTTCTCTTTGCCGGTATGCCTCCTTCCATGATGGTCTTCCTCTTCTTCTCTTTGCTGGTATGTCTCCTTCCATGATGGTCTTCCTCTTCTTCTCTTTGCTGATATACCTCCTTCCATGATGGTCTTCCTCTTCTTCTCTTTGCTGATATACCTCCTTCCATGATGGTCTTCCTCTTCTTCTCTTTGCTGGTATGTCTCCTTCCATGATGGTCTTCCTCTTCTTCTCTTTGCTGGTATGTCTCCTTCCATGATGGTCTTCTCCAGCCCTTCATGTCTCTTTATATGTCCAAAATATCTCAAGTTTCTCATTCTTATTGGTAGCATCAGCCAGTTTTCTTTGATTTTGAGTTCTTTCTGGATAGATCTATTTGTTCTCTTCTCTGTCCAAGATATACGAAGGACTCTTCTGTAACACTTATATTCAAAAGCACATATATGTTTTCCTACTGCCTTATTAAATGTCCATGCTTCACACCCATACATTGCCACTGGGAATATGCATGCTCTTAGTATTCTGATCTTTGTTTTCTTATCAGTTCCGTTCCATATTGTTTTTAGTTGTTTAAATTTTTGTAAAGCCATGTTTGTTCTTTTAATTTCCTTCATCCCATTTCCATTTGTTGTTAGCAGTGAACCAAGATATTCAAAACTGTTCACATTTTCTACTTTCTCTCCATTGATAAAAATATCATTTGTCATGTTTGTTTTATCTGTTGTCATTATTTTTGTTTTTGCCACATAGATTTTGTTTTTGGCTTTTATCTTTGACTTGTTCTAATAATTTCTCAATGCCTTCTTGAGCTCCATTAGCTGTAACATAATCAGAGAAGAAATCCCAAGTTTCAAATGCAAGATAACAATATACAAAACATAATAAGATGTTATATGTTTCACATGGAACCGAAACATGAAGCTCAACAAAGCAAGAGGAAGAATTATTACAGACATTTGGAAACAAGTCAACCCTTTTAGCTGCTAAGGACATGTATGGACGTTTTTCCCCATTCACTGCTAAAGACACATTAACACATCTGTTGTTATCTCTCCTTTGTGGGCTAAATAGTGTTAACATGTTACACGTTTCTACTGTCACACTAATGTACATTCACGTTTGTGACCTAGAAACAAAGAGTAGCTATTGTTAGCTCCATCTTCGGAAAGTATGTAGCAGCGAAAGGGTTCACGGGGTGAATCTTTGCGTCCAACAAGGATGAAAATAGAGAAGAATAGAGAATCAATAAGGATATTTCTTATTGATTGAAATCACTATTAATTACTACCATCATCATGAAGGTTTAATAGAATATATGATAATAATAATTCCTTTCGTACTGTTATATGTTACATAGGGTCTGCAAGTAATTTCTCCATACTGCTCTATAATGGGCAACTTGCTCAATCTCCACCAAGGAACTGAGACCGATATTTCTTGCCTCTCTCAGCAAAGTTCATTTCAGGGTCTCCTTAGGTTGTCCTCTCTTTCTTGAACCTTTTACATCCCACTTCAATGCCTGCTTTGATATTCTTTGATCATTTCTCCTCAAGGTGTGTCCAACATATCTCCATCATTTCTTTCTTATAACAGCGGTCCCTAGTGGTTGACCAGACATGTCTCTGATTCCATCATTTCTGAATTCGTTCCATTTTTATTCATTATTTTTCGCAGACATCTATTTTCAAATGCATTCAAACTGGATTTCTCTATCTTGAGAATAAATGATGACTAAGGTTTATTGAAAGAATGGGAGACATGAGGTCACTAGAAAATGAAGGAGAGATAACACAAGTACTAGAAATCAGAGAAGGCTAAAATGAGAGATGAAAGGAGTTGGACATTCTGCAGTAATAACCCTCGACTTGACAAGCTGATGAATGAGAATGAATGGAGTTGGACATATCTGCAGTAATAAACACTAGACTTGACAAGCTGAGAATAGAGATGAATGGAGGTTGGACATATCTGCAGTAATAAACCACTACGACTTGACAAGCTGATGAATGAGAGATGAATGGAGGTTGGACATATCTGCAGTAATAAACCACTACGACTTGACAAGCTGAAGAATGAGAGATGAATGGAGGTTGGACATATCTGCAGTAATAAACCACTACGACTTGACAAGCTGAAGAATGAGAGATGAATGGAGGTTGGACATATCTGCAGTTATACCCAGGAGCAGCGTAGGTTACTTAAGTTAGAAACCAAATGTGCACTACAACGCATGCGTTGTATCGCGCCAACCACTCACACCTTCTATCTGACTTGGATTCCTCCCAGTCCCTACTTCTACAACGTCTCGTAGTCTCACTTCTACGAATATGCTCCTTTACTCCCTTATTCGTTTCACCATCCACGTTCTCAACAGACAACTGCATGAATTTATTTGCATGCATCATCAACAAAAACTTGACCTTCTTGCCTGTACCTTCTACCACTCCTCTCAATTGTCCACAACTATCTTCTCCTCCCACCCAGATTGTCTGCATCCCTCCAGACCTTCTCTTATCTGACAGCGAGAGATGTGTTTTAAGTAAGGGTCTCAAGTTTGTTCCTCTCCGTCCCTCCATTGACCACTACTCTACTCTTCAGGATGTCAACCGTTTCCACCGTGGCCTGCGACTCAAATTCCATTTTCACAACCAGGAGGACCCTCTAGAACATCACGACTCGAGTATGTTCTCCCAGTATTCCACTCGTAAACATGATTGGACTCCTAAACCTGGTGCCTCTAACGCTCTTGATCTCTACATCAAGAATACTTCATACGACATTGGACTTCTCCATCCTAAATGCCTAGGGCGTTCTAACATGTCACCGTCCGAGTTTCGTGCTCTATCACACCTCCATCGACGTGATGACATCGTTATCAAACCCGCTGATAAAGGTGGTGCCATAGTCGTATGGAGTAAAGAACTATATCTTCAGGAAGGCCACAACCAACTACTCAACACCCTATTCTACAAAAATATTCCTTCTGATGCCACACTATCCAACAATAGTAAGGTCCGTACAGTCATCAAGAACCTCATTGCCTCTAAAGACCTTCCTACAGGCGCATCATCACTATGTGTCATCGACAGTTGTTTGGGCAAACCCGCATTCTATATGCTCCCCAAAATTCATAAACTTCACAATCCTGGTAGGCCTATTGTTTCTGCTTGCTCTTGTCCTACGGAACATATCTCCGCATTCCTTGACAGTATCTTCAACCCTATAGTCACCACACTACCTTCATTCTTGAAAGATACTAAACACACTTTGTCTGTTTTTCTTCTATTAAGTTGTTGCCTGGCAGGACTTATCGCCTCTTCCTCCTTGATGTCTGCTCACTGTATACCTCTATACCTCATTCTGACGGACTTCAAGCTCTCCAGTTTTTCTCGACAGGAGAACTAACCCTCTTGTCTCCACCTCGACTCTCCTTCGTCTTGCAGAACTAGTTCTCACTCTCAACTCCTTTCAGTTCAATGACCAGTTCTTCGAACAGATTAGTGGGGTCGCCATGGGTACTAAAATGGGACCAGCTATGCTTGTCTATTCATGGGTCATCTTGAACACTTAGTATGGAACACCTATGATGGCCTTCTTCCGTCCATGTATCATAGATACATCGATGATTGTATTGGAGTTACCGATATGTCTGAAGCCGATTTGTCACGCTTCATTACTTTCATCAATGCCTTCAATCCTGCTATTCGGTTCACCTCTCACATCTCTACCTCCTGTGTCAATTTTCTTGACATCACTATCACCATCAGCCTATCCACTATCACTACATCAGTATACTACAAGCCTACTGATACACATAGCTTTCTTCTGTATACCTCTTCCCATCCCCAGGCTTGTCGTGACTCTTTACCTTTCTCTCAACTCTACGCCTTCGTCGCCTCTGCAGCGAGGACGACGATTTTCTTGATAGAGCTCATGAGATGCTTGATTTCTTCCGCCAGCGCCTATACCCGAAGAATGTGCTTACATCTGCCATGCATCGGGTTCAGCTAATTGCTCGCCGGGAGGCCCTTTCTCACATACTTAGAACCCCCAAGTCTGACAGGGTTAAACTTATCTTAACTTTCCACCCTCATAGTTCCCTGGTGAAAAGGTCTTATTCCATCATCTCCTATTCTTCAGTCTGATCCTGAGACACGTTCAGTCTTCCAACACTATCCTTTGGTGGCGTACAGACGGGACAGAAGCCTCAAGGATTTGTTGGTACACAGTCGCCTCAAGCCTAACATCCAGAGTCACTTTGGCACCATCCAATGTGGCCGTCGGCGCTGTAATACATGTGCATATGTAATACAGACCCGTACTGTCTCTTTTCAAAAGCTACCTATACCATTCAAGACAGTTTCACGTGTGAGTCCGCAATATCATCACCTGCAAACGATGCCATAAGGCCTATATTGGTGAAACCAGTAAGAGGCTCAGTGACCGATTCGCCCAACACTTACGCGATATTCGCCAATGCTCTGTGACTCCTGTGGCCACTCATTTCAATGATACTGGCCATTCAGGAGTTGACGATGTCCAGGTCACAGCCATCCGATCATGTTCCTCCGATGATCGCAGTCAATTCGCCCTGGAGAACCGTTTTATTTCATTCTATGGCACTTGCGACCTCTTGGACTCAACGCATTACATTCCTATGCTTCTTAGTACTGTCTTATCTGTGCCTTGTTATCTATATGTGTGTTTGCTCCATATATGTGTCATTTATCCACTATATTGTTTATTGTTCCTCTCCTTTTCCACTTTCGGTTTTTGTGTTGCACTCATTTCGTTGTTCGTTTTTATTCCCAGATTTTCATCAGATAGGTTTATGTTCCACATGTAATCGTCCATTTGTAGTGTTCCTCGAAATTGGTCATTCTTGTTGTATTGTTTGCTTGATAAAGGCCTTTTGGTCGAAACGTTGCTGTTTATCGTCACTGTTTATGTATTTTGTAAAACTGTAGTACTTTGTTTTTACGTGTTTACCTAGTAATAAACCACTAAGACTTGACAAGCTGAAGAATATATGAATAAGACTAGTTTGTATGAGTTATGTACTAACAATAGTCATATCATACTGTGCTGCTAGAGATTTTTAAATGGAGTGTGTGTGTGAGTGTGTGAGTATGTGTGTGATCAATCCTAGACAGGTTAACAAGATAAAATACAAAAAAGCAAACAATATAAGATAGATAAAAGATTATCAGAGAAATTATACTATAAAACTGAAGAAAATAAAGGGAGTATCATTATGAGACATGCACTGGTCAACAATTGGTTGGCATTGGTGTTGAGTGATTAGAAGTATAATACACTGAATGTGTTCAAACAATCTTCTCAAGCTGGCTATAGTCAAAT
This sequence comes from Arion vulgaris, assembly GCA_020796225.1. Classification (NCBI taxonomy): domain Eukaryota; kingdom Metazoa; phylum Mollusca; class Gastropoda; order Stylommatophora; family Arionidae; genus Arion; species Arion vulgaris. The sequence goes on along the minus strand of CM036777.1, from coordinate 22,577,593 downwards.
GTTAAAATTAATCTAGTACAATGCTTAAAAATTACATGATATTAGATGTTTATCTATCACATTCAATCATAGTCTAGCAATGTTTATCTATCACATTCAATCATAGTCTAGCAATGTTTATCTATCACATTCAATCATAGTCTAGCAATGTTTATCTATCACATTCAATCATAGTCTAGCAATGTTTATCTATCACATTCAATCATAGTCTAGCAATGTTTATCTATCACATTCAATCATAGTCTAGCAATGCTTATCTATCATCGAGTCAATCATAGTCTAACAATGTTTATCTATCACATTCAATCATAGTCTAGCAATGTTTATCTATCACATTCAATCATAGTCTAAGCAAATGTTTATCTATCATCACATTCAATCATAGTCTAGCAATGCTTATCTATCACATTCAATCATAGTCTAACAATGTTTATCTATCACATTCAATCATAGTCTAGCAATGTTTATCTATCACATTCAATCATAGTCTAGCAATGCTTATCTATCACATTCAATCATAGTCTAACAATGTTTATCTATCACATTCAATCATAGTCTAGCAATGTTTATCTATCACATTCAATCATAGTCTAGCAATGCTTATCTATCACATTCAACTAGTTAGAGTTTTTTTAATCAATGTTTATCTATCACATTCAATCATAGTCTAGCAATGTTTATCTATCACATTCAATCATAGTCTAGCAATGCTTATCTATCACATTCAATCATAGTCTACAATGTGCTTATCTATCACATTCAATCATAGTCTAGCAATGCTTATCTATCACATTCAATCATAGTCTAGCAATGCTTAGAGGTGAGAATGTTTATCTATCACATTCAATCATAGTCTAGCAATGCTTGAGGTGAGAATGTTTATCTATCACATTCAATCTATAGTCTAAGCAATGTTTATCTATCACATTCAATCATAGTCTAGCAATGCTTATCTATCACATTCAATCATAGTCTAGCAATGTTTATCTATCACATCAATCATAGTCTAGCAATGCTTGAGGTGAGAATGTTTATCTATCACATTCAATCATAGTCTAGCAATGTTTGAGGTGAGAATGGGGGGTTTGGAGATGTTATAGCTAATAGCTACATGAAACACAACAGACAGCAGAAAGCAGGAACTCAACATATTAGCATGTACTACTGCTGCTGCGGCTGGCATCATATCAAACCACAAGACATGACAGAATAATAAATGTAAGACATAAGAGATTAACACATAAGATATGATTGAAAGAAGAAATATGATAGAATGAAAGATACAATATGATAGAATGAAAGATACAACATGATAGAATGAAAGATACAATATGATAGAATGAAAGATACAATATGATAGGATGTATCCGATGGAGAATACTTGCTACAATATATCTTTTTGTTGACTTCTTGACTTTACGTATGATTGCTAGAATGTAATATTTCCATTATTTACTCCACAATATACTCTTCCGCCTCTCCTACTACTTGACTAGATGGAAGATCAATCAATCCATGGACAGGACAAAGTTGGCATAATGCAGTACATCTAGTCTTGACATCACAATAAGATGCACACAAAATGATGTTATATGTGAGGAGAAAATATTGTATGTTTGACACAATAACCTTGTCTGACATGACAGGTTGACAAAACTATAACCGACAGTTGTAGAAGGTTCAATTCAATGACAACTACAACCATCTCTGCATTATTAGATGACCTTTCTCTTCGGGATGGGAAGGGGGAGGGGAGACAATCAATACCATCAGTCTAGCGTGACTGATTACTAGATAATGTACCAACATGCTAGCTGATCTATGCACTAAGGTAATGGCTGAACTGCCTCCTGAGAGGGCACACCGTCAACTAAAGAATAACTCATCATCACGTGTAGCGTTGAAACTTCTGAGCTGAAAACAAAACAGGCGTGCAAAAAGGATATATAATGTCAGCCCTACTATTCAACATTGTCCTAGATTTGGTGATGTGTAAGATAACTGAAGATAAGTCAAGAATTATCAAATAGACTCTCACATCCACCCTGGAAGACCTAGATTTTGCTGATGACATCACACTTCTATCTCATACACATACAGATATCCAGGAAGACTTGCCACAGAAATGGTATACCACCTGCTGCGAGTGTTGCACAAAGCTAGAGCTCCGTAGCTCCAGCAACAATACTAGGTACCTCATTAAAAATTGCACATGTGACTTGATCCTGATTTGAACCCTTAACATTCAGAATGACCTGCAAACATCTTAATCATGTCACCATAGAGGCCACCTACACTTCTATTGTATGAAATGGGTTATTTACTTTTATTATTATAGCTCAAATGTTGGTTGAATGTTGGACGTATCCGTCTCTTGTTTGTTTCTATGTACTATGTAGGGGATTAAAGTCTCTTTTTAACCTAAGGACAAGCTTTTCTTTTTGGTTATGTCAGAGTGTGTATGCCAACAAACACGAACAATAAGATATAATAATGAACTCTTTCTGTTCTAATTGTATCATTGTCCAACATAAAGTCTACAATTATATCATTGTCCAACATAAAATCTACAATTATATCATTGTCCAACATAAAATCATTGTCCAACATAAAGTCTACAATTATATCATTGTCCAACATAAAATCCTTGTCCAACATATAAAGTCTACAATTGTATCTTTGTATCCAACATAAAGTCTACAATATAAAGGTACAGGGATGTCTACTCTCTAGCTCTCACAGACAATAGTTGTCAATGCTGAAAAGCAAAAATTAACACCCAAATGTCATGCCAAGAGAGAGAGCGCAACTGCTTGCTAATGACCTGGACAAAACAATCAAATACGTTATCTAGAACATATTCTCTAACAAGTATATACAATGAAAAGCAAGCAGTTTATTGATGAACTATATCAACAATTGGTGCGTATTTGTGCAGTCATTCCCTATATATACATATATATGTGTGTGGTTGAGGCCAGATAAACTGAGAATGCAACAGTTGAACAATGATGTAGGCAAGCACTGTCTGCAAACATGCCCAAACAGGTCAGGACAATAAAGTGATTGAAACGAGGCATTCTTCTCAGAAAACTGTTTCACATGGACAGGCTGACAGAAGACTAGGCCAGGACTCGACAAACATGCTCAAAACAAGCTGTATGTACTGCTAAAATCATCTCAGAAGTAACCAATGACAAATAAAAATGAAAACAAAACTTCAGCAAGCAGCTTCAAAACAAAGAAAAAACAAGAAAGCAAAATATTCTTGTAAATTAAAACAAGTCAACAAATAAAATCGAGACTGAGCACTTTTGTCCCCCTTATTAACATTCATAAACTTATGAATTGTAAACAAAATGTTTGCAAAATGACCAACAGCAAAATGTAAATAATAAAAATAGGCAAAAGCAAACATATGACCAACCAGAAATATCCAATGAACAAACAACAAATTAAAATTGGAAGGAATGCCACAACCCAGGCTACATGTTTCTTGATTTGTTTACTCCATGACAAAATGTAAACAAATTCAAGAAACCAAAACTAAAATTGAAATATCAACCAAAACACAAGAGGTCTGCCACAGATGACTTGTTTAGATTATTCTAGTAATGAAACAATATCAGATAGATATCAAATATATATAGATAGATAATAGATATATATCTGAAATGAGCTGTTCAAATATTTAGGTAGCAATTATCATTGCACTGGAAATGTTCAAAAAAAGAAATTATCCAAGAATTATCAAAGCAACATCAGCTTTTAAAAGTCTAAATAAAATATGGAACTGCAAGTTATATAGTATTAAACTAAATTACGAATTTTCAATTCAAATGTTGTATCAATCCTATCATATGCCAGCGAGAGTTGGAAAATGGCTAAAGATATATATAGAAAGCAAGTTGAATGCATTTGGGGGTCAACGGCTCATGGTCACAGCGGTAACATGAGCCAGGGTTAGCGAAGGCGCGCTAACAAGACCCTGCCCCTAACCTCCACACAGTGACCCTGGAAACAGACTTTGGTACCGGTCTGGCTAATGGGGGTAGGGATCGGGAGAACTACTGGTAGTGGTAGCAGTGCAAGTACTAAAAAGAAATGCAGATCCGTAGAAATCTCTGAAACATCTCTGACATAAGCCTCACTCTCCTGGAGTAAGGGTCGAACGCAAAACGTAATCTACGGAGCAGGAGACTCCATACATGAGCTCGACATGTAAGTCAAAGTCCGCCACAAATTACCTGTTTCTCTGCCGATGGGGAGACTGGTAAACATGAAAGGATGAGAGGTGCATCCAGTGACGAAATGCGTGCCCACGTAGGGTGAAACTCGAAGCCCTGAGGAGGGGGCAAACATTGCCAGCTCGTGGGCAAGAACAAAGTCAGATCTGTAACTAATAAAAGTCTACCCTTGTGTCAGTACGAGGGAAGATTGCAGCTGATTCCGCATCTGTGGCATAGTGCAGATACATATACTGGGCTTGGTTTGCAGAGCGCAAAACAACAAGTTGCATTTTAGTGCATAACGAAACTACCCTCCCTGGGGAAACCGTGCAAGGTACTGTTGCGATAACAATTAACATCCCGGAAGAACTGAGGTGGGTGATGCCTCACGGAACTGCCAGCCTTGGGGCAACTGGACAAGGTACTATTGAAGTCACAACTAACATCCCCGGAAGAACTGGGGCAGGTGATGGTGGCGAGCGCAAAATCCTCAGATGCGTTGCTAGCGCCGATTGAAACGACCCTCTACATTGTTTGTGCTTGGCCCCAGGCCGGCGTCTTCGAAAGCTAACTGCAAATTGCCGCATACCATCTAGAAAAGGCTGTGAATGTTCCTACTCTGGATCAAACTCAAAAATTAACGGTAGAGTAAGGTTGACAATGTAAAGATCTGACAGGCTGTCCGGGTCCGAACATTGGCGAAGGCCGATACTTTACATGGCATTTTATACGAGTAAGACGCCGTCCAAGGACAAGCCTATAAGCCCTGAGAAATGTTTCTAATCCGGAACAACCTCATAGTCAGAAAGGGCATAACAGCGTAACTCACTGTCTTGGCGTAGATCACAAAGCCCAAATATACGGCAAAGCTGATTGAAAAGGCGAAGATCCGGGCCGACATAGTCGGCAGAAAGGATCGTACCCTAGGAAAGTTCACCCTAGTAAATCAAAAGCTGGCTGAAACTGGACGGACGGACCTAGTCACCATGGGCGCACAATCGACTAGACATAGATCACCCCGTTCTTGTCAGTGGACCAATTATACATCACAATAAGAATGATAAAATTGGCTGTGAAGAACGATCGAAAGAGAGAGAGAGCGAATGCATTTGAAAATAGATGTCTGCGAAAAATAATGAACATAAAATAGAATGAATTCAGGAGAAGTGATGAAATCAGAGACATGTCTGGTCAACCACTAGTGACAACTGTATAAGAAGGAGAAGATGGAGATATGTTGGACACACCTTGAGAATAAATGATCAATGAATATCAAAGCAGGCATTGAAGTAAAGCAAAGAGTTCAAGAAAGAGAGGACTACCTAATGAGACCCTAAATGAACTTTGCTGAGAGAGGCAAGAAATATCAGCCTCAGTTCCATGGAGGAGATTGAGCGAGTTGCCCAGGATGGAGCGGTATGGAGAAATTGCTTGCAGGACTATGTAATGTATAATGGTACAAGAGCGATTTTTATTATTATATATGTGAAATAATAAATAATAATATATAATATTGTATTAGCGTGCGTTACAGTTGTCGGCTGAAATGTTGAGAATAAAAAGCTGTTTAGACAGAAGAAATATCATGGATATGAAGGAAGATAGTAGGGACAAGTAGCCTATACTAGGAAACAAGACTATGGCAAACCTCTGTTTTTGAAACAAATCAACCAAACAATGGACATATGTCAACAGAAAATAATGAAGCTTAAACCAAGAGTTTTCTGATAACTGGTGACAGTAGAAGCAGCTCAGATGCAAATAAGGAATGTCTGTAACAATACCTGTGCTGTCTGAGTCTGATTTGCGTCCTAAAGTATCACCAGCATTTCCATTATCTTCTTCTTTCTTTCCATCAACCACCAAATCAACATCACTAATATCCTTCTCACTACTATCATCAGTACCATCTTTCCCTTTCTCATCTCCATCAGCTGATGATATGACGATGTACAGAAAAGAGGCAAATACATAATATATGCATGATTTGATGAGTGGCACCAACATTTAAGGAAATCAACATATAGATAATTAGCAGTAACATTTAATGTCTGTTAGCCCCAAGAGGAGGAGGAAGAGAAGGAGGAGGAATGTATCAACTTAATAAAAGATTAATTATTTAAACATTTGTTCAAGTATCAGACATAGACTCCCCTCTTATATGTGTGTGTTGCAGACAGACCATAGGGTTTCCACCTCTTATATGTGTGTGTTGTCAGACATAGACTCCTCTTATATGTGTGTGTTGCAGACATAGACTCCCCTCTTATATGTGTGTGTTGCAGACATAGACTCCCCTCTTATATGTGTGTGTTGCAGACATAGACTCCCCTCTTATATGTGTGTGTTGCAGACACAGGTTCCCCTCTTATAGTGTGTGTTGCCAGACATAGACTCCCTCTTATATGTGTGTGTTGTCAGACATAGACTCCCTCTTATATGTGTGTGTTGTCAGACATAGACTCCCCTCTTATATGTGTGTGTTGCCAGACATAGACTCCCCTCTTATATGTGTGTGTTGCCAGACATAGGTTCCCCTCTTATATGTGTGTGTTGCCAGACACAGGCTCCCCTCTTATATGTGTGTGTTGTCAGACATAGGTTCCCCTCTTATATGTGTGTTGCAGACAAGCTCCCTCTTATATGTGTGTGTTGCAGACATGTACAGACATAGACTCCTCTTATATGTGTGGTTGTCAACATAGACATCTTGAGAATATCCTTAATATTGTGTGTGCAGATCATAGACATTTCTTATATTGATAGGTGCTGTGCAATAAAAAGTTCAACTTGTATAGAAAATTAGCCATAAATAATTCATGGTATAAACCATAGCACCTAGAAAATTATTTAACGGGAAAATTTATGAGGATATCAAATATGTTCAACTTGGTATGAAACCTTAGCCAGTAAAATCATGTTCAACTTGGTATGAAACCTTAGCCAGTAAAATCATGTTCAACTTGGTATGAAACCTTAGCCAGTAAAATCATGTTCAACTTGGTATGAAACCTTAGCCAGTAAAATCATGTTCAACTTGGTATGAAACCTTAGCCAGTAAAATCATGTTCAACTTGGTATGAAACCTTAGCCAGTAAAATCATGTTCAACTTGGTATGAAACCTTAGCCAGTAAAATTATGTTCAACTTGGTATGAAACCTTAGCTAGTAGCTAGTAAAATCATGTTCAACTTGATATGAAACCTTAGCTAGTAAAATCATGTTCAACTTGGTATGAAACCTTAGCCAGTAAAATCATGTTCAACTTGGTATGAAACCTTAGCCAGTAAAATCATGTTCAACTTGGTATGAAACCTTAGCCAGTAAAATCATGTTCAACTTGGTATGAAACCTTAGCTAGTAAAATCATGTTCAACTTGGTATGAAACCTTAGCCAGTAAAATCATGTTCAACTTGGTATGAAACCTTAGCTAGTAAAATCATGTTCAACTTGGTATGAAACCTTAGCCAGTAAAATCATGTTCAACTTGGTATGAAACCTTAGCCAGTAAAATCATGAAAATATCTGAGTTTCAACTTCATAACATTTCAGTCATACAAGATACTGCATGGCTATTCCCCCAAAGTGACATGATGATGGTCCTGTCAATCAATGAAGATACTGCAGGTCAAGTATAACATTCTAGGACAGTGGTTCCTAATCTATGATCCATGGATACCATAGAGAGTTTATCAATAAATGTCAGCAGATTTGTTAACTTGGATGCTTTAAAAAAAAAAAATTATACAAGCTCTTGAATTGAAATATTTCTATTTCTATTATATCATTGATTTCTTGTCTAATGCATCACATGTTATTCTATGAACAAGAAAGCAATTCTAAGATGTTCATAGACTTTCTCTAGACTGACATTAGGGATCCATGGCATAAAATATTGTGAGAACCCTGGGTCTAGTAAGAAAACAGCTCCTGAAATACATCATCATCATCACACATCGCAGATAGACCTAGCTATAGAAGACTAAATATTCTCAGATAGACCTAGCTATAGAAGATTAAATATTTGCAGATAGACCTAGCTATAGAAGACTAAATATTCTCAGATAGACCTAGCTATAGAAGATTAAATATTCTCAGATAGACCTAGCTATAGAAGACTAAATATTCTCAGATAGACCTAGCTATAGAAGACTAAATATTCTCAGATAGGCCTAGCTATAGAAGACTAAATATTCTCAGATAGACCTAGCTATAGAAGATTAAATATTCTCAGATAGACCTAGCTATAGAAGACTAAATATTCTCAGATAGACCTAGCTATAGAAGATTAAATATTCTCAGATAGGCCTAGCTATAGAAGACTAAATATTCTCAGATAGACCTAGCTATAGAAGACTAAATATTCTCAGATAGACCTAGCTATAGAAGACTAAATATTCTCAGATAGACCTAGCTATAGAAGACTAAATATTCTCAGATAGACCTAGCTATAGAAGACTAAATATTCTCAGATAGACCTAGCTATAGAAGATTAAATATTCTCAGATAGGCCTAGCTATAGAAGACTAAATATTCTCAGATAGGCCTAGCTATAGAAGACTAAATATTCTCAGATAGACCTAGCTATAGAAGACTAAATATTCTCAGATAGACCTAGCTATAGAAGACTAAATATTCTCAGATAGACCTAGCTATAGAAGACTAAATATTCTCAGATAGACCTAGCTATAGAAGACTAAATATTCTCAGATAGACCTAGCTATAGAAGACTAAATATTCTCAGATAGACCTAGCTATAGAAGATTAAATATTCTCAGATAGACCTAGCTATAGAAGACTAAATATTCTCAGATAGACCTAGCTATAGAAGACTAAATATTCTCAGATAGACCTAGCTATAGAAGATTAAATATTCTCAGATAGACCTAGCTATAGAAGATTAAATATTCTCAGATAGGCCTAGCTATAGAAGACTAAATATTCTCAGATAGACCTAGCTATAGAAGACTAAATATTCTCAGATAGGTCTAGCTATAGAAGACTAAATATTCTTCTCACCAAGCTATGCACAAACACATGAGTTTGTTATTGTATGGCTGCACACCAGTTTTTGCACATTTTCTAAACAAAATGCATCTTATCAATAGTCGACACACAGTTATAAGTTCTTGATCTACTACACCATGTCCCACTCCAGAAATAAACAAAAGAAAACCAATTCAAAATGTATGATCTCCAAGACAATTACTTCCATTCCCTGTTTCATCTACTGTATGATCTACTGTTTCATCTACTGTATGATCTACTGTTTCATCTACTGTATGATCTACTGTTTCATCTACTGTATGATCTACTGTATGATCTACTGTATCATCTACTGTTGTTGATAGTGAGGTAATAAACATGACCACAACCGTCTTAAATTGTTTCCATTGATAACATTCTATGAGATAATCATAGATTGTAAAGCCTGGTCACATGTAGCTCTAAATATCTCAGTCTCTATGTATTATGTGCATAATAGTTATGTTATTGGTTAGTTGACATCAATTCTATACATTATATATTTATTTATATATATATATATATATATATATATATATAGTTAGATGAATGTTTTATTTTAAGCATCAACATCATGTGCCAAATGTTTGTTAATAAAGTTGACTACTACAGCTGAAGAAGAAGGAAATCAAAAGGTTATGAAAGATATAATCAAGTGACTTATTGAAAGAACATCATTCTTACCAACAGTGCCAACTTGGGAGCTGCCTGTAATCAGAAGTTGATGATATTATTGTAGTAAGTACACACACTCTCAACACATACATGATCAAAAACACATACACACACAATCAAATACACACACACACAACAAACAGACATTAGAGATATACAGTCACCAACAAAAGATATCACACCAGTATTAATCATTGGCCGAATGGATTAGAGAGCGGCTTCCATTTGGGAGATCAGAGTTCAACCCACTGTAAGACTAAGAATTGTTTCCGCTGTGGGCATAAATAAAAAATCCTAATCTGAACAGCTTTCACTAGCCACGCGGCCATTCAATTGCTCAGGATCTCGTCCCACCTGTCCTATACTGCCCTAAAAAGTGGTACTACAGACAGTAACCAGTTTTTGGTATTAATCACAGACATAGTCACCAAAGATTTCTCCTACCGTTAAACGTTACATAGTACTTGCAAGCAATTGCTCTATACTGTTCTATTCTGGGCAACTCGTTCCATCTCTTATATAGAATTGAGTGGGATATCTCAATAACAATTAGGGAATAATTTGAATGAATTAATGTCTAGTGTGACAACAGCTTCCCCTGCCCCATCCATGAGGACACTACCTTGTAGTAATGGAGGGTTTCCATATCTCAATGACCCAGGAGCTATGCCGGTGGGTCTCTCAAGTTGAGCAGGTCAAGGAGAGAGGTCAGACTAAATGTTGCCTCCTGGTCATGCAGGTTGGGGTTGTGCAATGGGTAAACTACTCATCCATTTAAAAAATGACACAGTTACAGAAACCATAAACAAATTATTTAAAACTAATAACTTAAGTTTTTGGATGAACTATGACTTCATGATGGAGATAGATGTTGCACAGCAGTCAAACCCCCACGGAAGCTGGTGCGCTGACAGCCTTTTTTCAACGAAATGGATGAGAAATAATGTTGGAAACAAAGTTTAATAATTTCATTTCTAATTACTAACAGTACTGATAATTAATGGCTAGCTCGGTCAGATATCTTTGAGAGGATATATATACATGTATAATCAGACAATGGTTTGAACTGACCTTCACTAGTCTTGATTATTTTAGTCTCTTCAGTCGACTCTCCCTCCGTGTTGATGGCTGTAATACGAATATCATAGAAACTGTTGCGCTCCAGGTTTCCTATGATGTAGCTGAGGGCACTGGGATCATTCAAGTGTTCTACTTTAAAGTTTTTCTCATCATCACTTTTAGTCTGCCACTCATCTGCTTTCTCATTATGCACTTCAACCTGGTCATATACATGAGAAACTTGATCTTAAAACATGAACCCAGATAGTTTCTTGGACTATAGCATGTCTTGTACATTTTATATATATATATATATATATACACTTAACTCTTTCCACGCCCATTTATTTCCTCAATTTTTAAGCCGTTAATTCAAGGGAAGTAAAAAAAAAAAAATTTTAATTACGATCCCAACTACTCGTCAATAAATAAACATATATTTATTATTATATACTAAATTGAAGAAAACTGGACAACCTAATAGAATAACAAGGTTAAAAGTAGTATAAGTAAAACAGTAGAAGTAAAACTCGAAAGACTTCTTACAAGGGAAGCAACTCTATGGTGCAGTGTGCGGCTTAAAGCGGGCAACGGACTTCCGCCGTGGCGCAGTGTGCGGCTTAAAGCGTGGAAAGAGTTAAGATCTAGTTATTGTGTGACCGGACACACAAGAGAGAGAGAGAGAGAGAGAGAGAAAGAAAGAATATATCAGTTACAACACAGCTACTCCCAGTATAAATGCATTGGGATAGAATACAGCTACCACACTATATCGACAATTATCATATCAATCAAGTGCAGTGCCAGTAGGCGTAGGAGATCATGTCTCTCCACATCTATCTGTCTCTGGTGCAATCCATCAACTCATGTCACTGAACCATTGCCGAACCATGATTTCAAGCTGTCTGGAATTATATCCCTTAGTCTCCCTCTATCTCTCTTTCCCCATATTTTGCCTGTTGTAACCAAATGTTATAAACTGCCAAATTATCATATAATGTAGCCAAAACATATAGAATATTATATCATATATAATGTGAGGGTATATAATGTATATCTTCTTCTTCTTTTGTCGTCACACTGCTACCGGGTTGTTGCCCAGTGTCGTGGTTTTCTGTTTTTGTCTTGCGCTGTTCTGGTGGCTTGTGTGATTGTTATCTTTGCTCTTTCACAGGATGCTGCCACGCCATCTAACCATCTTTTCCGTGGTCTTCCTCTTGCCTTCTTTCCGATGTTCTGTTGTAGAAGACTCTGTATACTGTGGAGTTTGATGCATTCTTATTAAGTGGCCAAACCACTTCATTCTTTGTTTATCTATATAATTCAAGCACGGTTTTGTGCCAACTTTCTTTCTTATGCTGATGTTGGTGATTCTGTCTTTCTTGTGTTGTTGGTAACTTTTCTCAGGCAACGCATTTCACATGTAGTTATTTTTGTGACTGCGCTTTGCTCAATGTCCATGTTTGGCTCTGTAACACAAAGTAGGTATAAAATGCTGTTGATCATTTGTTTCTTAGCTGCCTGTGAAATTTTTGGGTGCCTTAACAATGGGGCTAGCTGGTAGGTTACAGCATTTGCTTTTTTTACTCTAGCCTCTATTTTCTATCTAGTTTTCCGTCTTCTGTTTTGCTCCATAAGTATTTAATATATTTTCAATAATGTATATAATGTATATAATATCATGTATATAATCTTCTGTGAAAATGCTTCACAGATTTATCTGAATTCTGGACTCTGTGTGATGTTTGCATTGTTCACATATGTATGTTGATTTGGTTGGTAGATTGACTTATTTTAATGACCTTCTGTGTTGGTGGTGTTAATTTTCACTCCAACAGTCACGAATATATCATACACATACCTTGGTAGCAACATAAACACAGAAGGAGGAACAAACAAAGATGTCAAGATAAGAATACAAAAGCAAGGGAAACTTATTGCATTGAGTAAGATATGGAAGTCAAATGAGATCAAAACAAACACAAAACTGAGAATCTTTCAATCAAATGTGAAGTCAGTGCTGTTCTATGACTCGAAACATGGAAGACAACAAAAGAAACCATAAAAACTGCAGACCTTCATAAATGGATCTTTGCATAGAATAGAGGGACTGAGATGATATTATAAGATTACAAACGCATTAACTAAGAGAAAGAACTAAGCAGATACCAGTGGAGAAAGAGCTCAGAAAGAGACGCTGGCAAAGGATAGGACATACATTGAGAAGATTGACTGGAAGCATTGCAAGACAGGCACTGTTTTGGAACCCGCAGGGATAGAGGAGTAGGGGAAGGCCTAGACATACCTGGAGAAGAGAGCTGGAGGCTGATATTTAAAGGATAAGTAAAACATTGAAAGAATTGGAAAGGATGGCAGGAAAGAGGAAGAGCTAGAAGAAGTTTGTTGAAGACCTGTGCTCCGTTGGGAGTTGAAAGATGAAAAGAAGAAGTCACGAATATGGAATGTGACAAAACATTTACCCTAAAATGTTAGTATGGGCATTTGTTACATGTTAATTTTAGGATCATCTTCATCACACATGTCCATAATTGCTCCGATCTCCTTCCAAGTATGTATCTCAGTTTGTTCAGAGTAACAACTCCCATTCTGTGTTGAGTGATGTATCTACTAGGGTTTTCTCTGGTGATTTTCACGTCATGATGCACCTATCGGTATGCCCAACTTGTGCAACTGAGATAGAGAATACCCTTTATCTTCGTTGTTGAAATCTTCAGAGTGTGTTTTTCTATGAGAGCGTTGATGACATCGCTTCTGTCCATAAAATAAATGTTAGTGGGTTTTACTACATGTTAGTGGGTTTTACTACATGTTAGTGGGTTTTACTACATGTTAGTGGGTTTTACTACATGTTAGTGGGTTTTACTACATGTTAGTGGGTTTTACTACATGTTTGTGGGTTTTACTACATGTTAGTGGGTTTTACTACATGTTAGTGGGTTTTACTACATGTTTGTAGACTTTGCTACATGTTAGTGGTCTTGGCTACATGTTTGTTGACTTGGCTACATGTTAGTGAGCTTGGCTACATTTTAGTGGGCTGAGTTACATGTTAGTGGGCTTGGTTACATGTTAGTGGGCTTGGCTACATGTTAGTGGGCTTAGTGACAAAGAAACAAATCTAATATAATTATGAAAGAAACACAAATAAGAAATAGTTGAATTAACAGATAAAATTATAAAAGGCCATACCATCAAAGAAACACATGAAAAATGTGCTATTTATGGAGTGGATTAAACAAGACAAGCAAACACAATGTAGTTGATGTGACAAAAATATGCTATTATGGAGTGGATTAAACAAGACAAGAAAACACAATGTAGTTGATGTGACAAAAATATGCTATTATGGAGTGGATTAAACAAGACAAGAAAACACAATGTAGTTGATGTGACAAAAATGAAATTTGAACCAAACAAATGAAAAAAGTGAACATTATCAATATATGGCAAGACTGCAGTCAAACTATGTAGCAATGGAAGACTGCAGTCAAACTATTACAATGGAAGACTGCAGTCAAACTATGTAGCAATGGAAGACTGCAGTCAAACTATGTAGCAATGAATGGCAAACAAGTAAAAGAAAGTACGTAGTTTTACAAAGAACAAAAACAATAACAATACACAGCAACATTTCAACCAAAACGCATTTATCAAGCAAATAATAGAGACCAGAAGGGAAGAAATTCACTTCTTAAATGGCAGACATAACGTAGACAATTAGACAAGAAATTTTTAATAGGTCTACAATGAAAATATGAATATGTAATGAACATGAAAACACAACACAAAGCAAGCACACACAACACACAGCAAGCACACACAACACACAGCAAGCACACACAACACACAGCAAGCACACACAACACAAAGCAAGCACACACAACACAAAGCAAGCACACACAACACAAAGCAAGCACACACAACACACAGCAAGCACACACAACACAAAGCAAGCACACACAACACAAAGCAAGCACACACAACACACAGCAGGCACAAACAACACATACAACTATTGTCTACACAAAACAGAGTGTGCACACACAATTATTGTCTATACAACATTGAACAAGCACACACAACTATTGTCTACACACACTGACTGACAAGCACACAACTATTGTCTACACAGCACTGAGCGAGCAACACACACAGCATGAGTCTAGCAAGCACTGAAGCAGAGCAGCACACATTATTGTCTACACACACTGAGCAGCACACACACTATTTTCTACACAACACTGAGCAAGCACACACAACTATTGTCTACACAACACTGAGCAAGCACACTCAACACTGATCGAGCACACAACAACATTGAACAAGCACACCACACACACAACAATTGTTGACTTGCCTTCTTGTACTTGATGACATATTGTGTGATCTCTACGCCACCATTGTCAGGCTCAGACCATACCACTTTTATTGAGGTGGGATCAGATCCTTCACGTGGTGATGTCATGTTTAGCTGGAGCGGCCTGCTAACTTCCTTAGTATCAAAGGTATAAATCAACTCTTCACCACGTCCCACTGCAGTCTTTGCACTCACTTTGAAAACATAAGATGTCTTTGCTACCAATTTTTTCAGTTCCACATTTGTTGTTGTGTCCTCAGAGATTTCTGTCATAGAAAAAATATCATTTCTTCAAGCTCTTTCAATTTGTGGATGATAAATTTTCTAGTCTTAAATGATCTATAGTATAATCTTCTTGATAGTCCATGCATGACTACAGTCATTTGTTTTCTCTTCTTCTTCTTCTTTTGTTGTCGCACTGTTACCAGGTTATTGCCTAGTGTCGTGGTTTTCTGTTTTTGTCTTGAGCTGTTCTGGTGGCTTGGGTGATTGTTATTTTTGCTTTATGACAGAATTCTGCTATGTCATCTAATCATATTTTTTGTGGTCTTCCTCTCGCCTTCTTTCCCGATGTTCTGTTGTACAAGATTCTGTATACAGTGACGTTTGGTTGCATTCTTATTAAGTGGCTAAACCACTTCATTTTCTGTTTCTCAATGTAATTCAAGCAATGTTCTGTGCCAACTTTCTTTCTTATGCTGATGTTGGTGACTCTGTCTCTTTTGGTGTTGTTGGTAGCTTTTCGCAGACATCACATTTCACATGTATCAATTTGTTGTGACTGTTTTCAGTTTTTTCTATAATCTAATAATATTTACGCATGACTGAAGTCATCAGTTTTTTCTATAACCTAATAATATTTACGCATGACTGAAGTCATCAGCTTTTTCTATAATTTAATAATATTTACGCATGACTGAAGTCATCAGTTTTTTCTAAAATCTAATAATATTTACGCATGACTGAAGTCATCAGTTCTCTTATAATCTAATAATATTTACGCATGACTGAAGTCATCAGTCTTCTCTATAATTTAATAATACTAATGCATGACTGAAGTCATCAGTCTTGTAAGTTTAAAGACTGCTATTTGCAGAATATGCTCTAAACAATTCACAGATTGCATACATTCATAAAGATCAAATAGGAAGCAATGGTTATCAGATATATATATATATATTTATCTTATAACATTATACATTACATAGGGCCTGCAAGTAATTTCTCCATACCATTCTGTCCTGGGCAACTCTCACTTGATCTCTTCCATGAAATTGAGTCTGATATTCCTTACCTCTTTCAGCAAGGTTGGTTTCAGGGTTTCCCTTAGGCTGATATCATCAAATATTACCAAATCATATCTAAGCTCAATGAGCATGATCAGAAAAGTCAGGACAAGTTGTATGGGTAGACAATGACTGGAGTCTGTATTGAGTTTGAGAACCGCTGGTGTAGACAATGACTGGAGTCTGTATTGAGTTTGAGAACCGCTGGTGTAGACAATGACTGGAGTCTGTATTGAGTTTGAGAACCGCTGGTGTAGACAATGACTGGAGTCTGTATTGAGTTTGAGAACCGCTGGTGTAGACAATGACTGGAGTCTGTATTGAGTTTGAGAACCGCTGGTGTAGACAATGACTGGAGTCTGTATTGAGTTTGAGAACCGCTGGTGTAGACAATGACTAGAGTCTGTATTGAGTTTGAGAACCGCTGGTGTAGACAATGACTGGAGTCTGTATTGAGTTTGAGAACTGCTGGTGTAGACAACGACTAGAGTCTGTATTGAGCTTGGGACCGCAAAGAGTCACCTTTATTTATGTACCCGGGACATGTGGGAGTCAGAGCAAATGAATAAACAGACAGACTTTAGTGCAGGGCTAGAGGAGAAAGGTGGCTAGAGGAGAAAGGTGACTAGAGCACTACTTTGGCTGAAGTCACAAAACTACACTCATGTGTGCATTCTGAGTGATTCATTGTCGAAAGGTGGAGGATGGTTCGGTGTGTAATGGACTGAATCACTACAAGCATCAACAATTTGCAGAATTACCCTTATCTTCATTTCAGGGCACATGAGTGTTATTGGCAATGAGAGAGCAGACAAGCTGGCTGTCTCTGCCACCAAATCAGGGGTCAGTCAAAGGATAGACATCAAAGGAAGCTAACATTTTGAACACCCTCATAGAATTCAGTTGCAAAGATTTTCATCTAAACCAATCCATGTCAACTGCAAGAGCTGGTATTGAAGATTGGAGTAGTCAGAAAAGAACAGCACAACAGGTATATAAGTAGGCTCATCAATCAAAATCGAACTGGTAAGTCAGTCGCTGGATGCTGTTGGAGATATTGCAAAGGCGATCGGAGCACCTATGGACATGTCCGAGTGCAATGAAGATATTCCAAACTGAAACTGAATGCCATTAGGAAGACAGATCCGATAGAAGATTCAGATAGTGATTTGAATTTTGCATCCTTGTCCTGACTGTATAAACTTGAAGATGTTGTTATTTTTCTTCTTCAATGATCCAACGTGGCTTGGGCTTTTGCCCTTCTGCCAAATGCTATGCAGTGGTATCTGCATGTGCTTGTAAGTTGTTCTTTTGTTAAGAATAATGTATTTCATTTATCTGGCATTGAAGGAAGGAGGAGCTTCCTGACAGTATCCAGCGGTTGGCATTGAAATAGGTGGTTGTTAACGGTTTCCAGATGATACATTGGTGTTGTTAGATGTCAAAACTTTACAGGAAGTGTACAGTGTTTCAGTAACCAAAACAGAACTGTGACTGAAAGCAGTTACATCAGGATGATGGATATATTAAACAGGAGATCAGAACATTTGTCAACTTGTTCCTTGTGCAATGTGGACTGACTAACTAAATGACTGACTGACTAACTAACTGACTGACTAAATAACTAGCTAACCAACTAGCCCAGCCATAAGTTTGCTGTTGATCAGTTATGTCAGTACATTTACAAATCATATAACTATTGACAGATCAAAGCTACTATGTGCAGCGAGTGTAGTAAACATATTCTTCAATACTAACCCACATAACTCTCCTCATCATCAGAACTGTCATTTAATTGGTGATAACTGTAAAAATATCCTAAAATAGGTTGTCCTCCATTGTCTCCTGGAGCATCCACTTCCAGCGTGATCATTGTGGACAAGACAACTGTTTTTATGACAGAAGGTTTTTCTGGTGGCACTGAGAATGTAATGTAACACAACATGAACAAGTTATTCCTTATTTATTTACAAGACATTAAGTGACTAACTAAATCAACTAACAGTTCTTCTCATCTTTTTTCTTTCTTCTTCATGCTCTTCTTCTATTCTTCTTCTTCTTCCTCCATGTTCTTCTTCTTCTCCTCCATGTTCTTCTTCTTCTCCTCCATGTTCTTTTTCATTCTTTTCTCCTCCATGTTCTTCTTCTTTTCTTCTTCCTCCATGTTCTTCTTCTTCCTCCATGTTTTCTTCTTCTCCATGTTCTTCTTCTTCTCCTCCATGTTCTTCTTCTTTTTCTTCTTCTCCTCCATGTTCTTCTTTTTTCTTCTTCTTCTCCTCCATGTTCTTCTTCTTCTCCTCCATGTTCTTCTTCTCCTCCATGTTCTTTTTCTTCTCTCTCCATGTTCTTTTCTTCTTCTCCTCCATGTTCTTCTTCTCTCATGTTCTTCTTCTTCTCCTCCATGTTCTTCTTCTTTCCTCTCCCTGTTCTTCTTTTCTTCTTCTTCTCTGTTCTTCTTCTTCTCCTCCATGTTCTTCTTTCTTTTCTTCTTCTCCTCCATGTTCTTCTTCTTCTCCTCCATGTTCTTCTTCTTCTCCTCCATGTTCTTCTTCTCCTCCATGTTCTTTTCTTCCTCCTCCATGTTCTTTTCTTCTTCTCCTCCATGTTCCTTCTTCTCCTCCATGTTCCTTTCTCTCATTCTTCTTCTCTCCTCCATGTTCTTCTTCTTCTCCTCCATGTTCTTCTTCTTCTCCTCCATGTTCTTCTTCTTCTTCTCTCCATGTTCTTCTTCTTCTTCTTCTCCTCCATGTTCTTCTTCTTCTTCTCCTCCATGTTCTTCTTCTTCTCCTCCATGTTCTTCTTCTTCTCCTCATGTTCTTCTTCTTCTTCTCCTCCATGTTCTTCTTCTTCTCATCCATGTTCTTCTTCTTCTCCTCCATGTTCTTCTTCTTCTCCTCCATGTTCTTTTTTTCTTCTCCTCCATGTTCTTCTTCTTCCCTCCATGATCTTCTTCTTCTCCTCCATGTTCTTCTTCTTCTTCTCCATGTTCTTCTTCTTCTCCTCCATGTTCTTTTTCTTCTTCTCCTCCATGTTCTTCTTTTCTTCTCCATGTTCTTCTTCTCCATGTTCTTCTTCTTCTCCTCCATGTTCTTCTTCTCCTCCATATTCTTCTTCTTCTCCATGTTCTTCATCTTCTCCTCCATGTTCTTCTTCTTCTCCTCCATGTTCTTCTTCTTCTCCTCCATGTTCTTCTTCTTCTCCTCCATGTTCTTCTTCTTCTCCTCCATGTTCTTCTTCTCCTCCATGTTCTTCTTCTCCATGTTCTTCTTCTTTCCTCCATGTTCTTTTCTTCTTCCTCCATGTTCTTCTTCTCCTCCATGTTCTTCTTCTTCTCCTCCATGTTCTTCTTCTTCTTCTCCATGTTCTTTCTCTCTCCATGTTCTTTCTTCTCCTCCATGTTCTTCTTCTTCTCTCCATGTTCTTCTCCTCCATGTTCTTCTTCTTCTTCTCCATGTTCTTCTTCTTCTCCTCCATGTTTTTCTTCTTCTCCTCCATGTTCTTCTTCTTCTTCTCTCCATGTTTTCTTCTCCTCCATGTCTTCTTTTCTTCTCCTCCATGTTCTTCTTCTCCATGTTCTTCTTCTTCTTCTCCTCCATGTTTTTCTTCTTCTTCTCCTCCATGTTTTTTCTTCTTCTCCTCCATGTTCTTCTTCTTCTTCTCCTCCATGTTCTTCTTCTTCTCCTCCATGTTCTTTCTTCTCTCCATGTTCTTCTTCTTCTTCCTCCATGTTCTTTTTCTTCTCCTCCATGTTCTTCTTCTTCTCCTCCATGTTCTTCATCTTCTCCTCCATGTTCTTCTTCTTCTCCTCCATGTTCTTCTTCTTCTCCTCCATGTTCTTCTTCTTCTCCTCCATGTTCTTCTTCTTCTCCTCCATGTTCTTCTTCTCTCCATGTTCTTCTTCTTCTTCTCCTCCATGTTCTCTTCTCCTCCATGTTCTTCTTCTTCTCTCCTCCATGTTCTTCTTCTTCTTCCTTCTCCATGTTCTTCTTCTCTTCTCCATGTTCTTCTTCTTCTCCTCCATGTTCTTCTTCTTCTTCTCCATGTTCTTCTTCTTCTTCTCCTCCATGTTCTTCTTCTTCTTCTCCTCCATGTTCTTCTTCTTCTCCTCCATGTTCTTTTCTTCCCTCCCTCCATGTTCTTCTTCTTCTCCTCCATGTTCTCTTCTTCTTCTCCTCCATGTTCTTCTTCTTCTCCTCCATGTTCTTCTTCTTCTTCTCCTCCATGTTTTTCTTCTTCTTCTCCATGTTCTTCTTCTTCTCCTCCATGTTCTTCTTCTTCTCCTCCATGTTCTTCTTCTTCTCCATGTTTTTCTTCTTCTTCTCCTCCATGTTCTTCTTCTTCTTCTCCTCCATGTTCTTCTTCTCCATGTTCTTCTTCTTCTCCATGTTCTTCTTCTTCTTCTCCATGTTCTTCTTCTTCTCCTCCATGTTCTTCTTCTTCTCCTCTATGTTCTTCTTCTTCTTCTTCTTCTCCATGTTCTTCTTCTTTTCTTCTTCTTCTCCATGTTCTTCTTCTTCTTCTTCTCCTCCATGTTCTTTTTCTTCTTCTCCTCCATGTTCTTCTTCTTCTCCTCCATGTTCTTCTTCTTCTCTCATGTTCTTCTTCTCTCCTGTTCTTCTTCTCCCATGTTTTCTTCTTCTTCTCCTCCATGTTCTTTCTTCTTCTCCTCCATGTTCTTCTTCTCCTCCATGTTCTTCTTCTTCTCCTCCATGTTCTTCTTCTCCTCCATGTTCTTCTTCTTCTCCTCCATGTTTTCTTCATTCTTCTTTCCCCCATGTTTCTTCTTCTTCTTCTTCTCTCCATGTTCTTCTTCTTCTCCATGTTCTTCTTCTTCTCCATGTTCTTCTTCTTCTTCTCCATGTTCTTCTTCTCCATGTTCTTCTTCTTCTCCATGTTCTTCTTCTTCTTCTCCATGTTCTTCTTCTTCTCCTCCATGTTCTTCTTCTTCTCCTCCATGTTCTTCTTCTTTCTTCTCTCCATGTTCTTTTCTTCTCATGTTTTCTTCTTCCATGTTCTTTTCTTCTCTCCATGTTCTTCTTCTCCTCCATGTTCTTCTTCTCTCCATGTTCTTCTTCTTTCTCCTCCATGTTCTTCTTCTTTTCTTCCTCCATGTTTCTTTTCTCTCTCCATGTTCTTCTT
Source organism: Arion vulgaris (assembly GCA_020796225.1). Taxonomy (NCBI): domain Eukaryota; kingdom Metazoa; phylum Mollusca; class Gastropoda; order Stylommatophora; family Arionidae; genus Arion; species Arion vulgaris. The sequence goes on along the minus strand of CM036777.1, from coordinate 22,555,801 downwards.
CTTCTCCTCCATGTTTTTTCTTCTCTTCTCCTCCATGTTCTTCTTCTCCTCCATGTTCTTCTTCTTCTCCATGTTCTTCTTCTCTCCATGTTTTCTTCTTCTTCTCCTCCATGTTCTTCTTCTCCTCATGTTTCTTCTTCTCCTCCATGTTTCTTCTTCTTTTTCTTCTTCTCCTCATGTTTCTTCTTTTTTTTCTTCTTCTCCATGTTCTTCTTCTTTCTTCTTCTTCTCTCCATGTTTTCCTTTCATGTTCTTCTTCTTCCATGTTCTTCTTCTCTCCATGTTCTTCTTCTCTCCATGTTCTTCTTCTCCTCCATGTTTTCTTCTTCTTCTCTCTCCATGTTCTTCTTCTTCTTTTTCTTCTTCTTCCATGTTTCTTTCTTCTCTCCATGTTCTTCTTCTTCTTCTCCTCATGTTCTCTCTTCCCTTCTCTTCCTCCATGTTCTTCTTCTTCTTCTTCCATGTTTTCTTCTTCCTCCCTGTTCTTCTTCTTCTTCTCTCCATGTTTTCTCTTCTTTCTCTCCATGTTCTTCTTCTCTCTCCATGTTCTTCTTTCTCTCATGTTCTCTTTCTCTCCATTTCTTCTTCTTCCTCCATGTTCTTTTCTTCTCTCATGTTCTTCTTCTTCTTCTCTCATGTTCTTCTTCTCATTTTCTCCTCATGTTTTCTTCTTCTTCTCCTGTTCTTCTTCATTCTCTTCTTACTTTTCTCCATGTTCTTCCTTCTCGTCTTCTCTCATGTTTTCTCCTTCTCAGTTCTTCTTTCTGACTTCCTTAACTTATGCTACAAAGGAAGTCATGACTCAAATGACTTGGTGTTATCTGAAAATGACTTCCATTAATGACTGACAAATGACAGGTTGCTGATGACTGACAAATGACAGGTTGTGGTGCTGACTGACAAATGACAGTGTGTGATGACAATGACAGGTTGTGTGACTGACAATGACAGGTTGTGTGATGACAGGGTTCGTGATGACAAGACAGGTTGTATGACTAAAGTGAGTTTATTGAGGCTTAGATGTATCTACTGTCCTGGGCATGCAGGTGTTTGCATCAATGAGAGAGCAGACAGGCTTGCACCAATGAGAGAGCAGACAGGCTTGCACCAATGAGAGAGCAGACAGGCTTGCACCAGTGAGAGAGCAGACAGGCTTGCACCAGTGAGAGAGCAGACAGGCTTGCACCAATGAGAGAGCAGACAGGCTTGCACCAATGAGAGAGCAGACAGGCTTGCACCAATGAGAGAGCAGACAGGCTTGCACCAATGAGAGAGCAGACATGCTTGTATCAACAGCATCAATTGTCGGGGAGTTGAGAGGATGGATAAGGGGGATATTCTGTATTTTCACAACTGTATGTTGACACTAAAATAGATATTGAATCTATCCAGCGATTTAAAGCTACCTGTTGTACAAGTAGAACTGGATACCTGAGAGAGTCAGAGTGAGGAGCGAGTTTAACCTGCGAGCCACAGAAACATTCTGTATGCATACCTTTCAAGATATGTTGGGGGAGACTGAGCACACATGGGTTTGCATGAAGTGCTATGATGGTCTGCATAAAGTGCTATGATGGTCTGCATGAAGTGCTATGATGGTCTGCATGAAGTGCTATGATGGTCTGCATGAAGTGCTATGATGGTCTGCATGAAGTGCTATGATGGTCTGCATGAAGTGCTATGATGGTTCAGTCAAAATAAAACTGTTGAAAGACAAAGGATTGATTTTATTGCACCAGGTTTCCCCATATGACTCAGTCCTTGCCTGCAGAAATCGCAAGCCTTCTGCCGAACACAAACTACATAGCTCTAGCAACATTCCCATGGGTTCCAGGTAAATAATTGCACATGTGACTCAGTTAGGATTTCAACCCACAACCTTGAGAACGACAGGCAAACACTGTAACCAATTTGTCCTAGATACCATCATAAGCAATTTGTCCTAGATACCATCATAAGCTATTTGTCCTAGATACCATCATAACCAATTTGTCCTAGATACCATCATAAGCAAGATAAGATAGAGACATCTACGGTGTGCTGATTCTGACGGACATCAACCCGTGGATGCGTAGTTCCCAGGGGACAGGAGCATCTAACCCGTACTGGGATGCGTAGTTCCCTCAAGGGGACGGGAGCATCTAACCCCGTACTGGGATGCGTGAGTTCCTCAAGGGGACGGAGCATCTAACCCCGTACTGGGATGCGTAGTTCCTCAAGGGGGACGGGCATCTAGCCCGTACTGGGATGTGTAGTTCCCTAGAGGGGACGGAGCATCTAGCCCGTCTGGGATGTGAGTTCCAAGGCGGAGCATCTAGCCCGACTGGGATGTGTAGTTCCCTAGAGGGACGGAGCATCTAGCCCGTACTGGGATGTGTAGTTCCTAGAGGACGAGCATCTAGCCCGTACTGGGATGTGAGTTCTAGGGGACGGTAGATCTAGCCCGTACTGGGATGTGTAGTTCTGAGGGGACGGAGCATCTAGCCCGTACTGGGATGTGTAGTTTCCTAGAGGGGACGGAGCATCTAGCCCGTACTGGGATGTGTAGTTTCCTAGGGGGACGGTAGCATCTAGCCCGTACTGGGATGTGTAGTTTCCTAGAGGGGACGGAGCATCTAGCCCTCTGGGATGTGTAGTTTCCTAGAGGGGAGGAGCATCTACCCGTACTGGGATGTAGTTTCTGAGGGGACGGGAGCATCTAGCCATACTGGATGTAGTTCTTGAGGGACGGTCATCTAGCCCATACTGGGATGTAAGTTCCTGAGGGAACGAGCATCTCACCTGTACTAGGATAACAGACACATATTTTGACAAGAAACCATCATAAACAAATAGAATCTGCTAATTTGTCAGCAAGTTTTATTCATTTCTCAAGAAACCTCAGATGACATGACATATCCTTTCTATTGTCAGTGACATCTTTCTCTACCTGCTCAATCAATGTAACAGTCGCCTGCTGGAACCTAGAGAGTTGGCAGCCTCACATGGTAGTCTCCATGACATCACTGTCATCCTCGTCACAGTCACCTGGGGATGTTTGTTTGTACATGTAGCTGTCTGTCATAACATATGGGTGTTTTTTACACTTGTATCAAACACACATGGTCTATGACATTTATGTGACACAAAGTCTGTAACACACATGATCTACGACATACATGGTCTATGAAACACAAAGTCTGGGAACAAAATATATGTGACATGATTGTAAAACAATCAATATTTTTATGCTACCAATTTGTTGAACAGTGATATTGAACTGAAGAGAGCAGACAGATCAGAGTGATGAAACTGAACAGTAATATTGAACTGAAGAGAGCAGACAGACCAGAGTGATGAGACTGAACAGTAATATTGAACTGAAGAGAGCAGACAGACCAGAGTGATGAGACTGAACAGTAATATTGAACTGAAGAGAGCAGACAGACCAGAGTGATGAGACTGAACAGTAATATTGAACTGAAGAGAGCAGACAGACCAGAGTGATGAGACTGAAAGACTGATGACCCAGACTACCATAGCAGCGCTATGCAGTGTTGGATGAAGACCTATGTGTCACTGCCGAGGCCATCAGGTGAACACTTAAAACATCCAGCAACACTGCTCCAAGTACTCTCTCAGCGATCACTGCCCAGACCGATGTACCAGATCTCCCCATAAATTCTATTCATATGGAAATCTGATTCATGCAGCCTTAGCATTGGTGTGTTTTACGTCACATCTTCAGCACCATTTGGAGCTCTGGTACTTAACTTTCGGCAATGTGTCCGGTTTCAACCAGCGTTTACTCGGTTGAAACAGTTCTCTGTTCTGTGGCCATCTAGTGTTTTTTACAGTGTGTGTGGTGGTGGTGGTGGGGGTGGGGGTTAGCTAGCCTCACGCCCAACCTCCTTAGTAGCCTTTTACGACATGCATGACAGGTGACAATGGTTCTATTCTTTACACCCCAATTTGGGCCCCAGTAACCACTCGGGCGCTCCAAGTACTGATAGCATTCGTTATCAAGATATTAACAACTTATGAAATGATTACATGGAATGATGTCATGGAGTTACTGATCCAATGTTCCCGGAATCTTATATTATCTATATATATATATATATATATATATATATATATATATATATATATATATAAATAGCTTTGATGAAAATGTGTGTATGTTTGTTCCCATTGTTTCAAGATATCTGGACATCCTACAAACTTGAAATTAGACAAGAGAGTAGCATTCATAGATGGGAAAATGTAAAAATTATAACACATTACTATTGGTTCATTTCTACATCTTAAATTCCAACTTAACGAAATGGTAATGAAAAGTTATACACTGAAAATGTGTATCCGTGTTTTAACTTGCCGATCACATGTTAAATCGATGATGAAGACTATTATTATAACGTATTTCAACACATATGCTTAGAGGTGCGTGTCGCCGAATTGATAGGGGCGCAGTTTCCCATGTGGTAGACCCGTGTTCAATTTACGGTAAGACCAAGGATTTAAACAAATTTAAACACATCTGGTCACTTAATCGATAAGTTTATAATCTTTAATAAATTCAATTTGCCAATTGCTATTTTAGCAGATTTTGAGGGCATTTTTCTTTAATATGCTCAGTTTTGCATTGTTTGGACTTTCAAATTTTGGAAATTATAAATTTATTAGATCTATCGAAACTAATGAAGTTAGAGATATTCGGTTAAAGAATGATAAGAAAAGTAAAGTGAAGGCCAGAACATGGGGACAGAAGGTGAAAGATTAGTTATTTGGCTTGACTACAAGCGTCAGAGGAGTGTCAAGGCGATTGGTGGGGAAACTAAAAAGGAACAACTTGGAAGATCAGCTTGAAAAGTGTTGAACATTACAACTATATTTAAATTAAATTATTGTGCGAAGAATGGGTACAACTGCTAGTCTTTAATAAAATATGAAAGCTCACAGACAAGTCGGAAATGACACAAGAAGAAATTTGAGAGTTTGATTTGCTCTTTCTTCCTGTCTTACCATGAGAGATCTTGAGGACAGGTAATGTGCTGGCCATTCCTGAGGGGATATCAAACTGTATGGTTCCCTAGTTTGTATAGAAGTACCTAACACATCTGCATCACTGGTTTTATACCACTGGATGGTAGCTATTTCGTTAGCACTTGCTAGACAAGTCAGGTTACTTGTATGACTTTTCCAGCCGTAGAACTTTGTTTCTGTGTAGCCTGTCTCAAAGTGGGGTTTGTCTGCAAAATATATACGTTTTCTTGTACAATCTATGTCTTATACAATCTATGTCTTGTACAATCTATGTCTTTAATCTATGTCTTGCACAATCTATGTCTTGCACAATCTATGGCTTGTACAATCTATGTCTTGTACAATCTATGTCTTGCACAATTTATGTCTTGCACAATCTATGTCTTGCACAATCTATGTCTTGTACAATCTATGTTTTGCACAATCTATGTCTTGCACAATCTATGTCTGTCTTGTACAATCTATGTCTTGTTCAATACATGTCTTGTACAATCTATGTCTGTCTTGTACAATTTATGACTTGCACAATCTATGTCTTGTACAATCTATGTTTTGCACAATCTATGTCTGTCTTGTACAATCTATGTCTTGTTCAATCCATGTCTTGTTCAATCCATGTCTTGTACAATCTATGTCTGTCTTGCACAATCTATGTCTGTCTTGTATAATCTGTCTTGTACAATCTATGTCTTGTACAATCTATGTCTTGTACAATCTATGTCTGTCTTGTACAATCTATGTCTTGTACAATCTATGTCTTGCACAATCTGTCTTGTACAATCTATGTCTGTCTTGTACAATCTATGTCTTGTACAATCTATCTCTTGTACAATCTGTCTTGTACAATCTATGTCTGTCTTGTACAATCTATGTCTGTCTTGTGCAATCTATGTCTCTCTTGTACAATCTAGGTCTGTCTTGTACAATCTATGTCTGGTACAATCTATGTCTTGCACAATCTATGTCTTGTACAATATGTCTTGTACAATCTATGTCTCTGCAATCTATGTCTCGTACAATCTATGTCTGTCTTGTACAATCTATCTCTTGTACAATCTATGTCTTGTACAATCTATGTCTGTCTTGTACAATCTATCTCTTGTACAATCTATGTCTTGTACAATCTATGTCTGTCTTGTACAATCGATGTCTGTCTTGTACAATCGATGTATGTCTTGTACAATCTATGTCTGTCTTGTACAATCTTCCTCTTGTACAATCTATGTCTTGTACAATCTTCCTTGTACAATCTGTGCCTTGTACAATCTATGCCTTGTACAATCTATGCCTTGTACAATCTATGCCTTGTTCAATCTATGTCTTGTTCAATCTGTGCCTTGTACAATCTGTGCATTGTACAATCTATGACTTGTACAATCTATGTCTGTCTTGTACAATCTATGTCTTGTACAATCTATGTCTTGTACAATCTATGTCTTGCACAATCTATGTCTTGCACAATCTATGTCTTGTACAATCTATGGCTTGTACAATCTATGTCTTGCACAATCTATGTCTTGTACAATCTATGTCTTGCACAATCTATGTCTTGTACAATCTATGTCTTGTACAATCTATGTCTTGTTCAATATACATTTAACAAATATCTTGGCATCATAATGTTGATGTCATGTTCCTTACTTTAACAAATATCTTGGCAGCATCACATTGATGTCATGTTCCCTACTTTAACAAATCTCTTGCAGCTTCACATTGATGTCATGTTCCTTATTTTAACAAATCTCTTGGCAGCATCACATAGATGTCATGTTCCTTACTTTAACAAATCTCTTGGTAGCATCACATTGATGTCATGTTCCTTACTTTGACAATTTGTTGGTGACTTTATATCTGGAGATGATGCTCCAATGAGAGAGGTCATGTAAAACAACTCTCTTCTACACGTCTTCTTCTTCTCTTCTACCATTTACTTCTTTATAGAAGTGTGGGGGAGAGACGTAGTGATCTTGTTGTGTGTGCTTGTTTTAAAGCACTTTGTAAGCTGATTTTCATTTTCATAAGGCTGTTCTTGATGCTGTTGCTCCATCGTTTGCATGGTCTTCCTCTTGCTTTGTACTCATTATACTTTTTCTGTGTGGCTCTCTGTGGTAGGCGATACCAAGGCATTCTTGTCAGGTGTCCAAACCATTTAATCTGTTGTTCTTTTATGAATTGCACGACTGGTTTCACATCCAGTCTTCTTCTGATTTCTTCATTTCTAATTTTTGTCTCTTATTGTCACACCTGCAGCTCTTTTAAGACACCTCATCTCTGTCGTTATGATATTCTGCTCATTAGCTGCTGTTATTGGCCATGTTTGACACTTGTAACATAATGTTGACCAGAAAACCTTTCTTATGAGATTTGCTTTAGTTTTTAACGGTATCTCTTTATGTGACAACAGTGGCGTTAACTGTCCCAGTACCTGGTTAGCTTTTGTGCAACGATTGCTGATTTTGCTATCAATACTTCTATCTGCTGTGAAAATTGTTAGTAAGTATTTGGCCTCAATTGTTTGTTTTATTTCTATGTTCTGGAGTTTTATTGTAAGGTTTTCTGATTGTCTACTTATTGCCATTGTCTCTGTCTTTATTATATTCATTTTCATGTTGTACTCCTCCCCCTTGATGTTAACTTAGCTCAAATGTTGTACTCCTCACCCTTGATGTTAACTAGCTCAAATGTGTACTCTCACCTTGATGTTAACTAAGCTCAAATGTTGTACTCTCACCCTTGATGTTAACTAAGCTCAAATGGTGTACTCCCTTCCCTTGATGTGTAACTAAAGCTTCAAATGGTGTACTTCTAACCTTGTTTAAATGCAATGTTTACTCCATCTCTTTGATTTATCATTTCAAATTTTGTTCATTGTCACCTGATTTAAGAACCTCATTGGTTGTACTTCTTACCTTGATGTTTAACTAGTCAAATGGTGAATACTTCTACCTTGATGTTAACTATTTAGCTCAAATGGGTTAACTTCCCTGATGTTACTTAAGCTCAAATGTGTGTACTTCTACCTTGATGTTATAAGTTTCTCAAATGTTGTTTTTTCTATCTGGATTTTTTAAGTTCTGTTGCTACTTTCCTTGATGTCTATCTAAGTTCAATGTTGTACTCCTCCCCTTGATGTTAACTTAGCTCAAATGTTGTACTCCTCACCCTTGATGTTAACTAAGCTCAAATGTTGTACTCCTCCCCTTGATGTTAACTTAAGCTCAAATGTTGTACTCTCACCCTTGATGTTAACTAGCTCAAATGTTGTACCCTTCCTTGATGTTAACTAAGCTCAAATGTGTACTCCTCCTTGATGTTAACTAAGTTCAAATGGTGTACTCCTCCTTGATGTTAACTAAGTCTCAAATGGTGTACTCTCCCTTGATGTTAACTTAGCTCAAATGTTGTACTCCTTCCCTTGATGTTAACTAAGCTCAAATGTTGTACTCCTCACCCTTGATGTTAACTAGCTCAAATGTTGTACTCCTCCTTGATGTTAACTAACTCAAATGTGTACTCCTCCTTGATGTTAACTAAACTCAAATGTTGTACTCCTCCTTGATGTAACTAAGTTCAAATGTGTACTCTCCCCTTGATGTTAACTAAACTCAAATGGTGTACTCCTCCCCCTTGATGTTTACTAAGCTCAAATGGTTCTGAAGAGATTCTTCATTTTCTGCTATCAGTATCTCTTCTACTAATGATCATAATACATGAAGTTGATATATTCATGAAGTGCTGATATAATTCATGAAGTGCGATATAATTCATGAATGTCTATTTATAAATTCATGATAATTCATGAAGTGCTGATATAATCATGAATGCTGATTAATTCATGAATTATTATGAAGTGCTGATATAATGCATGAAGTGCTGATATACTATATGAAGTACTGATATATTTCATGAAGTGCTGAATTAATATATAAAGTGCTGACATAATATATGAAGTATGAGGAACATATAACTCATATCTTAATCCCATTTCTCATTGAATAATTCTGAAATAGAAAGTCAGAGAATTACTTGATGTTCAAAACATTTGAAAAGAAAATGTTTACATTTGACTTCCAAGACGACTGTTTTGCTGGCAGATCCAGCATAACTGACAACAGTGCAGATGTATGTGCCAGCATGATCGGGTCTAATGGAAGCAAAGTTCATGGTCTTTCCTGAGCTCTTCTTGCCATCAACTCCTTGGTCATCTCCTGGCTCATCTGTGAGTTCAGGATCATCATCCTTCATTAGGGAGGGAGGGGGTGGAGGTGGGTTGAGTAATATTGATATTATTATTAAAACAAAATGTGAAATTTGGTTACAATAATTTGGTTAGAATAATTTGGTTACAATAATTTGGTTGCAATAATTTGGTTGCAATAATTTGGTTACAATAATTTGGTTGCAATAATTTGGTTGCAATAATTTGCTGCAATAATTTGGTTGCAATAATTTGGTCAATAATTTGGTTACAATAATTTGTGCAATAATTTGGTTGCAATAATTTGGTTGCAGAAACGAGGAAAGGTCAAATAGAAATGAGAAGAGATAAATAAGACAGACAGACAGACACATAGACAGACAGACAGAACAGACAAGCTTACATTCATACAATGTGAATATAGGAATAGCAGACTGTGATCTACTTAAATAGATTTTACATGATTGGTTGCTTGATAGGACCATCATTATTGCATTTCAGTCAGTAACCATTATCTCTTTCTTATCTCTTTCTTATCTCTTCTTATCTCTTTATCTCTTCTTATCTCTTTCTATCTCTTTCTTATCTCTTTTATCTTCTTATCTCTTCTTATCTCTTCTACCTTATCTCTTTCTATCTCCTTATCTCTTTTTATCTTTCTATCTCTTTCTTATTCTTTTTCTCTTTCTTGACCAGTAACATTATCTCTTTTCTCTTATCATCTTCTTATCTCTTTCTTATCTCTTTCTTATCTCTTTCTTATCTCTTTCTTATCTCTTTCTTGACAGCAAGAAGATCTCTACAGCAGTGCCAAATTCTGCACACGATCGTCTTATCTCTTCGTTTACTACTCTGGCGTACAAAGATCTCTTACTCTGCTGTACACAGAAGATCTCTACAGCAGTGCACAATTCTGCAGCCGCGAGTACACAAAAGATCTCTACAGCCTGCAGCACAGATTCTGCAGCACTCAGCTGAGAGTACACAAGAAGATCTCTACAACAGTGCACAAATTCTGCAGCCCAGCGAGTACACAAGAAGATCTCTACAGCAGTGCACAAATTCTGCAGCTCCGACGAGGGTACACAAGAAGATCTCTACAGCAGTGCACAAATTTCACTGCAGACAGTCTCAGCAGTACACAAGAAGATCTCTACAGCAGTGCACAAATTCTGCAGCAGCGAGGTACACAAGAAGATCTCTACAGCAGTGCACAAATTCTGCAGCTCCAGGGTCACAATGTAATTTAGATGATGGTCAAAACATTTTTGGAATGAATTTTGCCTGGACAGCGATTTTCCAGCCTGCTCTTCTCAATTTTGAACTGACAAGAGTTGTTTTACATATGCTCAACTTGAACACGGGACATATGTTTTATCATCCATTTCCGATAGGACTAGGAACTCGATCTCACCTACACTGAGATGAGGGATCTTTAAAAAATATCCTGATGTGTCCACAAGGGAGCAAACTGAGTACCTTTCAAATGAAAGATGAGACCTAATCTCTAGCCACAGAGACCTGAAATAAATAGTTTACATAGAAGCTCACACTCAAACAATCTCAATACAGTAATAGTACACTGTGACTTTCTTGACATAGCTTACATACAAAACTGCTTGAGTGATTGATTGATTGATTGATTGATTGATTGATTGATTGATTGGACCATCATCATTGCACTTTGGGAATAACTATGTGTACTTTGATCTCTTCTTACATAGACAGGAAGATTTCAGCAGCAGTACTTTACTTTTACTTTTCCGATCCAGCAGTCATCTGAGTATTTGCCCTTCGACTTGAGGCAGCCATGGCAGTGAATTTACAGGTCTGTTTGAGTTGTGGTGTGCTAGCATTGAGAGTGTTTTCAATATCTAGATATTGGGGTAGGTACTTGTAGCATAGGTCACTGAGTACAGGGCACTGGAAGAGATAGTATGCGACAGTTTCTTCTAAATAATCACACAATTGGCATTGTGGGGCAATCTTTGGTTGGATGCGATGTAGGTGAGCACATGTTGTGTCCAAAGGCAAAAAAAAAATAATGATTTGCAACAGCAGTACATAAACTATATAACAACTGGTGAGAAGGTCCTCAATGTTAATTTGAGTACATAAACTATATAACAACTGGTGAGAAGGTCCTCAATGTTAATTTGAGTACATAAACTATATAACAACAGAGGGTTCTCAATGTTAATTTGAGTACATAAACTATATAACAACAGAGGGTTCTCAATGTTAATTTGAGTACATAAACTATATAACAACAGAGGGTTCTCAATGTTAATTTGAGTACATAAACTATATAACAACAGAGGGTTCTCAATGTTAATTTGAGTACATAAACTATATAGCAACAGAGGGTCCTCAATGTTAATTTGAGTACATAAACTATATAACAACAGAGGGTTCTCAATGTTAATTTGAGTACATAAACTATATAGCAACAGAGGGTTCTCAATGTTAATTTGAGTACATAAACTATATAACAACAGAGGGTCCTCAATGTTAATTTGAGTACATAAACTATATAACAACAGAGGGTTCTCAATGTTAATTTGAGTACATAAACTATATAACAACAGAGGGTTCTCAATGTTAATTTGAGTACATAAACTATATAACAACAGAGGGTTCTCAATGTTAATTTGAGTACATAAACTATATAACAACAGAGGGTCCTCAATGTTAATTTGAGAAAAGCGAAAACTTGTAGAAGTTTTATTTTAATCTTCAATGAGTTCTGTCATGGTAGTGGCTTTCCAGCCTAGTTTTCTTGATTATCAATTGTAAATAGTTCTTTTATGAGCTCAACAAAAAACTTTGGGACTGTTGTCCGAACCACTCATTCGCCGAGTGGTTACCGGGGCCCAAATTGGGGTGTAAAGAATAGAACTACTGTTACCTGTCATGCATGTCGTAAGAGTCGACTAAGGAGGGTGGGCATGGGGCTAGCTACCCCACACCATAAAAACACTAGATGGCTACAGAACGGAGAGCGAGCAAAGTAAACGCTGGCTGAAACCGGACACATCGCCGAAGGATAAGCACCAGATCTCCAAATGGTGCTGAAGATGTGACATAAAACAAACCAATGCTAGGGCTGCATGAATCAGATTTCCACATGAATAGAATTTATGGGGAGGTCTGGTATATCGGTCTGGGCGGTGATCACGAGAGAGAGATAGAGAGAGAGAGAACCACTCATTCACTCACACATAAAATACAACTTTGAGACTGTTGTCACTAGCACTCGTTCACTCAGAAAATATTCATGAAAAACATGGAATTTCTATAAACATCATAAGAGAACATTTATCAGTAACTTATTAACTACTTTTAGAACTTGATGTCGTCGTCAAATCTCCTTAATTTTAGAACTTGATGTCGTTCATCAAATCTCCCTTAATTTTAGAACCTGATGTCGTTCTTCAAATCTCCCTTAATTTTAGAACCTGATGTCGTTCGTCAAATCTCCATTAATTTTAGAACTTGATGTCGTTCGTCAAATCTCCCTTAATTTTAGAACTTGATGTCGTTCGCAAATCTCCTTAATTTTAGAACTTGATGTCGTTCGCAAATCTCCCTTAATTTTAGAACTTGATGTCGTTCGTCAAATCTCCCTTAATTTTAGAACTTGATGTCGTTGTCAATCTCCCTTAATTTTAGAACTTGATGTCGTTCGTCAAATCTCCATTAATTTTAGAACTTGATGTCGTTCGTCAACTCTCCCTTAATTTTAGAACTTGATGTCGTTCGTCAAATCTCCCTTAATTTTAGAACTTGATGTCGTTCGCAAATCTCCTTAATTTTAGAACTTGATGTCGTTCGTCAAATCTCCCTTAATTTTAGAACTTGATGTCGTTCGTCAAATCTCCATTAATTTTAGAACTTGATGTCGTTCGTCAAATCTCCCTTAATTTTAGAACTTGATGTCGTTCGTCAAATCTCCCTTAATTTTAGAACTTGATGTCGTTCGTCAAATCTCCATTAATTTTAGAACTTGATGTCGTTCGTCAAATCTCCCTTAATTTTAATGAATTGTTTGGTAATCCAAAACCTAATAAAGCTAGAACTAATTCTTACAAAAATAACATTAGCAACAAGATAACTAATAACATTAGCAACAAGACAACTGATAACATTAGCAACAAGACAACATTATAACATTAGCAACAAGACAACTGATAACATTAGCAACAAGACAACTGATAACATTAGCAACAAGACCACCGACAGCGAAGACTTATGTAATGTTTGCAACAAATGTTCAACTTACTGTGTCCTCATCCTCATTTGAATAAACGGCCTGACCTTCTTTCTGCCAGGTGATAGTTGGGGCAGGGTCACCCTCAGCAAAGCATGTCACTTGTTTCTGCTCACCTTCGACAGCTTCTGTCACATTAGGCATACTCCTTATGGTAGGTGGCACTGCAACATGAACAGTGATTCATCAACTATGTGGTCATTTTATGTCACCCCGAAAACCGTTACAACTGAAGGCTACAACAGCATTTAGAGCATTCACTGTAGATTGAGTGATTTGTAGCACCATCATCATTGCACTTCGGTGAGTGACCATGTGTGCTCCGATCTCTTTCTTACACAGGAAAATCTCAGCGGCAGTACACAAACTCTGTAGCACCGGCAAGGGTGCCCGATGTAATTTAGAAGATGGTAAAGATATTTTTGTAGCAATTTTATTTTGAATCTTTTCTAATGAATGTTGCCCGGACAGCATCTTTCCAGCCTGCTCTTCTTGATTTTGAACTGCAAAGGGTTCTTTTATTTGCTCAAATTGAGCACAGGACCTATGTTTTATCGTCCGTCTCCGATAGGACTAGGAACTCAATCTAATCCACACTGTTATCAGGTATCTCTGGAGAAATGGATCTAGATGGCTCCACCAGGACGTACATGGAATCGGTTGTTACGAGAGAGACACTTAACCTATACGCCACGTTGTTACAAGAGATGAACACTTAACCTATACACCACGTTGTTACGAGAGATGAACACTTAACCTATACGCCACGTTACAGAGATGAACACTTAACCTATCGCCACGTTGTTACGAGAGATGAACACTTAACCTATACACCACGTTGTTACGAGAGATGAACACTTAACCTATACGCCACGTTGTTACGAGAGATAAACACTTAACCTATCGCACGTTGTTCGAGAGATGAACACTTAACCTATATGCCACGTTGGTACAGAGATGAACACTTAACCTATACACCACGTTGTTACGAGAGATGAACACTTAACCTATACACCACGTTGTTACGAGAGATGAACACTTAACCTATACGCCACGTTGTTACGAGAGATGAACACTTAACCTATGCCACGTTGAGTACGAGATGAACACTAACCACACCCGTTGGTACAGAGATGAACACTTAACCCATACACCACGTTGAGTACGAGAGATGAACACTTAACCTATACGCCACGTTGTTACGAGAGATGAACACTTAACCTATACACCACGTTGGTACGAGAGATGAACACTTAACCTATACGCCACGTTGTACGAGATGAACATAACCTATCGCCACGTTGTTACGAGAGATGAACACTTAACCTATACGCCACGTTGTTACGAGAGATGAACACTTAACCTATCGCCACGTTGGTCAGAGATGAACACTTAACCTATACACCACGTTACAATATGTTGAGTATTTATTGTAAACAAAAAATTTTGATGAGATCGAACAAACTGATATGGTTAAATAAATGTGTTTCATGTGCTAGCTAACTACTAGAGAAAATATCTCAATCTATGCATATAATCTTCATCATCTTATGCTAAGACAAGGTGACATTAGACTGTATTCGAGATTCTAGTGCTCTGTGTTGATATGTTATGCAAATGGTATCCAAAAGGGCAAGGTTTCAGTATGAGTGGATGTCCTCTATAGAAGTTTCTAACCTCCAGAGGTTTGGGTGGATCTACTGTCCTGGACCAAATCAACAAGTCCTTATGTGGTCACCAGTTGGGAAAAGAAACGTGGAAGACCTAAGACCACTCTTTGAAGAACAGTCCTACAAGAAAGTAAACTATTGGGATGTAAAACCATACAAGATCTCCAACTGCTAGCAACGAACCGCATTACATGGAGATCTAAAACCTCTGCCCTATGTGCTGCCTCTGGCACGAAAGGAACAAACTAACTGTCCTGGGCATGCAGGTGTTTGCGACAATGAGAGAGCGAACAGGCTTGCATCAACAGTATTGATTGTTGGAAAGTTGAAGATGGATAAGGGGGATGTTCTATGGGGTCTCTTGGAGACTGCCTGTTGGATGAGGGCACTCGATCTGACCAGCGATTTAAACAGCTTGGAGTTACCAGATGTACAAGTAAAACTGGATGCATGAGGGACAGAGTGAGGAGTGCGTTTAATCAGAGAGCCACGGGAATCATCAGTAAGCATACTCTTCTATATATGTGTGTGTGTGTGGGGGGCTGAGTACCTATGAGTCTGCCCGGAGTGCAATGATGTCAATTTAGCAACCAATGCAAATAATATTGGTGTTTCTCGAGGTATAACGTACCTTTAACATCCAGAAAGATGTCCCTCTTATTAGATCCACCTTGGTTGCTAACTTCACATTCAATAGTGCCTTCATCATCTTGTTTGAGATTTGTGATGGTCAAAACTCCACTTTGCTGGCTATCTGCATCTGTTAGATTAATGCCACCCTAAAGCAAAGTCAACATTTCACGGTTTAGTTTGTGACAAGATATCTACACATTCAGATTGTATTGTGACAAGATATCTACACATTCAGATTGTATTGTGACAAGATATCTACACATTCAGATTGTATTGTGACAAGATATCTACACATTCAGATTGTATTGTGACAAGGTCTCTACACATTCAGATTGTATTGTGACAAGATATCTACACATTCAGATTGTATTGTGACAAGATCTCTACACATTCAGATTGTATTGTGACAAGATCTCTACACATTCAGATTGTATTGTGACAAGATATCTACACATTCAGATTGTATTGTGACAAGATCTCTACACATTCAGATTGTATTGTGACAAGATCTCTACACATTCAGATTGTATTGTGACAAGATATCTACACATTCAGATTGTATTGTGACAAGATCTCTACACATTCAGATTGTATTGTGACAAGATCTCTACACATTCAGATTGTATTGTGACAAGTTCTCTACACATTCAGATTGTATTGTGACAAGATATCTACACATTCAGATTGTATTGTGACAAGATCTCTACACATTCAGATTGTATTGTGACAAGATCTCTACACATTCAGATTGTATTGTGACAAGATATCTACACATTCAGATTGTATTGTGACAAGATCTCTACACATTCAGATTGTATTGTGACAAGATCTCTACACATTCAGATTGTATTGTGACAAGATCTCTACACATTCAGATTGTATTGTGACAAGATCTCTACACATTCAGATTGTATTGTGACAAGTTCTCTACACATTCAGATTGTATTGTGACAAGATATCTACACATTCAGATTGTATTGTGACAAGATCTCTACACATTCAGATTGTATTGTGACAAGATCTCTACACATTCAGATTGTATTGTGACAAGATATCTACACATTCAGATTGTATTGTGACAAGATCTCTACACATTCAGATTGTATTGTGACAAGATCTCTACACATTCAGATTGTATTGTGACAAGATATCTACACATTCAGATTGTATTGTGACAAGATCTCTACACATTCAGATTGTATTGTGACAAGATATCTACACATGTAACAGTATTCTCTGTCAATAAGGGGCAGTAAAAGCTAGAAGCCACTGTACTTTTTTACCAAAACAACTAACCTCAGAACAAGACCCAATATATACAGGGTGTTCAAGATAAAAGTAGCCCCATTGAAAAATCAAAAGTTGCAAAGTATGCATTGCGTTTTGTCTATGTACTATTTAAACCGGTTCTGACTAGCTCATCCTTTCATTCATCGCCCCTTCCTGCACCATAATTACACAACATCACAAAATAGCCCCTTCCTACATCATAATTACACAACATCACAAAAATCCTCCCTTCCTACATCATAATTACACAACATCACAAAATCACCCTTCCTACATCATAATTACACATCACAAAAATCGCCCCTTCCTACATCATAATTACACAACATCACCCCTTCCTACATCATAATTACACAACATCACAAAAATGCTCCTTCCTACATCATAATTACACAACATCACAAAATCACCCCTTCCTACATCATAATTACACATCACAAAAATCGCCCCTTCCTACATCATAATTACACAACATCACCCCTTCCTACATCATAATTACACAACATCACAAAAATGCCCTTCCTACATCATAATTACACAACATCACAAAAGACTTGCTCACTGATCTATACCACATCATAAGTTTAACCTCATTTTCATAAACACATGCCAGTTTGGCTACCTTGACAGGGCTGCTTTTATCTTGAACACCTTGTATATGTGAGTAACCATGCCTTGTAGGTCACAGTACTACTATTCTTTGTACTGCTTGAAGGACACACCGACAACACACCGACAACACACGACAACACACGACACACACGACAAAATGTAACAAATTCCACTGTATACTGAACATCAGGAAAGAAGGCAAGAGGAAGACCACAAAAAAGATGGTGAGATGGCATAGCAGAATCCTGTCAAAAAGCAAAATTAACTATCCCCAAAGCCACTAGAACAGCCAAGACAAAACAGAAAACAATGGCACTGGGCAACATGCTGGTAACAGTGTGACAACAAAAGAAGAAGAAGAAGAATAAGAAAATGTGTGTTTGTGGTCTGAGCATGATATGTATCAATGTTACCTTCTTAAACTGGTATGTTGGTTCTGGGACACCATCAGCTTTGCAAGTCAATGTCACATCATCTCCAACTTTAGGATTGATAGGATCAATGATGATGTCTTCTCATAACAGGGATCTCTGTTTATGGAGATACATATTATTATTTTAACATTGTGCAACTAACATCTGTTTATGGAGATACATATTATTATTTTAACATTGTGCAACTAACATCTGTTTATGGAGATACATATTATTATTTTAACATTGTGCAACTAACATCTGTTTATGGAGATACATATTATTATTTTAACATTGTGCAACTAACATCTGTTTATGGAGATACATATTATTATTTTAACATTGTGCAACTAACATCTGTTTATGGAGATACATATTATTATTTTAACATTGTGCAACTAACATCTGTTTATGGAGATACATATTATTATTTTAACATTGTGCAACTAACATCTGTTTATGGAGATACATATTATTTTAACATTGTGCAACTAACATCTGTTTATGGAGATACATATTATTATTTTAACATTGTGCAACTAACATCTGTTTATGGAGATACATATTATTATTTTAACATTGTGCAACTAACATCTGTTTATGGAGATACATATTATTATTTTAACATTGTGCAACTAACATCTGTTTATGGAGATACATATTATTATTTTAACATTGTGCAACTAACATCTGTTTATGGAGATACATATTATTATTTTAACATTGTGCAACTAACATCTGTTTATGGAGATACATATTATTATTTTAACATTGTGCAACTAACATCTGTTTATGGAGATACATATTATTATTTTAACATTGTGCAACTAACATCTGTTTATGGAGATACATATTATTATTTTAACATTGTGCAACTAACATCTGTTTATGAAGATACATATTATTATTTTAACATTGTGCAACTAACATCTGTTTATGGAGATACATATTATTATTTTAACATTGTGCAACTAACATCTGTTTATGGAGATACATATTATTATTTTAACATTGTGCAACTAACATCTGTTTATGGAGATACATATTATTATTTTAACATTGTGCAACTAACATCTGTTTATGAAGATACATATTATTATTTTAACATTGTGCAACTAACATCTGTTTATGGAGATACATATTATTATTTTAACATTGTGCAACTAACATCTGTTTATGGAGATACATATTATTATTTTAACATTGTGCAACTAACATCTGTTTATGGAGATACATATTATTATTTTAACATTGTGCAACTAACATCTGTTTATGGAGATACATATTATTATTTTAACATTGTGCAACTAACATCTGTTTATGGAGATACATATTATTATTTTAACATTGTGCAACTAACATCTGTTTATGGAGATACATATTATTATTTTAACATTGTGCAACTAACATCTGTTTATGGAGATACATATTATTATTTTAACATTGTGCAACTAACATCTGTTTATGGAGATACATATTATTATTTTAACATTGTGCAACTAACATCTGTTTATGGAGATACATATTATTATTTTAACATTGTGCAACTAACATCTGTTTATGGAGATACATATTATTATTTTAACATTGTGCAACTAACATCTGTTTATGGAGATACATATTATTATTTTAACATTGTGCAACTAACATCTGTTTATGGAGATACATATTATTATTTTAACATTGTGCAACTAACATCTGTTTATGGAGATACATATTATTATTTTAACATTGTGCAACTAACATCTGTTTATGGAGATACATATTATTATTTTAACATTGTGCAACTAACATCTGTTTATGGAGATACATATTATTATTTTAACATTGTGCAACTAACATCTGTTTATGGAGATACATATTATTATTTTAACATTGTGCAACTAACATCTGTTTATGGAGATACATATTATTATTTTAACATTGTCCAACTAACATCTGTTTATGGAGATACATATTATTATTTTAACATTGTGCAACTAACATCTGTTTATGGAGATACATATTATTATTTTAACATTGTGCAACTAACATCTGTTTATGGAGATACATATTATTATTTTAACATTGTGCAACTAACATCTGTTTATGGAGATACATATTATTATTTTAACATTGTGCAACTAACATCTGTTTATGGAGATACATATTATTATTTTAACATTGTGCAACTAACATCTGTTTATGGAGATACATATTATTATTTTAACATTGTGCAACTAACATCTGTTTATGGAGATACATATTATTATTTTAACATTGTGCAACTAACATCTGTTTATGGAGATACATATTATTATTTTAACATTGTGCAACTAACATCTGTTTATGGAGATACATATTATTATTTTAACATTGTGCAACTAACATCTGTTTATGGAGATACATATTATTATTTTAACATTGTGCAACTAACATCTGTTTATGGAGATACATATTATTATTTTAACATTGTGCAACTAACATCTGTTTATGGAGATACATATTATTATTTTAACATTGTGCAACTAACATCTGTTTATGGAGATACATATTATTATTTTAACATTGTGCAACTAACATCTGTTTATGGAGATACATATTATTATTTTAACATTGTGCAACTAACATCTGTTTATGGAGATACATATTATTATTTTAACATTGTGCAACTAACATCTGTTTATGGAGATACATATTATTATTTTAACATTGTGCAACTAACATCTGTTTATGGAGATACATATTATTATTTTAACATTGTGCAACTAACATCTGTTTATGGAGATACATATTATTATTTTAACATTGTGCAACTAACATCTGTTTATGGAGATACATATTATTATTTTAACATTGTGCAACTAACATCTGTTTATGGAGATACATATTATTATTTTAACATTGTGCAACTAACATCTGTTTATGGAGATACATATTATTATTTTAACATTGTGCAACTAACATCTGTTTATGGAGATACATATTATTATTTTAACATTGTGCAACTAACATCTGTTTATGGAGATACATATTATTATTTTAACATTGTGCAACTAACATCTGTTTATGGAGATACATATTATTATTTTAACATTGTGCAACTAACATCTGTTTATGGAGATACATATTATTATTTTAACATTGTGCAACTAACATCTGTTTATGGAGATACATATTATTATTTTAACATTGTGCAACTAACATCTGTTTATGGAGATACATATTATTATTTTAACATTGTGCAACTAACATCTGTTTATGGAGATACATATTATTATTTTAACATTGTGCAACTAACATCTGTTTATGGAGATACATATTATTATTTTAACATTGTGCAACTAACATCTGTTTATGGAGATACATATTATTATTTTAACATTGTGCAACTAACATCTGTTTATGGAGATACATATTATTATTTTAACATTGTGCAACTAACATCTGTTTATGGAGATACATATTATTATTTTAACATTGTGCAACTAACATCTGTTTATGGAGATACATATTATTATTTTAACATTGTGCAACTAACATCTGTTTATGGAGATACATATTATTATTTTAACATTGTGCAACTAACATCTGTTTATGGAGATACATATTATTATTTTAACATTGTGCAACTAACATCTGTTTATGGAGATACATATTATTATTTTAACATTGTGCAACTAACATCTGTTTATGGAGATACATATTATTATTTTAACATTGTGCAACTAACATCTGTTTATGGAGATACATATTATTATTTTAACATTGTGCAACTAACATCTGTTTATGGAGATACATATTATTATTTTAACATTGTGCAACTAACATCTGTTTATGGAGATACATATTATTATTTTAACATTGTGCAACTAACATCTGTTTATGGAGATACATATTATTATTTTAACATTGTGCAACTAACATCTGTTTATGGAGATACATATTATTATTTTAACATTGTGCAACTAACATCTGTTTATGGAGATACATATTATTATTTTAACATTGTGCAACTAACATCTGTTTATGGAGATACATATTATTATTTTAACATTGTGCAACTAACATCTGTTTATGGAGATACATATTATTATTTTAACATTGTGCAACTAACATCTGTTTATGGAGATACATATTATTATTTTAACATTGTGCAACTAACATCTGTTTATGGAGATACATATTATTATTTTAACATTGTGCAACTAACATCTGTTTATGGAGATACATATTATTATTTTAACATTGTGCAACTAACATCTGTTTATGGAGATACATATTATTATTTTAACATTGTGCAACTAACATCTGTTTATGGAGATACATATTATTATTTTAACATTGTGCAACTAACATCTGTTTATGGAGATACATATTATTATTTTAACATTGTGCAACTAACATCTGTTTATGGAGATACATATTATTATTTTAACATTGTGCAACTAACATCTGTTTATGGAGATACATATTATTATTTTAACATTGTGCAACTAACATCTGTTTATGGAGATACATATTATTATTTTAACATTGTGCAACTAACATCTGTTTATGGAGATACATATTATTATTTTAACATTGTGCAACTAACATCTGTTTATGGAGATACATATTATTATTTTAACATTGTGCAACTAACATCTGTTTATGGAGATACATATTATTATTTTAACATTGTGCAACTAACATCTGTTTATGGAGATACATATTATTATTTTAACATTGTCCAACTAACATCTGTTTATGGAGATACATATTATTATTTTAACATTGTGCAACTAACATCTGTTTATGGAGATACATATTATTATTTTAACATTGTGCAACTAACATCTGTTTATGGAGATACATATTATTATTTTAACATTGTGCAACTAACATCTGTTTATGGAGATACATATTATTATTTTAACATTGTGCAACTAACATCTGTTTATGGAGATACATATTATTATTTTAACATTGTGCAACTAACATCTGTTTATGGAGATACATATTATTATTTTAACATTGTGCAACTAACATCTGTTTATGGAGATACATATTATTATTTTAACATTGTCCAACTAACATCTGTTTATGGAGATACATATTATTATTTTAACATTGTGCAACTAACATCTGTTTATGGAGATACATATTATTATTTTAACATTGTGCAACTAACATCTGTTTATGGAGATACATATTATTATTTTAACATTGTGCAACTAACATCTGTTTATGGAGATACATATTATTATTTTAACATTGTGCAACTAACATCTGTTTATGGAGATACATATTATTATTTTAACATTGTGCAACTAACATCTGTTTATGGAGATACATATTATTATTTTAACATTGTGCAACTAACATCTGTTTATGGAGATACATATTATTATTTTAACATTGTGCAACTAACATCTGTTTATGGAGATACATATTATTATTTTAACATTGTGCAACTAACATCTGTTTATGGAGATACATATTATTATTTTAACATTGTGCAACTAACATCTGTTTATGGAGATACATATTATTATTTTAACATTGTGCAACTAACATCTGTTTATGGAGATACATATTATTATTTTAACATTGTGCAACTAACATCTGTTTATGGAGATACATATTATTATTTTAACATTGTGCAACTAACATCTGTTTATGGATATTCATCATCATCAAATAGCTTGTCATGAACAGAACTTTACCACCCCAACAGTCCTTTGGAATTTCTCTCTCTTAGGCCAGATGTCCCGCCTCTGCTGATGTCATGTTCAAACCATCATTTACATCCTGAATCCATCTTCTCCGTGGTCTTCCTCTTCTCCACTTTGCCGTATGCCTCCTTCCATGATGGTCTTCTCCAGCCCTTCATGTCTTTTATATGTCCAAAATATCTCAATTTTCTCTTTCTTATTTGTAGCATCAGCTTGGTTTTCTTTGATTTTGAATTCTTACTGGGTAGATCTATTTGTTCTCTTCTCTGTCCATGATATACAAAGGACTTTTCTGTAACACTTATATTCAAAAGCGCATATATGTTTTTTCCCCTGCCTTGTTAAATGTCCATGATTCACACTTATATGTTCATCAAGTAGTTTGTCCCTTCCAGAACTTGACTCCCATGACAGCAGTCCTGAAAAACTCTCTGTTCTGTGCAAGTTGACCGACATCAGCAGCAGTCATTCTTAGATCGTCAATGACATCTTGCACCCATTGTCTTCTAGGTTGTCCTCTCATTCTTCTTCTAGACACCATTCCTTTCAAAATTATTTTCTCTAGGCATTCATGTCTTTTGATGTGTCCAAAATATTTAATTTTCCTTGATGTTATGCTCTTTACTTTGCCACTGAGAATATGCACGCTCTTAGTATTCTGTGCTTTGTTTTCCTATCTGAGAATATGCACGCTCTTAGTATTCTGTGCTTTGTTTTCCTATCTGAGAATATGCACGCTCTTAGTATTATGAGCTTTGTTTTCCTATCTGAGAATATGTACGCTCTTAGTATTCTGTGCTTTGTTTTCCTATCTGAGAATATGCACGCTCTTAGTATTCTGATCTTTGTTTTCCTATCTGAGAATATGCACGCTCTTAGCATTATGTTCTTTGTTTTCCTATCTGAGAATATGTACGCTCTTAGTATTCTGTGCTTTGTTTTCCTATCTGAGAATATGCACGCTCTTAGTATTCTGATCATTGTTTTCCTATCTGAGAATATGCACGCTCTTAGCATTCTGTTCTTTGTTTTCCTATCTGAGAATATGCACGCTCTTAGTATTCTGTGCTTTGTTTTCCTATCTGAGAATATGCACGCTCTTAGTATTCTGATCTTTGTTTTCCTATCTGAGAATATGCACGATCTTAGCATTCTGTGCTTTGTTTTCCTATCTGAGAATATGCACGCTCTTAGTATTCTGATCTTTGTTTTCCTATCTGAGAATATACACGCTCTTAGTATTCTGATCTTTGTTTTCCTATCTGAGAATATGCACGATCTTAGTATTCTGATCTTTGTTTTCCTATCTGAGAATATGCACGCTCTTAGTATTCTGAGCTTTGTTTTCCTATCTGAGAATATGCACGCTCTTAGTATTCTGATCTTTGTTTTCCTATCTGAGAATATGCACACTCTTAGTATTCTGATCTTTGTTTTCCTATCTGAGAATATGCACGCTCTTAGTATTCTGATCTTTGTTTTCCTATCTGAGAATATGCACGCTCTTAGTATTCTGAGCTTTGTTTTCCTATCTGAGAATATGCACGCTCTTAGTATTCTGAGCTTTGTTTTCCTATCTGAGAATATGCACGATCTTAGTATTCTGATCTTTGTTTTCCTATCTGAGAATATGCACGCTCTTAGTATTCTGAGCTTTGTTTTCCTATCTGAGAATATGCACGCTCTTAGTATTCTGAGCTTTGTTTTCCTATCTGAGAATATGCACGCTCTTAGTATTCTGTGCTTTGTTTTCCTATCTGAGAATATGCACGCTCTTAGTATTCTGTGCTTCGTTTTCCTATCTGAGAATATGCACGCTCTTAGTATTCTGATCTTTGTTTTCCTATCAGAGAATATGCACGGTCTTAGCATTCTGATCTTTGTTTTCCTATCTGAGAATATGCACGGTCTTAGCATTCTGATCTTTGTTTTCCTATCTGAGAATATGCACGGTCTTAGCATTCTGATCTTTGTTTTCCTATGTGAGAATATGCACTGGTCTTAGCATTCTGATCTTTGTTTTCCTATCTGAGAATATGCACGCTCTTAGCATTCTGATCTTTGTTTTCCTATCTGAGAATATGCACGCTCTTAGTATTATGAGCTTTGTTTTCCTATCAGATAATATGCACGCTCTTAGTATTCTGTGCTTTGTTTTCCTATCTGAGAATATGCATGCTCTTAGCAGTTTGATCTTTGTTTTCCTATCTGAGAATATGACGCTCTTAGTATTCTGAGCTTTGTTTTCCTATCTGAGAATATGCACACTCTTAGTATTCTGAGCTTTGTTTTCCTATCAGAGAATATGCACACTCTTAGTATTCTGAGCTTTGTTTTCCTATCAGAGAATATGTACGCTCTTAGTATTCTGAGCTTTGTTTTCCTATCAGAGAATATGTACGCTCTTAGTATTCTGAGCTTTGTTTTCCTATCAGAGAATATGCACGCTCTTAGTATTCTGAGCTTTGTTTTCCTATCTGAGAATATGCACGCTCTTAGCATTCTGATCTTTGTTTTCCTATCTGAGAATATGCACACTCTTAGTATTCTGAGCTTTGTTTTCCTATCAGAGAATATGCACACTCTTAGTATTCTGAGCTTTGTTTTCCTATCAGAGAATATGTACGCTCTTAGTATTCTGAGCTTTGTTTTCCTATCAGAGAATATGTACGCTCTTAGTATTCTGAGCTTTGTTTTCCTATCAGAGAATATGCACGCTCTTAGTATTCTGAGCTTTGTTTTCCTATCTGAGAATATGCACGCTCTTAGCATTCTGATCTTTGTTTTCCTATCAGAGAATATGCACGCTCTTAGCATTCTGATCTTTGTTTTCCTATCTGAGAATATGCACGCTCTTAGCATTCTGAGCTTTGTTTTCCTATCAGAGAATATGCACGCTCTTAGTATTCAGAGCTTTGTTTTCCTATCTGATGTTTATGGATACATATGATTATTATTATTATAATATTGTCCAACTTTCATTCAAGTTAATGTTATATTATATATTTGTTTTTGTTATGAAAACAATGGTCATCATCATGTGCCCAGTCGACTAACGGTGTAAATAATCATAGATCTTCACAAGCTATAGTGATGTTTATCCATGTCAATATAGTCACGACAAATAAGAATGAGAACATTGAAGCATTTTGGACATATAATAAAGGAAATCGACATATAATAAAGGCACGACAGGTAGAAGACCATTATGGAAGGAGTCATCTCTCCTGTAAAGAGTAGAAGAGTAAGATCATGGAGAAGATGTATTCAGTATGTAACGGATGATTTGAGCATGATGGTTGCAGATATGTGTGAGAGAGAGATAGAGAGAGAGAGAAATGCTAAAGCAATGTTAGAGTGGCAAAACTCTGCTCACAACAACAAGTTATTTCATGATGAATGTAGTGACTTCTCCATGCCATGGGTTAAGCTGTCCACATATCTAATATCTAATGTGTTTTCCCATACCCTACAAATGACATTGTTTTTTCTTTCATCAATTGTTTCTTCTTGTCCCAACATGTTCAAACTCTTTATCTTCTTCTTTTCATGTCATTGAAAGATTATGATAAGAGTCTCTCTGTCTTTGTTTATAATAAGCTCACTTTTTGTGTTGTCTTCTCTTGGCAGATCTCAACATTCATATTTTATTTATAACAGTCAAAGGAATCATTAAACGTTTCTACCAAATCCCATTTCTCTTGCTTCTAATGACCTTTAATTATCAAATAATATTG
This sequence comes from Arion vulgaris, assembly GCA_020796225.1. Lineage (NCBI taxonomy): Eukaryota > Metazoa > Mollusca > Gastropoda > Stylommatophora > Arionidae > Arion > Arion vulgaris. The sequence continues at coordinate 22,528,257 of CM036777.1, read as the reverse complement.
ATTTCAAATAAAAACTGTCAGCTTGTATTTCAATCAAGAAAAATTGATTATTTAAGCAAAAAGTGAATCATCTTAAAGTGAGCTCATATGGTGTTTTTTTTTATATCTGATTCTGGTGCGTACATATTCAGATGGCACATACAAATAGTAGTTTATACATGATTATTCTCAAGTGTGTGCAGATTCAGTATTATATAAATAAATAATAATAATAATTCCTCTTGTACCGCTATACGTTACATAGGGCCTGCAAGTAATTTCTCCATACCGCTCTATCCTGGGCAACTCGCTCAATCTCCTCCATGGAACTAAAACCGATATTTCTTGCCTCTCTCAGCAAAGTTATAAATAAATACATCTCTAAATAAACAAAAGAAAATAGAAAGAAAGATAACTCACTAACTACTTGATATTTAATGGTAAATGGATAATTCTCTCCTCTCGTAACGACAGTGACATCACAAAGGTAGTCTCTAGCATCGTCAAATGTCAGATTTCTAACAACAAGTTGGTCTTCCTCTATGGTATATTTTTCACCTGTAGCATACAAAAGAAAAATTGGTTAAATGATCTATTAAAGATGTTGCATAATAAACATAAGTTCACTGTGTGAGATGTTCATCATATATCATCATCACCATCACCACCACCAGGTGCCATGCCGGCTGGCGTAGGTGATCATGGATCTCCACAAATCTCTGTCCATGGTATTTGTTATTATCTCATATGTTGATGCTCTTCTATGCCATGAAGTCAGGCTATCTAAAAAGTGTTCTCTCTGTTTTACTCTGCCGTAGTTCTTTGAGTTTTCAGGTTGTCACAATCTCTTCTTAAATTGCCTCTTTCATATATGATGACATGGAGGTCTGGCCAAAGAATTCAACATTAGCATCCAGGATGGTGAGATAGGGTAGGAGTGGCTTCACAACTATCTACTTGCCGAAGCCTAAAAAAGGTATGGTGATACAAGCAACTATATGATAGTGATGATGATCATGATAAAGAGAGGCTTCATGTAATACTTACTATTGTTAATTTTTGTTCCATTTTCAAACTTGAAGACTTTACCTGAACAAGCAACTATATGATAGTGATGATGATGATAAAGAGATGCTTCATGTAATACTTATTTCTGACAATACAATGGTTACAAAGCAAAAGGCCGGCCATGCAAACGATGGACCTCAGAGATTACAGAGGCGACGAAAGACACTATCTACGAAGCGCACACAAGGGCTCGTTTTAGAAATCTCTTCTTGACCTGACGCTTTGAGACAAACAGGATTGTAGAAAAAAAAGAAAGAAAGAATGTTGGTTCCAATTTTAAACTTAAATCTTTGTCTGCAAGCAACTATATGATAGTGATAGTGATGGTGACAAGAGGCTTAATGTAATACTTACTATTGACAATTTTGGTTAAATTAGCAAACTTGAAAACTTTGAGTGGCCAAGGACTAGCTTTAGCAACACAGCTGACCTGTCCAGTTTGTCCAAATATACCAACCTGGACTTCATCAGAACTGATAGATATTGATTCTGTTTGAAGTTAAGAAATAAAATAGTTGATTATGTTCTTGAACTAATATCATTAATTTACTGAAGTCCCACATAATGAAAACTAATCTATCTTACATACAGCAATCACATAACATAACATAACATATATATATATAATTTCTCTCAGACCGTTATACGTTACATAGGGCCTGCAAGCAATTTCTCCATATCGATTTATCCTGGGCAACTCGCTCAATCTCCTCCATGGAACTGAGACCGATATTTCTTGCATCTGTTAGCAAAGTTCGTTTCAGGGTCTCCTTAGGTCGACCTCTCTTTCTTTAAACCTTTAGATCCCACTTCAATTCCTGCTTTGATATTCGTTGATCATTTCTCCTCAAGGTGTGCCCAACATATCTCCATCTTCTCTTTCTTATAACAGTTGTCACAGTGGTTGACCAGATATGTCTCTGATTTCATCACTTCTCATGAATTCGTTCCATTTTATATTCATTGTTTTTCACCTACATCTATTTTCAAATGCATTCAGCTTGCTTTCTATATCTTTAGTCATTTTCCAACTCTCTCTCGCTGGCATATTGATACAACATTTGAATTGAAAATTCATAATTTAGTTTTAATACTATATAACTTGCAGTTCCATATTTTATTTAGACTTTTAAAAGCTGATGTTGCCTTGCCAATTTGTATAATTTCTTTTTAAACATTTCCTGTGCAATCAAAATTGCTACCTAAATAGGTGAACTCTGTTATTTTTATCATTTTAGATTCCAGTGTGATATCTGCATTACTTGCCATAGGTGTCTTCATTATATTTGTTTTTCATAGCTTATCTGCAGTCCAACTTTTGATGCTATAGATGACAAGTTGTCTGTTTTTCTTTGCATATCTTGGTTGTTTCTACTTAACAAGGCAATATCATCTGCAAAATCCAAATCTTCTAGTTGACTATTTTCTACCCAATCGATTCCAGTTTCGTCCCTGCAACATTTTCGCATCACCCAGTCAATGGCCACTCCAAACAATAGCGGAGATAGAATACAGCCTTGCTTTACTCCGGTTTCAACCATAAACCAGTCGCTGTGTCCACCATCAGTACGAACTGCACACTGTGAACCATCATAGAGGCTCTTAATAATGTTTATTATTTTGTCTGGTATTCCATAGCATCTCAGAATATTCCACAGGAGATTCTGTGTAGACTATCAAAGTCATTTTAAAATCGATGAAATTTAGTATGAGTGGTTGTTGCTTTTCAATATGTTCCTCCAAAATTAGTCGTAGGGTAATTATTTGGTCTAAGCAGCTTCTCTGAGGTCTAAAACCAGCTTGTTCTTCTCTCAGGGTTGTGTCCACTGCTCCTTTGATTCTATTAGGGGTCAAAGGTGCATAGGAACAACGCCGTGCCAGGATTAGTGAGCTGAAACTAATCAAGATCCTACCCCACCTCCACATGGTGACCCTGGAAACAGATATTGGTTCCTGTTTGGTTAAGCGGTTAGGGATCGAGGGAGAGCTACTCTGGTATAGGTAGTGATGCAGATGTAGTCACGGATGAGATCCACTTGCAGCACAGACAAGCGGAATCCCAGAGAGACTATTAATGCAAGTCTCTCCCGGCCGATGGGAAAAGCAGAGCGGATAAACATAAAGGGATGAGGGGTGCATCCAGAGAGTAGACGGGCAAAACTCAGGCCCGGCTTTGGGGGCCCAAGTTGAGTTGCATGTGAGCCCACATAGGGCGAAACTCTGAGCCCTGAGGTGGGGGCCCCAATTCAGTTGCGAGGGGTGCATCCAGAGAAGAGATGTAGGCACGCGTGGGGCAAAACTCGGGCCCAGAGGTGGAGACCCGAGTAGAGCTCCATGTCTGGACAGCCTAGAGGCATGGTGAATGTGAGCACAGTGAGAACTGATAGACACAGTGGGCAGGCACCAAATCAAGGGGTGAACGGACCACGCAAATGTGCATAAAAACTGGAAAGCCCAGCAGAGGCTTGAATCAAGTGTGCTTTCCCTTGCAGGGAACTACTACTGCCTTGTAGCTAGATTGGGGACAATCAAAGACTTGCGGAGCAAACCGTACACAAAACTGGATGGTATGAAAACCAAGTAATCAAATAAAAAGACAGGTAACCTGGGCAGATGATGCTCAACAACCGGGAGGGAAGGTTGTCTAAGGGTAGCTACCTAAAAGAAAATAACAACCTGCTGCCTTGCAGGTAGGCTGGGACAGCCACAGGCTGACGGAGAGCGGAGAGCGAACCCACTAAACGCCAGCTGAAATCTGACACGTAGCCGAAGGATAAGCACCAGAGCTCCATATGGCGCTGAATGATGTGACGTAAAAATATATTCTTCGCAAAGGCTGTTTACATATGATGATAAAAATGGTCAAAAAAGAACCCTTAATTCTAATTAAATGTAAGCAACATACCAAAATCTGTGAACAAACAATTGAATACAATCAAAGTAAACAACTTATATTTATAGACCAAGAAAAGGCATTTGATAGAGAAAACAGGTGCAAGCTATGGAACATCCTTGAAGAATATGGCGTCCAGGGACAACTATTAGGTAATACCATGGCCTTATATCAAGATAGCCAGAGTACAGTAAGAACAACAGAAGGAATGACCGACTGGTTCTCCATTACATCAGGTGTTAGACAAGGTTGTGTCCTCTCACCACTACTCTTTATGGCATATATGGATAAAATAACTCAAGAGTCAAATTCAGATAATGATGAAATAAATGAACTGCTGTTTGCAGATGATGAGTGCCTGATACATCAAAATGAACAAGATCTACAACATCATATTGACACCTTGAACAAAAATTGTACCAAGTTTTACTGCAGTCTCCCCCTTTTGCAACAAAAATTGTAGAAATCATGACATGAAAATCAACAACACTAAAACAGAAATAATGAATATTAGAAGAAAACATAATAATCTAGACATCCATGTCAATGCACTAAAATAAACCAAGTGAAAGAATTCAAATACTTAGGAAGCATATTCACAGAAGATGGAAGACTAGATAGAGAGATAGAGCTAGAGTGCAAAAGCAAATGCTGTAACCTACCAGCTAGCCCCATTGTTAAGGCACCCAAAATTTCACAGGCAGCTAAGCAACAGATGATCAACAGCATTTTTATACCTACTTTGTGTTACCAGAGCCAAACATGGACATTGAGCAAAGCGAGTCACAAAAAATAACTACATGTGAAATGCGTTGCCTGCGAAAAGTTACCAACAACACAGAAAAGACAGAATCACCAACATCAGCATAAGAAAGAAAGTTGACACAAAACCGTGCTTGCATTACATAGAGAAACAAAGAATTAAGTGGTTTGGCCACTTAATAAGAATGCATCCATACTCCACAGTATACAGAGTCTTCTACAACAGAACATCGGGAAAGAAGGCAAGAGGAAGACCACGAAAAGATGGTTAGATGGCATAGCAAAATCCTGTGAAAGAGCAAAAATAATCACCCAAGCCACCAGAACAGCGCAAGACAAAAACAGAAACCACGACACTGGCAACAACCCGGTAGCAGTGTGATGACACTTGGCAACAACCCGATAGCAGTGTGACGACACTGGGCAACAACCCGTAGCAGTGTGACGACACTGGGCAACAACCCGGTAGCAGTGTTGCGACACTTGGCAACAACGCGGTAGCAGTGTGACGACACTGGCAACAACCCGGTAGCAGTGTGACGACACTGGGCAACAACCGTAGCAGGTGCGACGCAACAACGTAGCAGTGTGACGACACTGGCAACAACCCTGTAGCAGTGTGACGACACTGGCAACAACCCGGTAGCAGTGTGACGACACTGGGCAACAACCCAGTAGCGGTGTGACGACACTGGGCAACAACCCGATAGCAGTGTGATGACACTGGGCAACAACCCGGTAACAGTGTGACAACACTGGGCAACAACCCGATAGCAGTGTGACGACACTGGGCAACAACCCGGTAGCAGTGTGGGCGACACAAGAAAGAAGAAGAAAGAAAGAACATACCATAGACCTCAATTCTGATGCTCCTGGAGTCTGTCCGCACACCCAAAGTGCCTACACATCTGTAAATTCCCTCATCACCGTTCTGAATATTTTCTATTCTCAGTCTCAGTTGATCATCAGCCATGCTCTCCACCGTGATTCTGAAAGGCAGTAAGTTACAATGTATTGTGTGATACAATTAGAAGGTGGGAGAGTTTATCATAATGAGATATCAATGTATTGTGTGATACAATTAGAAGGTGGGAGAGTTTATCATAATGAGATATCAATCTATTGTGTGATACAATTAGAAGATGGGAGCTCATCAAGCAACTGACCTACAATCAGAACGGTAAATGCTTTATCTCAGATTCATGGTTGTCAGTAGATTCGTCGTCTATGCTTCATATAATTTTAATGGATGCTTCACATGACATGAATGGGTTTATTAAATAAAAATGAATTTGAGGTATGTTTTTGTATTTCATAGCATCCGTGTGGTGCCGGGGCCCACAGGGGAAGCAAAGAATAGTACCACTGCGACCTAAAAGACATGTCGAAGAGGCGACTGATGTAGGACCTAGGAAACTACCCTAGTAAATAAAGAGTGGCAGAAATTTGGATGCGCTGGCTTACTTGTAGGCATATAACCGTCACAGCGTATAATCGCTATTAGGTTAGGATCACATAAAAATCACACAAAGTGGTTAACAAGTGGTCAATATGGAGCGTTGGAAGAAGAAGTATTTCATAGTTATATTGATTATCTCATCCATACAATACACATTTACAGTCTGGCATTTCTCACAGAACTAGTGACAACTGTTATATGAAGGAGAAGATGGAGATATGTTGGACACACCTTGAGGAGAAATGTCTGGTCACCCACTAGTTAGTTAGTTAGTTAGTTTATTCCTTTCGAGCCAAAGGCGGCACATAGGGCAGAGGTTTTAGATCTCCATGTGATACGGTTCTTTGCTAGCAGTTGGAGATCTTGTATGGTTTTACATCCCAATAGTTTACTTTCTTGTTGGATGGTTCTTTGAAGAGTGGTCTTTGGTCTTCCACGTTTTCTTTTCCCAATTGGTGACCACATAAGGACTTGTCGATTTAGTCTCTTTTCGTCTGCTCTAAGAACCCACTAGTGACAACTGTTATATGAAGAAGATGGAGATATGTTGGACACACCTTGAGGAGAAATGTCTGGTCACCCACTAGTGACAACTGTTATAAGAAAGAGAAGATGGAGATATGTTGGACACACCTTGAGAAGAAATGATCAAAGAATATCAAAGCAGGCATTGAAGTGGGATGCAAAGGGTTCAAGAAAGAGAGGAAGACCTAAGGAGACCCTGAAACGAACTTTGCTAAGAGAGGCAAGAAATATCGGTCTCAGTTCCATGGAGGAGATTGAGTGAGTTGCCAAAGATAGAGCGGTGTGGAGAAATTGCTTGCAGGCCCTATGTAACCTATAACGGTACGAGAGGAATTATTATTATTACATCTCAAAGACAATAAGTTTTGTTCCCTGTTGTAGTTATAGTACTTGACTGATTGACTGACTGATTGACTGACTGATTGATTGACTGATAGATAGTACACAAACACACATGAAGACAAGGCATGACATTTCTAGAACTCACCTCTCAGGTCTGCCTGTGACATTTCTAGAACTGAGTTCTCAGGTCTGCCTGTGACATTTCTAGAACTCACCTCTCAGGTTTGCCTGTGACATTTCTAGAACTCACCTCTCAGGTCTGCCTGTGACATTTCTAGAACTGAGCTCTCAGGTCTGCCTGTGACATTTCTAGAACTTGCTTCTCAGGTTTGCCTGTGACATTTCTAGAACTCACCTCTCAGGTTTGCCTGTGACATTTCTAGAACTCACCTCTCAGGTCTGCCTGTGGCTGTAATTTTGGTATCATTGATTTCCCAGTGCAACAACGGCTTCTGATCGCTGCTGTCTGTCACAGATGATTGACATGTTATTACTATGTTGCTTTTATGATTCAAGGACAAACTTTCTGACTCTGGGATAATCTTGATGGCAAAACCCACAGCCTCACTTTCCACAGTATTTCCATCTTGCCCTTTGAGAAATAGCAATATGGAGGAAGAAATGTAGGTTCAATGTAGCAAACTACAAACATTACAAATGTAACAAACATTACAAATGTAACAAATATTACAAATGTAACAAACATTACAAACATCTAACAACGTAAACGACAAAATGTAACAAACATTACAAACATCTAACAACGTAAACGACAAAATGTAACAAACATTACAAACATCTAACAAGCAGTAAACGACAAAATAGAAGACAAGAAATGCGAGACTGAGGAAGAAAATCCAGTTATCTGTTATTCAAATATCACGTTGTTGATCACAATGTCCATATTCTTATCACAATGCATATATATATATAGTTGCACAGTCGGTCACACAGTCAGATCAGATGTTTCATCTGCTACAATATGACAGTTGAAGGTACCATCTGTAACTGGTAAAACTACTGCTTTCTGGATTTGTCGGGATCGCTAAAGGCTAGGAGTACCCCCTGATAGAAAATCCTCACTGCTTTCTCTTCTCACCCTCTGTCTTGGCCAATGGTCTTACTGACATACGGTCCATAGTTAGCTTTAGAACCTCGCAGCGGTCCTAAAAGAGCTGCTCTTCCCAATATATATACAATCTTGATGCAGTCCCAGACACGATGGGCAGAACATGTGGCTCGAATGCCGGATTACAGAATACCCAAACGACTATTTTATGGTGAGCTGCATAGTGGTAAACGTTCACAGGGTGGTCAGAAAAGCGATTCAAGACACACTCAAGAACTGGATGAAATCCTTGGCACAGATGTCAACAACTGGGAGAATGTTGCTCAAGACACATCAGCCTGGCGCACATTCTTCGACCAGGTTCTTGACCTGCGAGGCAGGTAGAACAGCACGGATGAAAAAACACATCAAAATAGAAAGGCAGTAAAACTCCCACAAGTTCAAGTATACCTTGCCCACACTGTGCAATAACATTTCAAGCCCATCGAGCTCACTAGTCATCTAGGCACACACAAACAAACATAACGAAACTATATTTCCTTGGATGAAAATTGTGGGTCATTTTCACCGTGATGGACGAGCATCAGCTCTAGAACAAATACAACTGTAGTTTCTGTATCTTCTTTCTTTTGTCTTTCTCTGCTTTTGCGTTAAGGCGTCTCAGGTGATGATCGGTTTCGAGATAGTATCAGCTCGATCGCTTGATAAGCTGTGCTATTGTGGAGTTTTAAGATGTCTGTATCAATCCATCATCAATTCATCTTTTTCTTGGTCTGCCCCTTCCTCTTGATGACTCCATTTTCAGGTTATCGCACATGCAACTGGTGTATTCAGGTTCACTCCACCAAGTGGCCAAAACATTTGAGTCTCTGTTTTTCAATGAATCTAATAGCAGGTGTTGTTCGACAGTTCTAATTTCCTCTTTTCTTATATGGTCTTTTCTTGTTTTATTTACTGCTTTCCTCAAGCATCTCATTTCACATGTGTAATTTTCCTTTCTTGTTATTTTGTCAGTCTCCAAGTTTGGCTCTGGTAGCACAGTGTTGGTATGAAGATTGCATTGATGATTAGTCTTTGTGTATCATTTATTAACAGGTGTTTGATAAACTCCGTACAAAAATAGAATATGTATCAATGAGTGAATGCACAAACAATGTCAGATCATCGTATCAATGGTGAATGCAACAATGTCCCCAGATCATCGTGTATCAATGAGTGAATGCACAAACAAGGTCCCCAGATCATCGTGTATCAATGAGTGAATGCACAAACAATGTCCCCAGATCATCGTGTATCAATGAGTGAATGCACAAACAAGGTCCCCAGATCATCGTGTATCAATGAGTGAATGCACAAACAAGGTCCCCAGATCATCGTGTATCAATGAGTGAATGCACAAACAATGTCCCCAGATCATCGTGTATCAATGAGTGAATGCACAAACAATGTCCCCAGATCATCGTGTATCAATGATGGAATGCCAAACAAGGTCCCCAGATCATCGTGTATCAATGAGTGAATGCACAAACAAAGGTCCAATTCATCATGTATCAATGAGTAATGACAAACAATTACCCAGATCATCAGTGTATCAATGTAGAATGCAACAAACAAGGTCTCCAAATGAACAACATGTATCAAAGTAGAATGCACAAACATTCAACATCTAGACACGTGACAATGAGTGAATGCACAAAAAATCCCATTATCTCGTTTTTATTCATGGTGAATCACAAACATATTCCACCAGATCATCATATATCAATATATATATATAATATATATATATATATCATAGTATATCAATAATATAATATATATCAATGTCACCAGATCAGATCAGTTTTATCCTAATGCAGTTGAATGCCATCGAACGAAAATACCTCAGATATCGATCGCTAGCAGAGTAACTGAATGAAAATCATATGCTCTCGTCATCTGTACTTCAATGGTCGTTATGACAACAAGTTAGTCCCCAGATCAAGAGCTGTTTCAATATAATACAATCATGTCCCCAGACACGTGTATCAGATGGTGAATGCGAAACAAGATACCCAGATCATTTGGTACTCATAGGGGAAGTGAATGGCAAAAACAATGTTCAGACACATCAAGAACTGGATGCAAATCAGGCCAGATGTCAACAATGAGTGAATGCTCAAACAATGTCCCCAGATTCTCGTGATCAATGAGGATGAAACACAAAAAAGAGTCCCCAGATCATCGTTATCAATGAGTGAATGACAACAAGTCCAGATCATCACTAGTATGGCACATGAGTAAAGCACAAACGAATGTCCTTGATGAAATTGTCATTTCAATGAGTGAATGCAAAACAAAGGTCTACCTCTGTCTCGTGGTACCCAGATGATGATGCTGAAAGGTACGAGGATAGCCCATGATTAAGTTCTGTATCAATACATCAATCACCTGCTGCCTCCTCAGATCATTCGTGTATCAATGCAGTGATGTATCAGAACCAAGTCCAACATGATCTCTGTTTTCAATGAATAATGCAGTGCACAAGTTCTCAAATTTCATCTTATCATGGTCTGAATGCTCAAACATCATGTTCACATGAATTTTCATCGATGTATCAATTTGGATGTAGATGTTAGAACATGATCTTGATCATCGTGTATCATTTATGAAAGGTGATAAACAAAGGTCAGATCATAGTGTATCAATGAGTGAATGTACAAACAATGTCCCCAGATCATTGTGTATCAATGAGTGAATGCACAAACAATGTCCCCAGATCATCGTGTATCAATGAGTGAATGCACAACAATGTCCGTCACACAGATCATCGTGTATCAATGAGTGAATGTACAAACAATGTCACCAGATCATCGTGTATCAATGAGTGAATGTACAAACAATGTCACCAGATCATCGTGTATCAATGAGTGAATGTACAAACAATGTCCCCAGATCATCGTGTATCAATGAGTGAATGTACAAACAATGTCCCCATATATCATCGTGTATCAATGAGTGAATGTACAAACAATGTCCCCAGATCATCGTGTATCAATGAGTGAATGTACAAACAATGTCCCCAGATCATCGTGTATCAATGAGTGAATGAACAAACAATGTCCCCAGATCATCGTGTATCAATGAGTGAATGCACAAACAATGTCCCCATATCATCGTGTATCAATGAGTGAATGTACAAACAATGTCCCCATATATCATCGTGTATCAATGAGTGAATGTACAAACAATGTCCCCAGATCATCGTGTATCAATGAGTGAATGTACAAACAATGTCCCCAATACATCGTGTATCAATGAGTCAATGTACAAACAATGTCCCCAGATCATCGTGTATCAATGAGTGAATGAACAAACAATGTCCCCAGATCATCGTGTATCAATGAGTGAATGTACAAACAATGTCCCCAGTTTCATCGTGTATCAATGAGTGAATGTACAAACAATGTCCCCAGATCATCGTGTATCAATGAGTGAATGCACAAACAATGTCCCCAGATCATCGTGTATCAATGAGTGAATGTACAAACAATGTCCCCATATATCATCGTGTATCAATGAGTGAATGCACAAACAATGTCCCCAGATCATCGTGTATCAATGAGTGAATGAACAAACAATGTCCCCAGATCATCGTGTATCAATGAGTGAATGAACAAACAATGTCCCCAGATCATCGTGTATCAATGAGTGAATGTACAAACAATGTCCCCAGATCATCGTGTATCAATGAGTGAATGTACAAACAATGTCCCCAGATCATCGTGTATCAGATTGAGTGAATGCACAACAATGTCCCCAGATCATCGTGTATCATCGTGTATCATCGTGTATCATCGTGTATCACTGGGATAATATTAGTCTTATTAGTTGTAGTTACTGTTTCAACCTCATGGCACAGGTTGCCCCATAATTGTTTCGTTCCTGTGCCACCGAATACCACTGAAAATGTTTATCATTATCTCATGTGAATTCGTGACGGAAATACAAGTACCGTCACAAACCAGCAGCTTGCGCACACATTAAATGCATAAGGCAGCCGTAGAGTGCAAACAGTACCGTCCGCCAACTGAATTTGCAATTCACGTCAAAGGAAACAGTTATCCTACAAAACATAACAGACTACACAGACATTACTAGATAGCTGGCAACTAGCTGTCCTATGTGACCGTATTACTTGTTTCAAATGCCAAATCAGTGTGTCTGATTCCAGTGCCCTGGTCGTATATAACTATGCCATGTTCCTACTACAAATAATCTATTACCAAACAGTGTGTGTGTGTATCAAATATACAGAATAAATGCATGGAGGATTTTATGTATGTGTGTGTGTATCAAATATACAGAATAAATGCATGGAGGATTATATGTGTGTGTGTGTATCAAATATACAGAATAAATGCATGGAGGATTATGTGTGTGTGTATCAAATATACAGAATAAATGCATGGAGGATTATATGTGTATGTGTGTGTATCAAATATACAGAATAAATGCATGGAGGATTATATGTGTATGTGTGTGTATCAAATATACAGAATAAATGCATGGAGGATTATATGTGTGTGTGTGTATCAAATATACAGAATAAATGCATGGAGGATTATATGTGTGTGTGTATCAAATATACAGAATAAATGCATGGAGGATTATATGTGTGTGTGTGTATCAAATATACAGAATAAATGCATGGAGGATTATATGTGTATGTGTGTGTATCAAATATACAGAATAAATGCATGGAGGATTATTTGTGTATGTGTGTGTGTATCAAATATACAGAATAAATGCATGGAGGATTATGTGTGTGTGTGTGTATCAAATATACAGAATAAATGCATGGAGGATTATATGTGTGTGTGTATCAAATATACAGAATAAATGCATGGAGGATTATTTGTGTATGTGTGTGTGTATCAAATATACAGAATAAATGCATGGAGGATTATGTGTGTATGTGTGTGTGTATCAAATATACAGAATAAATGCATGGAGGATTATTTGTGTATGTGTGTGTGTGTATCAAATATACAGAATAAATGCATGGAGGATTATATGTGTATGTGTGTGTGTATCAAATATACAGAATAAATGCATGGAGGAGTTGTAATATGTAAAGTGGATTATGTGTATTGTGTGTATCAAATATACAGAATAAATGCATGGAGGATTATGTGTGTATGTGTGTGTGTATCAAATATACAGAATAAATGCATGGAGGATTATGTGTGTATGTGTGTGTGTATCAAATATACAGAATAAATGCATGGAGGATTATTTGTGTATGTGTGTGTGTATCAAATATACAGAATAAATGCATGGAGGATTATATGTGTATGTGTGTGTGTGTATCAAATATACAGAATAAATGCATGGAGGATTATTTGTGTATGTGTGTGTGTATCAAATATACAGAATAAATGCATGGAGGATTATTTGTGTATGTGTGTGTGTATCAAATATACAGAATAAATGCATGGAGGATTATATGTGTATGTGTGTGTGTATCAAATATACAAATAAATGCATGGAGGATTATATGTGTATGTGTGTGTGTATCAAATATACAGAATAAATGCATGGAGGATTATATGTGTTGTGTGTGTGTATCAAATATAAGAATAAATGCATGGAGGATTATATGTGTATGTGTGTGTGTATCAAATATACAGAATAAATGCATGGAGGATTATATGTGTATGTGTGTGTATCAAATATACAGAATAAATGCATGGAGGATTATATGTGTATGTGTGTGTGTATCAAATATACAGAATAAATGCATGGAGGATTATATGTGTATGTGTGTGTGTATCAAATATACAGAATAAATGCATGGAGGATTATATGTGTATGTGTGTGTGTGTGTATCAAATATACAGAATAAATGCATGGAGGATTATATGTGTATGTGTGTGTGTATCAAATATACAGAATAAATGCATGGAGGATTATATGTGTATGTGTGTGTGTATCAAATATACAGAATAAATGCATGGAGGATTATTTGTGTATGTGTGTGTGTATCAAATATACAGAATAAATGCATGGAGATTATTGTGATGTGTGTGTATCAAATATACAGAATAAATGCATGGAGGATTATATGTGTATGTGTGTGTGTATCAAATATACAGAATAAATGCATGGAGGATTATATGTGTATGTGTGTGTGTGTATCAAATATACAGAATAAATGCATGGAGGATTATATGTGTATGTGTGTGTGTGTATCAAATATACAGAATAAATGCATGGAGGATTATTTGTGTATGTGTGTGTGTATCAAATATACAGAATAAATGCATGGAGGATTATATGTGTATGTGTGTGTGTGTGTATCAAATATACAGAATAAATGCATGGAGGATTATATGTGTATGTGTGTGTGTGTGTATCAAATATACAGAATAAATGCATGGAGGATTATATGTGTATGTGTGTGTGTATCAAATATACAGAATAAATGCATGGAGGATTATATGTGTATGTGTGTGTGTGTATCAAATATACAGAATAAATGCATGGAGGATTATATGTGTATGTGTGTGTGTATCAAATATACAGAATAAATGCATGGAGGATTATATGTGTATGTGTGTGTGTATCAAATATACAGAATAAATGCATGGAGGATTATATGTGTATGTGTGTGTGTATCAAATATACAGAATAAATGCATGGAGGATTATATGTGTATGTGTGTGTGTATCAAATATACAGAATAAATGCATGGAGGATTATATGTGTATGTGTGTGTTATCAAATATACAGAATAAATGCATGGAGGATTAGTGTATGTGTGTGTGTATCAAATATACAGAATAAATGCATGGAGGATTATGTGTGTATGTGTGTGTGTATCAAATATACAGAATAAATGCATGGAGGATTATATGTGTATGTGTGTGTGTATCAAATATACAGAATAAATGCATGGAGGATTATATGTGTATGTGTGTGTGTATCAAATATACAGAATAAATGCATGGAGGATTATATGTGTGTGTGTATCAAATATACAGAATAAATGCATGGAGGATTATATGTGTATGTGTGTGTATCAAATATCAGAATAAACATGGAGTTATATATTGCATGAAGATTATATGTGTATGTGTGTGTATCAAATATACAGAATAAATGCATGGAGGATTAATGGAGTAAAGCCTAAGAATACATCATAATCATTCTGGTTCGTGTAGCACAAATTATATTCATTTGATGATGAGACTTGTAGCAATTAATTACATATAAACACATTTAGATCAATGCTTTAGTTGATTTAGTATTCCTGGTCTGTATTTGTCCCCTTGATAAAGGTCTACGACCGAAACGTTGGTTTTTTTTGGTTAGTTTTATCATTTTGTTATTCATTTTTGCTTGCTTATGTGATACCATACATACGTGCCTTTGTCCTTAGCTGCTAAGGACGTGTATGGACGTTTTTTCCCATTCACTGCTAAAGACGCATTAACACGTCTGTTATTATCTCTCCTCTGTGGGTTGAAGACGTGTTAACATGTTATACATTTCTACTGTCACTGCTATATGCGTATATTCACGTTTGTGACCTAGAAACAAAGTGTAGCTATTTTTAGCTCCGTCTTCGAAAAGTATGTAGCAGCGAAAGGGTTAGCGCCAATTTATTATGTATCACCGCAGCCTCCGTAGGTTTCCTTCCGATCTGATCTGACCGGCTATGACCAGACCAGATTTGTAGGTTTCCACACATCGCATGAACAATTCATAAACTCCGGAGACACGATGAAACTTAAAAGCTACATATCTCAAGCAACAACTCTTCCCATAGCGCCTTAGTAGTATAATAATAATAATAATAATAATAATAGGTACCCAACGCAAGCCATGATGACAACAGCCTCAGACGTGTGCTGCTAGAGATTGGATTGTAGAGTCCATTCCTAGAACACAATCCCCTACCACAGGTGGGGCATATATGATCGAGGTTAGACATTTGGGTGTTTTGTGTGTTCTGTCTTTTCGCGCAGCTCGTTTTCTCTGTGCATCAACAGCACGACGATTCTCAGCTTTGCGATTTCCTCTTATGTTGTTACAACGTAACATTTGGCAATCTTGCGCCAGCAATTCCCAGCACGTAGTGTTTATATTGAAGAATTTCAGAGACACTTCAAAAGTGTCTTTAAAGCGTTGTTTCTGTCCAGCAATAAACACGTGACTGCATCACACTATCCCATTGTCAGAATAATATATGATGCTTCTTTAATTATCAATTTGTTCATGTACTCAAAACTCTCATCTTTACTTTTCTCATCCTTTCTTCTTACACCACATTAACCCCCACCCAAATGTCTATGTCTTTAGACTTGACAACATGACACAGACCACATATATATCACCTGAGACTTGACAACATGACACAGACCACAAATAATATCACCTGAGACTTGACAACATGACACAGACCACAAATATATCACTGAGACTTGACAACATGACACAGACCACAATAATATCACCTGAGACTTGACAACATGACACAGACCACAAATAATATCAACTGAGACTTGACAACATGACACAGACCACAAATAATATCACCTGAGACTTGACAACATGACACAGACCACAAATAATATCACCTGAGACTTGACAACATGACACAGACCACAAATAATATCAACTGAGACTTGACAACATGACACAGACCACAAATAATATCACCTGAGACTTGACAACATGACACAGACCACAAATAATATCACTAAGACTTGACAACATGACACAGACCACAAATAATATCAACTGAGACTTGACAACATGACACAGACCACAAATAATATCACCTGAGACTTGACAACATGACACAGACCACAAATAATATCACTGAGACGTGTAACAACTATCACATGTAACAAGATAGATATTCAACTTCTGAACTTGACAGATGACAGCGTTACAATATATCACCATTTCTTGAACATATCTGCCATCTCAAATAATATCAGCTTTGATTGATGTCTGTTAAGATATACTTCTATTATTTCTTATTATAAAGCTTTACATTGACAGATATTCGTTTATCACTTCTCATGTTAGTAACTTATTCATTATATTCTATTCATTTCTTCATTTAAACATTAGATCTAATATTCTAAATTATCTACTTTCTGTTATAACAGTTATAGATCGATAGAAATTCTATTTATTTCGTCTGTTAAACTTAATGTAGATAATTTACTTTCATTTTCTTCATAGATAAACGTTATGATGTAAATCAATTTGTATTTCATCTCTTGCATGCTTAAATCTTCATTATGTATAATATTTTTATCTAGCTTATTGAACTTGTTAGATGTTATCTATTCTTTCTCATGACTTAGATGATGTTTTATCATCTTTCTGATTGACGTCATAGATGTTTATCATCTATTCATGACTCTTCATGTTATCAACATTAGACTGTCAAGATATTTATCATATTTCTTCAATTTAAGCTTGTTGGATGCTGTAAAATATTCTATTCATCTCACTTCATTATATCAAGTTGATGTAGATTATTCTATTCATTCTTCTGTTAAACACTTAGATGATAAGATATTCTAAATTCTATCACCTTCATGTTAAAGCTTAGATGTAAGATATTCTATTCATCTCTTCATGTTAATACGTTAGATGAAGATATTCTATTCATCTCTTCATGTTAAACGTTAGATGTAAGATATTCTATTCATTTCTTCATGTTAAACGTTAGATGTAAGATATTCTATTCATTTCTTCATGTTAAACGTTAGATGTAAGATATTCTATTCATCTCTTCATGTTAAACGTTAGATGTAAGATATTCTATTCATCTCTTCATGTTAAACGTTAGATGTAAGATATTCTATTCATCTCTTCATGTTAAACGTTAGATGTTATATGCGTTTCAATGTTTCCCTTCGGTACCATTTCTTTCTTGAACATATTTCCTCTCTCTTCAATGAAAGCTTTGTGATTCGCTGATACTTTTTTCTCAAGTATGCTCCACACCTTCTATTTATTTTTATAAAGTTGCTCTACTATTTGAGCAGATATTTGCCTGGTTTTATCACTTCTCCTGAATTAGTCATATTTTATCTTCATTATTTTTCGCAGACATCTATTCAATTGCATTGAACATATTGTCTATATATTTAATTATTTTCTAACTTTCGCTGGCATAAGCTCAGATTAATACAACATCGGAATAGAAAATTTGTCATTTAGTTGTTAAACTACATAACTTGTAGCTCCATAAACTTATTTGACTCTTGACAAATTTCTACACAAATAGATAAACTGCTTTGTTATTTTGACTGGAAATCAATTTGTATTTCAGCGTTATATCTGCATGACTTGTCATAGATGTCTTCATTATATATATATATATATGTTTTATCATAGCTTATCTGCATGACTTGTCATAGATGTTTTATCATAGCTTATCTGCATGACTTGTCATAGATGTTTTATCATAGCTTATCTGCATGACTTGTCATAGATGTTTTATCATAGCTTATCTGCATGACTTGTCATAGATGTCTTCATTATGTATATATGTTTTATCATAGCTTATCTGCAGTCCGACCAATCTTGCAAGCTATTTCCCCGTACAATGGATGCCTGTAGATTTACGTATGAGGCTACAAATGTAGAACAAACTATCTATTATATCAAATTGGCATGTAGATTTATGCAGTAGTCTACGAGGTTCTTAGCTCGTGAAATAATTAGTCCCACTATCAGTGGCATCACAAGAATCGAACACAAATTCCTTGCCGCAAAACCAGATATGCAGATAAGCTGAGGGAGGTGGTAATTTATTGGTAGGGTGAAGACAATAATCTCGACCCAGGCCAGTCCGTTCAATGTGCGGCAATTTACATTGATGAGATATTGTGAGACTTAGAGAAGGTGCAGGAGAATCGTATATGAAACGTACAACAATAAACTGGTTGCTGAGAGTTCAATAAATAACCGACAACTGACTCATTTTATAGAACACGTGAGCTATCATGGCGGAATGTTTACTGTGGTAGTGTATAGAACATGTATAGAACACGTTAGCTATCATGGCGGAATGTTTACTGTGGTAGTGTAAGAACATGTAGAACACGTGAGCTATCATGGCGCAATGTTTACTGTGGTAGTGTATAGAACATGTGACAAAAACAACATGGGAGAGAGAGAAAACTCTAGTTGGCGCGAGTTAGCTGTACAAACAAAAACAACATGGAGAAAACTCTAGTTGGGGCGAGTTAGCTGTACAAACAAAAACAAAATGAACGATTGATCTCACAGTATTATGTGTTTAATTCATTCATTCATTCATTCATTCATTCATTCATTCAGCGGTTCCCAAACTTTGCATTACCGTGGACCCCACTTTTTAAATACATTTTACTGCCACGGACACACCCACAAGTTTCTAGACTGCCACGGACACACCCACAAGTTTCTAGACTGCCACGGACACACCCACAAGTTTCTAGACTGCCACGGACACACCCACAAGTTTCTAGACTGCCACGGACACACCCACAAGTTTCTAGACTGCCACGGACACACCCACAAGTTTCTAGACTGCCACGGACACACCCACAAGTTTCTAGACTGCCACGGACACACCCACAAGTTTCTAGACTGCCACGGATACACCCACAAGTTTCTAGACTGCCACGGACACACCCACAAGTTTCTAGACTGCCACGGACACACCCACAAGTTTCTAGACTGCCACGGACACACCCACAAGTTTCTAGACTGCCACGGACACACCCACAAGTTTCTAGACTGCCACGGACACACCCACAAGTTTCTAGACTGCCACGGACACACCCACAAGTTTCTAGACTGCCACGGACACACCCACAAGTTTCTAGACTACCACGGACACACCCACAAGTTTCTAGACTGCCACGGACACACCCACAAGTTTCTAGACTGCCACGGATACACCCACAAGTTTCTAGACTGCCACGGACACACCCACAAGTTTCTAGACTGCCACGGACACACCCACAAGTTTCTAGACTGCCACGGACACACCCACAAGTTTCTAGACTGCCACGGACACACCCACAAGTTTCTAGACTGCCACGGACACACCCACAAGTTTCTAGACTGCCACGGACACACCCACAAGTTTCTAGACTGCCACGGACACACCCACAAGTTTCTAGACTGCCATGGACACACCCACAAGTTTCTAGACTGCCCCGGACACACCCACAAGTTTCTAGACTGCCACGGACACACCCACAAGTTTCTAGACTGCACGCACACCCACAAGTTTCTAGACTGCCACGGACACACCCACAAGTTTCTATATATGAAAATAGACAGGAATGAATTATCTGTGTGTTACAATAGTAAACGATGTCTGCAATTTACATTTTAATAAACAGGAAGAGGTTTCCTTTTGCCTTGAACAAGACGCCATCATTAGCATCATCAGTACATTTGCGTTTCAATGTCAGCCAACGATCTAACCTGAAGCTTAGTCAAAATGTATTGTAACAAAATCCAATGGACGCCAACGTTATTTATCCTATCTTTTCCAAGATCGTTTCAGCCAATGTCTTACTTAAATTTCATTCTTCTAGCGATGGAGTTATTATTACACCACACCAACAGTCAAGCTGCCTCCAATTTTTCAGACTGCGGGAAACCTCAAATGATCTTTTATTTTGTCCTGTCATACATTTATACTCCGGTCTGGTTCGGGTCCTTTGATTTCGCAGTAGAGCTAGTTTACCACTGTTTTAGACATGTTTTTAAAATGTATTTTTCTGCTTGAAATGACAAAGATCATAATATTTCTTCAAGCGCTTGCTGACCCCTGTGATTGCATCGCAGACTCCCGGGGGTTCGAGGAACCCAATTTGGGAAACGCTGGATTAATTGGACCACCATGAATACACATCGATAATAACTACGCCTACTTCTATCTCTGGCTTACACAGGAAGAAGATCTCATAAGTGCTCAAATTCCGTAGTAATGACGAGAGATTACGATCTAATTTTAAACTATGAATTTCCTTTCCGAAATGTCAAGACTACAACACCAATGGGATAATTTTCTGGACAACAAAAGTGCAACGGTGTGATCAAACTAGGCATAATATGGCTTGATCTTCTAACAAATGAGAAAACTAAGTTAATTTCTCATTAGTTCCAGCCGAATTCATGTTCATTCACTCTCTTCTAGTAGTTCCAGTCTGATAGCAGTCAGGAATAGCCAAGTAGAAAACCCATGCTACCTATAGCATAATACCATCTAACTTTCTCTATTTGATCTATTGTCTGTCACCATGTGCATGATAGAATTGGTTGTCCACTTTTGCCCGTTAAGTGTAGAGATGGGAGCTTCAATTTGTGTTCCAGGGACAGATGAGTCATCCTTGTGTTATATCCGTGTTTATGTAGTGTGGTCTTGATATTGTCTAGCCATCTTTTTCTTGGTCTTACCTTAGCTCTAGTACCTGATCTCTTTTTATTGTATGCTGTTATTGGTGGTTGGTTGTATTTCATTCTCATTAAATGTTCAAACCACTGCATTTGTTGTCTTTCGATGTATTCGATGCATGAAGTTATGCCCACTCTGCTTCATCAAGCGATTAAGCAGTTTGGGTTACGTTGTTCAAGTCGAACTGGATGCCTGAGAGGCAGAGTGAGAGGTGTGTTTAATCAGCGAGCCACAGGAACCATCAGTATGCATACTCTTCGATATCTGTTGGGGTAGACTGAGCACCTATGGGTCTGCCCGGAGTTCAATGACGTCAGTTTAGTACCAATAACCAATAACCACTCTGCTTCTGGTGTCCTCATTTCCTAGTCTATCTTTCACATGCTGTGAGCTTTCTGTGGTGTGTTGCTGTAAGAGACCAAGTTTGGCACTGGTAACAAAGTGTTGGTAGAAAAATAATTTGTATCATGTCTTTTACTTCCATCTTGAAATGTTTACTGAGTTCTGAACAATTATCAGTTGTTTTATTACACAAGAATGTTGTGTTGAAGGTCTTTGCAGTACACCTACGTTTTATACATACACTTATTCTTATACTATAATGAAACAAACTTTGTAGATTTAGTATTTAAGCTGTGAGCAAACAAACTTGGTAGATTTAGTAATTAATAAAAAAGAGAGTACTCTAAGTGAATAGTGTCATCATTAATAAAAAGAGAGTACTCTAAGTGAAGTCATCAGAGCTGTTTAGCGATTGTGAAGAGAGATGTGCTCAAACTATAAAGATGAAATAACAAAATTTGAAGATAGATGTTATCACTTGAAGGCTATATTTGATATCTCCCCGCCATCAAAGGTTCAACTCATTGTTGTTATCTTTATAGCAGACGATCTCATTTCAAGTTCGTTCTAGCAAATTGTGTTGTTTGTAAGCTGGAGATTCATCGTCATCATCATCATCAAGTAGCTTGTCCCTTCCGGAACTTGGCTCTCATGACAACAGTCCTGAAAAACTCTCTGTTCTGTGCAAGTTGACCGGCGTCAGCAGCAGTCATTATCAGATCTTCAATGACATCTTGCACCGATCGTCTTCTTGGTCTTTCCCTCATTCTTCTTCCAGGCATAATTCCCTCCAAAATTATCTTCTCTATGCACTCGTGTCGTTTGATGTGTCCGAAATATTTAATTTTCCTTGATTTTATGCTCTTTAATACCCTAGTCTCTCTAATATCAAGCTGTTGCAGAACAGAAGTATTTGTTCTTTTCTCTGTCCATGATATTGTAAGTACTCTTCTGTAGCATTTCCATTCAAAGGCATTAATAATCTTCTCCGCCGCTTTGTCGGAGATTAGTCAAACAATATTAGATGTCAACAAATGTATTCAATAAATCAATCAAGTACCCTGTCTGTCGGCGTAGGCGATCATGTCTCTTCACAACTCTTTATCTCCTTGGTGCAGTTAATCAGTTCTGACGTCGATCTTTTGTCGAACCATGATGTCAGACCATTCAATATCTTCTCCCTCTGTTTTCCACGATCTCTCCTTCCCTGAATTTTACCTGTTGTCACCAAATGCTCTAAAGATTCTCTTTGCATTAAATGTCAGAAGAACCTTGATTGTCGGATTCTTATTCTTTTGATAAGATTTCTTTGTGTTCATGTCTGTTTTAAAACCTCATCATTTATTTTCTTTGCTGTCCATGGAATTTTCAGCATTATTCTGTAAAACCACCTTTCTGTGGCTTCCAGCGATTGCTTGTTCATTGTCCATGATTGGCAGCCATACATAAATATTGGTTCAATATAGTACTGGATGACACTATCTCCGTGACCATGACAACATGGACGTCTTCGCACTGAGACTAACAATCACAAACGTGACGATCCGTCTGTCTGTATAGCACATATACGAGTCAGAGATAACAATAGCACATATACGAGTCAGAGATAACAATAGCACATATAGCTGAGTACGAGCGAGACAACAATAGCACATATACGAGTCATAGACAACAATAGCACATATACAGATTCCAGAGACAACAATAGCACATATACGAGTCAGAGACAACAATAGCACATATACGAGTCAGAGACAACAATAGCACATATACGAGTCAGAGACAACAATAGCACATATACGAGTCAGAGACAACAGAGACAGATAACGAGACAGAGACAACGAGACAGAGATAACGAGTCAGAGATAACGAGTCAGAGACAACGAGACAGAGACAATAGAGCTCGTACTACGCTAAATAGTACTTCTCTTTTTATGAACTACAACATATCAAGAGACAGCGATGGCGGGGAATGTACCAGAGTAGTTCGCGCCTTGGCGACTATGGTTGACAGGTCGGAGATATTTGGTTCGTTGTCCCTTTTACGGAATGAACGAAAAGCCGACATTCCCTAATCAAGCAGTGGAAGAGTACTGGATGTTAGCAGATCACGGACTTGCGTGGTGGGATGACGTAAGCCACAGGCTCCCGGGCAAACATGGAGGAGAGAAAGCGGAATTCACTGTCAAGGCCTCAGGCCGAGGAGCAGCTGAGATCGGGAAACTTGACATCAAACTTGCCAAAGCTAAAGGCATGTGACGTGGCAATCAATCATCGGATGACTCAGCCGCAAAAGCCTTCAAACGATTTTCTGACATCTAAGACTTGAGTAACGAACGCCATATTGCCTGATCGCGCTCGCATCCGGGCAATAGGGATCACGTGACGTAATATATATATGACGCCATTTATTCCTGCCGGAAGATTTGATACGTAGTGACTTTTGTGACGTGTCTATTAGGGACAGTCAAGGCCGTTTACTTGGACCATGTGTGTGTAAGGATAAAGTGTGTCAAAGATGTTTACTTGGACTGTGTGTGTAAAGATAAATGTGTAAAGATGTTTACTTGGACCTGTGTGTGTAAGGGTGTCAGTAGATAAAGTGTGTCAAAGATGTTTACTTGGACCGTGTGTGTGTAAAGGTGTCAGTAGCTAAAGGCGTCAGTAGATAAAGGTGTCAGTAGATAAAGGCGTCAGTAGATAAAGGTGTCAGTAGATAAAGTGTGTCAGTAGATAAAGTGTGTCAGTAGATAAAGGTGTCAGTAGATAAAGTGTGTCAGTAGATTTAAAGGTGTCGTAGATAAAGGGGTCAGTAGATGTGTCAGTAGATAAAGGTGTCAGTAGATAAAGTGTGTCAGTAGATAAAGTGTGTCAGTAGATAAAGTGTGTCAGTAGATAAAGGGTTGCAATGGGGGATCTCTGTGGCTGAGTGGTTAAACCCTTTGCTCTGTGAGTGGAAGCTCTGTGGCTGAGTGGTTAAACCCTTTGCTCTGTGGGCTGTGGTATAACCCTTTGCTCTGTGTCTGTGGCTGAGTGGTTAAACCCTTTGCTCTGTGGTTCTTGGATGGTTAAACCCTTTGCTCTGTGAGCTGGCTGGGTTAAACCCTTTGCTCTGTGAGTCGAAGGTTGTGGGTCGAAGCTGGACCGCGCCGTTCTGTTCACGAGTGCAGTTTTTTCCCAGAGACCCCTAGGTTATTGCTGGAGCTACGGAGTTCCGTGTTTTGTGCAATACTCTAGGCAGGTGACGTGCCATTTCTGCGAAGAGGGACCGAGCCATATGTGGTAAAACCCGGTGCAATGAAGTCATTCATTTGGCTTTAAAACCCTTTAAAGTGTTGTCAGATTTCTGTCTAAACTGTTGACAGATCAATATAAAAATCATGATAAATAGCAAAACAAAGAAATGATATACAAGCGGATGAAGGTCTCAGACAAGACAGACAACAAAACTCAACCAACACAAGACGTTCCACACGTCAACACCGTATAGCTGCAAGAATTATAGTTCGTTCCAAAATTCGTTATCACACTAAGGTTTAATTTGTACGAAATCTACCTGATGGATAAAAATATTTTTTTGCATGCAGTCTTACATACCTCACGACCTTACGAATTCATGTATAACTAATTAGTAGGTAGCTTAGTTACAATACTAAGCGTACAATACTACGCGTACAATACTAAGCGTACAATACTAAGAACATACATTTGTGAAGATTCCTGATCGTCTACGCCAGCTGGCATGGTACATGATGTCTATTAAATCGTTGTTGCTGTCGTGCGTAACAACGTGTGTTCGACTTTGCTATTTGTGTGTGTGTTTGTGTGTGTGTGTTGCCAGAAATATCTTCATATATCATCTGTACTTCTTCTTCTTTTGTCGTCACACTGCTACCAGGTTGTTGCCCAGTGTCGTCACACTGCTACCGGGTTGTTGCCCAGTGTCGTCACACTGCTACCAGGTTGTTGCCCAGTGTCGTCACACTGCTACCAGGTTGTTGCCCAGTGTCGTCACACTGCTACCGGGTTGTTGCCCAGTGTCGTCACACTGCTACCAGGTTGTTGCCCAGTGTCGTCACACTGCTACCAGGTTGTTGCCCAGTGTCGTCACACTGCTGCCAGGTTGTTGCCCAGTGTCGTCACACTGCTAAAATCGTTGTTTTGTCTGCTACCAGTGTCGTCCACTGCTATCGGGTTGTTGCCCAGTGTCGTACAACTGCTACCGGTTGTTGCCTAGTGTCGTCACACTGCTACCAGGTTGTTGCCCAGTGTCGTCACACTGCTACCGGGTTGTTGCCCAGTGTCGTCACACTGTACCGGGTTGTTGCCCAGTGTCGTCACACTGCTACCGGGTTGTTGCCCAGTGTCGTCCACACTGCTACCGGGTTGTTGCCCAGTGTCGTCACACTGCTACCGGGTTGTTGCCCAGTGTCGTCACACTGCTACCAGGTTGTTGCCCAGTGTCGTCACACTGCTACCAGGTTGTTGCCCAGTGTCGTCACACTGCTACCGGGTTGTTGCCCAGTGTCGTCACACTGTTACCGGGTTGTTGCCCAGTGTCGTCACACTGCTACCGGGTTGTTGCCCAGTGTCGTCACACTGCTACCGGGTTGTTGCCAGTGTCGTCACACTGCTACCGGGTTGTTGCCCAGTGTCGTCACACTGTTACCGGGTTGTTGCCCAGTGTCGTCACACTGCTACCAGGTTGTTGCCCAGTGTCGTCACACTGCTACCGGGTTGTTGCCCAGTGTCGTCACACTGCTACCGGGTTGTTGCCCAGTCGTCGCACACTTCCCGGTTGTTGTCGTGTCTCACCTCGGTTTGCCAGTGTCGTCAAACTGTTACAGGTTGTTGCCCAGTGTCGTCACACTGCTACCGGGTTGTTGCCCAGTGTCGTGGTTTTCTGTTTTTGTCTTGCACTGTTCTGGTGGCTTGTGTGATTGTTATTTTGCTCTTTCACAGGATTCTGCTATGCCATCTAACCATCCGTGGTCTTCCTCTCGCCTTCTTTCCTGATGTTCTGTTGTAGAAGACTCTGTATACTGTGGAGTTTGAATGTATTCTTATTAAGGGATCAAACCACTTCATTCTTTGTTTCTCAATGTAATTCAAGCAAGGTTTTGTGCCAACTTTCTTTCTTATGCTGATGTTGGTGACTCTTTTCTGGTGTTGTTGGTAACTTTTCGCAGGCAGCGCATTTCACATGTAGTTACTTTTTGTGAATTCGCTTTGCTCATTGTCCATGTTTGGTTCTAGTAACACAAAGTAGGTATGGAAATTCTGTTGATCTTCTGTTGCTTAGCTGACATCTGTACAGCATTGATATTTCTTATGTAGCCAATAATCGTTACTATCTTTTTATCCTAAGATTGGTTTTGCTAGCGAAGAAGAAGATGGATTCAGGATGTAACTGATGGTTTGAACATGACAGATGTAGAGGCGAGACATCTGGCATATGAGAGAGAGAGAGAAATTCCAAAGGACTGTTGGAGTGGCAAATCTCTGCTCAGGACAAGCAATTTGACGATGATGAGTGGTCTATGCAGGTTTCTAAAGATGTGAATAACAGCAAGCTGATATGCATTTTAGCAAGGCTGTTCTTGATGCCGTCGCTCCATCTTTTGCGTGGTCTTCCTCTTGCTTTGTACTCGTTATACTTGTTCTGTGTGTCTCTCTGTGGTAGGCGATACCAGGGCATTCTTGTCAGGTGTGCAAACAATTTAATCTGTTGTTCTTTTATGAATTGCATGACTGGTTTCACATCCAGTCTTCTTCTGATTTCTTCATTTCTAATTTTGTCTCTTATTGTCACACCTGCAAATCTTCTAAGACACCTCATCTCTGTCGTATGATTTTCGCTCATTAGCTGCTGTTATTGGCCCTGTTTGACACTGGTAACATAGTGTTGGTCATGTTTGACACTGGTAACATAGTGTTGGTCATGTTTGACACTGGTAACATAGTGTTGGCTAGAAAATCGTTCTTATAAGATTTGCTTTAGTTGTTAGCGGTATCTCTTTATGTGACGACAGTGGTGTTAACTGTTCCAGTACCTGGTTAGCGGTATCTCTTTATGTGACGACAGTGGTGTTAACTGTCCCAGTACCTTGTGGACTAGGTGTCTGTAAATGGTGTTAGTAGGGATGTGTTTCAATAATCCGTACTTTCAAACAACTAAATACATTGCAACTATTCGCTATGTAGCCAGTACTCGTTACTAACATTGAATCAGTGAGAAAATTAGCTATCTATTACTACTATCATTGAAAACTATATTCTAACGAGTATGTACAATGTAGTTATATAATTGAAGTCAGACGATACTACTAACGACACCTACAGTTACAAACAAAGTAATGATTACTAAATAACGAGTAGTTGTTACAAAAGTAGCAAATACTTATAAATACTTGAAAGCAACTGAAACGTCTATCAGCTGAGTCAGGTTGGATAACCTGATATCGTGGATCGACGATGGAACTGATTAGAACAGCACCAGGGAGAGGTAGAAGGGGTGTGGGGGGGTGCACTGGAGTGGCATGATCGCCTACGCCGTTAGGCATGACACTTGATTGATTGACACAAGTAGAACTAGTATCGATACCACGAACAATGTGAGATGTGTGGACTAACGAGAACTAAACGAGAACATCATGTGGGTTCACACAAAGACAAGAAAGAAAGAAAAGTGGTGGCGGGGAAGGGGGGACTGTATAATGTTCTAACTGTGGTGACACATGATCGATACTGTCACCAGGTCAAGGCTGAGACGACGAGTAGCCCTATGCTCACGATAAACATGCACTCTCTTGACACGTGGTTTTCTAGCCGGTACATGGCAGATGCAAGACCAATGTGAATAGTATGCGACCACTCAACATGTTCATTGGAGATCTCATGTCTGCTTGGATGTTCGACAGTGAGAGAGAGAGAGAGAGAGAGATATCATGTCTGCTTGGATGTTCGACAGTGAGAGAGAGAGAGAGAGAGAGAGAGATCTCATGTCTGCTTGGGTGTTCGACAGTGAGAGAGAGAGAGAGAGAGAGAGAGATATCATGTCTGCTTGGATGTTCGACAGTGAGAGAGAGAGAGAGAGAAAGAGATCTCATGTCTGCTTGGATGTTCGACAGTGAGAGAGAGAGAGAGAGAGAGAGATCTCATGTCTGCTTGGGTGTTCGACAGTGAGAGAGAGAGAGAGAGAGAGAGAGAGAGAAAGAGATCTCATGTCTGCTTGGGTGTTCGACAGTGAGAGAGAGAGAGAGAGAGAGAGATCTCATGTCTGCTTGGGTGTTCGACAGTGAGAGAGAGAGAGAGAGAGAGAGAGAGAGAAAGAGATCTCATGTCTGCTTGGGTGTTCGACAGTGAGAGAGAGAGAGAGAGAGAGAGATCTCATGTCTGCTTGGGTGTTCGACAGTGAGAGAGAGAGAGAGAGAGAGAGAGAGATCTCATGTCTGCTTGGGTGTTCGACAGTGAGAGAGAGAGAGAGAGAGATCTCATGTCTGCTTGGATGTTCGACAGTGAGAGAGAGAGAGAGAGAGAGAGAAAGAGATCTCATGTCTGCTTGGATGTTCGACAGTGAGAGAGAGAGAGATTCATGTCTGCTGGATGTTCGACAGTAGAGAGAGAGAGAGATCTCATGTCTGCTTGGATGTTCGACAGTGAGAGAGAGAGAGAGAGAGAGAGAGAGAGATCTCATGTCTGCTTGGATGTTCGACAGTGAAGAGAGAAGAGAGAGAGAGAGAGAGATATCATGTCTGCTTGGATGTTCGACAGTGAGAGAGAGAGAGAGAGAGAGAGAGAGAGAGATGCATGCTGCTTGGATGTTCGACAGTGAGAGAGAGAGAGAAGAGAGGAGAGAGAGAGAGAGAAAGAGATATCATGTCTGTTTGGGTGTTCGACAGAGAGAGAGAGAGAGAGAGAGAGAGAGAGAGATATCATGTCTGCTTGGATGTTCGACAGTGAGAGAGAGAGAGAGAGAGAGAGAGAGAGAGATATCATGTCCCTGGATGTGACAGAGAGAGAGAGAGAGAGAGAGGAGAGAGAAAAAAGAGATCTCATGTCTGGGATGTTCGACAGTGAAGAGAGAGAGAGAGAGAGATAATGTCTGCTGATGTACAGTGAGAGAGAGAGAAAAGAAGAAAGAGAGAAGAGAGGAGAGAGACATAAAGCAAACAGCGATAGAGAGCAAGAAGAGAGATAAAGCAAGACAGTGATAGAGAGCAAAGAAGAGATAAAGCAAGACAGTGATAGAGAGCAAGAGAGAGAGAGATAAAGCAAGACAGTGATAGAGAGCAAGAGAGAGAGAGATAAAGCAAGACAGTGATAGAGAGCAAAGAAGAGAGATAAACAAGACAGTGATAGAGAGCAAGAGAGAGAGAGAGAAGTAAGATAAAGCAAGACAGTGATAGAGAGCAAGAAA
Organism: Arion vulgaris; assembly: GCA_020796225.1. Lineage (NCBI taxonomy): Eukaryota > Metazoa > Mollusca > Gastropoda > Stylommatophora > Arionidae > Arion > Arion vulgaris. The sequence continues at coordinate 22,497,928 of CM036777.1, read as the reverse complement.
AGAGAGAGATAAGCAAGAAGATAGAGAGCAAGAAAGAGAGAGAGATAAAGCAAGACAGTGATAGAGAGCAAGAAAGAGAGAGAGAGATAAAGCAAGACAGCGATAGAGAGCAAGAGAGAGAGATAAAGCAAGACAGCGATAGAGAGCAAGAGAGAGATAAAGCAAGACAGCGATAGATGCAAGAGAGAGAAAGCAAGACAGGATAGAGAGCAAGAAGAGAGAAGAGATAAAGCAAGACAGCGATAGAGCAAAGAGAAGAGAGAGAGAGAGATAAAGCAAGACAGTGATAGAGAGCAAGAGAGAGAGAGATAAAGCAAGACAGTGATAGAGAGCAAGAGAGAGAGAGATAAAGCAAGACAGCGATAGAGAGCAAGAGAGAGAGAGAGATAAAGCAAGACAGCGATAGAGAGCAAGAAGAGAGAGAGAGATAAAGCAAGACAGCGATAGAGAGCAAGAAGAGAGAGATAAAGCAAGACAGCGATAGAGAGCAAGAGAGAGAGATAAAGCAAGACAGCGATAGAGAGCAAGAGAGAGAGATAAAGCAAGACAGCGATAGAGAGCAAGAAGAGAGAGAGATAAAGCAAGACAGCGATAGAGAGCAAAAGAAAGGAGAGAGAAGAGATAAAGCAAGACAGCGATAGAGAGCAAGAAAGAGAGAGAGGGTAAAGCAAGACAGCGATAGAGAGCAAAGAGAAAAGAGAGAGAGAGATAAAGCAAGACAGCGATAGAGAGCAAGAAAGAGAGAAACAAGAGAAGAGAAGAGAGAGATAAAGCAAGACAGCGATGAGGCAGAGAAGCAAAGATAGAGCAGAGAGAGAGAGATAAAGCAAGAGCAGAGGATAGAGAAGCAAGACAGTAGAGAGAGAGAGATAAGCAAGGCAATGAGAGCAGAAAAAGATAAAGCAGCAAGAGAGCAGAAGAGAGAGATAAAGCAAGACAGCGATAGAGAGCAAAGAGAGATGGAAAATAAGAGAATACGAGAAGGCAGAGTTGGCAGAAAGAACAAACAAAGAGCACCGCGAGCCTGTTGTCGAGTTCTCTATCTAACAATATGTGGCATGAGAGCACAATTTATCTGTTCCAGCGCGCATGCCTGAAACTCCAATGATCAACTTTGTGTAGCAGGAGTGAATAATTACAAACTTTGAGACTAATCTCTTATCTGCTGGAGGACGAACGGGTGCGAGAGTCGAGGTGCGCGAGCATTGGAAATAAAATAAATGTTCCATATGAACAATGAATTCAGGTGCCGCTAGTTGATGTACTACATCGCTAGTTGATGTACTCCATCGCTAGTTGATGTACTCCATGGCTAGTTGATGTACCACTTCATTAGATGATGTACTACATCGCTAATTGATGTACTACATCGCTAGTTGATGTACTCCATCGCTAGTTGATGTACTCCTTCGCTAGTGGATGTACTCCATTGCTGTTGATGTATTACTTCGCTAGTTGATGTATTACTTCTGATGTATTACTTCGCTAGTTGATGTACTTCGTGATCATGTTTATTAATTCAGTGTTTATGTCAACTAGGTTTTTATTCATCGCCATTTGTTGTTCTAGTTCTGAGCCGAGACCTGTTGTCCTCCTAGATCTGTTGTCCTCCTAGACCTGTTGTCCTCCTAGACCTGTTGTCCTCCTAGACCTGTTGTCCTCCTAGACCAGCAACTGATTGTGTCTATGGTCCATTATGGACCACACATTCTCAAGCAGATCTGGTATTGACCAAGAAGAAATGAGACCAGATCTAGAAGACACTATAGAGACACGCCAGCACCACAAACTCAATGCTACTAGAAACAAGTGGCACTCCTATCTAGAGACGCGCCAGCACCACAAACTGAGACACGCCAGCACCACAAACTGAGACACGCCAGCACCACAAACTGAGACACGCCAGCACCACAAACTGAGACACGCCAGCACCACAAACTGAGACACGCCAGCACCACAAACTGAGACACGCCAGCACCACAAACTGAGACACGCCAGCACCACAAACTCAATGCTACTAGAAACAAGTGGCACTCCTATCTAGAGACGCGCCAGCACTACAAACTGAGATACGCCAGCACCACAAACTGAGAAGCGCCAGCACTACAAACTGAGACACGCCAGCACCACAAACTGAGACACGCCAGCACTACAAACTGAGACACGCCAGCACCACAAACTTCCATGCTACTAGAAACAAGTGGCACACCTATCAACAAGAATTCGACGACATATTGTATTTGGCAAAAATCACAGCTAAACAAATAATAATATTTGCGTCTATGCAGTGGTGGCTCGGAACTAAAATAAGTGGGGTGGGTGCTGCTTCAGAAAATGTTTAGCCGTTGCTTTAATATTGTGTAAAATGAAACAAACATTAAAATTAGGACATACCAAATATGGAAAACGATAGCATAATCAACATGGACGTGGCCGGAGTGCTAGGACGATAATCCTCATATAGCTGACCGCCCGTGTGGTACCGGGACCCGCAAGGGAGCAAAGAATAGTACCACTGCCACCTACAAGGCATGTCGTAAGAGGCGACTGATGTAGGACCTCGGAAGCTACCCCAGTAAATAAAAAGCATCGAAGAAATTGAATGTACTGGCCTACTTGTAGGCGCATAACTGGCACAACGTATAATCGCTCTTAGACTTAGAGATCACAACAAAATCACACAGAGTGGTTTAACAAGTGGTCGATATGGAGCGTTCGAAGATAAAGAAGAAGAAGATATAGCTGATAACTGATAACATATTTGTGTATTAGTTCTAGTAGCTAGACATTAAGACAGATCTGCGAACAAACAATTGAATACAATCAAAGTAAACAGCTTATATTTATAGACCAAGAAAAGGCATTTGATAAAGTAAACAGGTGCAAGCTATGGAAGATCCTTGAAGAATATGGGACAACTATTAGGTAATACCATGACCTTATATCAAGATAGCCAGAGTACAGTAAGAACAACAGAAGGAATGACCGACTGGTTCTCCATACATCAGGTGTTAGACAAGGTTGTGTCCTCTCACCACTACTCTTTATTGCATATATGAATAAAATAACTCAAGAGTCAAATTCAGATGATGATGAAGTAAATGAACTGCTTTTTGCAGATGATCAGTGCCTGATACATCAAAATGAACAAGATCTACAACATCATATTGACACCTTGAACAACAATTGTGTAAAACATGACATGAAAATCAACAACACTAAAACAGAAATAAATGAATATTAGAAGAAAACATAATAATCTAGACATCCTTGTCAATGGCACTAAAATAAACCAAGTGAAAGAATTCAAATACTTAGGAAGCATATTCACAGAAGACGGAAAACTGGACAGAGAGATAGAGGCTAGAGTACAAAAGCAAATGCTGTAACCTACCAGCTAGCCCCATTGTTAAGGCACTCAAAAATTTCACAGGCAGCTAAGCAACAGATGATCAACAGCATTTTATACCTACTTTGTGTTACCAGAGCCAAACAGGGAAAATGAGCAAAGCGCAGTCACAAAAAATAACTACATGTGAAATGCCGTTGCCTGCGAAAAGTTACCAACAACACAAGAAAAGACAGAATCACCAACATCAGCATAAGAAAGAAAGTTGGCACAGAACCGTGCTTGAATTACATAGAGAAACAAAGAATGAAGTGGTTTGGCCACTTAATAAGAATGCATCCAAACTCCACAGTATACAGAGTCTTCTACAATAGAACATCGGGAAAGAAGGCAAGAGGAAGACCACGGAAAAGATGGTTAGATGGCGTAGCAGAATCCTGTGAAAGAGCAAAGATAACAATCACACAAGCCACCAGAACAGCGCAAGACAAAAACAGAAAACCACGACACTGGGCAACAACCCGGTAGCAGTGTGACGACAAAAGAAAGAAAGAAAGCTAGACAGTTAACTATTAACTGTGTCGTTGTGGATTGTAGAGATGTGTGTTCCACATCATCACCAGTCGACGTGATGACCAAGGCCACATAAGGCAGAGACACAAAATTTACACTCAACGAACAGTTTGGTTTTTTTTATATCGCTGTTTTATTTTCTCACAGTGTGGGGTCGCCGGTCCAAAAGTGACACATCTTAATCACCTTTAACTACATGTAAAAAGATACTGATTCCAATCTTCGTCACCCCAAAAAACCACATGGGGGTTGGTGGTTCCCATATATGACTACACGTTTCGTGCCTCTCGTCTTGTATGCTTCACTTGATAACGGCTTTTGTGTCGAAATGGTAACTAGCTATAGCCGCTTTTATCATTCTCTCTCTCTCTCTCACACGATCACCGCTTAGACTGATGTACCAGATTTCTACATGAATTCTAGTGTTGTTATTAGGGGCTCCGTCCTCCTTACAGCATCTCATTTAGTTCGATATTTTATGGCCAGGTTTCGTTTCTCAGACCTGCTAGCAGTGGGCAGTCTTGCAGTAAGTGCTCTGCCGCCACGTCCGCCTGCTCGCAGTGACACAGGCTAGTTGTGCCAATTTTAAATTTGTTATACAGGTGGTATCGTAGTCTGTTATGGCCGGTACTGTGGCGGTTTTTATCATTCGTAACATTAGCTTTGTATTTTGGTGTATCGTCTTTGTTGAGAAGTAGAAAGTAAAGTTTACAATAGCTACATAGTTATTGTATTTTGTCAATGCATTCTACTTGTAAAACACCGAATCCATATATGTTCTAGCCAGCCCCAAGTCTGTAGCTATGTTGTTTTAATTCTGTAACTGTGTATACCAGAATTTGTTGCTTTTATGGCAGCCCCAAGTGTGTAGCCCTGTGTTGTTTGGAATTCTGGTCAGTGCTGAAGTGAAATCCAAAATATGATGTTCTACACCCCAAAGTCTGAGCTATGTTGTTTTAATTCTGTCACTGTGAATCCATATATGTTCTAGCCAGCCCCAAGTCTGTAGCTATGTTGTTTGAATTCTGTCACTGTGAATCCATATATGTTCTAGCCAGCCCCAAGTCTGTAGCTATGTTGTTTTAATTCTGTCACTGTGAATCCATATATGTTCTAGCCAGCCCCAAGTCTGTAGCTATGTTGTTTGAATTCTGTCACTGTGAATCCATATATGTTCTAGCCAGCCCCAAGTCTGTAGCTATGTTGTTTTAATTCTGTCACTGTGAATCCATATATGTTCTAGCCAGCCCCAAGTCTGTAGCTATGTTGTTTGAATTCTGTCACTGTGAATCCATATATGTTCTAGCCAGCCCCAAGTCTGTAGCTATGTTGTTTTAATTCTGTCACTGTGAATCCATATATGTTCTAGCCAGCCCCAAGTCTGTAGCTATGTTGTTTTAATTCTGTCACTGTGAATCCATATATGTTCTAGCCAGCCCCAAGTCTGTAGCTATGTTGTTTTAATTCGTAACTGTACATATTATTTGCTATTTGCAATTTGCTTTTGTTAAACACCGAATCCATATATGTTCTAGCCAGCCCCAAGTCTGTAGCTATGTTGTTTTAATTCTGTAACTGTGTTGATGACACACACGAGAGTTTGTTGCTGGTTGTGATGGCAACCACCAAGATGGTGAGTCACGACGAGCGCTGCGTGTATGTATCCAATAGCATGCGACATCTCTGGGCTCCTGCGGTGTCTGAAAGTGAACGATACGGCAGCAGGACTGAAGCGTGACTGATAAAGCGGTGGTGCGCATACACACCCGTAGACAGACAGACAGCATGACGGTTATTCTATGATGACAGTAGACATACGAGGGGCGCGGTACGAAGCGCATCTTTTGGGAGAGAAAGAACAGTGAGGGACAGCAATATGATAGTTTTTGTAAGGGGGTGGGGGAGTGGGTGTGTGTGTAAGACCCGTGATTGGGTTGGAATTTATTTTAGCTGGTTGTAAAATGGAAGGAAATATATTGTATTTTCTTTCTATTCTATTGGTGAATGTACCACACATTTCTATCGGTGGATGTACCACACATTTCTATCTACCTACAAGGACAGTTAGACGATGTAAGGAAACCTACCAAATCTGAGGTGCTCAGATCGGGATTAGATCAAATCTGAGGTGCTCAGATCGGGATTAGATCAAATCTGAGGTGCTCAGATCGGGATTAGATCTGGAGAAATGAATAATTAAATCATAAAACTAACAACCAGTTAATGAGCACGATGAACTCTCGTATCTTGGAATATCATCTAGGATGTAATATCATCTAGTAGTATGTAATATCATCTAGTAGTATGTAATATCATCTAGTAGCATGTAATATCATCTATAGTCTGTCCATTAATTCGTGAGCACGTTTGAAATTGATTTTCTCGAAAACTACCTGTTGGATCTCAGTGATTTTTGCATGCAGCCTTAGAATATCCATGACGCTAAAATAAAGCTAACCAGTAGTCCATAGATTCTACGGATTTTGCACATCGGCGAATTCCTTTGATCTTTTATGACAATTGCAAATACGGGGCTCAAATTTTAGATTTTACAGTATCCCTAGAATTTGTCCATGTCAATTCTATTCATAGGTGTATCTCCATATTAACTTGATAGGTCAAGTAATTAAGTGTGTTGTCCTTTATGTGCAATCGTGAACTTGGATACAATATGCAACAGTTAGTCCTCCCCTTCGGTCACCATTAGACCCCAGGGTGTCTTAACTTCACCACAAATTGTATGATGGTAGACGCATTTGGATATGGAAATGTATACGTTGCTATTTCTCAGTCTGTAATCAAAATATGATTTGTATCATCCCGAATCTGACGATTCCATGAGGTTGATAATTGTTACTGGCTGGACAAATTGTAATCCATCTCGGTGCCAGTACTCGTCTTCCTCTCGGAGCATATGTTCAACACACTTCTTCCAGAACTGCATGTCTATCATTGAGAGGGACTCACGTGTCAGAACTTCAACATCACACATTTTAAACGTCCTGTTCTGTTCGGCAACTTGCCTTTTACTTTAGCCCAGACAAGCTCTATCGGATTGAGGTGAGCATGATATGGAGGTAGTCGCAAAGACGTGTGGCCGTATTCCGCAATGATTTTGTCAATATGAAACACCTTTGTTTTATTTGTCATCCTCACCAGGTGCAACAACTCGGGTTTCAAATATGTATCATCGAAGCTGACATTTTCCTTAGCAAGCCAAGTCCTAATTTGATCTTTTGTATTTGATGCAGTTGGTACTTTGTCTTCCGCTGATACTGCGTTGTGATAGGATGCATTATCCATTACCAAGCATGATGGTCTGTTTAGAATTGGAAGTAGATCTTTCTCCATTCAGTGCCTGAAAATGTGTCCATTCATTTCTGTGTGGTATCCCTACCGTCGGTACTTTTTGATTGGAAAATAAGACCAGCGTCATGGACAAGACCTTCTTCACTACTTCCTGCATGTGTTAGTATAATACGCTGGCCTTTGCTGCTTGGTATTTTTCTTTTCTGTTCACCGTCTACTGATTGCCATTCTTTAGCATTGGTGTGGTGAGCATTGACCCAGGATTCGTCCAAATATACAATATCATAGCCTTGCCTCCGCCGCTCATGGATCTGCCTCAGGTATTTACTTCGGGCAGCAATTAAATGTGGCTTTTCACAAATAATATTCCTGCCGCCTATAGTTTTCTGAAGGTGAAGCCGGCGGCTCTTACAATTTTTCATAGAGTACTTTTAGAAATTATGCTGCAATCTGATTGCAGTTTTAATTTCAGTTTCCTGAGAGTAACAAGTTGATTTGTCGCAAACATTTTCAAGAGCTCCGTCTTATGACATCTATGTCAAAGTCGTCAATTGTTCTTTTCCGTCCTTGCTTGACATTAGTGCACTTTGTGTCCTGTTTAATCCATCGGGAAAAGGATTCTCTATTCAGACCAAGCGCCAGTTGCGCTCGTTTCTCAGGGTTATGAATATCGCAATATAGATGACCTCTCTTAGATTCCCCTACGGAAGTGTTGGTATAGTAAAACTGTAACCTTCTGCATTGTTATAAATGTGCACTTCAGACTCATTATGAATGTGATATCAATGTCAGTTTTGATAAGCCAACAAATATGATACAATAGCTTCATACAAATAGCGAGATACGCCTATAACTATACAACGGTATCCCAATTATAACGTCATATGCTTTCCGCTTTCAAAGTCGACTGGGTTAGGTGCACGGGATTTCGTGAAATTGTTGTATACTCACGATATTTCTATGTTACCATAATGTATTTTTAGAACAACGCGTCTGTGTACCGTAGATCTGTTACTATTGTGTACAATCCGGTGAGGTTGATTTTAATATAACCTGAAGAAGAAATATTTCAAACTACATCAAATTTTCTTGGAAAAAATATTTCTCTAGCGTCATGGATATTCTAAGGCTGCTTGCAAAAATCACTGAGATCCAACAGGTAGTTTTCGAGAAAATCAATTTCAAACGTGCTCACGAATTAATGGACAGACTATAGTAGTAGTATATCATCTATGTAATATCATCTAGTAATCTAGTAGCTGTAATATCATCTAGTAGCTTGTAATATCATCTAGTAATCTAGTAGCTTGTAATATCATCTAGTAATCAGTACATGTAATATCATCGTAGCTGTATCATCTAGTAGCATGTAATATCATCTAGTAGCTTGTAATATCATTAGACTACAAGATACAATTCTCAAGATTGATTATTACTTTGACATATAGTACATGATACATTTTAAGATTGATTAACTTAGAATATCATCTAGTAGCATCAGGATACAATTTCAAGATGTATATTACTTGAATATCATCTAGTAGATACAAGTCAAATTTCAGTTGTATTATTCTTAGAATATCATCTGAGATACAGGATACTTTCAGATTATATCTAGATATCATCTAGAGTACAAGGACAAATTCAGATTTTATTATAGAATATCATCTAGAGTAAAGGATACAATTTAAGATTGTATTATTACTTAGAATATCATCTAGTAGCTAAGATATCATTCAAGATTGATCTTGAATATCATCTAGTAGCATATAAGGATACATTTCTAAGATTGTAGCTTAGAATATTATCTAGTAGCATAGATACATTCTCAGATTGTATTACTTAGAATATCATCTATAGCATAGATACATTTCAAGTTGTTTATTATTGAATATCATCTAGTAGCATACAAGGATACAAATTTCTCAAGATTGTATTATTACTTAGAATATCATCTAGTAGCATACAAGGATACAAATTTCTCAAGATTGTATTATTACTTAGAATATCATCTAGTAGCATACAAGGATACAAATTTATCAAGATTGTATTATTACTTAGAATATTATCTAGTAGCATACAAGGATACACATTTCTCAAGATTGTATTATTACTTAGAATATCATCTAGTAGCATACAAGGATACAAATTTATCAAGATTGTATTATTACTTAGAATATTATCTAGTAGCATACAAGGATACACATTTCTCAAGATTGTATTATTACTTAGAATATCATCTAGTAGCATACAAGGATACAATTTTCAAGATTGTATTATTACTTAGAATATCATCTAGTAGCATACAAGGATACAAATTTCTCAAGATTGTATTATTACTTAGAATATCATCTAGTAAGGATACAATTCAAAATTGTATTGAATATTATCTAGAGCATAGGATACATTCTCAAGATTGTATTATTACTTAGAATATCATCTAGTAGCATACAAGGATACACATTTCTCAAGATTGTATTATTACTTAGATATATTATGCTAAGGATAAAACTAAAATGTATTATTAGAATATCATCTATAGAATCTTCAGCAGCGACACGGTCAGACTGACATCAGCGTGATCAATGTATGACATTTCGCTTGAAGATGGTCCAACAAAAGTCGGTACATCTCACACAAGACTAGGGTAGATATGCTCACACAAGACTAGCGTAGATATGCTCACACAAGACTGGAACCCCAGACTAGGTAGATATGCTCACACAAGACTAGTAGATATGTCCAAGCGTAGATATGCTCACACAAGACTAGGTAGATATGCTCACACAAGACTAGTAGATGTCAAGACTAGTCGATATGCTCACACAAGACTAGGGTAGATATGCTCACACAAGACTAGGGTAGATATGCTCACACAAGACTAGGGTAGATATGCTCACACAAGACTAGGGTAGATATGCTCACACAAGACTAGGGTAGATATGCTCACACAAGACTAGCGTAGATATGCTCACACAAGACTAGCGTAGATATGCTCACACAAGACTATAGACACATGATAAGGGAATAGATGAGTTATTTTAGTAAGAAAAACTATCAAAATGAGACTGACCAGTCAGTACACGACACAGTTGGTAGTGACGGTGTTAGAATGAGACTGACCAGTCAGTACACGACACAGTTGGCAGTGACGGTGTTAGAATGAGACTGACCAGTACACGACACTGTTGGCAGTGACGGTGTCAGAATGAGACTGACAGTTGGCAGTGACGGTGTCAGAATGAGACTGACAGTTGGCAGTGACGGTGTCAGAATGAGACTGACAGTTGGCAGTGACGGTGTCAGAATGAGACTGGCAGTTGGCAGTGACGGTGTCAGAATGAGACTGACAGTTGGCAGTGACGGTGTCAGAATGAGACTTAACAGTTGGCAGTGACGGCGATAAACTAATCCATAGCAGATACTAGATACGCATGCGCAATTCTCATGTAAATAATTAGAATCGTAGCTCTAGCAGACATTCTAAAAGACAGATGTCATGATATGGATTTGTTGAACAGAGCTGCCCCGGGCCATGTCAAAAGCAATGCAGCAGCTTATCAGGAATAGCATTATAATGAATGATTTGAAGAGAAGATTTGATACTTCAAGTGCCTAGACATCGATATCCAATAAGAGGACGGCGTGATCTGGTTGCAATCTGTCAACGTTGTCAACTTTAGTGCCAGCTAGTGCCAGCTAGAAGAATGTAGTAAGCACTATTGTTTGTTCTGACAGCCCATATTTGAGAACAAATGGAAGATAAGACTAATGTCGACGTCGATAACAGACACATGTAGGATAAGAGAATAGAAGGTATTTGGTGAGTAAGGAAGGAATCAACGACATGCAATAGAAACATGTGGGACAACTCGCTGTTAACTCTTTCACTTGGTAAGTTTTGGGTACCACCGAAAGTAGTCATATTGTAAATTATACTGAATTAGCCAGCATATCGGTTTTGTGACATTTAAAAAAAATACCATGAACCAGTATATTGGCTTCGAAGGGTGAATGTGTTAAGATATTGGGTTAACTGAAGAGCTGCAAGTCTACAGTGTGGACGGTGTCTTATACTGTATATTTATATATATATATATATATATATATATATATATATATATATATATATGCACACGAGCGTACACACATCGCCATTTCGTATCTGTCACTGTCAGAGCTTACGGTTACCGAGCTTGAGATGAGGGAATTGCTAGTTGTGTGGTAATAAAGGAAAGTTGACGGGGCTGACAGGTCGACCACTAATGGAAGAAGCAGAGAATCACGGTTTAGTGTATTCAGAGGAGATAAATTGGGATATACGCAAGGCGAAGAACATGACAGCAAGCTAATAGAATAATGAGAAGTGGTTGTAGTACGGGAAGTAATACATGCGCTAGAAGTAACAAGAGTAACTGCTGTAGTAGTAGTAGTAGTAGTAGTAGTAGTAGTAGTAGTAAGTAGTAAGTAAAGTAAAGGAACCCTTTCATACCTCGTGGTCAATACAGTGTTAGGCCTGTATTTTACATTGACCGTCGGCACATGATGGGTGATTTGGTCAGCATCACGCCGGCCGCCTTTACTTTCCCAGAGCATGTCTGGTACCCAAGTTGAGGCTGGGTCGACCTGAGAGCCATCGCGGTCGGGAAAAATTCCACGCGCATTGCGGGAGCTGAACCCAGACCAGCCTTGAAAAACGAGTTCACTAACAACTACGCTACAGCGGCTCTCAGTAGTAGTAGTAGTAGTAGTAGTAGTAGTAGTAGTAGTAGTAGTAGTAGTAGTAGTAGTAGTAGTAGTAGTAGTAGTAGTAGTAGATAGTAATAGTAATACTACTAATAATAATAATAATAGTGGTGGGGGTGTGATGACAATAATAATAGTGGCATTACTACAGTAGCATAGTAGAGTAGTAGTAGTAGTAAGTAGTAGTAGTAGTAGTAGTAATGTGACAGAGTGGTCGCGGGGAAAATCAAATTCTATCAAAAAGCGCACTATAACGCACGGCTTTTGAAAGAGTCAGAAAATGACGTAATTGGTAGTAACTAGGCTGGACAGAAGACTTAGCTAGCGACGGACATGGGGTAGGACGTAGATCGGTAGAGAGAGCAAAATAATGACCGTTGGAAAGACATGGACAGTTAGACCTAGATAGTTGAGTATATAGAATGACAGAGAGTGAGATAGATTAGGATAGACAGTTAGAGGGACCCAGACCAGTTATTAGGACGGATTTGAAGAAGTAGTTAGAATGAATGTATTAGACAAATTAGAAAGTAAAAATGACCGTTAGAGTTAGGAGAGGAAATTTAACGGTTAGTTAGAGACGGACAGTAGAGAAAGAGAATGATATAATAACCACGGATAGGCGTTGCAGTAGGAAGAAAAACTCAGGGAAGGGTATGGTATTATTGTGTCATAGGTGATGAAGTTAGTTTGTCAAGTTAGAATGCATGTATTATTGTGTTATAGGTGATGAGTTAGTTTGTCAAGTTAGAATGCATGTATTATTGTGTCATAGGGTGATGAAGTTATTTGTCAAGGTTAGAATGCATGTATTATTGTGTGTAGGTGGAAGTAGTTTGTCAAGTTAGAATGCATGTATTATTGTTGGTAGGTGAGGAATTAGTTTGTCTTAGAATGCATGTATTATTGTGTGGTAGGTGAGGAAGTTAGTTTGTCAAGTTAGAATGCATGTATTATTTGGTAGCGTTTTGGTTCCTGGTATAGATAATAAGTGAAGTTGAAGTCAACTGTGATATTTGTTAGCTTGTTTAATCAGGAAGAGAGAGAGTACAATACTAAATTGATATAGTAAAGAAGAGAAGAACATTTCTGTTAAAATTGTTGAAATAGTTTTAAGTGGAGAGAAATGTTGATTATATAAAAATGTTAATAATTTGTCAATGAAAGTTAATAAATTTGGATGCTTTACAGTTAGCATCAAGTTAAAGAGAATATAACTGAATCTTAGTTCATTTTTTATGTTTGTGAAGTTACTGACCTTTTGATTGGTGTGTTATTTCTTGTTCTGTTTTTCATATCACATGAAATGGGTTATGACAAAATGTTTTGAGGAATTGAAATTTTGTGAAGGAAGAGAAAGTCACATCTTTTGTAACGGGTGCCGTGACGCAAAGTAGAAAGGGCTATAAACGGAAGAAGAATTTCACATCATAAACCTTCTACAGTAGCAGCAGCAGTAGTAGTAGTAGTAGTAGTAGTAGTAGTAGTAGAGATGGTAGTAGTAGAGTAGCAGTAGCAGTAGTGTAGCAGTAGTAGTAGCAGTTGTAGTAGCAGTTGTAGTAGTAGGAGTAGTAGTAGTAGCAGTAGCAGTAGCAGCAGTAGCAGTAATAGTAGTAGCAGCGGCGGTCTTCGAGGTAGTAGTAGTAGTAGTAGCAGTCTTCGAGGTGGTGGTAGTAGTAGTAGCAGTCTTCGAGGTGGTGGTAGTAGTAGTAACAGTCTTCGAGGAGGTGGTAGTAGTAGTAGTAGTAACAGTCTTCGAGGTGGTGGTAGTAGTAGTAGTAGTAGTAGTAACGGTCTTCGAGGTGGAGGTAGTAGTAGTAGTAGTAAATATGATAGTGGTTGTTGCGAAAGTAATAAGAATAATAATAGTAGTGGTATTAATTGTTATTGTATTAGCAGTAGCGCAGTCTGAGTAGCAGCCGCACTAGCCAGTAGCTGCAGCAAGTAGTGGTTGTAGTTGCAGCAAGTAGTGGTAGTAGCTGCAGCAAGTAGTGGTTGTAGTAAAAGTGATGATAACACTATTATTAATTGTCAAGGTAAAACACATATAACTTCAAGCATTTCACCAAATGCAAACACTTATTTTATCGACAGGCCCACTAAGCTCACTTCGTGTTTGACTTGTGTGTACTAAACTAGATGAATCAATATCCAGTATTAAAAGCTGTCAAGTATGGGCTTGGATTCTCCATAAGAAGTTCAGTCTTATTTTTCATCTTTGTTGGTCTACACACTCTGATAAAACACACACAAACTACACAATCTGATAAAACACACACTAAACTACAAATAATCTGATAAACACAAACTACACAATCTGATAAAAACAAACTACAAATCTGATAAAACACACAAACTACAAATCTGATAAACACACAAACTAATCTGATAAACACACAACACAATCTGATAAAACACACAAACTAACAATCTGATAAAACACACACAACACACAATCTGATAAAACACACAAACTACACAATCTGATAAAACACACACAAACTACATAATCTGATAAAACACACACAAACTACATAATCTGATAAAACACACACAAACTACACAATCTGATAAAACACACACAAACTACACAATCTGATAAAACACACACACCAACCTACAACAATCTGATAAAAACACACAAACAACAATAATCTGAAAAACTATCATCTAAAACTGACATTTTAACTGATAAAACTACAAAACTGACAAATCTGATTGAAAACAACACAAATACAATTGATAAAATTTCAACAAAACTAACAATCTATTACAAGTACTTCAATTCTTAAACACAAAACTACACAATCTGATAAAACACACACAAACTACACAATCTGATAAAACACACACAAACTACACAATCTGATAAAACACACAAACTACACAATCTGATAAAACACACACAAACTACACAATCTGATAAAACACACACAAACTACACAATCTGATAAAACACACACAAACTACACAATCTGATAAAACACACACAAACTACACAATCTGATAAAACACACACAAACTACACAATCTGATAAAACACACACAAACTACACAATCTGATAAAACACACACAAACTACACAATCTGATAACACACACAAACTACACAATCTGATAAAACACACACAAACTACACAATCTGATAAAACACACACAAACTACACAATCTGATAAAACACACACAAACTACACAATCTGATAAAACACACACAAACTACACACTCTGATAAAACACACACAAACTACACAATCTGATAAAACACACAAAACTACACAATCTGATAACACACACAAACTACACAATCTGATAAAACACACACAAAGGCTCGTCCTCTGGTTGAAAGATCGTGGCTCGGACTTAACCCACTACATAACAAACAAACAAACAAACAAACAAATAATCTTGGAGAAAACTATCGTTATTTAAAAGTGTTGACATTTTGAGAGCAGTGCAAATAAACTGGACAAGTGAAGAGTTGGTTTTGTGTTGATTATTAAATGCTATTTGGCGAATGTAATGTGATGAGAAATGTTTGTCTAGATAGAAGATAACAATCTATTCAAGTATTCTTCTTCTTCTTTCAATGCTACATATCAACCACTTGTTAACCAGTCTGTGATTTGTATGTGATCTCAACCTAAGAGCGATTGTACGTTGTGCTAGTTATGCATCTACAAGTAGGCCAGCACATCCGATTTCTGCGACGCTTTTTATTTACTAGGGTAGCTTGCCTAGGTCCTACATCAGTCGCCTCTTACGACATGCCTTGTAGGTCGCAGTGGTACTATTCTTTGCTTCCCTTGCGGGCTCGTCACCACACAGGCGATATATTCAATGCTAGTCATATCAAGCTACAATTGTTAACCAGTCTGTGATTTGTATGTGATCTCAAGCCTAAGACATTTACGTTGTCATAGGTTGACGTCACAAGCGTGCAGCATCAGCTACATTCCGATTTCTGCGACGCTTATCTTGTACATAGGTGTATCAGTTGCACTCAGCGTCACATCAGTGCCTCATCACGACATCGCTTGTCAGGTCAAGTGGTACATCTTGCCTCAACGGACTCGTCACCATCAAAGGACGATATTCTCAAGCGTGACATCAGTTGCACATCAAGCGTGACATCAGCACATCAAGCGTGACATCACACATCAAGCGTGACATCAGTTGTCACATCAAGCGTGACATCAGTTGTCACATAAGCGTGATCATTTATCAGTTGCCACATCAAACGTGACATCAGTTGCCATATCAAGCAAAAAGCGAGTAATTCAGTTTCAGTTTGGAATATCTTCCATTGCACTCCGGACATGTCCATAGGTGCTCCAATCTCCTTCGCAATATCTCCAACAGCGTCCAGCGACTGACCGTACCAGTTCTATTTTGATTGATGAGCCGACTCGTATACCTGTTGTACCGTTCTTTTCTTGCCACACCAATCTTCAAACCCAGTTCTCGCAATCTAGTAGTTGACATGGATTGGTTTAGATGAAGGTCTTCTCTGCGGCCACGCTCTATGAGGGCGTTCACGATGTCAGCTCTGTCCATTGGCTGGCCCTCTGATATAACGGCAGAGCCAGCCAGTCTGCTCTCTCATTGCCAACGACACCCATGTGCCCCGGAACAAAGACAAGTGTAATTCTGCAAATTGTTGACGCCTGCAGTGATTCAGTCCATTGCCTGCGCACCGAACCGGCCTCCACCTTTCGGATCATACTCAATGAGTCACTCAGAATGCACGCATGAGTGTAGTTTTGTGACTCTAGCCAGAGTAGTGCATTGGTCACCGCCAGTACCTCCATTGTCATGCTGCTGTTGTCATACTAAATGCACCACTGGCTTCCTGACCATTCTGCCACATGAGCTTGCAGAAAGGCCCATGCAGACTACCGATCCATCCGTGTAAATCACAACGTCGTCTGCATTGCAGTTTTCATTGATAATGGCTTTGACGTCTGCATTCAACGCCACGGATTTCCTTCTGCAACCTTTGTCAAATTTAATGATGGTTGAAAAGGTGTTACAGTATATTGGAGACATCGGTATCCATTCTTCTCCATAGTCAATATTATTGAGCCCGCATACCAGCTGAACAGTATCTGGGCACTGGCCAACCCATGACTTGCCCTGCTTTAACCGATGTCCACCACTGGTGCTGAGCTGTTCATGCAATGGGTGATCCTTTTGGCACTTATTTTGAGATAGGCACGTGCTCTAGCTATCTTGAGTCTATACATATGGTCGGAAAATCCAGGAGAAACCTCATCGACACACAGGGTGTATCCCTTGTGCAACCGAGGATGATGCGCATAGCTTGGTTCTGTATTCTCTCCAGTCTTTCGATTTGCGTTTTGCTGACAGTGAGGATGGCCATTGCATATTCAATGGTGGAGAGGACCAGTGTCTGATATAGAATGACAAGCAGTCGTTGCTCGATGTTAACAGCCGCCATGACTCTCATTGCCGCCAAACTTTTGCGTGCCTTGACAATGACATACTCAACATGTCCAACATAATGTGGGGTACTATTTCTTGTTTGGAAAGTGAATCTGTCCTGTCAATGCAAACTTGTAGAAAGTCGTCACAGATGACATGTGAAATATTGTGTCCTGTCGTCACAGATGACGTGAAATATTGTGTCCTGACGTCACAGATGACATGTGAAATATTGTGTCCTGGCGTCACAGATGACATGTGAAATATTGTGTCCTGACGTCATAGATGACATGTGAAATATTGTGTCCTGTCGTCACAGATGACATGTGAAATATTGTGTCCCTGACGTGGGGGAAACAATTTACAGAATAGCGGCAGAACGGCAACAACGAACATCATTTGCGCAAGCTTTGTCTCAAACGGGACGCGATGAGGATATAGATAGGACATATGTGTACACACACACACACACTATGTTGTATGTCCATACTTGTGGACGACGTACACACAGGAAACTCTTTAAATGTTTTTATGACTTAACATATGACTGGAACAGTCAGTCAGTCGTCACGTGCTGGTGCATATACTGAAGGTAGATCTGGACTTTCACGTGCAATGTTGATGATGACAATCTGATGACTAACTAACTAGTCAAATTTGGGAAGACGAGAAGTTACTAGTACTTGTAGAAGATGGTAGACAGGTGCTAAACTAGGACACTATGCGCTATATAAGGTCCCAGGCGTTCCAGACGTTCGTAATCGCAACATTTTACAGACACTGTCAAGGGTCAGTTACAATATGCTAATTAAGAAATAATTCATGTCCAGAAAGACCTCCACATTCACGTGGTAACCCTAGATACAGATTATTACACTGTAGTCTAGTAAATATTAGAGCTTAGATAAGCAGGACGATACAGTATTATTATCCACCAGCAAAGAAGGTTTGGAAAACCTAATCATGACGACCAAGAAACATAGTGAAGACCAACATCTATATTTGAATACACAAAAACAAAAATCATGTCAACTGACAAAGCAAAAGGCTCACCTAACATCCAAATAAACAATTAAGAACCCCAATGTGTAGAGAGCTACGAAAATCTGGGCTCAATAATTAACAATAACGGTGACTGCTCCAAAGAGATCTCAAGAAGATTGACAATAGCAATCAAGAAGTTAAACACAATGAAGAACATGTGGCAAAGCACCAGCAAAATATTAAAATTAAAAATATTGAGAACATGCATTTTTCCAGTGGCTACTTATGGTTGTGAATTATGAACCAATGGCCTAGAGAGAACAATATTAGAGGGCAGGGTCCCAGGACGCAGAGGCAGACCAAGAAGAAGATGGCTACAAGATATTACATAAACCATGAATATGACCATCGATGAAGTGGGTGAACTGGCTAGAGACAGGGAATTTCAGATGTGCTGCAAAGAGAGCAACGTCCTATAAAGGATACGCACCTTGATGATCGAGTCTAGTAAAGGAGGTAGGGATCAAAGGCGATGGGGGGCTACCATGCGATTAAGTAGTGGTATAAGCTCAGGTATGAGCGTGGGGTATAAGATTGATTCTTACAGCAGACTAGCAATATCTCAGAGTGGCTGCGCCTAAATGAGTCTCCTGGTCGTCTTCTAGAGATCGATAACCGACACAGAAGAGTGCAAATGACCGTTGGTCGTACCAGAATTTCCTGGACTAGGCAAAATATGATGGTAACGGCTAATGTTCTTGTTGTGTTACATGCACAACCAAAAAAGGGATCAGTAAAAATACAGCCTCCTGACTGATCAATACAGCCTCCTGACTGGTCAATACAGCCTCCTGACTGGTCAATACAGCCTCCTGACTGGTCAATACAGCCTCCTGACTGGTCAATACAGCCTCCTTACTGGTCAATACAGCCTCCTGACTGCTGACTGGTCAATACAGCCTCCTGACTGCTGACTGGTCAATACATCCTCCTGACTGCTGACTGGTCAATACAGCCTCCTGACTGGTCAATACGGCTGATATAAACATAACTGTCTTGCGTGCAAAGTTTCTGCTTGCCTAACAGAGAATATTACAAAGTGAAAACTTTAAATCCGCTGAAGACAAAAACGACACATGTCCCAAAACAGTTGAAAGTTTTTCCTATCCAGAATGAGCTCACCGAGTCAAGAAGAAAAGTTGGCAAAGTATGAACATAATCTTCGAATGAGATCATACACAAGCTGCATTGAGTGGTTGAATTAGGGATCAATAATGATTAGCGTTCAGTGCGAGAATAAAAGACAGATATAAGTCACTCTCAGTTCAAATTTTTAAAAACCCAATCATCATCTTAGGCCGAAAAAGCAGATGTGCCTTTTCTTTATGTCGTAGGTGCAAATAAACCGGGGTGCAACATATTCAAGTTCACGGTGCACATCAAGCAGATCACAAATAGTGTTGAACTTGGTTGATAATAATACATTGAAGAAGATGAAGAAGAAGAAGAAGACGAAGAAGAAGAAGATGTACAGCAAAACGACTACAGATAAAACATAGCTTATAAAGTACTTGTGCAACATGATAGTTTATATTCATCTAGATGATGCTGATTGAGCTTAAATGTACTTGTGCTACATGATAGTTTATATTCATCTAGATGATGCTGATTGAACTTACAATGTACTTGTGCAACATGATAGTTTATATTCATCTAGATGATGCTGATTGAGCTTACAATGTACTTGCGCAACATGATAGTTTATATTCATCTAGATGATGCTGATTGAGCTTACAATGTACTTGCGCAACATGATAGTTTATATTCATCTAGATGATGCTGATTGAGCTTATAATGTACATCTGGTGCATACTCATGATAGTTTATATTCATCTAGATGATGCTGATTGAGCTTACAATGTACTTGAGCAACATGATAGTTTATATTCATCTAGATGATGCTGATTGAGCTTACAATGTACTTGCGCAACATGATAGTTTATATTCATCTAGATGATGCTGATTGAGCTTATAATGTACTTGTGCAACATGATAGTTTATATTCATCTAGATGATGCTGATTGAGCTTACAATGTACTTGCGCAACATGATAGTTTATATTCATCTAGATGATGCTGATAGTATGAGCTTACAATGTACTTGCGCAACATGATAGTTTATATTCATCTAGATGATGCTGATTGAGCTTACAATGTACTTGCGCAACATGATAGTTTATATTCATCTAGATGATGCTGATAGTATGAGCTTACAATGTACTTGTGCAACATGATAGTTTATATTCATCTAGATGATGCTGATAGTATGAGCTTACAATGTACTTGCGCAACATGATAGTTTATATTCATCTAGATGATGTGATTAGCTACATTTGCAACATGATTATATTCATCAGATGATGGATTGACTTAATGTATGGCAACATGATAGTTTATATTCATCTAGATGATGCTGATAGTATGAGCTTACAATGTACTTGTGCAACATGATAGTTTATATTCATCTAGATGATGCTGATAGTGAGCTTACAATGTACTTGTGCAACATGATAGTTTATATTCATCTAGATGATGCTGATTGAGCTTACAATGTACTTGAGCAACATGATAGTTTATATTCATCTAGATGATGCTGATTGAGCTTACAATGTACTTGAGCAACATGATAGTTTATATTCATCTAGATGATGCTGATTGAGCTTACAATGTACTTGCGCAACATGATAGTTTATATTCATCTAGATGATGCTGATTGAGCTTACAGTCTTGCGCACGAGTTTATATCATCAGATGATGCTGATTGGCTTACAATGTACTTCAACATGATAGTTTATATTCATCTAGATGATGCTGATTGAGCTTACAATGTACTTGCGCAACATGATAGTTTATATTCATCTAGATGATGCTGATTGAGCTTACAATGTACTTGCGCAACATGATAGTTTATATTCATCTAGATGATGCTGATTGAGCTTACAATGTACTTGAGCAACATGATAGTTTATATTCATCTAGATGATGCTGATTGAGCTTACAATGTACTTGTGCAACATGATAGTTTATATTCATCTAGATGATGCTGATAGTTGAGCTTACAATGTACTTGCGCAACATGATAGTTTATATTCATCTAGATGATGCTGATTGAGCTTACAATGTACTTGCGCAACATGATAGTTTATATTCATCTAGATGATGCTGATAGTATGAGCTTACAATGTACTTGCGCAACATGATAGTTTATATTCATCTAGATGATGCTGATTGACTTACAATGACTTGGCAACATGATAGTTTATATTCATCTAGATGATGCTGATTGACTTACAGTATTGGCAACATGATAGTTTATATTCATCTAGATGATGCTGATTGAGCTTACAATGTACTTGTGCAACATGATAGTTTATATTCATCTAGATGATGCTGATTGAGCTTACAATGTACTTGCGCAACATGATAGTTTATATTCATCTAGATGATGCTGATTGAGCTTACAATGTACTTGTGCAACATGATAGTTTATATTCATCTAGATGATGCTGATTGAGCTTACAATGTACTTGTGCAACATGATAGTTTATATTCATCTAGATGATGCTGATAGTTGAGCTTCAATGTACTTGCGCAACATGATAGTTTATATTCATCTAGATGATGCTGATTGAGCTTACAATGTACTTGTGCAACATGATAGTTTATATTCATCTAGATGATGCTGATAGTATGAGCTTACAATGTACTTGTGCAACATGATAGTTTATATTCATCTAGATGATGCTGATAGTATGAGCTTACAATGTACTTGTGCAACATGATAGTTTATATTCATCTAGATGATGCTGATTGAGCTTACAATGTACTTGTGCAACATGATAGTTTATATTCATCTAGATGATGCTGATAGTATGAGCTTACAATGTACTTGCGCAACATGATAGTTTATATTCATCTAGATGATGCTGATAGTATGAGCTTACAATGTACTTGCGCAACATGATAGTTTATATTCATCTAGATGATGCTGATTGAGCTTACAATGTACTTGTGCAACATGATAGTTTATATTCATCTAGATGATGCTGATAGTATGAGCTTACAATGTACTTGTGCAACATGATAGTTTATATTCATCTAGATGATGCTGATGTAGAGCTTACAATGTACTTGCGCAACATGATAGTTTATATTCATCTAGATGATGCTGATTGAGCTTACAATGTACTTGCGCAACATGATAGTTTATATTCATCTAGATGATGCTGATTGAGCTTACAATGTACTTGTGCAACATGATAGTTTATATTCATCTAGATGATGCTGATGTAGAGCTTACAATGTACTTGCGCAACATGATAGTTTATATTCATCTAGATGATGCTGATGATGGCTTACAATGTACTTGCGCAACATGATAGTTTATATTCATCTAGATGATGCTGATTGAGCTTACAATGTACTTGTGCAACATGATAGTTTATATTCATCTAGATGATGCTGATTGAGCTTACAATGTACTTGCGCAACATGATAGTTTATATTCATCTAGATGATGCTGATTGAGCTTAAATGTACTTGCGCAACATGATAGTTTATATTCATCTAGATGATGCTGATTGAGCTTACAATGTACTTGCGCAACATGATAGTTTATATTCATCTAGATGATGCTGATTGAGCTTACAATGTACTTGTGCAACATGATAGTTTATATTCATCTAGATGATGCTGATTGAGCTATATTATACAAGTAGCTTGTCAATCATGATAGTTTATATTCATCTAGATGATGCTGATTGAGCTTACAATGTACTTGCGCAACATGATAGTTTATATTCATCTAGATGATGCTGATTGAGCTTACAATGTACTTGTGCAACATGATAGTTTATATTCATCTAGATGATGCTGATAGTATGAGCTTACAATGTACTTGTGCAACATGATAGTTTATATTCATCTAGATGATGCTGATTGAGCTTACAATGTACTGCAACATATAGTTTAATTCATCTAGATGATGCTGATTGACTTACAATGTACTTGGCACATGATAGTTTATATTCATCTAGATGATGCTGATTGAGCTTACAATGTACTTGAGCAACATGATAGTTTATATTCATCTAGATGATGCTGATTGAGCTTACAATGTACTTGTGCAACATGATAGTTTATATTCATCTAGATGATGCTGATAGTTGAGCTTACAATGTACTTGTGCAACATGATAGTTTATATTCATCTAGATGATGCTGATTGAGCTTACAATGTACTTGAGCAACATGATAGTTTATATTCATCTAGATGATGCTGATTGAGCTTACAATGTACTTGAGCAACATGATAGTTTATATTCATCTAGATGATGCTGATTGTAAGCTTGACAATGATATTCATCTTGGCATAGCTACAATGATGTGACAGATTTATATTCATCTAGATGATGCTGATTGCATGACATTTACAATGTAAATTGGCAACATGATAGTTTATATTCATCTAGATGATGCTGATAGTATGAGCTTACAATGTACTTGTGCAACATGATAGTTTATATTCATCTAGATGATGCTGATTGAGCTTACAATGTACTTGAGCAACATGATAGTTTATATTCATCTAGATGATGCTGATTGAGCTTACAATGTACTTGTGCAACATGATAGTTTATATTCATCTAGATGATGCTGATTGAGCTTTCAATGTACTTGGCAACATGATAGTTTATATTCATCTAGATGATGCTGATAGTATGAGCTTACAATGTCATTGCGCAACATGATAGTTTATATTCATCTAGATGATGCTGATAGTATGAGCTGACAATTTCTTCTTCTTCTTCTTCTTCCAGTAATAGTGTCGCTTCAAACACCTGCATGTTGATGGCAATATAATGTTCCCTAAATTCTCTACCACCGATACACACACATACACACTCACACGTCTATTGAAACGGCTATTATCTGATATCCTGCAACAACAAAGTAAACAGCATCGCACTTCACTCACTCATCTCACTTACTCTCTCACTCACGAAACATTTTGTTTTTAAATTAAAAATAAAATAAAGCTCACAAATGAAATAATGCAATGATGGGGAAGAGGGAGAGTGGGGGGTGTAGAGATAGAGGGGGCTGAGAGAAGAAGGAAGAGAAGAGAGAAATTGATCCCCAGCCTAACATCTTGGTCTGAGGCACAAAGAACTTGACTAACTGTTAGACTTGTTCATGCTAGCTAGCTAACGTGATGAAGAATGGCATATCATCTTCTCACAGAGCTCTGGTCCGTCAACCATTGACAAGACTTAGGAAACATGCCTGGCTCACACTAATCATATTCTATAGACTTTAAACATAAACAAATGTTACTCATGTTACGCTCGTGCGCTTTCTTTCTTCCTTCGTTTTGACTGCCGTGTACTGGAGTATTATAACAACAACAACTAATACAGAAGTAAATATGATACCGTACTCAGATAATTGGTCACAGTTAAATTGATATCAATAAAATAAGATAATACAGACTAGACTAGATCAGATCGTTGGTCTTCTTCTTCTTCTTCGTTATTCCTCTCCAATCATTGTGGAGCATATGGTCTCAACAGTTGTTCGCCACTGTTTCCGGTCTCTGGCTGTATTCTTTATGGTCTCTCATGATAGTCCAGCAATGTCTTCAGTTCTTCAAGAAGACTCCGTCTCCAAGTATGTTTAGGACGTTCCATTTTGCGTTTTCCTTACGGGTTCCACTCAAGTGCTTGTGTAGTGACACTCGGCGATATCCTGCAGGTGATTGATAAAACATGCAAAAACATGGAAAACATGTGGCGGGACAGAGACAAATAGTGGATGTTTGTTGAGGACTTGTGTTCCGTGGGGAGACGAAAGTTTTTTTTAATTTTAATGAGCGGGAAAACAATCTACAATCACACATGAACTTCTTGACCTGCATAATTAACCTCACATAAACTTCTTGACCTGCATAATTAACCACACATGAACTTCTTGACCTGCATAATTAACCACACATGAACTTCTTGACCTGCATAATTAACCTCACATGAACTTCTTGACCTGCATAATTAACCTCACATGAACGTCTTGACCTGCATAATTAACCACACATGAACTTCTTGACCTGCATAATTAACCTCACATGAACTTCTTGACCTGCATAATTAACCTCACATGAACTTCTTGACCTGCATAATTAACCACAAATGAGTTAACACCAAAATAACACCAATTTCTAATACTTCCTACATCCAAGTTCTCTATTAACACCCAGTTCTAATACTTCCTACAGTCAAGTTCTATTAACACCAAGTTAACACCAAGTTCTAATACTTCCTACAGCCAAGTTCTAATAACACCAAGTTCTAATACTTCCTACATCCAAGTTCTATTAACACTAAGTTAACACCCAGTTCTAATACTTCCTACAGTCAAGTTCTATTAACACCAAGTTAACACCAAGTTCTAATACTTCCTACAGCCAAGTTCTAATAACACCAAGTTCTAATACTTCCTACATCCAAGTCTATTAACACTAAGTTAACACCCAGTTCTAATACTTCCTACAGCCAAGTTCTATAACCAAGTTAACACCCAGTTCTAATACTTCCTACAGCCAAGTTCTAATAAAACCAAGTTAACACCCAGTTCTAATACTTCCTACAGCCAAGTCCTATAACACCAAGTTTAATACTTCCATCAAGTCCTAAACACCAAGTTCTAATACTTCCTACAGCCAAGTTCTAATAACACCAAGTTAACACCAAGTTCTAATACTTCCTAGAGCCAAGTTCTAATACTTCCTACAGCCAAGTTCTATTAACACCAAGTTATAATACTTCCTAAAGCCAAGTTCTAATAACACAAGTTAACACCAAGTTCTAATACTTCCTACAGCCAAGTTCTAATACTTCCTACAGCCAAGTTCTATTAACACCAAGTTCTAATACTTCCTACAGCCAAGTTCTAATAACACCAAGTTCTAATACTTCCTACAGCCAAGTTCTATTGATTGATTGATTGATAGGACCATTGTCATTGCACTTCTGTGAACAACCAGGTGTGCTCCGATCTCTTTCTTACAGATCTCAGCGCAGTGCACAAACTCCGTAGCACCGTCGAAAGTGCACCAGTCACAGCAAGTTTCCTGCAGCAAGGTTTCCTGTAGCGATATGAGACACTTGAAGGATCTAAACTTACAAGTACCTCTGAAGTCAGCGAAGGCCGGTCTGCATGGCCAGTGACACCAGTCACAGCAAGTTTCCTGCAGCAAGGTTTCCTGTAGCGATATGAGACACTTGAAAGATCTAAACTTACAAGTACCTCTGAAGTCAACGAAGGGTCGTCTGCATGGCCAGTGACATCAGTCAAATGGTAAAGCAGGCTTTCATGCAAACATCAGTTAGAGGCACCATACCAGGCGTCATGGCTAACGCCCGAATTCACAGCGGGGGAACGCAGAAGAAGAACTAGACAAGCAATTGAGTGAGTACGCAAGAAAAACGGAAAAGGGGACGTAGTAAACAGATCGGTAGACGGGAGTCTTCTTTGGGGAACTGAAGGAGGCTGGATTATCCTGGGAAGCCCTAAAGTAAACATACAGAGACCGGGAAGAGTGGCGAACAACTGTTGAGACCTATGCTCCCTAGGAGTGGAGAGAAATAAGTGGGGATTAGTATAGTCTCTAAATTAAATTAAACATAAACTCGTCCGGTGCAACAACACATATTCTAATTTAGTCTAGACATGTTTATTGTTCTATGCGCACGCACATACATTAACTTGCAGGAACTGGAAACCCGTAGAACGTGACTGCTGTCAGCCATATTGATTTTGTTGTAAACCAGGCGAAATGTCGGCACCAATGCGTCATTACGTATGCACGTCTGCACATAAAACCAAGCTCAAGGTTTTCTCTCGTTTCTCGTCCATTCTAATCGCTGTTTTTCTTTTTGATACGATTCTGTGCCAGATGCCATGTTTATCAAGTGTTGTTGTGTTTATCAAGTGTTGTTGTGTTTATCAAGTGTTGTTGTGTTTATCAAGTGTTGTTGTGTTTATATTGGACAGCAAGTCGTTACTACGAAAGTTCTATGAACTGTCTGGTATTCTTGTTTCTATGAACTGTCTGGTATTCTTGTTTCTATGAACTGTCTGGTATTCTTGTTTCTATGAACTGTCTGGTATTCTTGTTTCTATGAACTGTCTGGTATTCTTGTTTCTATGAACTGTCTGGTATTCTTGTTTCTATGAACTGTCTGGTATTCTTGTTTCTATGAACTGTCTGGTATTCTTGTTTCTATGAACTGTCTGGTATTCTTGTTTCTATGAACTTGTACTGTCATTCCCCCCCCCTGTATAATACACGTATCCTTCTACTTCTTCTTCTTCTGTGATCGCTTAAAATATTTACAAGGCGAGACGAGTTCTCATGATGAACTTTGTTGTTGTTTGCAGTTCTTATTTATATCCATATTGTTGTTGTTTGCAGTTCTTATTTATATCCATATTGTTGTTGTTTGCAGTTCTTATTTATATCCATATTGTTGTTGTTTGCAGTTCTTATTTATATCCATATTGTTGTTGTTTGCAGTTCTTATTTATATCCATATTGTTGTTGTTTGCAGTTCTTATTTATATCCATATTGTTGTTGTTTGCAGTTCTTATTTATATCCATATTGTTGTTGTTTGCAGTTCTTATTTATATCCATATTGTTGTTGTTTGCAGTTCTTATTTATATCCATATTGTTGTTGTTTGCAGTTCTTATTTATATCCATATTGTTGTTGTGTATAATGTGTTGCATTGTGGCTGGCTCAGTGTCCTTGTATAAGGGGCACTCATGTACAACATGTACGATCTTGCGATAACCAGATGCTAAATGACTGAAGAAATCAACTTATAATGAACTGGGTTAGATGGCTGCGGTAAAAGTAAGACGACAGTTTATCATTTCATCAGAACATGAAGATTAGTTTTAGAAAAGCAAGAAATCCTGTAGAATATTACAAGTTTTTAACACCAACCGGTCATAAAGAAATGGTTGTTTTGATGGGAATATGTGAAATCACTGTGTCAGGTCTGGGCTATACGTAGAATTTTTTTTTCCATCCAGAAGCACTGAGCTTTCAGTCTTTGGCTCGTGTCATGAACACCGTAACCCTTCGGTTCGGTGCCACGAACACCGTAAATCTGGTGAACCTGTGGCTTTTCTGCCAGCCCGCGGAATAAGCGCACTCACAGGGGGCACCCGTCGTCCAACGCGCTACGAACACGCTGGGCAGGTGGGCTACGTTGAATATGGCCGGCAATAATAAAAAAAAGTCCAGGCGTTCGACTGCATCCCTTATTTCTTCACTTGTGTGAGATCTGGTGTTGTTGTGTGTTTGTTATTACTTCACTTGTGTGAGATCTGGCGTTATTGTGTGTTTGTTATTACTTCACTTGTGTGAGATCTGGCGTTGTTTGTGTTTGTTATTACTGCACTTGTGTGAGATCTGGCGTTGTTGTGTGTTTGTTATTACTTCACTTGTGTGAGATCTGACGTTGTTGTGTGTTTGTTATTACTTCACTTGTGTGAGATCTGGCGTTGTTGTGTGTTTGTTATTACTTCACTTGTGTGAGATCTGACGTTGTTGTGTGTTTGTTATTACTGCACTTGTGTGAGATCTGGCGTTGTTGTGTGTTTGTTATTACTTCACTTGTGTGAGATCTGGCGTTGTTGTGTGTTTGTTATTACTTCACTTGTGTGAGATCTGGCGTTGTTGTGTGTTTGTTATTACTTCACTTGTGTGAGATCTGGCGTTGTTGTGTGTTTGTTATTACTTCACTTGTGTGAGATCTGACGTTGTTGTGTGTTTGTTATTACTTCACTTGTGTGAGATCTGGTGTTGTTGTGTGTTTGTTATTACTTCACTTGTGTGAGATCTGACGTTGTTGTGTGTTTGTTATTACTTCACTTGTGTGAGATCTGGTGTTGTTGTGTGTTTGTTATTACTTCACTTGTGTGAGATCTGGCGTTGTTTGTGTTTGCTATTACTGCACTTGTGTGAGATCTGGCGTTGTTGTGTGTTTGTTATTACTTCACTTGTGTGAGATCTGGTGTTGTTGTGTGTTTGTTATTACTTCACTTGTGTGAGATCTGGTGTTATTGTGTGTTTGTTATTACTTCACTTGTGTGAGATCTGGTGTTATTGTGTGTTTGTTATTACTGCACTTGTGTGAGATCTGGTGTTGTTGTGTGTTTGTTATTACTTCACTTGTGTGAGATCTGGCGTTGTTGTGTGTTTGTTATTACTTCACTTGTGTGAGATCTGGCGTTGTTGTGTGTTTGTTATTACTTCACTTGTGTGAGATCTGGCGTTGTTGTGTGTTTGTTATTACTTCACTTGTGTGAGATCTGACGTTGTTGTGTGTTTGTTATTACTTCACTTGTGTGAGATCTGGTTTGTTTGTGTGTTTGTTATTACTTCACTTGTGTGAGATCTGACGTTGTTGTGTGTTTGTTATTACTTCACTTGTGTGAGATCTGGTGTTGTTGTGTGTTTGTTATTACTTCACTTGTGTGAGATCTGGCGCGTTGTTGTGTGTTTGCTATTACTGCACTTGTGTGAGATATGGCGTTGTTGTGTGTTTGTTATTACTTCACTTGTGTGAGATCTGGTGTTATGTGTGTGTTGTTATTACTTCACTTGTGTGAGATCTGGATGTTATTGTGTGTTTGTTTTACTTCACTTGTGTGAGATCTGACGTTGTTGTGTGTTTGTTATTACTTCACTTGTGTGAGATCTGGTGTTGTTGTGTGTTTGTTATTACTTCACTTGTGTGAGATATGGTGTTGTTGTGTGTTTGTTATTACTTCACTTGTGTGAGATCTGGCGTTGTTGTGTGTTTGTTATTACTTCACTTGTGTGAGATCTGACGTTGTTGTGTGTTTGTTATTACTTCACTTGTGTGAGATCTGGTGTTGTTGTGTGTTTGTTATTACTTCACTTGTGTGAGATCTGGTGTTGTTGTGTGTTTGTTATTACTGCACTTGTGTGAGATCTGACGTTGTTGTGTGTTTGTTATTACTTCACTTGTGTGAGATCTGGTGTTGTTGTGTGTTTGTTATTACTTCACTTGTGTGAGATCTGGTGTTGTTGTGTGTTTGTTATTACTTCACTTGTGTGAGATCTGGTGTTGTTGTGTGTTTGTTATTACTGCACTTGTGTGAGATCTGACGTTGTTGTGTGTTTGTTATTACTTCACTTGTGTGAGATCTGGTGTTGTTGTGTGTTTGTTATTACTTCACTTGTGTGAGATCTGACGTTGTTGTGTGTTTGTTATTACTTCACTTGTGTGAGATCTGGCGTTGTTGTGTGTTTGTTATTACTTCACTTGTGTGAGATCTGGCGTTGTTGTGTGTTTGTTATTACTTCACTTGTGTGAGATCTGGCGTTGTTGTGTGTTTGCTATTACTGCATTTGTGTGAGATCTGACGTTGTTGTGTGTTTGTTATTACTTCACTTGTGTGAGATCTGGTGTTGTTGTGTGTTTGTTATTACTTCACTTGTGTGAGATCTGGCGTTGTTGTGTGTTTGTTATTACTTCCTTGTGAGATCTGGCGTTGTTTTGTGTTTGTTATTACTTCACTTGTGTGAGATCTGGCGTCGTTGTGTGTTTGCTATTACTGCATTTGTGTGAGATCTGACGTTGTTGTGTGTTTGCTATTACTTCACTTGTGTGAGATCTGACGTTGTTGTGTGTTTGTTATTACTTCACTTGTGTGAGATCTGGCGTTGTTGTGTGTTTGTTATTACTTCACTTGTGTGAGATCTGGCGCGTTGTTGTGTGTTTGTTATTACTTCACTTGTGTGAGATCTGGCGTTGTTGTGTGTTTGTTATTTCTTCACTTGTGTGAGATCTGGTGTTGTTGTGTGTTTGCTATTACTTCACTTGTGTGAGATCTGACGTTGTTGTGTGTTTGTTATTACTTCACTTGTGTGAGATCTGACGTTGTTGTGTGTTTGTTATTACTTCACTTGTGTGAGATCTGACGTTGTTGTGTGTTTGTTATTACTTCACTTGTGTGAGATCTGACGTTGTTGTGTGTTTGTTATTACTTCACTTGTGTGAGATCTGGTGTTGTTGTGTGTTTGTTATTACTTCACTTGTGTGAGATCTGGTGTTGTTGTGTGTTTGTTATTACTGCACTTGTGTGAGATCTGACGTTGTTGTGTGTTTGTTATTACTTCACTTGTGTGAGATCTGGTGTTGTTGTGTGTTTGTTATTACTTCACTTGTGTGAGATCTGGTGTTGTTGTGTGTTTGTTATTACTTCACTTGTGTGAGATCTGGTGTTGTTGTGTGTTTGTTATTACTGCACTTGTGTGAGATCTGACGTTGTTGTGTGTTTGTTATTACTTCACTTGTGTGAGATCTGGTGTTGTTGTGTGTTTGTTATTACTTCACTTGTGTGAGATCTGACGTTGTTGTGTGTTTGTTATTACTTCACTTGTGTGAGATCTGGCGTTGTTGTGTGTTTGTTATTACTTCACTTGTGTGAGATCTGGCGTTGTTGTGTGTTTGTTATTACTTCACTTGTGTGAGATCTGGCGTTGTTGTGTGTTTGTTATTACTTCACTTGTGTGAGATCTGGCGCGTTGTTGTGTGTTTGCTATTACTGCACTTGTGTGAGATCTGACGTTGTTGTGTGTTTGTTATTACTTCACTTGTGTGAGATCTGGCGTTGTTGTGTGTTTGCTATTACTGCATTTGTGTGAGATCTGACGTTGTTGTGTGTTTGTTATTACTTCACTTGTGTGAGATCTGGCGATGTTGTGTGTTTGTTATTACTTACTTGTGTGAGATCTGACGTTGTTGTGTGTTTGCTATTACTTCACTTGTGTGAGATCTGACGTTGTTGTGTGTTTGTTATTACTTCACTTGTGTGAGATCTGGCGTTGTTGTGTGTTTGTTATTACTTCACTTGTGTGAGATCTGGCGCGTTGTTGTGTGTTTGTTATTACTTCACTTGTGTGAGATCTGGTGTTGTTGTGTGTTTGTTATTTCTTCACTTGTGTGAGATCTGGTGTTGTTGTGTGTTTGCTATTACTTCACTTGTGTGAGATCTGACGTTGTTGTGTGTTTGTTATTACTTCACTTGTGTGAGATCTGGCGTTGTTGTGTGTTTGTTATTACTTTACTTGTGTGAGATCTGGTGTTGTTGTGTGTTTGCTATTACTTCACTTGTGTGAGATCTGGCGTTGTTGTGTGTTTGTTATTACTTCACTTGTGTGAGATCTGGCGTTGTTGTGTGTTTGTTATTACTTCACTTGTGTGAGATCTGGCGTTATTGTGTGTTTGTTATTACTTCACTTGTGTGAGATCTGCCGTTGTTGTGTGTTTGTTATTACTTCACTTGTGTGAGATCTGGCGTTGTTGTGTGTTTGTTATTACTTCACTTGTGTGAGATCTGGCGTTGTTGTGTGTTTGTTATTACTTCACTTGTGTGAGATCTGGCGTTATTGTGTGTTTGTTATTACTTCACTTGTGTGAGATCTGACGTTGTTGTGTGTTTGTTATTACTTCAGCTCATCATCTAATACGAACTATACCAACCAGGTTAACTCTTACTGGAGGTGATGTGCAGTCTAGTTTGTGATAGTTCTGTATGAATCCATGTTCACTAGTGTTCTCTATGTCTAGATTAACAAGACATGCACGAACAACAACTCACAACAACAATTAACAACAACAACTAACAACAACAACTAACAACAACAACTAACAACAACAACTAACAACAACAACTAACAACAACAACTAACAACAACAACTAACAACAACAACAGCAACAAAGTAGGAAGATCCCGTCGTTTAATTAAACACAAGCAGCACAAACGTCAAAGATGGTGTCGTAATCAATACGACATCTGATTAGCAGCATCCAATCAACATCAATCAAGCTTACTTTGACCCGCCAGACTACCAACACTTCTTCACAACATGACTGTGCGGATATAATAAACGTTATGTGAACAGTAGACCGCTACTATAAGGTTGTGTGACTGCTACTACTAGTAGAAGCTATTACTAAAAGTTGTGTGACAGCTACTACTAGTAGAAGCTATTACTATAAGGTTGTGTGACTGCTACTACTAGTAGAAGCTATTACTAAAAGTTGTGTGACAGCTACTACTAGTAGAAGCTATTACTAAAGGTTGTGTGAACAGTAGACAGCTACTACTAGTAGAAGCTATTACTAAAGGTTGTGTGAACAGTAGACAACATATTATCCTCAGCTTATTAAATTAACTAAGGCAGCTATTATAAATCAATATAAATTCAACTTAGATTCAGTTTTTGCAGTTATGTTTAGAATGTTGAGATGCAATGCAAACCACAACGGTGGCCACGAGGCTGACATTATGTGCAATAGAAAAGCAATGCTTATGTCAGTTGATCTAATTTTCCGATGCGCGCATTATATATCGTCCAATCAGAAGACATCGCGCAGGAAATTATATCAAAATGGCGTCCTAACAAATTAACGGTTTTTATTTCTCATCTCAGACCGGAATCATATTAATAATGAAAGCAAGGTTGAATAAATCAAGCGTTATCTCAGATAGAATAAAGAAGACAGCGATATTTTCATCGTCGCTAAGTCTTACAGATCGTTATTATCATCTATATTATATTAATGTTATATTAATGTTAATGAATGCACTGTTTCTGTTGCTAGATATATTAATAAGTCAGTACTTCAACTGTTAACATCTTTGCAATAAGTTGTTGCTTTCACACACAATTTCACTATTGACATTTCTCTACAAGCATTTGCATCAAATATGTCTCATTATATATTTATATAGACAAGACACATTAGTGGCTATGGGTAGTGTGTGTTCACGAATGTTTAGCGCATACTTCCTGACATGCAACCAACTTCAAATTTTACATGTGGTTAGTTGCCATAGATGAGAAAAGTGTTAGAATGATGTTTGCTTATTGCTTCTGTACGTTCTAAAATGAAACTTATTGACACAATTTCAAAATGAGTCAGGAAGATAGATACAGATGTAAGCGAGGTCAATAAAATATTTAGCATTGAAACACATTGCGATTTGTGTGTGTGTGTGTGTGTGTGCTTTGAAAGTGAAACTGCACACATTTCGGTGTCTTCGTTACAGAGTTAATATGATTTTCTTTGGTTTTAACTTCACTTCCATACAATCACACAATGTGTATAATTACTACTTATATATGGCACAAACTATTACTCCACAGCTGCACGGCTACAGCTGGTTCATGTTCTGAAATTCTTGACATTATTAAGCATGCATCTGCTGGCACGGAAGATGTCACAATCAGTTTGGAGAACAGACAAGTAAATTTCTGCTTTTGACCTTAATGTGGACTATTAAGTAGTATTCTCCCCTTCAGTTACATTAACTAAAATGTCCAGAAGTAAAAAGCAAAGAAACATCTTACATCTTCAAGATATCACATATCGTCACCTCCACACGTCAAGACATCACATATCGTCACCTCCACACGTCAAGATATCACATATCGTCACCTCCACACGTCAAGACATCACATATCGTCACCTCCACACGTCAAGACATCACATATCGTCACCTCCACACGTCAAGATATCACATATCGTCACCTCCACACGTCAAGATATCACTATCGTCACCTCACACGTCAAGATATCACATATCGTCACCTCCACACGTCAAGATATCACATATCGTCACCTCCACACGTCAAGATATCACATATCGTCACCTCCACACGTCAAGACATCACATATCGTCACCTCCACACGTCAAGATATCACATATCGTCACCTCCACACGTCAAGATATCACATATCGTCACCTCCACACGTCAAGATATCACATATCGTCACCTCCACACGTCAAGATATCACATATCGTCACCTCCACACGTCAAGACATCACATATCGTCACCTCCACACGTCAAGATATCACATATCGTCACCTCCACACGTCAAGATATCACATATCGTCACCTCCACACGTCAAGACATCACATATCGTCACCTCCACACGTCAAGATATCACATATCGTCACCTCCACACGTCAAGATATCACATATCGTCACCTCCACACGTCAAGATATCACATATCGTCACCTCCACACGTCAAGACATCACATATCGTCACCTCCACACGTCAAGATATCACATATCGTCACCTCCACACGTCAAGACATCACATATCGTCACCTCCACACGTCAAGATATCACATATCGTCACCTCCACACGTCAAGACATCACATATCGTCACCTCCACACGTCAAGATATCACATATCGTCACCTCCACACGTCAAGACATCACATATCGTCACCTCCACACGTCAAGATATCACATATCGTCACCTCCACACGTCAAGACATCACATATCGTCACCTCCACACGTCAAGATATCACATATCGTCACCTCCACACGTCAAGATATCACATATC
The DNA here is from genome assembly GCA_020796225.1 of Arion vulgaris. Taxonomy (NCBI): domain Eukaryota; kingdom Metazoa; phylum Mollusca; class Gastropoda; order Stylommatophora; family Arionidae; genus Arion; species Arion vulgaris. The sequence goes on along the minus strand of CM036777.1, from coordinate 22,462,000 downwards.
GTCACCTCCACACGTCAAGATATCACATATCGTCACCTCCACACGTCAAGACATCACATATCGTCACCTCCACACGTCAAGATATCACATATCGTCACCTCCACACGTCAAGACATCACATATCGTCACCTCCACACGTCAAGATATCACATATCGTCACCTCCACACGTCAAGACATCACATATCGTCACCTCCACACGTCAAGATATCACATATCGTCACCTCCACACGTCAAGACATCACATATCGTCACCTCCACACGTCAAGATATCACATATCGTCACCTCCACGTGTTGTTTTAGATCACATATCGTCACCTCCACGCGTTGTTTCCTCAGATCAAACAAAGAACAATACAACATCATGATTTATGTTGGGTCACTGAATACACTTGACACTATAAAAAGTCAACTATGAATGTCCGTACGAAGAACGGACTTGGCTCAACCACAGCCAACTATAAACTCATACGGCCGGCGGACTCGTGTGAAAATTATGGGAAATCAGACCACAACCGGTCACGTGACCTCGCATTCCAGTATTGTTGTATATAGACGCAATGATTTTAACATCAACACAAAATGCTAAATCGAAGTTATATTATGCAACAAGTTAAGTTTAACACTCAGAAATATCAATATTTTGAATATTTTTTATCAATAAATAACCATAGACTCATAGAATTGAGTAAAATTGTAAAAATAAAAAAAGCTTGGAGTGTTCTATCAAACATATATAAATTCCAGCCCCCAACTGAAACTAGGTCAGAGATTCCGGTCAGTTATGCGGCTCCAATATTAAAGTTGGCTATGGCTCAACTTACGGGATTATACTTTCTCATTCTCATAGTCTGTTTGATGTTTCTAATAGTCTTTTTGATTTTTTTCATAGTATCTATTTAAATGTTTTTCAATAGTCATGTACTTATGATTTCAAGTAAATTGTATAATGATGTTTCTATAACGGATTATAATTCGCAACTGAACTAGTTGAGATTCCCGGAGTTATGGCAATATAAATTGCTGTGGCTCAACTTCGCATTAATACTTAGTTCATTCTCAAGTTTTGATGATTTTCTAATAGTCTTTTTGAATTTTTCATATGATACTAGTTGAATGTTTTCAAAGTCAGTTTGATGTTTGCTCATCATTTGATATAGTTCTCATAATGGTTGATGTTTTCCAAGTCTGTTAATGTTGCTTGCTCCAATTGGAAATAATTAAATTCACTGTGCCATCTAACCTTGCATGTGCTAAGCATGTTAGTTCCAAATTCGTAATTAGAGTCTTCATTTGTACTGAAATTTACTATGTGATAACAGAATTTTAAGTCAGTCTTATTTTGCTAAATGAAAATAATGTGTTGCATAGCTATTCGTTCGATACATGAAATTATTAAGTTCAATTCGATTTGCACTATGCTGAAGGCATGTTTAGTGGCAAAATACTTATATTGGAAGTCGACAGACTGTTACCTCTAATGAAACATATCAACACTGTAATTTTACTATCAATTTGAATGACTTTTATAATAACAAATAAGTAATTTAGACTAATTTGGCACGAATCTTTAGGAAGTCGACTGTATCATAGAAATAAAGCATCTATAATTTCACAATAAGCAGTTTACGGTTATAAGATAATCAGATTAGACGAACTAAGCAATAAAGTTTAAAATAAGCGTGGTTTAGAGAAATAACAAATCAGCAGTAGTGAAACGGTGGTCTGCCGAGACACAACAAACTCCAGCAGTAGTGAAACGGTGGTCTGCCGAGACACAACAAACTCCAGCAGTAGTGAAACGGTGGTCTGCCGAGACACAACAAACTCCAGCAGTAGTGAAACGGTGGTCTGCCGAGACACAACAAACTCCAGCAGTAGTGAAACGGTGGTCTGCCGAGACACAACAAACTCCAGCAGTAGTGAAACGGTGGTCTGCCGAGACACAACAAACTCACCATGCCTACAATTATCAACAACGGCAATATCAAGGATGGTCTGCCGGACACATCAAACTACCCTACTTACAATTATCAACAACGGCAATACTCAAGGATGTCTACCAGGACACATCAAACTACCCTTATCTTACAATTATCAACAACGGCAATACTCAAGGATGTCTACCAGGACACATCAAACTACCCTTATCTTACAATTATCAACAACGGCAATACTCAAGAGTGTCTACCAGGACACATCAAACTACCCTTATCTTACAATTATCAACAACGGCAATACTCAAGGATGTCTACCAGGACACATCAAACTACCCTTACCTTACAATTATCAACAACGGCAATACTCAAGGATGTCTACCAGGACACATCAAACTACCCTTATCTTACAATTATCAACGGCAATACTCAAGAGTGTCTACCAGGACACATCAAACTACCCTTATCTTACAATTATCAACAACGGCAATACTCAAGAGTGTCTACCAGGACACATCAAACTACCCTTATCTTACAATTATCAACAACGGCAATACTCAAGGATGTCTACCAGGACACATCAAACTACCCTTATCTTACAATTATCAACAACGGCAATACTCAAGGATGTCTACCAGGACACATCAAACTACCCTTATCTTACAATTATCAACAACGGCAATACTCAAGGATGTCTACCAGGACACATCAAACTACCCTTATCTTACAATTATCAACAACGGCAATACTCAAGATTGTCTACCAGGACACATCAAACTACCCTTATCTTACAATTATCAACAACGGCAATACTCAAGGATGTCTACCAGGACACATCAAACTACCCTTATCTTACAATTATCAACAACGGCAATACTCAAGAGTGTCTACCAGGACACATCAAACTACCCTTATCTTACAATTATCAACAACGGCAATACTCAAGGATGTCTACCAGGACACATCAAACTACCCTTATCTTACAATTATCAACAACGGCAATACTCAAGAGTGTCTACCAGGACACATCAAACTACCCTTATCTTACAATTATCAACAACGGCAATACTCAAGGATGTCTACCAGGACACATCAAACTACCCTTATCTTACAATTATCAACAACGGCAATACTCAAGAGTGTCTACCAGGACACATCAAACTACCCTTATCTTACAATTATCAACAACGGCAATACTCAAGAGTGTCTACCAGGACACATCAAACTACCCTTATCTTACAATTATCAACAACGGCAATACTCAAGGATGTCTACCAGGACACAAACTACCCTTATCTTACAATTATCAACAACGGCAATACTCAAGGATGTCTACCAGGACACATCAAACTACCCTTATCTTACAATTATCAACAACGGCAATACTCAAGGATGTCTACCAGGACACATCAAACTACCCTTATCTTACAATTATCAACAACGGCAATACTCAAGGATGTCTACCAGGACACATCAAACTACCCTTATCTTACAATTATCAACAACGGCAATACTCAAGAGTGTCTACCAGGACACATCAAACTACCCTTATCTTACAATTATCAACAACGGCAATACTCAAGAGTGTCTACCAGGACACATCAAACTACCCTTATCTTACAATTATCAACAACGGCAATACTCAAGGATGTCTACCAGGACACATCAAACTACCCTTACCTTACAATTATCAACAACGGCAATACTCAAGGATGTCTACCAGGACACATCAAACTACCCTTATCTTACAATTATCAACAACGGCAATACTCAAGAGTGTCTACCAGGACACATCAAACTACCCTTATCTTACAATTATCAACAACGGCAATACTCAAGAGTGTCTACCAGGACACATCAAACTAAACTTATCTTACAATTATCAACAACGGCAATACTCAAGGATGTCTACCAGGACACATCAAACTACCCTTATCTTACAATTATCAACAACGGCAATACTCAAGGATGTCTACCAGGACACATCAAACTACCCTTATCTTACAATTATCAACAACGGCAATACTCAAGAGTGTCTACCAGGACACATCAAACTACCCTTATCTTACAATTATCAACAACGGCAATACTCAAGGATGTCTACCAGGACACATCAAACTACCCTTATCTTACAATTATCAACAACGGCAATACTCAAGAGTGTCTACCAGGACACATCAAACTACCCTTATCTTACAATTATCAACAACGGCAATACTCAAGGATGTCTACCAGGACACATCAAACTACCCTTATCTTACAATTATCAACAACGGCAATACTCAAGAGTGTCTACCAGGACACATCAAACTACCCTTATCTTACAATTATCAACAACGGCAATACTCAAGAGTGTCTACCAGGACACATCAAACTACCCTTATCTTACAATTATCAACAACGGCAATACTCAAGGATGTCTACCAGGACACATCAAACTACCCTTATCTTACAATTATCAACAACGGCAATACTCAAGGATGTCTACCAGGACACATCAAACTACCCTTATCTTACAATTATCAACAACGGCAATACTCAAGGATGTCTACCAGGACACATCAAACTACCCTTATCTTACAATTATCAACAACGGCAATACTCAAGGATGTCTACCAGGACACATCAAACTACCCTTATCTTACAATTATCAACAACGGCAATACTCAAGAGTGTCTACCAGGACACATCAAACTACCCTTATCTTACAATTATCAACAACGGCAATACTCAAGAGTGTCTACCAGGACACATCAAACTACCCTTATCTTACAATTATCAACAACGGCAATACTCAAGATTGTCTACCAGGACACATCAAACTACCCTTACCTTACAATTATCAACAACGGCAATACTCAAGGATGTCTACCAGGACACATCAAACTACCCTTATCTTACAATTATCAACAACGGCAATACTCAAGAGTGTCTACCAGGACACATCAAACTACCCTTATCTTACAATTATCAACAACGGCAATACTCAAGAGTGTCTACCAGGACACATCAAACTAAACTTATCTTACAATTATCAACAACGGCAATACTCAAGGATGTCTACCAGGACACATCAAACTACCCTTATCTTACAATTATCAACAACGGCAATACTCAAGGATGTCTACCAGGACACATCAAACTACCCTTATCTTACAATTATCAACAACGGCAATACTCAAGGATGTCTACCAGGACACATCAAACTACCCTTATCTTACAATTATCAACAACGGCAATACTCAAGAGTGTCTACCAGGACACATCAAACTACCCTTATCTTACAATTATCAACAACGGCAATACTCAAGGATGTCTACCAGGACACATCAAACTACCCTTATCTTACAATTATCAACAACGGCAATACTCAAGAGTGTCTACCAGGACACATCAAACTACCCTTATCTTACAATTATCAACAACGGCAATACTCAAGGATGTCTACCAGGACACATCAAACTACCCTTATCTTACAATTATCAACAACGGCAATACTCAAGAGTGTCTACCAGGACACATCAAACTACCCTTATCTTACAATTATCAACAACGGCAATACTCAAGGATGTCTACCAGGACACATCAAACTACCCTTATCTTACAATTATCAACAACGGCAATACTCAAGGATGTCTACCAGGACACATCAAACTACCCTTATCTTACAATTATCAACAACGGCAATACTCAAGAGTGTCTACCAGGACACATCAAACTACCCTTATCTTACAATTATCAACAACGGCAATACTCAAGAGTGTCTACCAGGACACATCAAACTACCCTTATCTTACAATTATCAACAACGGCAATACTCAAGGATGTCTACCAGGACACATCAAACTACCCTTATCTTACAATTATCAACAACGGCAATACTCAAGGATGTCTACCAGGACACATCAAACTACCCTTATCTTACAATTATCAACAACGGCAATACTCAAGGATGTCTACCAGGACACATCAAACTACCCTTATCTTACAATTATCAACAACGGCAATACTCAAGGATGTCTACCAGGACACATCAAACTACCCTTATCTTACAATTATCAACAAAGGCAATACTCAAGAGTGTCTACCAGGACACATCAAACTACCCTTATCTTACAATTATCAACAACGGCAATACTCAAGGATGTCTACCAGGACACATCAAACTACCCTTATCTTACAATTATCAACAACGGCAATACTCAAGGATGTCTACCAGGACACATCAAACTACCCTTATCTTACAATTATCAACAACGGCAATACTCAAGGATGTCTACCAGGACACATCAAACTACCCTTATCTTACAATTATCAACAACGGCAATACTCAAGGATGTCTACCAGGACACATCAAACTACCCTTATCTTACAATTATCAACAACGGCAATACTCAAGGATGTCTACCAGGACACATCAAACTACCCTTATCTTACAATTATCAACAACGGCAATACTCAAGGATGTCTACCAGGACACATCAAACTACCCTTATCTTACAATTATCAACAACGGCAATACTCAAGAGTGTCTACCAGGACACATCAAACTACCCATATCTTACAATTATCAACAACGGCAATACTCAAGGATGTCTACCAGGACACATCAAACTACCCTTATCTTACAATTATCAACAACGGCAATACTCAAGGATGTCTACCAGGACACATCAAACTACCCTTATCTTACAATTATCAACAACGGCAATACTCAAGAGTGTCTACCAGGACACATCAAACTACCCTTATCTTACAATTATCAACAACGGCAATACTCAAGGATGTCTACCAGGACACATCAAACTACCCTTATCTTACAATTATCAACAACGGCAATACTCAAGGATGTCTACCAGGACACATCAAACTACCCTTATCTTACAATTATCAACAACGGCAATACTCAAGAGTGTCTACCAGGACACATCAAACTACCCTTATCTTACAATTATCAACAACGGCAATACTCAAGAGTGTCTACCAGGACACATCAAACTACCCTTATCTTACAATTATCAACAACGGCAATACTCAAGGATGTCTACCAGGACACATCAAACTACCCTTATCTTACAATTATCAACAACGGCAATACTCAAGGATGTCTATCAGGACACATCAAACTACCCTTATCTTACAATTATCAACAACGGCAATACTCAAGGATGTCTACCAGGACACATCAAACTACCCTTATCTTACAATTATCAACAACGGCAATACTCAAGAGTGTCTACCAGGACACATCAAACTACCCTTATCTTACAATTATCAACAACGGCAATACTCAAGAGTGTCTACCAGGACACATCAAACTACCCTTATCTTACAATTATCAACAACGGCAATACTCAAGGATGTCTACCAGGACACATCAAACTACCCTTATCTTACAATTATCAACAACGGCAATACTCAAGGATGTCTACCAGGACACATCAAACTACCCTTATCTTACAATTATCAACAACGGCAATACTCAAGGATGTCTACCAGGACACATCAAACTACCCTTAAGAAACGAATAGTCATTTCCACTAGCTTTTTTTTTATGTCACACAAACAACCGTATATCATCATCATCAAGATTCGTATATTGAGATTACACTCCAAACTAGAGCCTATTTTATATATATATATATATATATACTTGAAATTTGGCAAGAAGGTAGCTTTCATATATATGAAGAGGAAAATATTATCATACTAGACTTTTTATATAAAGATATTCCAACTTAACGCACATGGTCATTCTGTGTAGAAATCGCCGAAAGTGTATATCCATGTTTTCACGACGCGCGGTCACGTGATGCGCAAAGCGATCATGTTATAGTCCGGTGACGTCTTTCGCACATCACACGAATACTAACATATTTATTGGTATTTCAACATGTCAGTTCTGTAGATGAATGCATAAGATGCTAGATTGCTATCCTGAAGACAACATATGTTCAATATGTTAATGGCTCGGCCATTTTTAATTTTTTTAAATTTTGAAACACATCGATAAGTTAATAATCTGAACAAATTTAATTTGCCAATTGTTATTTTTCAACTTTCACGAGAATTCAATTGTATCAGGTTTTACTGGCAATCGGAATGAGGGCATTTAATCTTATGTGGTCAACAAAGCTTTCCACCAAGCATTGAAATAAAACGTCTGCTAGATCTGCTAGCAGATGTACTAACTATAATATGTACTTCTGCATCTGGGTGAATGCCGATTTTGATGCCATACGGGGGACATGGGACGGGACATTCATCCCGTGCGAAGGAAGATCAGTGGAAAAGAATAACAAATGTAACTTTAAAAGAGTTGAAATATTACAACTAGATTTAAACTAAATTCCTTGTGCGAAGGAAGATCAGTGGAAAAGGATAACAAATGTAACTTTAAAAGAGTTGACATATTACAACTAGATTTAAACTAAATTCCTCGTGCGAAGGAAGATCAGTGGAAAAGAATAACAAATGTAACTTTAAAAGAGTTGACATATTACAACTAGATTTAAACTAAATTCCTCAGAAGGAAGATCAGTGGAAAAGGATAACAAATGTAACTTTAAAAGAGTTGACATATTACAACTAGATTTAAACTAAATTCCTCGTGCGAAGGAAGATCAGTGGAAAAGAATAACAAATGTAACTTTAAAAGAGTTGACATATTACAACTAGATTTAAACTAAATTCCTTGTGCGAAGGAAGATCAGTGGAAAAGAATAACAAATGTAACTTTAAAAGAGTTGAAATATTACAACTAGATTTAAACTAAATTCCTCGTGCGAAGGAAGATCAGTGGAAAAGAATAACAAATGTAACTTTAAAAGAGTTGACATATTACAACTAGATTTAAACTAAATTCCTTGTGCGAAGGAAGATCAGTGGAAAAGAATAACAAATGTAACTTTAAAAGAGTTGACATATTACAACTAGATTTAAACTAAATTCCTCGTGCGAAGAACGGGTAGAACTGCTAGTGTATATACATATATATTTTTTTTTTCCGATCCAGAAGCACTTGAGCTTTTCAGCTCTTCGGCTCGGTGCCATGAACATCGTAACCTTCGGTTCGGTGCCACGAACACCGTAAATCTGGGGAATCTGTGGCTTTTTCTGCCATCCCGCGGAATTGAACCCGCACACACAGAGGGATAGTCACCGTAGTCCAACGCGCTACGAACACGCTGGGCAGACGGGCACTAGTGTATATATAAGAATCAGTTGAATTACATTGTATGTCTGTCCCAATTGTTTGTGTAGATTTGTCTGATTATACCATCAGATGTGTTCTTACGTTTATACCATCAGATGTGTTCTTACGATGAAGTCAACTGTTGTCTGGAGCTCATCTCTGATGCCTTGTAGTTTTGAATAGATTGACTTAACTACGCGGGGCTGGGTTGGTTGATCAACAGCATAAGATATATCGGACGGTATAGTAATCAGAAATATATCAGCGTAAGATGCTTGATAATGTGGTTTCTGGTGTGCCTTCTGGCCTAGTTTCGCCAACATCAACACTTTGCTCAGAGAGAGAGAGAAAAATAGAGAGAGAAAAATAGAGAGAGAGAGATAGAGAGGGCTCATCCCTAATTGCATATAGACCCTGGGACAGTGTCAAAAGATATTGAACATCAAATTTGTATGCACGCACGCATAGACCTATAAACATTAATTCGATCAGACTAGCAACTATAACTAGCAATACAAGCTAGCAATACAAGCTAGCAACTATAACTAGCAATACAAGCTAGCAACTATAACTAGCAATACAAGCTAGCAACTATAACTAGCAATACAAGCTAGCAATACAAGCTAGCAACTATAACTAGCAATACAAGCTAGCAATACAAGCTAGCAACTATAACTAGCAATACAAGCTAGCAACTATAACTAGCAATACAAGCTAGCAACTATAACTAGCAATACAAGCTAGCAACTATAACTAGCAATACAAGCTAGCAACTATAACTAGAAATACAAGCTAGCAACTATAACTAGCAATACAAGCTAGCAACTATAACTAGCAATACAAGCTAGCAACTATAACTAGCAATACAAGCTAGCAACTATAACTAGCAATACAAGCTAGCAACTATAACTAGCAATACAAGCTAAAGTACGCGCTCACACACAGACACACTTGCTCCTCTATCCTCCTCCTTCTCTCAATCACTTACATTTGACACATGTGAAAATTAAAGTAGCTAGTCTGGTCACATCATCCTCTCTTCCTCTCTCGCCTTCCTCTCTCTCTCCTCTCAACCACCTCTCCCTCCCCTCCTTCTCTCAATCACTTACATTTGAAACATGTGAAAATTAAAGTGGCTAGTTCAGTCACATCATCCTCCCTTCCTCTCTCGTTCCTCTCCTCTCTCTCTGTCCTTCTCTCAACCACCTCTCTCCCCTCCTTCTCTCAATCACTTACATTTGAAACATATGAAAATTAAAGTGGCTACTCCGGTCACATCATCCTGTAAAAACCAAACAAAATAAATCCATTTGGTTTTTGTTTTGGTAGAATGACATCTCTCAGAGAATGAAAAGAAATTGTATTAAAAAAATGAGAAAATGCTCTTCAACACAAATCTAATTATCTCTCACGGGAGGAGCATCGTTAACAATGTCATGTAATTGGGCCTGGCCGACCTCCTCACAGTGGAAACTGATGGACTTGGGAGGCGGGATGGGGATGGGGAGGGGAGGGAAGGGGGAGGAATCGATAGAACCAGCCTTATGCAATATGCATTCTGCTGCTGGTGCTATTGGTGGTCGTCGTATCACGTGTCTCTAGAACGATCGCATTCCGAGGGAGACAAACTAGAATTCAACAACGCATTTTCTCGCATTTCTTTCTCTAACCAATCGTCCAACAATGCAAGCTTTTATGTGGTATCACAATGCAAGCTTTTATGCGGTATCACAATGCAAGCTTTTATGCGTATCAAATGCAAGCTTTTATGCGGTATCAAAATGCAAGCTTTTATGTGGTATCAAAATGCAAGCTTTTATGTGGTATCAAATGCAGCTTTTATGCGGTATCAAAATGCAAGCTTTATGTGGTATCACAATGCAAATCACCATTTTTTTTTTTTTTTAAATATGATGGTTTTGAATGATGAACCGCCCGAGTCGTTACAGGGCCCAAAATTTGGGGTGTAAAGTATAGAACCACTGTTACCTGCCACGTATGTCGTAAGCGGCGACTAAGGAGGTTTGGCTGAAATCGGATGCATGTGTCTTAAACGTGTAGAAGTCTATGCGTTTAGAGGCCTACCAAACCAATGTGCAATGTATACACGTTCTTGACAAAGATCAAACATATCACAAAGAGTGATTAAAATTCGTCGTAAAAAACGAACGCAAAGAAGAAGAATGATGAACAGGCTACTAACAATAGAATGTAACAAGTACAATATGAACAGATTACTAACAATAGAATGTAACAAGTACAATATGAACAGATTACTAACAATAGAATGTAACAAGTACAATATGAACAGACTACTAACAATAGAATGTAACAAGTGCAATATGAACAGACTACTAACAATAGAATGTAACAAGTACAATATGAACAGATTACTAATAATAGAATGTAACAAGTACAATATGAACAGATTACTAACAATAGAATGTAACAAGTACAATATGAACAGATTACTAATAATAGAATGTAACAAGTACAATATGAACAGATTACTAATAATAGAATGTAACAAGTACAATATGAACAGATTACTAACAATAGAATGTAACAAGTACAATATGAACAGACTACTAACAATAGAATGTAACAAGTACAATATGAACAGATTACTAACAATAGAATGTAACAAGTGCAATATGAACAGACTACTAACAATAGAATGTAACAAGTACAATATGAACAGATTACTAATAATAGAATGTAACAAGTACAATATGAACAGATTACTAACAATAGAATGTAACAAGTACAATATGAACAGACTACTAACAATAGAATGTAACAAGTACAATATGAACAGACTACTAACAATAGAATGTAACAAGTACAATATGAACAGACTACTAATAGAATGTAACAAGTACAATATGAACAGACTACTAACAATAGAATGTAACAAGTACAATATGAACAGACTACTAACAATAGAATGTAACAAGTACAATATGAACAGACTACTAACAATAGAATGTAACAAGTACAATATGAACAGACTACTAACAATAGAATGTAACAAGTACAATATGAACAGATTACTAACAATAGAATGTAACAAGTACAATATGAACAGATTACTAACAATAGAATGTAACAAGTGCAATATGAACAGATTACTAATAATAGAATGTAACAAGTACAATATGAACAGACTACTAACAATAGAATGTAACAAGTACAATATGAACAGATTACTAACAATAGAATGTAACAAGTACAATATGAACAGATTACTAACAATAGAATGTAACAAGTACAATATGAACAGACTACTAACAATAGAATGTAACAAGTACAATATGAACAGACTACTAATAGAATGTAACAAGTACAATATGAACAGACTACTAACAATAGAATGTAACAAGTACAATATGAACAGACTACTAACAATAGAATGTAACAAGTGCAATATGAACAGACTACTAACAATAGAATGTAACAAGTACAATATGAACAGATTACTAACAATAGAATGTAACAAGTACAATATGAACAGATTACTAACAATAGAATGTAACAAGTACAATATGAACAGACTACTAACAATAGAATGTAACAAGTACAATATGAACAGATTACTAACAATAGAATGTAACAAGTACAATATGAACAGATTACTAACAATAGAATGTAACAAGTACAATATGAACAGATTACTAACAATAGAATGTAACAAGTACAATATGAACAGACTACTAACAATAGAATGTAACAAGTACAATATGAACAGACTACTAACAATAGAATGTAACAAGTACAATATGAACAGACTACTAATAGAATGTAACAAGTACAATATGAACAGATTACTAATAATAGAATGTAACAAGTACAATATGAACAGACTACTAATAGAATGTAACAAGTACAATATGAACAGATTACTAACAATAGAATGTAACAAGTACAATATGAACAGATTACTAACAATAGAATGTAACAAGTACAATATGAACAGATTACTAACAATAGAATGTAACAAGTACAATATGAACAGATTACTAACAATAGAATGTAACAAGTACAATATGAACAGATTACTAACAATAGAATGTAACAAGTACAATATGAACAGATTACTAACAATAGAATGTAACAAGTACAATATGAACAGACTACTAACAATAGAATGTAACAAGTACAATATGAACAGACTACTAACAATAGAATGTAACAAGTACAATATGAACAGACTACTAATAGAATGTAACAAGTACAATATGAACAGATTACTAACAATAGAATGTAACAAGTACAATATGAACAGACTACTAATAGAATGTAACAAGTACAATATGAACAGATTACTAACAATAGAATGTAACAAGTACAATATGAACAGACTACTAATAGAATGTAACAAGTGCAATATGAACAGATTACTAACAATAGAATGTAACAAGTACAATATGAACAGATTACTAACAATAGAATGTAACAAGTACAATATGAACAGATTACTAACAATAGAATGTAACAAGTACAATATGAACAGACTACTAACAATAGAATGTAACAAGTACAATATGAACAGATTACTAACAATAGAATGTAACAAGTACAATATGAACAGATTACTAACAATAGAATGTAACAAGTACAATATGAACAGATTACTAACAATAGAATGTAACAAGTACAATATGAACAGACTACTAACAATAGAATGTAACAAGTACAATATGAACAGATTACTAACAATAGAATGTAACAAGTACAATATGAACAGACTACTAACAATAGAATGTAACAAGTACAATATGAACAGACTACTAACAATAGAATGTAACAAGTACAATATGAACAGATTACTAATAATAGAATGTAACAAGTACAATATGAACAGATTACTAACAATAGAATGTAACAAGTACAATATGAACAGACTACTAATAATAGAATGTAACAAGTACAATATGAACAGACTACTAACAATAGAATGTAACAAGTGCAATATGAACAGACTACAATAGAATGTAACAAGTGCAATATGAACAGACTACTAATAGAATGTAACAAGTGCAATATGAACAGACTACTAACAATAGAATGTAACAAGTGCAATATGAACAGACTACTAACAATAGAATGTAACAAGTATTCAAAAAATAGATGAGACTGCAGTAAAACTATTTGATTGGCAAAACACGTAATCACAAAGTACTGTAGTTTTACAAATTACAAAAACGATGACAAAATACAGCAACGTTTCGACCAACAAGGCATTTATCAAGCAAACGAACAACAGGAGTGACAAATTTAAAAAAAAATTAACGACCAAAACAAACGTTTCTAATGAAAATCTGGGAATAAAAACGAAAATCTGGGAATAAAAACGAATAACGAAATAAATGTAACACAAAAACACATAAAAACTAATAACGAAATAAATGTAACACAAAAACACACATAAAAACTAAAAACGAAATAAATGTAACACAAAAACACACATAAAAACGAATAACGAAATAAACGTACCACAAAAAACACACATAAAAACGAATAACGAAATAAATGTAACACAAAAACACACATAAAAACTAGAAATAGAACGGAAGAAAAACAATGAAAAATCTAGTAAATATATAACTTGAATACATGCAACATATACCCATATAGATTACAAGGCATGGGAAGAGAAAGTACTAAGAAGCATAAGAATGTAATACATGCAACATATACCCACATAGATTACAAGGCATGGGAAGAGAAAGTACTAAGAAGCATAGGAATGTAATACGTTGAGCCCACGTGGTCGCAAGGTACCATACAAAGAAATCAACCGATTCTCCAGAGCAAATCGACTGCGATCATCCGAGGAACACGATCGGATGGCTGTGACCTGGACATCGTGAGCTCCTAAATGGCCAGTATCATTGAAATGGGTGGCTACAGGGGTCACAGAGCATTGGCGTATGTCGCGCAAGTGTTGGGCGAATCGGTCACTGAGCTTCTTGCCTGTCTCGCCGATATAAGCCGTGTTACACCGCTTACATATAATGGCATAGATAAGATTACGGGACTCACATGTGAAACCATCGTCAATAACAAACATGGCTAAAGGAAAAGATACAGTACGCGTCTGTATCACATAAGCACACGTGTTGCAACGCCGACGGCCACACTGAACAGTGCCAAAATGAGTCTGGATATTGGACTTAAGGCAACTGTGTACCAACATATCCTTAAGACTTCTGTCCCGTCTGTAAGCCACCAAAGGATAGTTGGGGAAGACGAACGGGTCTCAGGATCTGACTTAAGGATAGACAGATGACGGAATAAAACATTTTCACCAGTGAACTATGGGGGTGGAAAGTTAAGATAAGTTTTACTCTGTCAGAGTTAGTAGTCCTTTGCTGGCTGGTGAGGGCCTGCTGGCTAGTGATTTTCTGAACGCGATACATAGCACAGACAAGCACCCTCTCCGGGTATAGGCGCCTGCGAAAGAAATCAAGCATTTCGCGAGCTCTCTCAAGAAAATCATCGTCCTCGCTACAAAGGCGACGAAGGCGCATGAGCTGCGAGAATGACAAAGAGTCACGACAAGCGCGGGGATGGGAAGAAGTATAAAGGAGAAAACTATGTGCATCAGTAAGCTTGTAATATGCTGATTTGTATGTGATCCGAACCTAGGAGCGATTGTACATTGTGCCTGTTATGCACCTACAAGTAGGCCCGCACATCCGAGTTCTGCGACACTTTTTATTTACTAGGGTAGCTTCCTAGGTCCCTACCTCAGTCACCTCTTACGACATGCCTTGTAGGTCGCAGTGTTACTGTTCTTTGCTCCCATTGAGAGCCCCGGCACCACACTCTCGTAATATTCAGTTTATTCCCCACATGATTCTCTCTCTCTCTGTCTGTCTCTCGTAATATTCAGTTTATTCCCCACATGATTCTCTCTCTCTCTCTGTCTGTCTCTCGTAATATTCAGTTTATTCCCCACATGATTCTCTCTCTCTCTCTGTCTGTCTCTCGTAATATTCAGTTTATTCCCACATGATTCCTCTCTCTCTCTGTCTGTCTCTCGTAATATTCAGTTTATTCCCCACATGATTCTCTCTCTCTCTCTGTCTGTCTCTCGTAATATTCAGTTTATTCCCCACATGATTCTCTCTCTCTCTCTGTCTGTCTCTCGTAATATTCAGTTTATTCCCCACATGATTCTCTCTCTCTCTCTCTGTCTGTCTCTCGTAATATTCAGTTTATTCCCCACATGATTCTCTCTCTCTCTCTTCTGCTAATATCAGTTTATTCCCACATGATTCTCTCTCTCTCTCTCTCTCGTAATATTCAGTTTATTCCCACATGATTCTCTCTCTCTCTTCTCGTTGTTTTTAATATTGAGTTTATTCCCACATGATTCTGTGTCTGCTCTCTCTCTTGTATAATGTATACTCTGTATAATGTATTAGTTTATGTTAGTTTATTCCCACATGATTAACTATCTCTCTCTTGGTATAATGTTCTCTTGTATATTCTCTTGGGTTGATCTCTGGTAATATCAGATTTTATTTATTCCCCACATGATTCTCTCTCTCTCTCTCTGTCTGTCTCTCGTAATATTCAGTTTATTCCACATGATTCTTTTCTCTCTCTTGTATAATATTGATAATATCAGTCTCATGGTAACCCCTTGACAAAATTCATTCTCTAGCTTCTATTCTATGTTCTGATATCATCCATATATATATTTATTATAAATTCCATGACTATCGTCAGTCAACTCATTCGTCTCAACGTTTCATCGTCTGTCCTCATCGTTATTTCAGTTTATTCACATGATTCTTCTTCTTCCACATGTGGTCTCTCGGTTAATGTTCGTTTAATTCCGAATGATTCATCTTCATCTCTCCTGTCAGTGCTTATATCAGTTATTACCAGATTCATCCCTCTCTCCCTGTCTTTTATCTCTCTAATATTAGTTTATTCCCACATGATCTCTCTCTCTCTCTGTCTGTCTCTCGTAATATTCAGTTTATTCCCCACATGATTCTCTCTCTCTCTGTCTGTCTCTCGTAATATTCAGTTTATTCCCCACATGATTCTCTCTCTCTCTCTCTCTGTCTGTCTCTCGTAATATTCAGTTTATTCCACATGATTCTCTCTCTCTCTCTCCTGTCTGTCGTAATATTCAGTTTATTCCCCACATGATTCTCTCTCTCTCTCTGTCTGTCTCGTAATATTCAGTTTATTCCCCACATGATTCTCTCTCTCTCTCTGTCTGTCTCTCGTAATATTCAGTTTATTCCCCACATGATTCCCTCTCTCTCTTGTCGTCTCTAATATTCAGTTTATTCCCCACATGATTCTCTCTCTGTCTGTCTCTCGTAATATTCAGTTTATTCCCCACATGATTCTCTCTCTCTGTCTGTCTCTCGTAATATTCAGTTTATTCCCCACATGATTCTCTCTCTCTGTCTGTCTCTCGTAATATTCAGTTTATTCCCCACATGATTCTCTCTCTCTCTCTCTCTGTCTGTCTCTCGTAATATTCAGTTTATTCCCCACATGCTTCTCTCTCTCTCTCTGTCTGTCTCTCGTAATATTCAGTTTATTCCCCACATGATTCTCTCTCTGTCTGTCTCTCGTAATATTCAGTTTATTCCCACATGATTTCTCTCTCTCTCTGTCTCTCGTAATATTCAGTTTATTCCCACATGATTCTTTCTCTCTCTCGTCTGTCTCTCGTAATATTCAGTTTATTCCCATGATTCTCTCTCTCTCTGTCTGTCTCTCTAATATTCAGTTTATTCCCACATGATTTCTCTGTCTGTCTCTCGTAATATTCAGTTTATTCCCCATGATTCTCTCTCTCTGTCTCGTAATATACAGTTTATGTTTGGTTTATTCCCACATGATTAACTCTCTCTCTCTCTCTCTTGGTATAATGTATACTCTTGGTATAATGTATACAGTATATGTTGAGTTTATTCCGACATGATTAACCCCTCTCTCTCTCTCGGTATAATGTATACTCTTGGTATAATGTATACAGTATATGTGTTATGTTGAGTTTATTCCGACATGATTAACTGTGTCTGTCTCTCTCTTGGTATAATATATTGATAAGTAACAAATGTCCCTCAAGGGATAAACACACCCATTGATCAATATTCAATAATTCTCTGGAGAAACAATGTCCATATATCATGTATGTATAGACTATATAGAGATATACATACACATATATAATATATTTATATATAAATATCGCAGTTTGCTACTATCGATCAGGTCAACTCAATGGTACGTCTCAAACTGGTTACAGTCAGATTGTGTACAAAAACCTCATCTAGTTATTTTCAACGGTTGCTATGGTAGCAGACATGATAAATTGCTATATCGAATATAGCATATCCACGATGTGGGTGCGCCCAGGAAATATAAGGAGATTGGGGGGGGGTGTCGTTTGTAACGTTGGGAATGTTCATGAAGCGATGGTACATCATCATCGCCATGAATGCCAGAAGTGACTTATTGTAGTAGTTAGTATAACATCAGAGTCCTGGCATCACCACACACACACACACACACACAAGTAGTTAAATAGCTAAATGCTATCAGACAGACACACAAGTAGTTAAATAGCTAAATGCTATCAGACAGACACACACACACACACACAAGTAGTTAAATAGCTAAATGCTATCAGACAGACACACACACACACACACAAGTAGTTAAATAGCTAAATGCTATCAGACAGACACACACACACACACACAAGTAGTTAAATAGCTAAATGCTATCAGACAGACACACACACACACACACACAAGTAGTTAAATAGCTAAATGCTATCAGACAGACACACACACACACACACAAGTAGTTAAATAGCTAAATGCTATCAGACAGACACACACACACACACACAAGTAGTTAAATAGCTAAATGCTATCAGACAGACACACACACACACACACACAAGTAGTTAAATAGCTAAATGCTATCAGACACACACACACACACAAGTAGTTAAATAGCTAAATGCTATCAGACAGACACACACACACACAAGTAGTTAAATAGCTAAATGCTATCAGACAGACACACACACACACAAGTAGTTAAATAGCTAAATGCTATCAGACAGACACACACACACACAAGTAGTTAAATAGCTAAATGCTATCAGACAGACACACACACACACAAGTAGTTAAATAGCTAAATGCTATCAGACAGACACACACACACACAAGTAGTTAAATAGCTAAATGCTATCAGACAGACACACACACACACAAGTAGTTAAATAGCTAAATGCTATCAGACAGACACACACACACACAAGTAGTTAAATAGCTAAATGCTATCAGACAGACACACACACACACACAAGTAGTTAAATAGCTAAATGCTATCAGACAGACACACACACACACACACAAGTAGTTAAATAGCTAAATGCTATCAGACACACACACACACACAAGTAGTTAAATAGCTAAATGCTATCAGACAGACACACACACACACACACAAGTAGTTAAATAGCTAAATGCTATCAGACAGACACACACACACACAAGTAGTTAAATAGCTAAATGCTATCAGACAGACACACACACACACACACAAGTAGTTAAATAGCTAAATGCTATCAGACAGACACACACACACACACAAGTAGTTAAATAGCTAAATGCTATCAGACAGACACACACACACAAAGTAGTTAAATAGCTAAATGCTATCAGACAGACACACACACACACACACACAAGTAGTTAAATAGCTAAATGCTATCAGACAGACAGACACACACACACACACACAAGTAGTTAAATAGCTAAATGCTATCAGACAGACACACACACACACACAAGTAGTTAAATAGCTAAATGCTATCAGACAGACACACACACACACAAGTAGTTAAATAGCTAAATGCTATCAGACAGACACACACACACACACACAAGTAGTTAAATAGCTAAATGCTATCAGACACACACACACACACAAGTAGTTAAATAGCTAAATGCTATCAGACACACACACACACACAAGTAGTTAAATAGCTAAATGCTATCAGACAGACACACACACACACACAAGTAGTTAAATAGCTAAATGCTATCAGACAGACACACACACACACACAAGTAGTTAAATAGCTAAATGCTATCAGACACACACACACACACACACAAGTAGTTAAATAGCTAAATGCTATCAGACACACACACACACACACACACACACACAAGTAGTTAAATAGCTAAATGCTATCAGACAGACACACACACACACACACACAAAAGTAGTTAAATAGCTAAATGCTATCAGACAGACACACACACACACACACAAGTAGTTAAATAGCTAAATGCTATCAGACAGACACACACACACACAAGTAGTTAAATAGCTAAATGCTATCAGACACACACACACACACAAGTAGTTAAATAGCTAAATGCTATCAGACACACACACACACAAGTAGTTAAATAGCTAAATGCTATCAGACACACACACACACAAGTAGTTAAATAGCTAAATGCTATCAGACACACACACACACAAGTAGTTAAAAAGCTAAATGCTATCAGACAGACACACACACACAAGTAGTTAAATAGCTAAATGCTATCAGACAGACACACACACACACACAAGTAGTTAAATAGCTAAATGCTATCAGACAGACACACACACACACAAGTAGTTAAATAGCTAAATGCTATCAGACAGACACGCACAAAGAAAGGGATATGTTTATTTCTAGTATATCGATTTTGTTGTCTATGGCCACCCTCAAACCCGCGGATAAAATTAATTGCTGGCTCCTGGCACACTCTGGAATCTTCTGTCGACATTTTGGGAAAACAGGAAGTCCCTATTTCTTTTTTAACGTTTAGACTTAAGGATGTAGTTGACTGTGTCAGGGGTGCTGCATTGAGGAGAGAAGATATTTTGCTATCGTGTGTCTTTGTTAGTTGTTGTCATGCCAACGCCCGTTTCCCCATCTTTGTTCAGCACCAAGAAGAAAAGTTCTGAATCGGCGAGCAAATAAGAGCTCACTGCTGACGTCATAAGTCACAATTTGATAGGAACACAATTCCCCAAATAATGGCTGCCTGACCTGTAGAGTCAAGCACGCGGTGTCAATCAATAACAACAAAAATATAACAAGCCACTTCTGTTTAGACTGTTGTTTCTCTTTCACCGAGTATAACATCCAAGTATTACTTTCATCCTAGTATTACTTTCATCCAAGTATTACTTTCATCCTAGTATTACTTTCATCCTAGTATTACTTCTTCCTAGTATTACTTTCATCCTAGTATTACTTTCATCCTAGTATTACTTTCATCCTAGTATTACTTCTTCCTAGTATTACTTTCATCTTAGTATTACTTCTTCCTAGTATTACTTCTTCCTAGTATTACTTTCATCCTAGTATTACTTTCATCCTAGTATTACTTCTTCCTAGTATTACTTCTTCCTAGTATTACTTTAATCCTAGTATTACTTTCATCCTAGTATTACTTTCATCCTAGTATTACATTCATCCTAGTATTACTTTAATCCTAGTATTACTTTAATCCTAGTATTACTTTCATCCTAGTATTACTTCTTCCTAGTATTACTTTCATCCTAGTATTACTTTCATCTTAGTATTACTTTCATCTTAGTATTACTTTCATCCTAGTATTACTTTCATCTTAGTATTACTTTCATCCTAGTATTACTTTCATCCTAGTATTACTTTCATCCTAGTATTACTTTCATCCTAGTATTACCTTCTTCCTAGTATTACTTTCATCCAAGTATTACTTTCATCCTAGTATTACTTTCATCCTAGTATTACTTTCATCCAAGTATTACTTTCATCCTAGTATTACTTTCATCCTAGTATTACTTTCATCCTAGTATTACTTTCATCCTAGTATTACTTTCATCCTAGTATTACTTCTTCCTAGTATTACTTTCATCCTAGTATTACTTTCATCCTAGTATTACTTTCATCCTAGTATTACTTCTTCCTAGTATTACTTTCATCTTAGTATTACTTCTTCCTAGTATTACTTCTTCCTAGTATTACTTTCATCCTAGTATTACTTTCATCCTAGTATTACTTCTTCCTAGTATTACTTCTTCCTAGTATTACTTTAATCCTAGTATTACTTTCATCCTAGTATTACTTTCATCCTAGTATTACATTCATCCTAGTATTACTTTAATCCTAGTATTACTTTAATCCTAGTATTACTTCTTCCTAGTATTACTTTCATCCTAGTATTACTTCTTCCTAGTATTACTTTCATCCTAGTATTACTTCTTCCTAGTATTACTTTCATCTTAGTATTACTTTTTCCTAGTATTACTTTAATCCTAGTATTACTTTCATCCTAGTATTACTTTCATCCTAGTATTACTTCTTCCTAGTATTACTTTAATCCTAGTATTACTTTAATCCTAGTATTACTTTCATCCTAGTATTACTTTAATCCTAGTATTACTTTCATCCTAGTATTACTTCTTCCTAGTATTACTTTCATCCTAGTATTACTTTCATCCTAGTATTACTTCTTCCTAGTATTACTTTAATCCTAGTATTACTTCTTTCTAGTATTACTTTCATCCTAGTATTACTTTCATCCTAGTATTACTTCATCCTAGTATTACTTTCATCCTAGTATTACTTTCATCCTAGTATTTCCTTCTTCCTAGTATTACCTTCTTCCTAGTATTACTTTCATCCTAGTATTACTTCTTCCTAGTATTACTTCTTCCTAGTATTACTTTCATCCTAGTATTACTTCCATCCTAGTATTACTTCTATCCTAGTATTACTTTCATCCTAGTATTACTTCTATCCTAGTATTACTTTCATCCTAGTATTACTTCATCCTAGTATTACTTCATCCTAGTATTACTTTCATCCTAGTATTACCTTCTTCCTAGTATTACCTTCTTCCTAGTATTACCTTCTTCCTAGTATTACTTCTTGTCGCTAACTTTGTCAAACATTTCTTCTCATCATGTTTTCACTATATACATATGTGTAAAAGTATATATGTAAAAGTATATATGTAAAAGTATATATGTAAAAGTATATATGTAAAAGTATATATGTGATGTAAAGTATATGTGATATGTAAGTATATATGTAAAGTATATTGTAAAGTATATATGTAGTAAAGTATATATGTGTAAAGTATATTGTAAGTATATATGTAAAGTATATATGTGTAAGATATATATGTAAAGTATATATGTAGAAGTATATATGTGTAAAGAGTATATATGTAAGAGTATATATGTAAAGATTATGTGTAAAAGTATATATGTGTAAAGTATATTTGTAAGTATATATATGTAAAAGTGTATATATATGTAAAAGTATTATGTAAAGTATATATATGTGTAAAGAGTATATATATGTAAAAGTATATGTGATATTAAAGTATATATATGTAAAGTATATATATGTAAAGTATATATATGTAAAAGTATATATATGTAAAGAAGTATATATTGTAAAGTATATATATGTGTAAAAGTATATAGATATGTATGAAGTATATATATGTAAAGTATATATGTGTAAAGATATATATTGTAAAAGTAATATATAAATTATGTAGTATATATGTAAAGTATATAGTATGTAAAGTTATATTGTAAAGGTATATATTGTAATTGTATTAATTGTAAGATTATGTGTAAGTATATTGTGTAAGATAATATGTAAAGTTATATTGTAAGATTTATATGTAAGTATTGTTAGATTTGTATATGTTAAGTATAGATGTATGTAGAATAATTATGTTAAGACTATATGTATTAAGTATATGTTGTAACTGTGATCAAGTTCTCGTCTAGACTCTCTGTGTCTCAACGGTTCTCGTCTAGACTCTCTGTGTCTCAACGGTTCTCGTCTAGACTCTCTGTGTCTCAACGGTTCCGTCTAGACTCTGTCTCAAGTTGTCTCATGTACGGTTCCGTCTAGACTCTCTGTGTCTCAACGGTTCCGTCTAGACTCTCTGTGTCTCAACGGTTCCGTCTAGACTCTCTGTGTCTCAACGGTTCCCGTCTAGACTCTCTGTCTCAACGGTTCTCGTCTAGACTCTCTGTGTCTCAACGGTTCTCGTCTAGACTCTCTGTGTCTCAACGGTTCTCGTCTAGACTCTCTGTGTCTCAACGGTTCTCGTCTAGACTCTCTGTGTCTCAACGGTTCTCGTCTAGACTCTCTGTGTCTCAACGGTTCCCGTCTAGACTCTCTGTGTCTCAACGGTTCCCGTCTAGACTCTCTGTGTCTCAACGGTTCCCGTCTAGACTCTCTGTGTCTCAACGGTTCCGTCTAGACTCTCGTGTCTCAACGGTTCGCTCTAGACTCTCTGTGTCTCAACGGTTCCCGTCTAGACTCTCTGTGTCTCAACGGTTCCCGTCTAGACTCTCTGTGTCTCAACGGTTCCCGTCTAGACTCTCTGTGTCTCAACGGTTCTCGTCTAGACTCTCTGTGTCTCAACGGTTCTCGTCTAGACTCTCTGTGTCTCAACGGTTCTCGTCTAGACTCTGTGTCTCAACGGTTCTCGTCTAGACTCTCTGTGTCTCAACGGTTCTCGTCTAGACTCTCTGTGTCTCAACGGTTCCCATCTAGACTCTCTGTGTCTCAACGGTTCCCGTCTAGACTCTCTGTGTCTCAACGGTTCCCGTCTAGACTCTCTGTGTCTCAACGGTTCTCGTCTAGACTCTCTGTGTCTCAACGGTTCTCGTCTAGACTCTCTGTGTCTCAACGGTTCCGTCTAGACTCTGTGTCTCAACGTTCTCGTCTGACTCTTTTCAACGGTTCTCGTCTAGATTTCTTGTCTCAACGGTTCTCTCTAGACTTTGTCTCACGGTTCTCGTCTAGACTCTCTTGTCTCAACGGTTCTTCAGACTTTGTCTCAACGGTTCCGTCTAGACTCTCTGTGTCTCAACGGTTCCGTCTAGATTTCTTGTCTCAATGGTTCTCGTCTAGACTTCTTGTCTCAACGGTTCTCGTCTAGACTTCTTGTCTCAACGGTTCTCGTCTAGACTTCTTGTCTCAACGGTTCTCAAACATTTCATTACCACGGACCCTCTTTAAATACATGTTGCTGTCACATGTCCCCACAAGTTTCTATATATGAAAATCTCTAGCGATGGAGTTATTATTACACTCACACCACAGTTTCAACTGGTCAATTCTCTCTAGACGTGGGTAAACTGTCACATGACCCACAAGTTTCTAATATGAAAATCTCTACGATGGAGTTATTATTACATGCTGTCACATGTCCCCACAAGTTTCTATATGATGAAAATCTCCTAGCGATGGAGTTATTATTACACCACACCAACAGTCAAGCTGGCTCCAATTTCTCAGACTGTGGAAAACTTCAAATAATCTTTCATTTTGTCTTGTCAGACATTTAGATTCTGGTCTGGTTCAGGTCCTTTGATTTCTCAGCGGAACTAGTTTATCACTGTTTTTAATTTATTTTCTGTTTGAAATGTCAAAAATCGTAATTTTATTCAAGCGCTTGAGAGCCCCTGTGAGTACCTTGAGAGCCCCCTGTGAGTACCTTGAGAGCCCTGTGGTACCTAGGCCCCTGATGGACCATGTGAGCCACCTGTGAGTACCTTGAGAGCCCCCTGTGAGTCTGAGAGTCGCGGCCCCTGTGAGTCCTTGAGAGGCCCCTGTGAGTACTTGAGAGCCCCTGTAGTCCTGAGAGGCCCTGTGAGTCCTAGAGGCCCCTGTGAGTCCTTGAGAGGCCCCTGTGAGTCCTTGAGAGCCCCTGTGAGTACCTTGAGAGCCCCTGTGAGTACGAGAGCCCTGTGAGTACCTTGAGAGCCCCTGTGAGTACCTTGAGAGCCCCTGTGAGTAGCCTTGAGGAGCCCCTGTGAGTACCTTGAGAGCCCCCTGTGAGTACCTTGAGAGCCCCATGTGAGTACCTTGAGAGGCCCCCTGTGAGTACCTTGAGAGCCCCTGTGAGTACCTTGAGAGCCCCCCCCCCCCTGTGAGTACCTTGAGAGCCCCATGTGAGTACCTTGAGAGGCCCCCTGTGAGTGCCTTGAGAGAGCCCCTGTGAGTACCTTGAGGAGCCCCCTGTGAGTAGCCTTGGAGGAGCCCCCTGTGAGTACCTTGAGGGGCCCCTGTGAGTACCTTGAGAGCCCCCTGTGAGTACCTTGAGGCCCCTGTGAGTACCTTGAGAGCCCCCTGTGAGTGCCTTGAGGCCCCCTGTGAGTACCTTGAGAGCCCCTGTGAGTACCTTGAGAGCCCCTGTGAGTAGCGAGGGCCCCATGTGAGTACCTTGAGAGGCCCCTGTGAGTACCTTGAGGAGCCCCTGTGAGTACCTTGAGAGCCCCCTGTGAGTCCTTGAGAGCCCCCTGTGAGTACCTTGAGAGGCCCCTGTGAGTACCTTGAGAGCCCATGGAGTACCTGAGAGGCCCCTGTGAGTACCTTGAGAGCCCCATGTGAGTACCTTGAGAGAGCCCCCCCTGTGAGTACCTGAGGCCCCATGTGAGTACCTGGGAGCCCCTGTGAGTACCTTGAGAGCCCCATGTGAGTACCTTGAGAGGCCCCTGTGAGTACCTTGAGAGCCCCCTGTGAGTACCTGAGGCCCCCTGTGAGTGACCTTGAGGGGCCCCCTGTGAGTACCTTGAGAGGCCCCTGTGAGTCTGAGAGAGCCCTGTGAGTCCTTGAGAGCCCCCTGTGAGTACCTTGAGAGCCCCTGTAGACCTTGAGAGCCCCTGTGGGGTACCTTGAGAGCCCCTGTGAGTACCTTGAGAGCCCCTGTGAGTACCTTGAGAGCCCCATGTGAGTCTTGAGAGGCCCTGTGAGTCCTTGAGGCCCCATGTAGTACCTTGAGAGCCCCATGTGAGTACCTTGAGGCCCCCTGTGAGTACCTCGCGGACACCTGGGAGCCTAGTTTGAGAAACGTTGATGTGTCTGATATCAAACCCATCTGATGTGTTATGTCACGTTCTTACTGCGGCCATCTCATGACTAATCATTTCTTCTATCATTTATATTATGACATTAAATCTCCTGGAAATCCCATTTCATCCCATGACAAGTAGTAGTTACTACAAACGTATCTCTACTAGATCAACACTTTCTATCACTGCTACCTTCACTCAAACAGAAACGAATTATCCCATTTATAAATGTACTTTAGGTAACCCTTTTTCATACCTCGAGGTCTATAGGGTAATACACGTGTTAGGCCTGTATTTTTCATTGACCGTCAGCATATGATGGGGTCAGCATATGATGGGGTCAGCATATGATGGGGTCAGCATATGATGGGGTCAACATATGATGGGGTCAGCATATGATGGGGTCAGCATATGATGGGGTCAGCAGATGGTCGATGATGGGGTCACATATGATGGGGCCATATGATGGGGTCAGCATATGATGGGGTCAGCATATGATGGGGTCATATGATCACTTTGATGGGGTCACATATGATGGGGTCAGGATGGGTCAGCATATGATGGGGTCAACATATGATGGGGTCAGCATATGATGGGGTCAGCATATGATGGGGTCAGCATATGATGGGGTCAGCATATGATGGGGTCAACATATGATGGGGTCAACTATGATGGGGTCAGCATATGATGGGGTCAGTATATGATGGGGTCAGTATATGTCAGCATATGATGGGTCAGCATATGATGGGTCAACATCACGTCCGCTACCATTACTTCCCAATGCTTTTCCTGGTTCCCAATTGAGGCTGGGTCGCGACCTGAGAGCTGTTACAGTCGGAAAAATATTCCAAGAAATTGAACCCAGACCACTAGCATACGAAGCGAGTTGGCTAACAACTGCGCTACTGTGTCTCTTAAAGTACCTTAGACGCACAGAATATATCTGAATCATTGCAAGCATGTGGAATAATTTGACGTGGATTACCTAACAAAGTATTACAATACATTACTTTACGATTTACAACTACAATAGTATATGTAGTACTATGACGCAATCTTGAATGTTGAAACCTTATATCAATGCCAGTAGGGACACATTGACTAGAACAGCTCTCTGATGGACAGCGGATGGGAAAAGAAGGTCTGGACGTCCAAAGGAAACATGGAGAAGAACTGTAGAAAGTTAGTTGAAAGATCATAACCTGACATGGGAAACAATTGTTAGAAAGGCGGTAGAACGGCAACAATGGAAATCTCTTATGGCATCTCGAGTCAACGGGACACGAAGAGTATATAGATAGATGGTAACGAATATCGAAATAGGGGAAGACTGCAGTAAAACTTGGTAAATAGCGAAACACGTACAAACAAAGTACTATAGTTTTACAAAATACAGAAACAGTGACGATCTAAACTAAATCTCTGATGATCGTAGTCGATTTGCTCTGGAGAACCGTTTTATTTCGTTATATGGTACCTTGCGGCCTCTTGGACTCAACGCATTACATTCCTATGCTTCTTAGTACTTTCTCATCTCATGCCTTGTAATCTATATGTGTATTTGCTTCATATATATAATTTATATTTTCACTTGATTGTATATTGTTTCTCTTATTTTCCACTTCTAGTTTTGTGTTGCACTCATTTCGTTATTCGTTTTATTCCCAGTTCATTAGATACATTTGCATGTTTCCGTTATCGTCCATTTGTAAGTGTTCTCTATAATTCGTCACTCCTGTTGTGTCGTTTGCTTGATAAAGGCCTTTTAGTCGAAACGTTGCTGTTTATCGTCACTGTTTCTGTATTTTGTAAAACTATAGTACTTTGTTTGTACGTGTTTCGCTAGATAGATGGTACAATCTTACACAAATTCGACTAGCTACAGCGGTATTTCTACTCACATTTTCTGAACGATGAGATGATGACGACGACGCAGGGAGGAGACATGGCACAACAGTCAAACACGCACATAAAATGTCACTTGCTGGCCTTCACAGTCGTTCGCTTCACTGACTGCATTCTCACTTCACTGACTGCATATTCACTTCACTGACTGCATATTCACTTCACTGACTGCATTCTCACTTCGCTGACTGCATATTCACTTCACTGACTGCATTCTCACTTCACTGACTGCATTCTCACTTCATGACTTTCACTGACTGCATTACACTTCACTGACTGCATTACACTTCACTGACTGCATATTCACTTCACTGACTGCATTCTCACTTCACTGACTGCATTTCCCTTCACTGACTGCATTAACTGCATACGCATATTACTTCACTACGATATTCACTTCCGACTGTTGCACTTATCTGACGCAGGATTCACTTCGACTGCTGCACTTAAATGCACGCAAATCCACGTAGATCGTGACTGCCTATCCACGCAGGATCACGTCGACTGTTGCAGTTATCCACGCAGGCAAGACATTCTTAGCAGCATTCTAATAATCACTGACTACACACTGCATTCCACGACTACATACTGCACTCCACGTTGTGTTATGCCACACCCACATTCAACCCACACCAATTATATGCTAGACTCCTAACATTCTAATAATCACTGGCTACACACTGCATTTCACGTTGTGTTATGCCACACCCACATTCAACCCACACTAATTCTATGCTAGACTCCTAACGACAATTACTGCTGATCATGTCTCATGATGTTGATGCTATTACGTCTCTATAAAACCATCAACAACAACATACACAATTAACGGGAGTCATCATCTGTAAATAAACTCTACGCCCGTCTGCCCAGCGTGTTCGTAGCGCGTTGGACTACGGGTGACAAGCTCCTGTGAGTGCGGGTTCAATTCCGCGGGCTGGCAGAAAAGCCACAGGTTCACCAGATTCACGGTGTTCATGGCACCGAGCCGAAGATTACGATGTCCACGGTACCGAGCCGAAGAGCTGAAAGGTCAAGTGCTTGTGGATCGGTAAAAAAAAAAAGCTTTACACGTGACTATATTCTTTATAAACGTGACTGCATTTATAAACACACACAAATAAATAAACTGGAAAAAATATTGATAAAAACTTTACATATTTACACTAGAGCGTTGTTGTTTATTTCTCAACATAAGCACCATCACAACATTGATACATTTCAGCAAGTAAAACTGTGCACACCAGATGGACAATCAAGAAATGAAGTTCAAATACACAATAGCTAGAGATGAACGATGGAAGAAGGATGTTTCTCTATGATCTCTGAATGTCACATGCTGCAGCGAAGAATGTCACATGCTGTGATCTCTGAATGTCAATGCTCCGATCTCTGAATGTCAATGCTGCGATCTCTGAATGTCAATGCTGCGATCTCTGAATGTCAATGCTGCGATCTCTGAATGCCAATGCTGCGATCTCTGAATGTCAATGCTGCGATCTCTGAATGTCAATGCTGCGATCTCTGAATGTCAATGCTGCACCGAAGAATGTTACAAGAGACAAGAGAGCATGAAGAGTCCGTACTGAAACTTCATAAGCCACCACCAGGCATTTACGTGATATTTATGTAATATTCAAGTGGAAATCTCTTCATGGAATCAACACTGTTGTGCTATCATTGAAAGTCGAGTCACTGTTGTGCTATCATTGAAAGTCAGTCACTGTTGGCTATCATTGAAGTCAGTCACTATTGTGCTATCATTGAAAGTCGAGTCACTGTCAAGTTCCTCGATTGAAAGTCGAGTCACTGTTGTGCTATCATTGAAAGTCGAGTCACTGTCGAGTTCCTCCATTGAAAATTATAGAATGTCGAGTTTATCCTACTGCACTAGCCATGCAGACATTAAATTCCATATGCTCATGTCCCTCCTGTTCTACACCGCACAAAAAGCGGGTATTACAGAGATACTGTAGCGACAGTTATAACAACAGAGTTTCTTCAACCACACTAAATGTCAACAATGCAGACACGCATTCTTTGATAGGAATCAACACAACATAAGAATCAACACAAATATCATATTGAATAATGTGAAAACGAAAGACTGAAGTTCAATCGGGGTCGAGAACAAAAGCGATCTAATTTTGAGCAGAAAAACATTTGATATCCATTTTTAAATGCAAGAGTAATGACGTCAGCGGAAGTACTTTTCGTTCTTCCGCTTGGCATGCATTCACGAGCACGCGGTTTGATAATCTTGGTGGTACCCAGACAGTCAACGCCAAATCTGGTGAGAAAAACACAGATCAAGATAGTACGCCCAAAATTTGGGGACAGGAAGACGAACCAAGACAGATAAATACAAATCTGTGGGGATGGAGGAGAGAGAGAGAGAGAGAGTGAGAGAGAAATAAAGAAACTCAAAAATGAATCTAAAGACGATACTACGTAAAAAAGGAAGGTAGTTTTACAAAGTGCAAAAACAAGATACAGTGATATTTCGACCAAAAGGCCTTTATCAAGTAAAGAATACTGAACAAACGGAATGGAGACGCATGATCTTATACGTCAGATATAACAGACACAGACAGACGATAAATTTCCAACCGATCTAACAAGAAAATTTGTTACTACAAACGAAAAACTAGAAATGGCTAAAAAAATATTTAACACAATAATAAAATACATGCATAAAGTATATACATTATATATTACAGCGTTAGAGAAAAGACAGTATCAAGAAACATAGCGATGTAGGACATTGAGTACATGAGGTCGTAATGTACAATATAAAAGTAGAAATATAAAGATCTCTAGATATATTTCAGAGATTCCTGATCTCAGTGTACGTGAGATCGAGTTCCTAGTTCTATCGGAGACGGGCGATAAACGTAGGTCCCGTATTCAATCTGAGCACGTAAAAATAACACTGACAGTTCAAAATCGAGAAGAACAGGCTGGAAAGCCGCTGCCAGGCAAAGTTCATTAGAAAAAATAAATAAATAAAATTCTTACAAAAATATCTTCACTATCTTCAAAATTACATCGGGACCATCGCCGGTGCTACGGAGTTCGTGCACTGCCGCTGAGATCTTTCTGTGTAAGAAATAGATCGGAGCATACATGGTTACTCACCGAAGTGCAATTATGATGGTCATATCAATCAATCAATCAAAGATAGAAAACGATTTTCTAGAGCAACTCGACTCTGATCACCAAAAAGATGATTGAATGACTGTGACATAGATGTCACCAAATAGTCAGTTTCATTTAAATGAGTGGCTGCATGGGTCGCAGAGATCGCTTGCAAATATCACTTAAATGTTGGCAGGAAACGACAATTATGTTTTTACCAGTTATCACGATTACAAATGTTCTGCAGTTTTCGACAAATAAAACAACATGTTGATACTGCGCAGTTTTTTATTACTGCAGTACATAATATGATTTCTGTTACTTTCCTTGGATGGCATTCACAGCAATTTGATTTCTTGTGTGTATCTGACTGCAGTTTTACAGTACAAATAAGTTCTGATCAGTTTAGTACAAAATTTCTGTGTTAGCATTGGATTACTATATTTTACAGTACAAATATATGATTACTTGATGTTAGCATTTCTGTGTGATTACTGTAGTTTTACAGTACAAATATAATGATTTTAGCATTTCTGTGTGATTACTCAGTTTACAGTACAAATATATGATTTCTTGATGTTAGCATTTCTGTGTGATTACTGCAGTTTTACAGTACAAATATATGATTTCTTGATGTTAGCATTTCTGTGTGATTACTGTAGTTTTACAGTACAAATATATGATTTCTTGATGTTAGCATTTCTGTGTGATTACTGCAGTTTTACAGTACAAATATATGATTTCTTGATGTTAGCATTTCTGTGTGATTACTGCAGCTTTAAGTACAAATATAATTTCTTGATGTTAGCATTTCTGTGTGATTACTGCAGTTTTACAGTACAAATATATGATTTCTTGATGTTAGCATTTCTGTGTGATTACTGAGTCTTTACAGTACAAATACAGATTTCTTGATGTTAGCATTTCTGTGTGATTACTGTAGTTTTACAGTACAAATATATGATTTCTTGATGTTAGCATTTTTGTGTGATTACTGCAGTTTTACAGTACAAATATATGATTTCTTGATGTTAGCATTTCTGTGTGATTACTGCAGTTTTACAGTACAAATATATGATTTCTTGATGTTAGCATTTCTGTGTGATTACTGCAGTTTTACAGTACAAATATATGATTTCTTGATGTTAGCATTTCTGTGTGATTACTGTAGTTTTACAGTACAAATATATGATTGAATGTAGCATTTTGTGTGATTACTCAGCAAG
Source organism: Arion vulgaris (assembly GCA_020796225.1). Taxonomy (NCBI): domain Eukaryota; kingdom Metazoa; phylum Mollusca; class Gastropoda; order Stylommatophora; family Arionidae; genus Arion; species Arion vulgaris. The sequence continues at coordinate 22,428,657 of CM036777.1, read as the reverse complement.
TTGGCAGAAAAATTATGATTTCTTGATGTTAGCATTTCTGTGTGATTACTGCAGCTTTACAGTACAAATATATGATTTCTTGATGTTAGCATTTCTGTGTGATTACTGCAGTTTTACAGTACAAATATATGATTTCTTGATGTTAGCATTTCTGTGTGATTACTGCAGTTTTACAGTACAAATATATGATTTCTTGATGTTAGCATTTCTGTGTGATTACTGTAGTTTTACAGTACAAATATATGATTTCTTGATGTTAGCATTTCTGTGTGATTACTGCAGTTTTACAGTACAAATATATGATTTCTTGATGTTAGCATTTCTGTGTGATTACTGCAGTTTTACAGTACAAATATATGATTTCTTGATGTTAGCATTTCTGTGTGATTACTGTAGTTTTACAGTACAAATATATGATTTCTTGATGTTAGCATTTCTGTGTGATTACTGCAGTTTTACAGTACAAATATATGATTTCTTGATGTTAGCATTTCTGTGTGATTACTGCAGCTTTACAGTACAAATATATGATTTCTTGATGTTAGCATTTCTGTGTGATTACTGCAGTTTTACAGTACAAATATATGATTTCTTGATGTTAGCATTTCTGTGTGATTACTGCAGTTTTACAGTACAAATATATGATTTCTTGATGTTAGCATTTCTGTGTGATTACTGTAGTTTTACAGTACAAATATATGATTTCTTGATGTTAGCATTTCTGTGTGATTACTGCAGTTTTACAGTACAAATATATGATTTCTTGATGTTAGCATTTCTGTGTGATTACTGCAGTTTTACAGTACAAATATATGATTTCTTGATGTTAGCATTTCTGTGTGATTACTGCAGTTTTACAGTACAAATATATGATTTCTTGATGTTAGCATTTCTGTGTGATTACTGCAGTTTTACAGTACAAATATATGATTTCTTGATGTTAGCATTTCTGTGTGATTACTGTAGTTTTACAGTACAAATATATGATTTCTTGATGTTAGCATTTCTGTGTGATTACTGCAGTTCAGTAAAATTATGATTTCTGATGTTAGCATTTCTGTGTGATTACTGCAGCTTTACAGTACAAATATATGATTTCTTGATGTTAGCATTTCTGTGTGATTACTGCAGTTTTACAGTACAAATATATGATTTCTTGATGTTAGCATTTCTGTGTGATTACTGCAGTTTTACAGTACAAATATATGATTTCTTGATGTTAGCATTTCTGTGTGATTACTGTAGTTTTACAGTACAAATATGTGATTTCTTGATGTTAGCATTTCTGTGTAATTACTGCAGTTTTACAGTACAAATATATGATTTCTTGATGTTAGCATTTCTGTGTGACTTACTGAGTTTTACAGTACAAATATATGATTTCTTGATGTTAGCATTTCTGTGTGATTACTGCAGTTTTACAGTACAAATATATGATTTCTTGATGTTAGCATTTCTGTGTGATTACTGCAGTTTTACAGTACAAATATATGATTTCTTGATGTTAGCATTTCTGTGTGATTACTGCAGTTTTACAGTACAAATATATTATTTCTTGATGTTAGCATTTCTGTGTGATTACTGTAGTTTTACAGTACAAATATATGATTTCTGATGTTACATTTTGTGTATTACTGCATTTTACAGACAAATATATGATTTCTTGATGTTAGCATTTCTGTGTGATTACTGCAGCTTTACAGTACAAATATATGATTTCTTGATGTTAGCATTTCTGTGTGATTACTGCAGTTTTACAGTACAAATATATGATTTCTTGATGTTAGTATTTCTGTGTGATTACTGCAGTTTTACAGTACAAATATATGATTTCTTGATGTTAGCATTTCTGTGTGATTACTGCAGCTTTACAGTACAAATATATGATTAGACGAGTACATTATATGTATTCTCCTCAGCAAAGATGGCAGACATGTGTATGATTTCTTGATGTTAGCATTTCTGTGTGTGTATGCGTCGGTCGGTGTGTGTGTGTGTGTACATGCATCGGTTGGTGTGTGTGTGTGTGTGCGTCGTGAGTGCATGTCACCACTAGATATTTGTCATAAATGTTAAGTGATCATCAAATGATTCTATCCCCGGGTGACAATTTGGATGTCACACTAATAGTCGTAACCTTAGCAACGCCGGTGTTAAAAATATATCCAGAGCGTTGGCATATCATTTTTGTTTTCTCTCTAAGTGATACACTCGTGTCATATCAACTAACCAGCCACACAACTAGCCACACAACTTACACACAAATAACACACAACTAACTACACTTCTAACAAACGAGACTGTTAACACACAACGTTAATAGTTTCATGAGCTTGTAGTCATCATTTTCCTATCCATGTACATCAAGTATCATGTCTTGAGCTTGTGTCATCCATGTGTCATCCATGTGTATCATGTCATGAGCTTGTGTCATCCATGTGACATCCATGTGTATCATGTCATGAGCTTGTGTCATCCATGTGTATCATCATGTGTCATCATGTGTCATCATGATCATTGTTTGTCATCCATGTGACATCCATGTGTATCATGTCATGAGCTTGTGTCATCCATGTGACATCCATGTGTATCATGTCTTGAGCTTGTGTCATCCATGTGTATCATGTCTTGAGCTTGTGTCATCCATGTGTATCATGTCTTGAGCTTGTGTCATCCATGTGTATCATGTCTTGAGCTTGTGTCATCCATGTGTCATCCATGTGTATCATGTCTTGAGCTTGTGTCATCCATGTGTCATCCATGTGTATCATGTCTTGAGCTTGTGACATCCATGTGACATCCATGTGTATCATGTCTTGAGCTTGTGACATCCATGTGACATCCATGTGTATCATGTCTTGAGCTTGTACATCATGTGTACATCCATGTCACATGTCATCCATGTGTCATCCATGTGTATCATGTCTTGAGCTTGTGACATCCATGTGTCATCCATGTGTATCATGTCTTGAGCTTGTGACATCCATGTGTATCATGTCTTGAGCTTGTGACATCCATGTGACATCCATGTGTATCATGTCTTGAGCTTGTGACATCCATGTGTCATCCATGTGTCATCCATATGACATCCATGTGTCATCCATGTGACATCCATGTGTCATCCATGTGACATCCATGTGTCATCCATGTGACATCCATGTGACATCCATGTGTCATCCATGTGTCATCCATGTGTATCATGTCTTGAGCTTGTGTCATCCATGTGACATACATGTGTCATCCATGTGTCATCCATGTGTCATCCATGTGTCATCCATGTGTCATATCCATGTGACATCCATGTGGCATCCATGTCTTGAGCTTGTGTCAACGTTAAGAAATGTTAAGTTTGATATAATAAACTAGAAACCTTTTTTGTTTATAATTATCCATTGAAAATGTCCCGTAGTCTTAAGCTATAAAGTGTCGATGACTTCATATTTCTAGACCCTAGTATGCAGGAGGTATTAGGACCAATTTCTTTCCTCACGTGTGCAACGTCGAGTGTGGGATTGAACTCACAACCCTTTTGTGTCAGATTCGAACACTTTATGTACTACACTAACCCACACTGTACCATAACTTACCCACACTGTACCATAACTTACCCACACTGTACCATAACTTACCCACACTGTACCATAACACCACACTCCACCATAACTACCCACACTCCACCATAACTACCCACACTCCACCATACACACACACTCCCCCACCACTAACTACCCACACTCCACCATAACTACCCACACTCCACCATAACTACCCACACTCCACATAACTACCACACTCCACCATAACTACCCACTCCACCATAACTACCCACACTCCACCAACTACCACACTCCACCATAACTACCCACCTCATGTAATACCCCACTCCACCATAACTACCCACACTTCGTCTAATACCGCATTCTTCTTCTATATAGACCTGGTAGTGGCCTACACACTGCTTGCTTCCGTGGGGTACGAAGCGTTCTGGGAGCGAAGAGTTCAGAAGAATTTGAGGGAAGGGGTGTTCAGGCGATTAGGGTCGGTGGCTCCTTAATTAAAGAAGAAATTAATAATAAATATTTTAAGATCAATTATTTTCGTGATTTTGCGATTGAATAATCATTTAAAATGTGAATTCTACATTTAAATGTATCTTATACACGTCTTACACGATCCATTTTTACATCAATTTTCTATTTCAAGCATATAATCATATGAAAATTGACCATGTATGACTGAAATATATATCAATTTTCTATGTCAAAGAGAGAATAGAGCATATATATATAGGGGTGGGTGGGACTGACAAACTTATAATGGGGAGAGGGGCGTTACAAAGCTTATGTTGTGCAAAGTGGGCGGTGGAAGGGGTCGTTACAAAGCTTATGTTGTGCAAAGTGGGCGGTGGGGCGTTACAAAGCTTATGTTGTGCAAAGTGGGCGGTGGAAGGGGGCGTTACAAAGCTTATGTTGTGAAAAGTGGGCGGTGGAAGGGGGCGTTACAAAGCTTATGTTGTGAAAAGTGGGCGGTGGAAGGGGGCGTTACAAAGCTTATGTTGTGCAAAGTGGGCGGTGGAAGGGGGCGTTACAAAGCTTATGTTGTGCAAAGTGGGCGGTGGAAGGGGTCGTTACAAAGCTTATGTTGTGCAAAGTGGGCGGTGGGGCGTTACAAAGCTTATGTTGTGAAAAGTGGGCGGTGGGCCGAAAAGGTCTGGGAATCTATGGTCTAATAGAATCTCTAGCCATTAATGCCGATCACGTACTTCATCGATTGCCGTGCCAGTGTGTTAACTACTTGATCACGTACTTCATCGATTGCCGTGCCAGTGTGTTAACTACTTGATCACGTCAGCCCTCGAATAGAGCAAACCCAAATATTATCAAAGAACAATACATCATGAGATCATATCAAGATTGACAAAATAAAAAAACAACAAACAAAATAACAATAATCAAGAGATAAGATTTAAAATAAATATATGTGTGTTTAGTTTAGTTTAGTCGTTGGATCACTATCACTGCACGTCGAACAAATTAGTCCATAAGTGCTCCGATCTCTCCCTCAGTATGTCCATCAGCGTGTGGCGACTAACGACACCGGTTCTTTGTTGGTTTACAATTCTTCTTTGTCTGCCAGCATAGCGTTCTTGTCGAGCTACTACACCACACTTAACTTTGAGTTCTTGCAGTCTGGTTAGTGTTGTGGATTCACCGCTATTACGTGAATCATGTACACGCCCTCTCTCCTTAAGGAATTTATAATATCAGCCTGGTCCATTTCTCGTCCGCTTTGGACAGCAGCCATACCTGCAAGCCTATCCGCACGTTCATTCCCCTTACACCTGCATGCCCTGACACAAAAATAAAACTGATCTTTGTCAGCTTAGACCTCCCCAGCGATTCTATCCAATGTCTCCTAGCCCATCCTGTTTCAATCTTCCTGAGCATACTCATTGAGTCACTGAGAAAACATGCATGGATAAAAGTCTGTGATTCTAGCCAAATCATCGCTTTGGTAACCGCCATGATTTCCATAGTGAGACTGCTCGTAGTCACGGCAAAACCACCACTGTCTTCCTTCACAACATCACCTCCGACCTGAGCAGTGAAAGCCCACGAGCTCCGCACATGTCGAATCACCGAACCATCCGTATAAATGATTACATCATGCTCAGATGCGTTCTCAGAAATTAATGCCTGAACCTCTGCCTCCACAACAAGTGGGTTGTGTTGCCTGCATTCTTTATCAAGTTCGATGCATACAGAAAAGGATGTAGCGATTCCTCTTGGCACTGGTATCCATTCTTCACCGGGATCAATGTCTTCAAGTGTACACACCTGTTCAATACAGTCCTCGGCCTGACCCATCCAAGATTTTCCTCTTTTTAACCTATTTCCTTTTTTTCTCTTTATTTCCAAGTGCAGAGGATGTTGTGTGTCAGCATTGACTCGAAGGTATGCTCGTGCACGGCTCATCAGTATTCTATACTCCATAGTAGGATAGTCAAGGAGATAGCGCATCGCCCTGCACGACGTGTCTTTAGTGCAACCAAGTATAATGCGCATCGTCTCGTTCTGTATTCTTTCCAGTCGTTCTATCTGACTATGACTGAGAGTCAGGATGCCAGAGCATACTCAAGCACAGAAAGGACCAGACCCTGGCATAAAAGACAAAGATGGCGCTGTTCACAATCCGCCGCAGCCATTACTCTCACATCATTAATATATGTGTGTGTGTGTATGTATTAAAGATGTGAGAGATTGAATGAGGACAGAAATAACCTGAGTTTATTGACAAATATAATTGACTCATTTCTCTTGGATGTGCGGAGGAGCAACAGAATCCAGGTTATTTATAATAGAAACATGAATGAAATGTCCCACACTGACCACTACACATGCTAATATGACCCCTAGTGTCCCGTACACATTTTGCAAATATATCCAGTCTCTATAGTTATTTGATTGCTTTAATCTAAACCCCCTCCCCGAGAGAGAGAGAGAGAGAGAGAGAGAGAAGAGAGAGAGAAAGAGAGAGAGAGAATTTAAGCTGAAGAAGAGATTGTTGATAAACAAAAGTAGACAAGTTTTTTCTTCTTCTTCTGTTTATGTGCACAATACATATATACTTATATACATAAATACATATATAGATATATTGGTTATTGGTACTAAACTGATGTCATTGCACTCCAGGCAGACCCATAGGTGCTCAGTCTCCCCAACAGATATCGAAGAGTATGCATACTGATGGTTCCTGTGGCTCGCTGATTAAACACACCTTCACTCTGCCTCTCAGGCATCCAGTTCGACTTGAACAACGGATAAGATATATTTAATACTATATATATTTTCTATGGTCCCAGACATGGAAAAACTAGCTGATGACAGAGTTGTGTGAAAGATTTTGCCAAGGCCCGAGTCTTTGAAAGAGACTTATATGTGAGCTGAACGACAAGAGAGAAAAGCGAAAACTCAGAAGTTGTCAAAGTAAAACACTTGCCAATTGACCGTCTGTAAAGACAAAGAGAAAAGCAAAAACTCAGAAGTTGTCACAGTAAAACACTTGCCAATTGACCGTCTGTAAAGACAAAGAGAAAAGCAAAAACTCAGAAGTTGTCACAGTAAAACACTTGCCAATTGACCGTCTGTAAAGACAAAAAAGACCATATATATATATATATATATACCTTTGCTGTGCGTTTAACTGATCGAACTACATAATAGAGCATTGTCAACGGGTGGCGTTACTGGCACAACAGTCAATCAGTGGAAGTTGTGCTTCGTTATTGCAGAGACGCTGTTCTGTTCGCACGGATCAGGTTCGGTTCTACCTTTTTATGGTTGTTTTTGTTTTGTTTTTGTATTTTTCTGTTGCTAAGTAACGACAAAGAAACATTCATCCGCCATGACGCATCGTTGTGAAAATGGAAGTAACGAGTTAGTCATACAGGAATTATTAGTCGTAGTAGTCTGTGCTTAAGTCAGCGGTCAAGAAACAGTCATGCCATTGTAGTCTGTGCTTAAGTCAGCGGTCAAGAAACAGTCAAGTCATTGTAGTCTGTGCTTAAGTCAGCGGTCAAGAAACAGTCAGGTCATTGTAGTCTGTGCTTAAGTCAGCGGTCAAGAAACAGTCAGGCCATTGTAGTCTGTGCTTAAGTCAGCGGTCAAGAAACAGTCATGCCATTGTAGTCTGTGCTTAAGTCAGCGGTCAAGAAACAGTCATGCCATTGTAGTCTGTGCTTAAGTCAGCGGTCAAGAAACAGTCAGGCCATTGTAGTCTGTGCTTAAGTCAGCGGTCAAGAAACAGTCAGGCCATTGTAGTCTGTGCTTAAGTCAGCGGTCAAGAAACAGTCAGGCCATTGTAGTCTGTGCTTAAGTCAGCGGTCAAGAAACAGTCAGGCCATTGTAGTCTGTGCTTAAGTCAGCGGTCAAGAAACAGTCAAGTCATTGTAGTCTGTGCTTAAGTCAGCGGTCAAGAAACAGTCAGGACATTGTAGTCTGTGCTTAAGTCAGCGGTCAAGAAACAGTCAAGTCATTGTAGTCTGTGCTTAAGTCAGCGGTCAAGAAACAGTCATGCCATTGTAGTCTGTGCTTAAGTCAGCGGTCAAGAAACAGTCAGGCCATTGTAGTCTGTGCTTAAGTCAGCGGTCAAGAAACAGTCAAGTCATTGTAGTCTGTGCTTAAGTCAGCGGTCAAGAAACAGTCAGGCCATTGTAGTCTGTGCTTAAGTCAGCGGTCAAGAAACAGTCAAGTCATTGTAGTCTGTGCTTAAGTCAGCGGTCAAGAAACAGTCAGGCCATTGTAGTCTGTGCTTAAGTCAGCAGTCAAGAAACAGTCAGGCCATTGTAGTCTGTGCTTAAGTCAGCGGTCAAGAAACAGTCAGGCCATTGTAGTCTGTGCTTAAGTCAGCAGTCAAGAAACAGTCAAGTCATTGTAGTCTGCTTAAGTCAGCAGTCAAGAAACAGTCAGGTCATTGTAGTCTGTGCTTAAGTCAGCGGTCAAGAAACAGTCAGGTCATTGTAGTCTGTGCTTAAGTCAGCAGTCAAGAAACAGTCAGGTCATTGTAGTCTGTGCTTAAGTCAGCAGTCAAGAAACAGACAAGTCATTGTAGTCTGTGCGTCAGGTCATTGTAGTCTGTGCTTAAGTCAGCGGTCAAGAAACAGTCAGGCCATTGTAGTCTGTGCTTAAGTCAGCGGTCAAGAAACAGTCAGGTCATTGTAGTCTGTGCGTCAGGTCATTGTAGTCTGTGCGTCAGGTCATTGTAGTCTGTGCTTAAGTCAGCAGTCAAGAAACAGTCAAGTCATTGTAGTCTGTGCTTAAGTCAGCGGTCAAGAAACAGTCAAGTCATTGTAGTCTGTGCTTAAGTCAGCGGTCAAGAAACAGTCAGGCCATTGTAGTCTGTGCTTAAGTCAGCGGTCAAGAAACAGTCAAGTCATTGTAGTCTGTGCTTAAGTCAGCAGTCAAGAAACAGTCAGGTCATTGTAGTCTGTGCTTAAGTCAGCGGTCAAGAAACAGTCAGGTCATTGTAGTCTGTGCTTAAGTCAGCGGTCAAGAAACAGTCAGGTCATTGTAGTCTGTGCTTAAGTCAGCAGTCAAGAAACAGTCAAGTCATTGTAGTCTGTGCGTCAGGTCATTGTAGTCTGTGCTTAAGTCAGCGGTCAAGAAACAATCAGGCCATTGTAGTCTGTGCTTAAGTCAGCAGTCAAGAAACAGTCAAGTCATTGTAGTCTGTGCTTAAGTCAGCGGTCAAGAAACAGTTTTTAAACAAGTAACGGTATATTTAGAAGAAAATCGCCCGTGTGTTGTCGGGATCCACAACGGGATCAAAGAATAGTAACACTGCGTCCTACCAGGCATGTCGTAAGAGGCGACTAAGGTAGGAGCCTAGAGAAGCTATCCTGGTAAATAAAAAGCGTTGCAGAAATCGGATGGGCTGGCCTACTTATAGGCGCATAACTGGCACAACGTACAATCGCTCTTAGGCTCAGATCTCATACAAATCACAAAGAGTGGTTAACTAGTGGTCATTATGGAGAGTTTGAAGAAGAAGAAGAAGAATTACGGAGAAAATGTGTTGGGTTTCTATTTTCTTTTACCAAGGGCAGACAATAAATGAAAGAATAACTCACGAAATCCAACATAGATGCAATAAATCAAATCTTATGACAAATGGCACCAAATTTTAAAATGCAAACATGGCACCATGAACACTAAAAGAAGCAAACATGTCACCATGAACACTAAAAGAAGCAAACATGTCACCATGAACACTAAAAGAAGCAAACATGGCACCATGAACACTAAAAGAGCATTGTTCAACAGAATAGTTCTCCCTACATTATGCTATCAGTCCCAAACCTGGATGCTGACATCAAATGATAGAAGAAAACTAGACATGAGATGAAGTGTCTGCACATAATGCTGGGAGTATCAAGATGAGACAGGCTTAGAACTGAAGACATCAGGAAAAAGTGGGTACAACATCAGTACTGAACTTCATCAAGAAACAACAAATTAAATGGTTCAGGCACATAAGCAGATTACCAACAGATTCAAAGAGCAATGTTACTCCAATATAGTGGATACAAAGCAAAACATGGTCCATGGAAAAGAGGACCACACAATGAACAAGGCATTGAAAGGCACTATTTATGAAGCGCACAGAAAAACATGTCTAGCTAGAAATCTCTTCTTATCCTGACGCTGTGAGACAAAACATGATTAGAGAAGCGCACACAAGGGATCGTTCTAGAAATCTCTTAGATAAAAGAAGAGGAATAAGATGAAACAATAAAGAATGTTGTCAACATGACTCTAGTCACATTTACTTCCCCGTGTTTGCTATGGTAACCAACTGAGACTAGGTCAACCAGAGAGAGAAAGAGAGAGATGATGTTATTATCATCACATTGTAGAACTTGATCCATGGACTGCACGTGTGGTTGGTCGGGGCTAGCAAGGGAAACAAACAATAGTACCACTGTCACCTACAAGGCATGTCGTAAGAATCGACTGATGTAGGACCTAGTGAAGCTATCCTAGTAAATAAAAACGTAGCAGAAATCGGATGTGCTGGCCTACTTGTAGGCGCATAACTGGCACAACGTACAATCGCTTTTAGGCTCAGATCACATACTAATCAAACAGAGTGGTTAACAAGTGGTCGATATGGAGCGTTCGAATAAGAAGATCCTTGGACAACGCGCAGCTATGAAGTTAGTGATCTAACCACTACGACATCACGCAGCTATGAAGTTAGTGAACTAACCACTACGACAACGCGCAGCTATGAAGTTAGTGATCTAACCACTATGACATCACGGCTCGCAGACAAGCTTGGTGACGCATCATTAATATTACAATAAAGTGGTGAGTTGCGTCATACAGGAAATCAATCAAACGATCATCCCACATTAAAACATAAACGACGAGTGTGGAGAGAGAGAGAGAGAGAGAGAGAGAGAGAGAGACAGAGAGAGAGAGGGAAGAAATAAAGGGGGGTTATGATAATGTCTTCTCATCCATATTTTATGTGAATCAATCAAACCATGTAGTTATATCATGCACACAGAGAACAAACACCAGAAGCAAATGCAAGAAAACTATTCCCATTTATCGACTTCCGCTGAAGCCTATTACGCGCCAGCTATCTCGCACAATCATCCCCGGGGCGTGCATACAGTACATTCAATTATTCAACGCTGGCACGGACGGACCAACGGAGAAGCTGCAAAAATGTGAATGTGTGTATTACTCATAGCCGACTCACTGCCATAACTGTTCATATGGTGATGTTTCACTTGGTCTTTCCCGTCATTTATCTTGACATTCTCTCCTTGTTTCATCTCATCATTTGATGACATAGCCAACACAACTGTTGACAATATTGTCTAACAATTTATCAGTACTAAGTGTTGATAAGTGTACACTGTAATATAATGTTGATTACAGTGACCTTGACACACATATAATACTGGACAGTACTATCAAGTGATACCCTTGACACACATATCTTACTGGACAGTACTATCAAGTGATGCTCTTGACAGACATATATTACTGGACAGTACTATCAAGTGATGCCCTTGACACACATATATTACTGGACAGTACTATCAAGTGATGCCCTTGACACACATATATTACTGGACAGTACTATAAAGTGATGCCCTTGACACACATATATTACTGGACAGTACTATCAAGTGATGCCCTTGACACACATATATTACTGGACAGTACTATCAAGTGATGCCCTTGACACACATATATTACTGGACAGTACTATCAAGTGATGCCCTTGACACACATATATTACTGGACAGTACTATCAAGTGATGCCCTTGACACACATATAGTACTGACAGTGAATACAAGAATTATAAACATGAAAGGTAAAAATACCAAATAATATATCGTTTATTTTCAACAAGAGACAATAATGATGGTCATCATCAGGTGCCGCGCCGACTGGTGTAGGCGATCATGGATCCCCACAAATCTCTGTCGTTGGTGTTTGCTATCATGTCAGATGTTGACGCTCTACCGTGCCATGAAGTCAGACTATCCACAATTTTCTCTCTCTGTCTTCCTCTGTCTCATCTACACTCGATTTTACCAGTTGTTACAATGTGTTCTAAACCTCCCTCCTCATCACATGTCCGAAAAATGATGACTGCCTCTTTCTTATATTGATGATAAGCTTTCTCTTTGTCTTGATATTATTCAACATCTCCACATAATGATGGTACTGTCGCAGAAAACAAGTAGACAAGGACATTCAGTGCTAGACTGTAAAAGTTTACTAGTAAATGAAAACGGTGTAACCCGTTAATGAGGACCACGGATAATTGTCTGTAGTAAAACATAGACCCCACGGTCTGTAGTAAAACATAGACCCCACGGTCTGTAGTAAAACATAGACCCCACGGTCTGTAGTAAAACATAGACCCCACGGTCTGTAGTAAAACATAGACCCCACGGTCTGTAGTAAACATAGACCCACGGTCTGTAGTAAAACATAGACCCCACGGTCTGTGTAAAACATAGACCCACGGTCTGTAGTAAAACATAGACCCACGGTCTGTAGTAAAACATAGACCCCACGGTCTGTAGTAAAACATAGACCCCACGGTCTGTAGTAATATATGGCCTCCATCGTCTGTGATTTTTGATTTTTTCCGATCCAGAAGCACTTGAGCTGAAAGCTCTTCGGCTCGGTGTCATGGACATCGTAACCCTTCGGCTCGTGCCACGAACACCGTAAATCTGGGGAACCTGTAGCTTTTCTGCCAGCCCGCGGAGTTGAACCCGCACTTACAGAGGACTAGTCACCCGTAGTCAACGCGCTACGAACACGCTGGGCACGCGGGCCCACCGTCCGTGATAAAACATGGCCTCCACCGTCTATATTAAAACTGGCCGCCACGATCTAAGCTCAAGACACCCCCTTCCCACGATCTAAGCTGAATACTCGATCTCACTGTTAAATTCCATGACACATTTACTGGCTATTTTATGGACAGTTTGATTGGTTGGTTATTGATCTCCCCAGCAGTCTGTGGGCGCTTCTTGACCTTTGCCCTTATGTTACTGATAACTATGCTTCATATTCTTCAATGTTCTGGTCTCTTGCCCTTTGGTCTAAAGCCAGCTCGTGAGTGATATACGCATGTCTGTTCCTAAATTGTTGCTTTGTTCCACATCAGGTGCTCTATTTATATCTCCCTGGAGGAAGAGGAATCATCCTAACATCATCCAACAATTGACCCCTAAAGACGAGATAGTTGATGTTAAGCAGTTTCGTGATGATGATGATGATGATGTGTACACGTCTGGTTCTCTAGAGTGTGTTGTGATTGAATGATGTTCATGTGATTATTACCTGGTGAGTGATGGATTCAAAGAAGAAATAGTAGTGTTTCTCTGATCTTGTTAAGGTAGTTGATGTCTTTCAGTTTTGAACTGGCCATGTACAAGTAGGTCTCTCTCTCTCTCTATCTATCTCTCTCCCTGTGTTCAATATTGTCCATCTGCTCAGTGAAGTTTTGAACTGGTCGTGTACCAATAGGTATCTCTCTCTCCCTGTGTTCGATATTGTCCATCTGCTCAGTGAAGTGTTGGTATTGATAACAGTATCCTATCATACTTTGTGTTGCATAGCAACCAATGGATGTTTCTTGTAGAGTTTTGCACAAGTTGATTTCAAAGACGGAACCTGGCCTAGATTTCAATATTTGCCACATCCTTTTCCCAACAAAAGCGAAGTGAACAAAATGAAGGCATGCATTCTTGTTGTGTCTGGCATTCGACAATTAATGGGAGATTTCTCATTTAAGAGAGTTCTCAACCAGACAGACAATTCTGCATGGATACAATTGAAACTGGTGAACGAAGAATGTGTTGGTAATGTAAAGTTTCCAGAATACAAAGACAGTGGATGACATCTATGGTGAAGACATTTCAAGAACTCGGGTGTAATATGTTTCTCAGACTACACTTCTTGGATTCACATGTACACTCAAGTAATAGTGGTGACTACACTTCTTGGATTCACATGTACACTCAAGTAATAGTGGTGAATCTACAATCATAACCAGATGGTAAGAATACCAAGTCAAATGTTGTGTAGCTAGACAAGAGCACTATACTGGTAGACAAGGCAGAGTAGTAGGGCAACATGGAACTGGTGTCGTTAGTTGCCACACGCTGAGAGATATACTGAGGAAGAGATCGGAACATTTGTAGACTAATTGGTTCTATGTGCAGTAATGATGATCTGACGATTAACTAAACAGAGAAACATACTGAGGAAGAGATCGGAGCACTGAGGAAGAGATCGGAGCACTGAGGAAGAGATCAGAGCACTGAGAAAGAGATCAGAGCACTGAGGAAGAATCGGAGCACTGAGGAAGAGATCGGAGCACTGAAGAAGAGATCGGAGCACTGAGAAAAGATCGGAGGGACTGAGGAAAGATCGGAGCACTGAGGAAGAGATCGGAGCACTGAGAAGAGATCGGAGCACTGAGGAAGAGATCGGAGAACTTATAGACTAATTGGTTTGATGTGCAGTGATGATGATCTGACGACTAAATTAAACTAAACATGTGGACTTTGTCCATGTGGACTTTGTCCACAACAATCTGAAGTCTGTGAGTGATTAGCCTTGGGGTAAGGTTTCGCAAAGAAATATTGAAGACGAATGACAAAGTCAAATGTATCTTAATTATTATTGACATATTTCTCTACAAACTAGACATGAAGGAAGAAAACTACAAACTAGACATGATGGAAGCAAGAAGGAAGAAAACTACAAACTAGACATGATGGAAGCAAGAAAACTACAAACTAGACATGATGGAAGCAAGAAGGAAGAAAACTACAAACTAGACATGATGGAAGCAATAAGGAAGAAAACTACAAACTAGACATGATGGAAGCAAGAAGGAAGAAACTACAAACTAGACATGATGGAACAGAAGGAAGAAACTACAAACTAGACATGATGAAGCAAGAAGGAAGAAAACTACAAACTAGACATGATGGAAGCAAGAAGGAAGAAAACTACAAACTAGACATGATGGAAGCAAGAAGGAAGAAAACTACAAACTAGACATGATGGAAGCAAGAAGGAAGAAAACTACAAACTAGACATGATGAAAGCAAGAAGGAAGAAAACTACAAACTAGACATGATGGAAGCAAGAAGGAAGAAAACTACAAACTAGACATGATGGAAGCAAGAAGGAAGAAAACTACAAACTAGACATGATGGAAGCAAGAAGGAAGAAAACTACAAACTAGACATGATGGAAGCAGGAAGGAAGAAAACTACAAACTAGACATATGGAAGCAAGAAGGGAGAAAACTACAAACTAGACATGATGGAAGCAAGAAGGAAGAAAACTACAAACTAGACATAATGGAAGAAGAAGAAGAAAACTACAAACTAGACATGATGGAAGCAAGAAGGAAGAAAACTACAAACTAGACATAATGGAAGCAAGAAGGAAGAAAACTACAAACTAGACATGATGGAAGCAAGAAGGAAGAAAACTACAAACTAGACATAATGGAAGCAAGAAGAAGAAAGCTACAAACTAGACATGAGAAGCAAGAAGGAAGAAAACTACAAACTAGACATGATGGAAGCAAGAAGGAAGAAACTACAAACTAGACATGATGGAAGCAAGAAGGAAGAAAACTACAAACTAGACATGATGGAAGCAAGAAGGAAGAAAACTACAAACTAGACATGATGAAAGCAAGAAGGAAGAAACTAAAACTAGACATGATGAAGCAAGAAGGAAGAAAACTACAAACTAGACATGATGGAAGCAGAAGAAGAAAATACAAACTAGACATGATGGAAGCAAAAAGGAAAAAACTACAAACTAGACATGATGGAGCAGAAGGAAGAAAACTACAAACTAGACATGATGAAGCAGAAGGAAAACTACAAACTAGACATGATGGAAGCAAGAAGGAAGAAACTACAAACTAGACATGATGGAAGCAAGAAGGAAGAAAACTACAAACTAGACATGATGGAAGCAAGAAGGAAGAAAACTACAAACTAGACATGATGGGAGCAAGAAGGAAGAAAACTACAAACTAGACATGATGGAAGAAAACTACAAACTAGACATGATGGAAGCAGAAGGAGAAAACTACAAACTAGACATGATGGAAGAAGAAGGAAGAAACTACAAACTAGACATGATGGAGCAGAAGGAAAACTACAAACTAGACATGATGGAAGCAAGAAGGAAGAAAACTACAAACTAGACATGATGGAAGCAAGAAGGAAGAAAACTACAAACTAGACATGATGGAGCAAAAAGAGAAAACTACAAACTAGACATGATGGAAGCAAGAAGGAAGAAACTACAAACTAGACATGATGGAAGCAAGAAGGAAGAAAACTACAAACTAGACATGATGGAAGCAAGAAGGAAGAAAACTACAAACTAGACATGATGGAAGCAAGAAGGAAGAAAACTACAAACTAGACATGATGGAAGCAAGAAGGAAGAAACTACAAACTAGACATGATGGAAGCAAGAAGGAAGAAAACTACAAACTAGACATGATGGAGCAGAAGGAAGAAAACTACAAACTAGACATGATGGGAGCAAGAAGGAGAAACTACAAACTAGACATGATGGAAGCAAGAAGGAAGAAAACTACAAACTAGACATGATGGAAGCAGGAAGGAAGAAAACTACAAACTAGACATGATGAGCAAGAAGAAGAAAACTACAAACTAGACATGATGGAGCAAGAAGGAAGAAAACTACAAACTAGACATGATGGAAGCAAGAAGGAAGAAAACTACAAACTAGACATGATGAAGCAGAAGGAAAACTACAAACTAGACATGATGGAGCAGAAGGAAGAACTACAAACTAGACATGATGGAGCAAGAAGAAGAAAACTACAAACTAGACATAAGCAGAAGGAAAAAACTACAAACTAGACATGATGGAGCAGAAGGAAGAAAACTACAAACTAGACATGATGGAAGCAAGAAGGAAGAAAACTACAAACTAGACATGATGGAAGCAAGAAGGAAGAAAACTACAAACTAGACATGATGGAAGCAAGAAGGAAGAAAACTACAAACTAGACATGATGGAAGCAGAAGGAAAAACTACAAACTAGACATGATGAAGCAAGAAGGAAAACTACAAACTAGACATGATGAAAGCAAGAAGGAAGAAAACTACAAACTAGACATGATGGAAGCAAGAAGGAAGAAAACTACAAACTAGACATGATGGAAGCAAGAAGGAAGAAAACTACAAACTAGACATGATGGAAGCAGAAGGAAAAACTACAAACTAGACATGATGGAGCAAGAAGGAAGAAAACTACAAACTAGACATGATGGAAGCAAGAAGGAAGAAACTACAAACTAGACATGATGAAAGCAAGAAGGAAGAAAACTACAAACTAGACATGATGGAAGCAAGAAGGAAGAAAACTACAAACTAGACATGATGGAAGCAAGAAGGAAGAAAACTACAAACTAGACATGATGGAAGCAAAGGAAAAACTACAAACTAGACATGATGAAAGCAAGAAGGAAGAAAACTACAAACTAGACATGATGGAAGCAAGAAGGAAGAAAACTACAAACTAGACATGATGAAAAGAAGAAAATAAACTAGAATGTAAGCGAAGAAAACTACAAACTAGACATGATGGAAGCAAAAGAAAACTACAAACTAGACATGATGGAAGCAAGAAGGAAGAAACTACAAACTAGACATGATGGAAGCAAGAAGGAAGAAAACTACAAACTAGACATGATGAAAGCAAAGAAATAATGCATGTAAGAAGGAAGAAAACTACAAACTGAGACATGATGGAAGCAAGAAGGAAGAAAACTACAAACTAGACATGATGGAAGCAGGAAGGAAGAAAACTACAAACTAGACATGATGGCAGCAAGAAGGAAGAACTACACTAGACATGATGGAACAAGTGAAGCAAACTGATGAGGCACAGAAGAAGTAAGATCAAACTAGACATGATGGGAAGCAAGAAGGAAGAAACTACAAACTAGCAGATTCAGAATCAGCACGAGAACAACGATATTAGAAATTCCACTGTCTTCAATAAACAACAAATAAATGAACATTTGTTGAGCATAAGCAAATATTTTGAGATGAACAACGAATCAGACAATAGAACTGAATGAAATTTGTTGAGCAATGAAACAACAATAGAAATGAACATTTATTGAGCAATGAAGCAACAATAGAAATGAACATTTGTTGAGCAATGTATAATTAGACCAAGAAGTAGAAATTGAGAAAATGAATAGAAATGTGTTTTCACGGGTCATTTCTAGTGTCAATACTGACTAGGTAAATAGTAACAGACAATGTAATAGTTACTATTTGACTATAATATTATACATAGTATATTATAGTAGCATAGTCTACGCAGGGCCACATAATGAAAGCAAAGTGTACGTACGTGACACGGTAGAAATAAAGACATTAAATGGAAACTAGATATGTTCATGGCAAGACTTGCGAATGGAATAACTCGATCACGATAAACGAAACAAATTTGCTGGAGGTGGGGGTTGGAAAGATATGAAGATTTATATCAACATGTACTTTAACAAATAACAACACAGTTTCATGCCGACATTCTGAGTGATGATTCATTGAATATGATCTGGAAAGTATAGGCTGGCTCGCTGCGCAGACAATGGACTGAATCACTACAAGTGTCAACAATTCGCAGAATTAATTCATGTTTGTTCCGGGCCACCAGAAGCAGGCTGGCTGGCTCTGCCACCTATATCGAGGTCAGCCAGGGATAGAGCTGACATAGAGTGTAACCGCACAGAGAACTTTCATCTGAACCAATCGACGCCAACAGCTAGATTGAAGACTGAAGTGATCGACGTCAACAGCTAGATTGAAGACTGGAGTGATCGACGCCAACAGTTAGATTGAAGACTGGAGTGATTGACGTCAACAGCTAGATTGAAGACTGAAGTGATTGACGTCAACAGTTAGATTGAAGACTGAAGTGATTGACGTCAACAGCTAGATTGAAGACTGGAGTGATTGACGTCAACAGCTAGATTGAAGACTGGAGTGATCGACGCCAACAGTTAGATTGAAGACTGGAGTGATCGACGCCAAAAGCTAGATTGAAGACTGAAGTGATCGACGTCAACAGCTAGATTGAAGACTGGAGTGATTGACGTCAACAGCTAGATTGAAGACTGGAGTGATCGACGCCAACAGTTAGATTGAAGACTGGAGTGATTGACGTCAACAGCTAGATTGAAGACTGGAGTGATTGACGTCAACAGCTAGATTGAAGACTGGAGTGATTGACGTCAACAGCTAGATTGAAGACTGGAGTGATTGACGCCAACAGCTAGATTGAAGACTGGAGTGATCGACGCCAACAGCTAGATTTAAGACTGGAGTGATTGACGTCAACAGTTAGATTGAAGACTGGAGTGATTGACGCCAACAGTTAGATTGAAGACTGGAGTGATCGACGCCAACAGTTAGATTGAAGGTGATTGACGTCAACAGCTAGATTGAAGACTGGAGTGATCGACGCCAACAGTTAGATTGAAGGTGATTGACGCCAACAGCTAGATTGAAGACTGGAGTGATCGACGCCAACAGTTAGATTGAAGACTGGAGTGATCGACGCCAAAAGCTAGATTGAAGACTGAAGTGATCGACGTCAACAGCTAGATTGAAGACTGGAGTGATTGACGTCAACAGCTAGATTGAAGACTGGAGTGATCGACGCCAACAGTTAGATTGAAGACTGGAGTGATCGACGCCAACAGTTAGATTGAAGACTGGAGTGATTGACGTCAACAGCTAGATTGAAGACTGGAGTGATTGACGTCAACAGTTAGATTGAAGACTGGAGTGATCGACGCCAACAGTTAGATTGAAGACTGGAGCGATTGACGTCAACAGCTAGATTGAAGACTGGAGTGATTGACGTCAACAGCTAGATTGAAGACTGGAGTGATTGACGTCAACAGTTAGATTGAAGACTGGAGTGATTGACGTCAACGGTTAGATTGAAGACTGGAGTGATTGACGTCAACAGTTAGATTGAAGACTGGAGTGATTGACGTCAACAGCTAGATTGAAGACTGGAGTGATTGACGCCAACAGCTAGATTGAAGACTGGAGTGATTGACGACAACAGCTAGATTGAAGACTGGAGTGATTGACGACAACAGCTAGATTGAAGACTGAAGTGATTGACGCCAACAGTTAGATTGAAGACTGGAGTGATTGACGTCAACAGTTAGATTGAAGACTGAAGTGATTGACGCCAACAGCTAGATTGAAGACTGGAGTGATTGACGTCAACAGCTAGATTGAAGACTGGAGTGATCGACGCCAACAGTTAGATTGAAGACTGGAGTGATCGACGCCAACAGTTAGATTGAAGACTGGGGTGATTGACGTCAACAGCTAGATTGAAGACTAGAGTGATTGACGTCAACAGTTAGATTGAAGACTGGAGTAATTGACGTCAACAGTTAGATTGAAGACTGAAGTAATTGACGTCAACAGTTAGATTGAAGACTGGAGTGATTGACGTCAACAGTTAGATTGAAGACTGGAGTGATTGACGTCAACAGTTAGATTGAAGACTGGAGTGATTGACGCCAACAGCTAGATTGAAGACTGGAGTGATTGACGCCAACAGCTAGATTGAAGGTGATTGACGTCAACAGCTAGATTGAAGACTGGAGTGATTGACGCCAACAGCTAGATTGAAGACTGGAGTGATTGACGTCAACAGTTAGATTGAAGACTGGAGTGATTGACGTCCACAGCTAGATTGAAGACTGGAGTGATTGACGCCAACAGCTAGATTGAAGACTGGAGTGATCGACGCCAACAGTTAGATTGAAGACTGGAGTGATTGACGTCAACAGTTAGATTGAAGACTGGAGTGATCGACGCCAACAGTTAGATTGAAGACTGGAGTGATTGACGTCAACAGCTAGATTGAAGACTGCAGTGATCGACGTCAACAGCTAGATTGAAGACTGGAGTGATTGACGTCAACAGCTAGATTGAAGACTGGAGTGATTGACGTCAACAGTTAGATTGAAGACTGGACTGATTGACGTCAACAGTTAGATTGAAGACTGGAGTGATTGACGTCAACAGCTAGATTGAAGACTGGAGTGATTGACGACAACAGCTAGATTGAAGACTGAAGTGATTGACGCCAACAGTTAGATTGAAGACTGGAGTGATCGACGCCAACAGTTAGATTGAAGACTGGGGTGATTGACGTCAACAGCTAGATTGAAGACTGGAGTGATTGACGTCAACAGCTAGATTGAAGACTAGAGTGATTGACGTCAACAGTTAGATTGAAGACTGGAGTAATTGACGTCAACAGCTAGATTGAAGACTGAAGTGATCGACGCCAACAGTTAGATTGAAGACTGGAGTGATTGACGTCAACAGTTAGATTGAAGACTGGAGTGATTGACGTCAACAGTTAGATTGAAGACTGAAGTGATTGACGTCAACAGTTAGATTGAAGACTGGAGTGATTGACGTCAACAGTTAGATTGAAGACTGGAGTGATTGACGTCAACAGTTAGATTGAAGACTGGAGTGATTGACGCCAACAGCTAGATTGAAGACTGGAGTGATTGACGCCAACAGCTAGATTGAAGGTGATTGACGTCAACAGCTAGATTGAAGACTGGAGTGATTGACGCCAACAGCTAGAATGAAGACTGGAGTGATTGACGTCAACAGTTAGATTGAAGACTGGAGTGATTGACGTCAACAGCTAGATTGAAGACTGGAGTGATTGACGCCAACAGCTAGATTGAAGACTGGAGTGATCGACGCCAACAGCTAGATTGAAGACTGGAGTGATTGACGTCAACAGTTAGATTGAAGACTGGAGTGATTGACGCCAACAGTTAGATTGAAGACTGGAGTGATCGACGCCAACAGTTAGATTGAAGACTGGAGTGATTGACGTCAACAGCTAGATTGAAGACTGGAGTGATCGACGTCAACAGCTAGATTGAAGACTGGAGTGATTGACGTCAACAGCTAGATTGAAGACTGGAGTGATTGACGTCAACAGTTAGATTGAAGACTGGAGTGATTGACGTCAACAGTTAGATTCTTCTTCTTCTTCTTCTTCTTTGCGTTCGTTCTTTACGACCAATTTTAATCACTCCTTGTGACATGTTTGATCTTTGCCAAGAACGTGTATACGTTGCACATTGGTTTGGTAGGCCCTAAACGCATATATTTCTACAGGTTTAGGACACATGCATCCGATTTCAGCCAAACCTCCTTAGTCGCCTCTTACGACGTGTGGCAGGTAACAGTGGTTCTATTCTTTGCACCCCTAATTTGGGCCCCGGTAACCACTCGGGCGAACAGTTAGATTGAAGACTGGAGTGATTGACGTCAACAGCTAGACTGAAGACTGGAGTGATTGACGCCAACAGCTAGATTGAAGACTGAAGTGATTGACGCCAACAGTTAGATTGAAGACTGGAGTGATCGACGCCAACAGTTAGATTGAAGACTGGAGTGATCGACGCCAACAGTTAGATTGAAGACTGGTGTGATTGACGTCAACAGCTAGATTGAAGACTGGAGTGATCGACGTCAACAGCTAGATTGAAGACTAGAGTGATTGACGTCAACAGTTAGATTGAAGACTGGAGTAATTGACGTCAACAGCTAGATTGAAGACTGGAGTGATTGACGTCAACAGCTAGATTGAAGACTGAAGTGATTGACGTCAACAGTTAGATTGAAGACTGGAGTGATCGACGCCAACAGTTAGATTGAAGACTGGGGTGATTGACGTCAACAGCTAGATTGAAGACTGGAGTGATTGACGTCAACAGCTAGATTGAAGACTAGAGTGATTGACGTCAACAGTTAGATTGAAGACTGGAGTAATTGACGTCAACAGCTAGATTGAAGACTGGAGTGATTGACGTCAACAGCTAGATTGAAAACTGAAGTGATCGACGCCAACAGTTAGATTGAAGACTGGAGTGATTGACGTCAACAGTTAGATTGAAGACTGGAGTGATTGACGTCAACAGTTAGATTGAAGACTGGAGTGATTGACGTCAACAGTTAGATTGAAGACTGAAGTGATTGACGTCAACAGTTAGATTGAAGACTGGAGTGATTGACGTCAACAGTTAGATTGAAGACTGGAGTGATTGACGTCAACAGTTAGATTGAAGACTGGAGTGATTGACGCCAACAGCTAGATTGAAGACTGGAGTGATTGACGCCAACAGCTAGATTGAAGGTGATTGACCTCAATAGCTAGATTGAAGACTGGAGTGATTGACATCAACAGCTAGATTGAAGACTGGAGTGATCGACGCCAACAGCTAGATTGAAGACTAGAGTGATTGACGTCAACAGCTAGATTGAAGACTGGAGTGATCGACGCCAACAGCTAGATTGAAGACTGGAGTGATTGACGTCAACAGCTAGATTGAAGACTGGAGTGATCGACGCCAACAGCTAGATTGAAGAATGGAGTGATTGACGCCAACAGCTAGATTGAAGACTGGAGTGATCGACGCCAACAGTTAGATTGAAGACTGGAGTGATTGACGTCAACAGCTAGATTGAAGACTGGAGTGATTGACGCCAACAGCTAGATTGAAGACTGGAGTGATCGACGCCAACAGCTAGATTGAAGGTGATTGACGTCAACAGCTAGATTGAAGACTGGAGTGATTGACGTCAACAGCTAGATTGAAGACTGGAGTGATTGACGCCAACAGTTAGATTGAAGGTGATTGACGTCAACAGCTAGATTGAAGACAAGTGATCGACGCCAACAGTTAGATTGAAGACTGAAGTGGCCAGAAAAGGAGAAGAACAACAGACGTATGAGTAGACTCGTCAATCAACATCGAACTTGTACGGTTAGTCGCTGGACGCTGTTGGAGATATTGGGCAAGAGATATATGCCAGACAGTGTCGTCTTCATGGTAGAGAGAGAAGATATAGTAATCAACTTCTCATGGGTACGGTGAGCAAATGGACTTTGGGATGGCTGCTGCAGTGGAGGACAGAGCATGAATGGGAATGCCCAATGTGCCATGACGTCGATCGCATAACATAACATAACAACATTGGGTAGGAGATCAGAGCACCTATGAACATGTCCGGAGTGCAATGAAGATATTCCAAGCTGAAATGATGCACAACACACACGTTACACACAGAAACGTTACATTTCTCTGTATGATACACAATCAAATATCCATGTGTATTTGTTGTTGTTGTTTTCTCTTCAAATATACCATTATCAGCCTCGTCGACATTAATGATGACACACAAAACAAAACTTCCACACAGTTCCATAGCGTGTCTCCGCACTCCGGATCTGTAGCTGTTTGCTTATCTACCGGTGTGAGACCAAACCCAGTCTTAATCGCCATTTACGACATCATGCGATAGGAGACAGTGGTTCTATTCTTCGTTACCAAGGCAACCACACGAATTATTTCAAACATTCTGTATAACTTGACATTACAATTTCAACTACTTCCATAACCAAATTATCTTCATTTCTATTTATTTTCTTATCTTCATTTCTATTTTATTTTCTTATCTTCATTTCTATTTATTTTCTTATCTTCATTTCTATTTATTTTCTTATCTTTATTTATATTTATGTTCTTATCTTCATTTCTATTTATTTTCTTATCTTTATTTCTATTTATTTTCTTATCTTCATTTCTATTTATTTTCTTATCTTCATTTCTATTTATTTTCGTCATTTCCTATAAGCTTTCCTCTAAATATAAATATATACTCAATACATACATCCCATACCAACCATATATTTAATACATACATCACACACCAACCATATATTCAATACATCACACACCAACCATATATTTAATACATCACATACCAACCATATATTTAATACATACATCACACACCAACCATATAGTTAATACATCACACACCAACCATATATTTAATACATCACACACCAACCATATATTTAATACATACATCACACACCAACCATATATTTAATACATACATCACACACCAACCATATATTTAATACATCACACATCAGCCATATATTTAATACATACATCACACACCAACCATATATTTAATACATCACACACCAACCATATATTTAATACATCACACATCAGCCATATATTTAATACATCACACATCAACCATATATTTAATACATCACACATCAACCATATATTTAATACATCACACACCAGCCATATATTTAATACATACATCACACACCAACCATATATTTAATACATACATCACACACCAACCATATATTTAATACATCACACACCAGCCACATATTTAATACATACATCACACACCAACCATATATTTAATACATCACACACCAACCATATATTTAATACATCACACATCAGCCATATATTTAATACATCACACATCAACCATATATTTAATACATCACACATCAACCATATATTTAATACATCACATCAACCATATATTTAATACATCACACATCAACCATATATTTAATACATCACACACCAACCATATATTTAATACATCACACACCAACCATATATTTAATACATCACACATCAGCCATATATTTAATACATACATCACACACCAGCCATATATTTAATACATCACACACCAGCCATATATTTAATACATACATCACACACCAACCATATATTTAATACATACACACCAACCATATATTTAATACATCACACACCAACCATATATTTAATACATGCATCACACACCAGCCATATATTTAATACATCACACATCAACCATATATTTAATACATCACACATCAACCATATATTTAATACATCACACATCAACCATATATTTAATACATCACACACCAACCATATATTTAATACATCACACATCAGCCATATATTTAATACATACATCACACACCAGCCATATATTTAATACATCACACACCAGCCATATATTTAATACATACATCACACACCAGCCATATATTTAATACATACATCACACACCAGCCATATATTTAATACATCACACATCAGCCATATATTTAATACATACATCACACACCAGCCATATATTTAATACATCACACACCAGCCATATATTTAATACATACATCACACACCAGCCATATATTTAATACATACATCACACACCAGCCATATATTTAATACATACATCACACACCAGCCATATATTTAATACATACATCACACACCAGCCATATATTTAATACATCACACACCAGCCATATATTTAATACATACATCACACACCAGCCATATATTTAATACATCACACACCAGCCATATATTTAATACATCACACACCAGCCATATATTTAATACATACATCACACACCAGCCATATATTTAATACATCACACACCAACCATATATTTAATACATACATCACACACCAGCCATATATTTAATACATACATCACACACCAGCCATATATTTAATACATACATCACACACCAGCCATATATTTAATACATCACACACCAGCCATATATTTAATACATACATCACACACCAGCCATATATTTAATACATCACACACCAACCATATATTTAATACATCATACACCAGCCATATATTTAATACATACATCACACACCAACCATATATTTAATACATCATACACCAGCCATATATTTAATACATCATACACCAGCCATATATTTAATACATACATCACACAACAGCCATATATTTAATACATACATCACACACCAGCCATATATTTAATACATCACACATCAGCCATATATTTAATACATCATACACCAGCCATATATTTAATACATACATCACACACCAGCCATATATTTAATACATCATACACCAGCCATATATTTAATACATCACACACCAGCCATATATTTAATACATCACACATCAGCCATATATTTAATACATCATACACCAGCCATATATTTAATACATACATCACACACCAACCATATATTTAATACATCACACACCAACCATATATTTAATACATACATCACACACCAGCCATATATTTAATACATCATACACCAGCCATATATTTAATACATCATACACCAGCCATATCGATATGTCGTCAAATGTCTGCATTATTTCTTGTCTAAGTGCGTATTCGTGTACACATTTCCACACCGTTTGTATTGTGTAGATACATCAATAAAGCTGGATATTATTGCACACGTTTTAGTGCACAACTTTACCTTCCCCGTCCCCGCTACCAGGTAATTTCTATATTTTATCTTTAGTTAGCCTGCACGCCCTGATATGAGGGGAAAAAAACAACATTCATTATTTGTCTGTGAGGGTGTGTCTCAGCTAAATTCCCACAAATCAAAACAAACAAATATTTTAAGCCGTTGTAATTTCTTCTTGATGCCCCACACTTTTCTTTCATATTATACTCTATTGTGCAAATCTCTGCCGCTTGGCTTGCTTCCCCGTACACCATCAACAATATCATATTCAATGTTTCAATGTCTCAATCAAACTAAAAGTTGTTGCACAGGCGTATTTTTCCCTGTTTGTATTCTTTATGGTTTATTATATACTTCATAGGAGAGCAAATGTGTGGCCTTTGACATTGTGCTTTTGTAAGTTTCCAGATGCAACTAAGTAGTACAGGATTTAGCAATATTCATATATTCTCTCTAAGGTAATAGAGAAGAATTTAATCATTGTATCAGACTAACTAAGTAGTACACGATTTAGTTAGTTTAGTTAGTTTGTTCCTTTCGTGCCAAAGGCGGCACATAGGGCAGAGGTTTTAGATCTCCATGTGTTGCGGTTCGTTGCTAGCAGTTGGAGATCTTGTATGGTTTTACATCCCAATAGTTTACATTCTTGTTGGATGGTTCTTTGAAGAGTGGTCTTTGGTCTTCCACGTTTTCTTTTCCCAACTGGTGACCACTAAGGACTTGTTGATTTAGTCTCTTTTCGTCTGATCTAAGAACATGACCTAAATATTTCCACCTTCGTTTCCTTATAATATTTGATACGGGTTGTTGGTGTGTTCTATCTCTCACTGTGTTGTTAGAAACGAAATCACTCCATTTTACTTTCAATAATTTTCGTAGACATTTATTCTCAAAGCTGTCCAGTTTCTTATCAATTTTCTTTGTTGATTTCCAACTTTCACAACCGTAGGTCAGTACAGGAATCACACATGACCTAAATAATTTAACTTTTGTGCATATACTAAAGTCTTGAGATTGCCAGATATTCGTTAATTTAGTGAAGGCACTAGCTGCTATAGCAATACGAGAGTTTATTTCTTTCATCGTCTCTCCGTTGTTTGACACTTTACTACCCAAATATGTAAAATGTTCAACTTTCTCCAGTGTTTGGCCATAATTTAGCAATAACACGATTTAGCAATATTCATATTCTCTAAGGTAATAGAGAAGAATTTAATCATTGTATCAGACTAACTAAGTAGTACAGGATTTAGCAATATTCATATTCTCTAAGGTAATAGAGAAGAATTTAATCATTGTATCAGACTAAAGTTAATATTAAAGAGCATAACATCAAGGAAAATTAAATATTTCGGACACATCAAACGACATGAGTGCCTAGAGAAGATAATTTGGGAGGGAATGGTGCCTGGAAGAAGAAGGAGGGGAAGACCTAGAAGACGATGGATGTAAAATGTCATTGGCGATCTGAGAATGACTGCTGCTGATGCTGGTCAACTTGCACAGAACAGAGAGTTTTCAGGACTGTTGTCATGGGGAGTCAAGTTGTGGAGGAGACAAGCTACTTGATGATGATGATGAATATTAACAAAAGTAATCTATTTTCTCAGAAGTTAATCACAAATCTATAACTTGTTCCCATCTTATAGAAGTTCCCATCTTATAACTTGTTCCCATCTTATAGAAGTTCCCATCTTATAACTTGTTTCCATTTTATAGAAGTTCCCATCTTATAGAAGTTCCCATCTTATAGAAGTTCCCATCTTATAGAAGTTCCCATCTTATAGAAGTTCCCATCTTATAACTTGTTCCCATCTTATAGAAGTTCCCATCTTATAACTTGTTCCCATTTTATAGAAGTTCCCATCTTATAACTTGTTTCCATTTTATAGAAGTTCCCATCTTATAGAAGTTCCCATCTTATAGAAGTTCCCATCTTATAACTTGTTCCCATCTTATAGAAGTTCCCATCTTATAACTTGTTCCCATCTTATAGAAGTTCCCATCTTATAACTTGTTCCCATCTTATAGAAGTTCCCATCTTATAACTTGTTCCCATTTTATAGAAGTTCCCATCTTATAGAAGTTCCCATCTTATAGAAGTTCCCCTCTTATAGAAGTTCCCATCTTATAAAAGTTCCCCTCTTATAGAAGTTCCCATCTTATAGAGTTCCCATCTTATAAAAGTTCCCATCTTATAGAAGTTCCCATCTTATAACTTGTTCCCATCTTATAGAAGTTCCCATCTTATAACTTGTTCCCATCTTATAGAAGTTCCCATCTTATAACTTGTTCCCATTTTATAGAAGTTCCCATCTTATAGAAGTTCCCATCTTATAGAAGTTCCCATCTTATAGAGTTCCCATCTTATAAAAGTTCCCATCTTATAGAAGTTCCCATCTTATAACTTGTTCCCATCTTATAGAAGTTCCCATCTTATAACTTGTTCCCATCTTATAGAAGTTCCCATCTTATAACTTGTTCCCATTTTATAGAAGTTCCCATCTTATAGAAGTTCCCATCTTATAGAAGTTCCCATCTTATAGAAGTTCCCATCTTATAAAAGTTCCCATCTTATAGAAGTTCCCATCTTATAGAGTTCCCATCTTATAAAAGTTCCCATCTTATAGAAGTTCCCATCTTATAACTTGTTCCCATCTTATAGAAGTTCCCATCTTATAGAAGTTCCCATCTTATAAAAGTTCCCATCTTATAGAAGTTCCCATCTTATAGAAGTTCCCATCTTATAAAAGTTCCCATCTTATAGAAGTTCCCATCTTATAAAGTTCCCTCTTATAGAAGTTCCCATCTTATAGAAGTTCCCTCTTATAGAAGTTCCCATCTTATAACTTGTTCCCATCTTATAGAAGTTCCCATCTTATAGAAGTTCCCATCTTATAGAAGTTCCCATCTTATAGAAGTTCCCATCTTATAAAAGTTCCCATCTTATAGAAGTTCCCATCTTATAGAAGTTCCCCTCTTATAAAAGTTCCCATCTTATAGAAGTTCCCATCTTATAAAAGTTCCCCTCTTATAGAAGTTCCCATCTTATAGAAGTTCCCCTCTTATAGAAGTTCCCATCTTATAACTTGTTCCCATCTTATAGAAGTTCCCATCTTATAGAAGTTCCCATCTTATAGAAGTTCCCATCTTATAGAAGTTCCCATCTTATAGAAGTTCCCATCTTATAAAAGTTCCCATCTTATAGAAGTTCCCATCTTATAGAAGTTCCCATCTTATAACTTGTTCCCATCTTATAGAAGTTCCCATCTTATAACTTGTTCCCATCTTATAGAAGTTCCCATCTTATAACTTGTTCCCATTTTATAGAAGTTCCCATTTTATAGAAGTTCCCATCTTATAGAAGTTCCCATTTTATAGAAGTTCCCATCCCCGTCTGCCCAGCGTGTTTGTAGCGCGTTGGACGACGGGTGACAAGTCCTCTGTGAGTGGGGGTTCAATTACACTGACAGGCAGAAAAGCCACAGGTTCTCCAGATTTATAGTGTTCGTAGCACCGAACCGAAGGGTTACGATGTCCATGGCACCGAGCCGAAGAGCTGAAAGATCAAATGCTTCTGGATCGGGGAAAAAAAATGTGTTCCCATCCATTTACTTTTCACATCTACAACAACAAACTCTGCCGCAGCTATCTAATATTTCTCCAATCTACAACAACAAACTCTGCCGCAGCTATCTAATATTTCTTACATCTACAACAACAAACTCTACCGCAGCTATCTAATATTTCTCCAATCTACAACAACAAACTCTGCCGCAGCTATCTAATATTTCTCCCATCTACAACAACAAACTCTACCGCCAGCATCTAATATTTCACATCTACAACAAACTCTGCCGCAGCTATCTAATATTTAAAACAAAACGTTGATGTATGGTATCAACACTATCTCTAACCGAGGCTTGCCCGGATACATATTTAGAATAGAAAAGAAAAATGGCAAGTATCACGCCACGATATTATGTGAACTTGGAGAGCTAAAATAGCACCAGAATAATGCTGGCTAGATAGAAGCTGGCGAGACTGCTGCAGAGATATTGGAACTTGTATCGATTTTCATGTCGGGTAGAGCTGGCAACAGCTATGCCCGGTTCGCGGCAGAATAACGGCTTCCAGGATAGCCATGACTCGTTGATTTTTCATAGACCTGACAGTTGCCGGTAAAATCTGACCCCTGCCTCCCCAGTTCAAATGATGCACCTCCATTCCATTCTCCCCTTCCCCCACATGCCAACAAAGAAAGTTGTCCCATGCGCAACTACCATAGTCAAGACCATGAGTTTTACTTGGCTGCTTTGTGATAGTTCATCCCTCACACGCGCACACACACACACAGTGGTGGTCGAATGTGTGTGAGTAAGTGCTATGTGTGAGTCATGTCCATGATATTTATGCACGCTCGACGGCTACTTTATAATACGCCAAGCTAAGGCCGCGGGGATCTCAAATCAAATATAAATGAATACGATACGAACTTTGATGAAGAAATGGGCGAGTTACTGTGGGCGGATAGACGAGGACGATGGGAGGGGGATGTGTTAGAAGACACCGAGAGAGAATATATCGTGTTCCACGTTCCCGTTGTGGGAGGTAAATTACAGGGAAACGCCAGCATCAATAAGTACTGGAACAACGTGGCTAGACTGGGGGGGAAGCTGGTAGGTATGCGACTAGAAGAGAAACGGACCGTCATTAAAGATTAGAATATGTTTGTTCACTTGGGTATAAAGCCAATCTTATACTCCCATACTACAACAATAAATGTTGTGATGCTGATAATGTTTCGGTAGTATGGCACGAGTAAAGAACCACACACACATTTAACACTTGATCCGTTCCTTCTGTATAAAACAATATATTTATCTTTACATTACGGTTACTCATGTTGTTTTGTTTCAATTATTTTCTTTCAGAATTTGTTTTATTTCATTTGTGCGCTAGGTACATTTTAAATTATCAGTTTTACAATTGTCAGTATCCGTTTATGAGCTCATTCACAACGCAAGATCACTTTAGTGACTTCCTCTTTGTGCAGTTTTAGTCGGAAAATCACTTCAGTGGCTATGAGAATAAATATCCTTAGTCTTTCTTGTTTATATGGTTGAAATATGGCATTTAATAATTGACTGTAAAATACTCGTTTTCCAAATTAAAGGTCGACATATGGGTTCATTATTTTGTTGTTATTTTATTCTACCTCTTCCAACAATTCATATTAACCACTATCTAACCCTACTCTGTGTGACTTGTTTATGTTTATGAGTCTAAGAGCGATTGTACGTTGTGCCAGTTATGCGCCTACACATCCGATTTTTTATTACTAGGTAGCTTCCTAGGCCCCTACATCAGTTGCCTCTTATGACATGCCTTGTAGGTCGCAATGGCACTATTCTTTGCTTCCCTTGCGGGCCCCGGCACCACACGGCCGATTTTATTCCGCTATAAAATTATTTATTAATCATTATTTTGGCCAATATTTCATTGAGATGTGTTCATAGATGCTGACATTGCCACTTTATCAACAAATAATAAACCATGTTTCCCAAACAGTTTATCAACAAATAATAAACCATGTTTCCTAAACAGTTTATGAACTCGTACATGGTGAAGTATTTACTCAACAGCAGACTAGTTGAACTGGGTAAAGTTGCACTGAGCTGCTTCAGGGTGCAGACATTTTAAAACAAAAATGTGAAAATTGTCAACTTATGGAATCATCAAATTTGGAAACTTTATATCTGCAGAAATGTGAAGAGGTTAAAGCAATCATTTTCAACTAGTTACATGCTTTCTTGACCGAGTTATCTTCTTCTTCTTCTTTGCGTTCATTCTTTACGACCAACTTTAATCACTCTTGTGATATGTTTGATCTTTGCCAAGAACGTGTATACGTTGCACATTGGTTTGTAGGCCCCTAAACGCATAGACTTCTACACGTTTAGGACATGTGCATCCGATTTCAGCCAAACCTCCTTAGTCGCCTCTTACGACATGCATGGCAGGTAACAGTGGTTCTATTTTTCACACCTTAATTTTGGGCCCCGGTAACCACTCGGGCGGACCGAGTTATGAGTTAGTTAAGTTGGTTTTTAAATATGTACATTCCATAGCGTGTTTAGTAAGCCATTAGACTAGGTCATTGAGCATGTGCAGCTGTAAAGAGAGACAAAAGTTGCTGCGCTAGTGAAAGGGAAATGATAGGATCACAATTTGTTATCACAATGTGTTGATCAAAATACTCCAGACAAATTTATTGTTTCGCTATTCCTTATCCTGCAAACATACATTTCTTGGAGATTTATGTGTCTGTAACATATTATGAAATCGACAATTTAGCAAAATATAAAAGTCAAGTCTCCCGCTTGTATACAAGGATATATATTTGTGAATACAGTGTTAGGCTCAGATGTTTATTTGACCTATGACACAAGATAGGTAATGTGGTCAACATCAAACTTGTCAGTCACCCTTTACGCGCGTAAAATCCTGGTGAAACTTATAGTTAACAGTCACCCTTTACGCGCGTAAAATCCTGGTGAAACTTATAGTTAACAGTCACCCTTTACGCGCGTAAAATCCTGGTGAAACTTATAGTTAACAGTCACCCTTCGTCGTAAAATCCTGGTGAAACTTATAGTTAAAGTCACCCTTACGCGCGAAAATCCTGGTGAAACTTATAGTTAACAGTCACCCTTACGCGCGTAAAACCTGGTGAAACTTATAGTTAATCAGTCACCCTTACGCTAGCAAATCCTGGTGAAACTTATAGTTAACAGTCACCTTTACGGCGTAAAATCCTGTGAAACTTATAGTTAACAGTCACCCTTTACGCGCGTAAAATCCTGGTGAAACTTATAGTTAACAGTCACCCTTTACTCAGCGTAAATCCTGGTGAAACTTATAGTTAACAGTCACCCTTACGCGCGTAAAATCCTGGTGAAACTTATAGTTAACAGTCACCCTTACGCGCAGAAAATCCTGGTGAAACTTATAGTTAACAGTCACCCTTACCGCGTAAAATCCTGGTGAAACTTATAGTTAACAGTCACCCTTTACGCGCGTAAAATCCTGTGAAACTTATAGTTAACAGTCACCCTTTACGCGCGTAAAATCCTGGTGAAACTTATAGTTAACAGTCACCCTTTACGCGCGTAAAATCCTGGTGAAACTTATAGTTAACAGTCACCCTTTACGCGCGTAAAATCCTGGTGAAACTTATAGTTAACAGTCACCCTTACGCGCGAAAATCCTGGTGAAAC
Organism: Arion vulgaris; assembly: GCA_020796225.1. NCBI lineage: Eukaryota > Metazoa > Mollusca > Gastropoda > Stylommatophora > Arionidae > Arion > Arion vulgaris. Next base: position 22,394,071 of record CM036777.1, on the reverse strand, counting down.
TTATAGTTAACAGTCACCCTTACGCGCGTAAAATCCTGGTGAAACTTATAGTTAACAGTCACCCTTTACGCGCGTAAAATCCTGGTGAAACTTATAGTTAACAGTCACCCTTTACGCGTAAATCCTGGTGAAACTTATAGTTAACAGTCACCCTTACGCGCGTAAAATCCTGGTGAAACTTATAGTTAACAGTCACCCTTTACGCGCGTAAAATCCTGGTGAAACTTATAGTTAACAGTCACCCTTTACGCGCGTAAAATCCTGGTGAAACTTATAGTTAACAGTCACCTTACGGCGTAAAATCCTGGTGAAACTTATAGTTAACAGTCACCCTTTACGCGCGTAAAATCCTGGTGAAACTTATAGTTAACAGTCACCCTTTACGCGCGTAAAATCCTGGTGAAACTTATAGTTAACAGTCACCCTTTACGCGCGTAAAATCCTGGTGAAACTTATAGTTAACAGTCACCCTTTACGCGCGTAAAATCCTGGTGAAACTTATAGTTAACAGTCACCCTTACGCGTAAAATCCTGGTGAAACTTATAGTTAACAGTCACCCTTTACGCGCGTAAAATCCTGGTGAAACTTATAGTTAACAGTCACCCTTTACGCGCGTAAAATCCTGGTGAAACTTATAGTTAACAGTCACCCTTACGCGTAAAATCCTGGTGAAACTTATAGTTAACAGTCACCCTTTACGCGCGTAAAATCCTGGTGAAACTTATAGTTAACATACAAATTCAGTAATTTGTGGCTAACCTAATCACTATTTTTTTGTTCGTCGTTTCTACGTATCAGAAGGCAAGGGGCCCACCAAAATGAACGACAAGGACATACCTTCAATCCACAGTCAACTATAAACTCATATGGCCAGAGGACTTCTGGGTAAAAAATTATGAGAAATCAGACCACAACCGTCACGTGACTTAGCATTCCAGTATTGTTGTATATAGAAGAATTCATTTGAAAATCAACACAACATGCTAAATCAAGATTATATTCTGTTACAAGTTAAGTTTAACACTTAGGAATATCAATATTATTAATATTTTTCATCAATAAATAACCATAGCATCATATAATTGAGTAAAATTGCTAAAAAAGATTACAGTGTTCTATTAAACATATATAATATTCAGCTCCCAAATCAAACTAGGTCAGGGTTTTCTCGGTGAGTTATGCTACCCAGTATTAAAGTTGGCTGTGCTTCAATCATATTTAGATATTAAATACCGCACGTGTGGTGCGGGGGGCAAGGGAAGCAAAGAATAGTACCACTGTGACCTACAAGGAATGTTGTAAAATGCGACTGAGGTAGGGGCCTAGGGAAGCTACTCTAGTCAGTAAAAAGCGTAGTAGAAATCAGATGTGCTGGTCTACTTGTATGCGCATAACTGGTACAACGTACAGTCGATCTTTGGCTCAGATCACATACAAATCACACATAGTGCTTGACAATTGGTCGATATGGAGCATTCGAAGAAGAAGATATATTTGATATCAACTAACGTGAACTGTGTGATGAAAGCAACGTTCTATAAGGAAGACGAGACTGCTACTTCAACACAAACTGGAACTGACTGTAATATTTGATATCAACTATGATATGAACTGTGTGATGAAAGCAACGTTCTATAAGGAAGACGAGACTGCTACTTCAACACAAACTGGAACTGACTGTAATATTTGATATCAACTATGATATGAACTGTGTGATGAAAGCAACGTTCTACAAGGAAGACGAGACTGCTACTTCAACACAAACTGGAACTGACTGTAATATTTGATATCAACTAACGTCAACTGTGTGATGAAAGCAACGTTCTATAAGGAAGACGAGACTGCTACTTCAACACAAACTGGAACTGACTGTAATATTGAATATCAACTAACGTCAACTGTGATGATGAAAGCAACGTTCTATAAGGAAGACGAGACTGCTACTTCAACACAAACTGGAACTGACTGTAATATTTGATATCAACTAACGTCAACTGTGTGATGAAAGCAACGTTCTACAAGGAAGACGAGACTGCTACTTCAACACAAACTGGAACTGACTGTAATATTGAATATCAACTAACGTCAACTGTGATGATGAAAGCAACGTTCTACAAGGAAGACGAGACTGCTACTTCAACACAAACTGGAACTGACTGTAATATTTGATATCAACTAACGTCAACTGTGTGATGAAAGCAACGTTCTACAAGGAAGACGAGACTGCTACTTCAATACAAACTGGAACTGACTGTAATATTGAATATCAACTAACGTCAACTGTGTGATGAAAGCAACGTTCTATAAGGAAGACGAGACTGCTACTTCAACACAAACTGGAACTGACTGTAATATTGAATATCAACTAACGTCAACTGTGTGATGAAAGCAACGTTCTATAAGGAAGACGAGACTGCTACTTCAACACAAACTGGAACTGACTGTAATATTGAATATCAACTAACGTCAACTGTGTGATGAAAGCAACGTTCTATAAGGAAGACGAGACTGCTACTTCAACACAAACTGGAACTGACTGTAATATTTGATATCAACTAACGTGAACTGTGTGATGAAAGCAACGTTCTATAAGGAAGACGAGACTGCTACTTCAACACAAACTGGAACTGACTGTAATATTTGATATCAACTAACGTGAACTGTGTGATGAAAGCAACGTTCTATAAGGAAGACGAGACTGCTACTTCAACACAAACTGGAACTGACTGTAATATTTGATATCAACTATGATATGAACTGTGTGATGAAAGCAACGTTCTACAAGGAAGACGAGACTGCTACTTCAACACAAACTGGAACTGACTGTAATATTGAATATCAACTAACGTCAACTGTGTGATGAAAGCAACGTTCTACAAGGAAGACGAGACTGCTACTTCAACACAAACTGGAACTGACTGTAATATTTGATATCAACTAACGTCAACTGTGTGATGAAAGCAACGTTCTATAAGGAAGACGAGACTGCTACTTCAATACAAACTGGAACTGACTGTAATATTTGATATCAACTAACGTGAACTGTGTGATGAAAGCAACGTTCTACAAGGAAGACGAGACTGCTACTTCAACACAAACTGGAACTGACTGTAATATTGAATATCAACTAACGTCAACTGTGTGATGAAAGCAACGTTCTACAAGGAAGACTAGACTGCTACTTCAACACAAACTGGAAATGACGGGCATCTAAAGAAAAAGAAATCTCTAGCGAATACGTTTTCAATATCAAGGCTAATATTTGACCAATAACTTCTATTCAATCAAAAGAGAACATTATTCCAGCAGTTTGACTGAGTGTGTGCAGACACGTAAGATTAATTACAGAGAGTTTCTGACAAATCGTCCCCATAGCCAGAAAGCATAAATCAGGCCAGACAGCATCGATCAGGTCAGACAGCCTAAATCAGGTCAGACAGCCTAAATCAGGCCAGACAACATAAATCATGTCAGACAGCATAAATCAGGCCAGACAGCATCGATCAGGTCAGACAGCCTAAATCAGGTCAGACAGCCTAAATCAGGCCAGACAACATAAATCATGTCAGACAGCATCAATCAGACCAGACAGCATAAATCAGGTCAGACAGCATCAATCGGACCAGACAGCATAAATCAAACCAGACAGCATAAATCAGGCCAAACAGCATCAATCAGTTCAGACAGCATAAATCAGGCCAGACAGCATCAATCAGATCAGACAGCATCAATCAGCATCAATCAGATCAGACAGCATCAATCAGGTCAGACAGCATCAATCAGATCAGACAGCATCAATCAGATCAGACAGCATCAATCAGATCAGACAGCATCAATCAGGTCAGACAGCATCAATCAGATGACAGCATCATCAGATTCTATTTATGGACTTTTATTTCCTATGATTGATTATGTTGTTGACTTATATCCACTACAATAAATAACTTATATCCACTACAATAAATAACTTGTATCCACTACAATAAATAACTTGTATCCACTACAATAATAACATCACTAAATAATACTTTATCACTACAATAATACGTATCCACTACAATAAATAACTTGTATCCTACAATAAATAACTTGTATCCACTAAAATAAATAACTGTATCCACTACAATAAATAAATTGTATCCACTAAAATAAATCACTTGTAGCCACTACAATAAATCACTTGTAGCCACTAAAATAAATCACTTGTAGCCATTAAAAAGTAGCCACTTGTAGCTACAGCAACACATTAACAGACTCCAGTTAACATGCAATGAATACAACATGAGAATAAACATTGATAAAACCGAAGTAATGACATTCGCTAGAGAGAAAAACACTACCAATATCCCCATCGAGAAACACCCATTAAAACAAGTCATAGACTTTTCTTTGACATATCTAGGGAGCATCTTTTCAGCAATCGAAAGAATAACTAACGAAATCCAACACAGATGCAACAAAGCAAATCAAATACTAGGACAAATGGCGCCAATTTTAAAATGCAAACAGGTCACCATGAACACAAAAAGAGCAATGTTCAACACAATCTTTCTACCCAACATTATGCTACCAGTGTCAAACCTGGACGCTGACATCAAATGACAGAAGAAAACTAGTCACAACAGAGATGAAGTGTCTACGCAGAATAATGGGAGTAACAAGAAGAGACAGGTTTAGAAATGAAGACATCAGGGAAAAAATGGGTACAACATCAGTACTGAACTTTATCAAGAAACAACAAATTAAATGGTTCGGTCACATTAGTAGATTACCAACAGACAGTGCACCTCGAAATTAATGTTACTCCGATTCAGTGGATACAAAGCATAAGGCCGGCACGCAAAGGTGGACCTCAGAGATAACAGAGGCGACGAAAGATAAGCCCGTTCTAGAAATCTCTTGGTATCCTGAAGCTGTGAGGCAAATCAGGACTGGAGAAGAAAGATAGCCGTTCTGAAATCTCTTGGTATCCTGAAGCTGTGAGGCAAATCAGACTGGAGAAAGATAAGGTGATAAAGGCTCGCTCCATGTGTCTCATTTTTCGTCCTGACGCCGACAGACAAAATATGATTAGAGAATAGAATTGATAGATTGTATATATATATATCATCATCATCAGGTGCCGTCTACACATCCAAGGTTGGCTGCAATGAATCTCCAGCATCCTCTGTCTTTCGCCTTGGTGTTGCACACTGCCAGACTGTAACCTGTTCATTTCTTAAGGTTCCCCTCCCACTTATCTCTCGGTCTTCCTTTTGCTCTTCCCCTCCTTTCCCTCTAGTAAAGATTTTATCATGGTGCCATGTCTTTTATGTGCCCAAAATACTTTACTTGTCTGATTTTATTTCTCTTAATAATAATTTCTTCATGGCTAGTTTTCCTAAAACTTGTTTATTTGTCTGTTTTTCTGTCCATGAAACTACATTCTTCTACAGTATTCTTCTACATATCCTCAAATGCATCAATTCTGTCTTCTATATACACAAGTGAGCGTCTGTAGCTCAAGCGGTAGTGAGCTCGATCACAAACCCATGCGTACCTGGTTCAAATCCCACGGTGCTCATGTTTGGAAGCAAACTCGTTTCCGTGGGATATTTACAAAAGGTAAAATAGACCTCACCGTTCAGAAAGCAATGGCAAACTACTGAACGTATAAGTGGTGGCTAGAAAATCAACGACTCGTTGACTGTGGTTGATGGCTACTTCCTTTAGGATATGCCACGATTTTCATATACACAAATTAACTATCCTATCAAGCCCCCTCCCATTTTCGGCCAACAATATGGGTTTTTTTAACCCTGGATAAAGTGGAAGTACAGGTCAACTTTTAGTGAATAGTTTTTTGTTTAAAGATTGTCTCTTCACCGATACAAGTTAATTTTATTTGAAATGCTGACAATTTGTTTATGTTTCTGGTCAACATGAGCTGTTGGTTAATAGTGTGTTATAGTATGCACTTTTATAAGGGAATGAGTAGGGTGGAAGTAAGAGAACTGGAGCAAAAGTTGGTGGTACTCATTCATCTGAAGAACAACAAGGAGTAATACCGGGTCAGCAAGTCTGGTCGGAGTGAAAACTGCCCAAACATTGTGACCTGTGCTACACGCTGGGTCGTATTAAAAGTAGGGCGGGCAGAAGACAAAGGCATCGGTGTGGTTATAGCTTTCACGGGGAGATTATACAGGTCACAGGAAATGTCCAAGACTGTTATTAGAACCACCTTCGACCTTACAAAAATAAAAGTCAAGTGAGAGCTCACTGCTCTTGGAATGTCTTCCCGTGCGCCGTCGGGGCATTTGTTGCCGCCAATCATCTTCGTTATCTGACTGTCCATTTCGGAAACTGTTCTTAACTTTAACATTTATAACTTTCTTCAATTTGTCAACAAAACATGTTTCCCTCTTATCTTTTCAAACCGTTTGTTTCTCTCTCTCTCTCTCTCTCTATGTAAGATACTATCACTTTGACAAGAAGATTTGTGTCTCCTGTGTATAGCCGGGGCTCACAAGGGGAGCAAAGAATAGTAACACTGTGACCTACAAGGCATGTTGTAGGGGCGAATAAGGTAGGGGCGTAGGGAAGCTACCCTACTAAATAAAAAGCGTTGAAATCGGATGTGCTAGCCTACTTGTAGACGCATAATTGGCACAACGTACAATCGCTCTTAGGCTTAGATCACATACAAATCACACAAAGAGTGGTTTAACAAGTGGTAGATATGGAGCCTTCGAAGAAGAAGAAGATGAAGATCTGTGTTATAATCCTCTAGTTAGTGGAACTCTGTGATCGAACATAGACAAACATCTCTCTCTCTCGCGATCCCAAACATCAAATAGAATGGAACCATAATCCAACTGAAACCATATTCAAAATATATCAACTCTCTTTCAGCTGATACTCTCACTGTGTACATGGCAACTACGTGGCATCTACTGGCATCTACGTGGCACTACGTGGCACTTGACATCTACGTGGCAACTACATGGCAACTACGTCGCAACTACTTGACATCTACGTGGCATCTACATGGCATCTACTGGCAACCGCATACGTAGGCAACTACGTGGCATCTAGGTGGCAACTACATGGCATCTACTTGACATCTACATGGCATCTACATGGCAACTACGTAGGCAACTACGTGGCATCTAGGTGGCAACTACTAGGTTATCAGTCTTAGAGAAAACAAATAATATATCTTTTTGTCTTCTCCTTCTTCCTTTAATATCAAACTTAAATTTGATTAAATTAATTATTGAACCGAGATGATATCATTTCGGACACATGAATAATTGCTCAGTATATCTGACTCAGTAGATGTCAACTTTAATATCAAACTTAAATTTGATTAAATTAGTTATTGAACCGAGATGATATCATTTCGGACACATGAATAATTGCTCAGTATATCTGACTCAGTAGATGTCAACTTTAATATCAAACTTAAATTTGATTACATTAATTATTGAACCGAGATGATATCATTTCGGACACATGAATAATTGCTCAGTATATCTGACTCAGTAGATGTCAACAAAGTGTATAATGGTTCCTATAGGTCGCTTGTTAAACACACTTCTATTTCTGCTCCTCGTGCATGCAGTTATGCCTGTACAACTAAGTCTAGTTTTTAAACTACTTACGACGATCTGACCGTTCAGAAAGCAATGGCAAACTACTGAACGTATAAGTGGTGACTAGAAAATCAACGACTCGTTTATTGTGGTTGATGGCTACGTCCTGTAAAGGATATGCCACGATTTTCATTTTCACGACGATCTGAAGATTCAACATCGCTAGCAGTTTCAATATGTTGTTCTATGCTTTTTTTAAAAAAACACATATTTCGCCTCTGGCTATCGACATGTTTCTTTACATTTTTAGTGTTCATTCTTTACGACCAATTTTAATCACTCTTTGCGGTATGTTTGATCTTTGCCAAGAACGTGTATACGTTGCACATTGGTTTGGTAGGCCCCTAAACGCATAGACCTACACGTTTAGGACATGTGCATCCGATTTCATCCAAACCTCCTTAGTAGCCTCTTACGACCTGCGTGGTAGGTAACAAGTGGTTCTATTCTTTACACCCCAAATTTGGACCATGGTAACCACTCAGGCGTCCATCGTCATATAAAAAAAAACTGTTCAGTCTAGTAGTTAGAATAAAGAAGCATCTCAGTCACGTACTTTGATGTTTTCCTTCGTTCACTGTGAGACTTCTAACAATATTCTTCTACAAACTCTTGTCTTCAATTGTTAAACCATTAGACAGTAAACAATTATTAATGGCCTCCTGATCAAACTAATTACCAGATACAGGATTCCAACCACAAACTTTTATTTCTGACAGCACCCTACCTAACCCTGCAGACGAGCGTTTTGTTACAGTCTGACGGCACCCTACCTAACCCTGCAGACGAGCGTTTTGTTACAGTCTGACGGCACCCTACCTAACCCTGCAGACGAAAGTTTTGTTACAGTCTGACGGCACCCTACCTAACCTGCAGACGAGCGTTTTGTTACAATCTGACGGCACCCTACCTAACCCTGCAGACGAGCGTTTTATTACAGACTGACGGCACCCTACCTAACCCTGCAGACGAGAGTTTTGTTACAGTCTGACAGCACCCTACCTAACCCTGCAGACGAGAGTTTTGTTACAGTCTGACGGCACCCTACCTAACCCTGCAGACGAGCGTTTTGTTACAGTCTGACGGCACCCTACCTAACCCTGCAGACGAGAGTTTTGTTACAGTCTGACAGCACCCTACCTAACCCTGCAGACGAGAGTTTTGTTACAGTCTGACAGCACCCTACCTAACCCTGCAGACGAGAGTTTTGTTACAGTCTGACGGCACCCTACCTAACCCTGCAGACGAGAGTTTTGTTACAGTCTGACAGCACCCTACCTAACCCTGCAGACGAGAGTTTTGTTACAGTCTGACAGCACACTACCTAACCCTGCAGACGAGAGTTTTGTTACAGTCTGACGGCACCCTACCTAACCCTGCAGACGAGCGTTTTGTTACAGTCTGACGGCACCCTACCTAACCCTGCAGACGAGAGTTTTGTTACAGTCTGACAGCACCCTACCTAACCCTGCAGACGAGCGTTTTGTTACAGTCTGACGACACCCTACCTAACCCTGCAGACGAGAGTTTTGTTACAGTCTGACGGCACCCTACCTAACCCTGCAACGAGCGTTTTGTTACAGTCTGACGGCACCCTCCCTAACCCTGCAGACGAGCGTTTTGTTACAGTCTGACGGCACCCCACCTAACCCTGCAGACGAGCGTTTTGTTACAGCCTGACAGCACCCTACCTAACCCTGCAGACGAGCGTTTTATCACAGCAGAATCAGCGAAATTGTTAAATCTGTTTCTTCGTTTACTATATATCATATTATTGGGCAGGATATTAAAACTAGTCTATATATACTTGTCCAGATTCGAACTCACAACCTTTGAAACGCAAGCACTTAACCACAGAGACCCCCGATTCTACCATCTTCAAAGTGGATGCAACATATGGATGTGTGTTAAGAATATGTGATATTATTTTAGTAAGCCCATATGCTACTACAGTATGTAAAAGTGATAGTTATATGGTAATATGAGAATATGTACATCTGACGGAAGAATAACTAATGAAATCCAACATAGATGCAATAAAGCAAATCAAATGATAGGACAAATGGCGCCAATTTTAAAATGCACACATGTCACCATGACCACTAAAAGAGCAATGTTCAACACAATCTTTCTCCCCACATTATGTTACCAGAGCCAAACCTGCACACTGACATCAAATGAGAGAAGAAAACTAGTCACGACAGAGATGAAGTGTCTACGAAAAAACCGATCACGCAAAAGATGGACCTCAGAGATAACAGGCGACGAAAGACACTATTTCTATAGCACACACAAAAACCCGTTCTAGAAATGTCTTCTTATCCTGACGCTGTAAGGCAAAACTGTATTGGAGAAAAGAAAGTACATACAGCTTGAGGTAATCTAACATCAGAGACAGCACATCACCACCCTTCTCTTTCTCTATCTCTCTCTCTCTTCATTCCAAGCCATGAATGTTCTGACCTGTTACATTCCTGGCACTAAATGTTGGGAGTGAACAACTACATGGTAATGGTAATGACTGCTAAATGTCATCCTCTTGTTGCTTATAGTTTTGAGATAACTGCTAGCTTTAAACCGTCAACACTTTCTGCATATTCCATCAGTTTCAAGTCTACAGTCAGGACACTCTTATCTCATCTACCATCAAGTAATCGTCCAGATGTTGGTATGCTCAATTTTAGGGGATCATGATGATGATAGTGGTATACTGTTGCTATCAAGAGACAATACATATGTGTGCTGGCTGAAACTAGCACACGAGAGACAATACATATGTGTGCTGGCAGAAACTAGCACACGAGAGACAATACATATGTGTGCTGGCTGAAACTAGCACACGAGAGACAATACATATGTGTGAGGCAGAAACTACACACGAGAGACATACATATGTGTGCTGGCAGAAACTAGCACACGAGAGACAATACATATGTGTGCTGGCTGAAACTAGCACACGAGAGACAATACATATGTGTGAGGCAGAAACTAGCACACGAGAGACAATACATATGTGTGCTGGCAGAAACTAGCACACGAGAGACAATACATATGTGTGCTGGCAGAAACTAGCACACGGGAGACAATACATATGTGTGCTGGCAGAAACTAGCACACGAGAGACAATACATATGTGTGCTGGCAGAAACTAGCACACGAGAGACAATACATATGTGTGCTGGCTGAAACTAGCACACGAGAGACAATACATATGTGTGAGGCAGAAACTAGCACACGAGAGACAATACATATGTGTGCTGGCAGAAACTAGCACACGAGAGACAATACATATGTGTGCTGGCAGAAACTAGCACACGGGAGACAATACATATGTGTGCTGGCAGAAACTAGCACACGAGAGACAATACATATGTGTGCTGGCAGAAACTAGCACACGAGAGACAATACATATGTGTGCTAGCCGAAAGTAGCAGATAATGTTTAAAGTTAAGAAGGCAGTGTTTCAATGAATTTTACAATGTTCTTTAAATTTACTGTTTTTAATTTATAACTTTTTGTTTGTGCAAAGATAACATTTTGCAAAAGATGACACCAATGTCTCCTCCAACTTGATCTCAAACTATCTATTTGGGGGATAAATCGTGGCATATTCTTTACAGGACGTAGCCATCAACAACAGTAAACGAGTCGTCGATTTTCTAGGCATCACTTATATGTTCATTAGTTTGCCATTGCTTTCTGAACGGTGAGGTCTACTTTTACCGTTTGCAAAATCCAAGAGAACTAATTTGCTTCCAAACTTGTCCACCGCGGAGTTTGAACCAGGTACGCTTGAGATACAGATTACGCTACAGATTACGCTACAGATTACAAGCAGTTAATCATTTCATAATTCATGACATGATCGTTATGCGTCTTCTGCTGTTTTTCAAAGGCTCATTCATGCTCTCAGATCACGTTTTACATGGATAAATTCTCTAGAAACATGCTCTTTTCTGAAAATGTGCAGAGAATAGTTTTTTGCAATCACGATATTTCTGAGAGTTAGCCTACATGGAAACTATCAAAACGAAATAGTCTAACAGCCAGCAGATCTCTACAATAATGTAACTCAGCAGTAATTGACATTTGTTGCTGTGGTTGTCTCTTAGCCTGATGATGCATCATCATCAACCGACATAAGTTGTAACTACTTAACTGTCATGTGATGAGTCACCAGTCATTAAGCTGCTATTGTACTTATACCAGATGTGCCTAATTTTGCTGTTCTTGTTATTGTTGATTATTTTTGTTTACTTTGAAAGTAAGCAAGTTGTACTTTTTTGGCAAATATAGTTGAAGATGTTAACGACAGCAACACAGATATATATATATATATATATACAGAGTAAATGAAAATCGTGGCATATCCTTTACAGGACGTAGTCATCAACCAGAGTAAACGAGTCGTTCATTTTCTAGGCACCACTTATACGTTCAGTAGTTTGCCATTGCTTTCTGAATGGTGAGGTCTATTTTTACCTCGCGTAAAAATTCCACGGAAACGAATTTGCTTCCAAACTTGCCCATTGTGGGGTTTGAACCAGGTACGCTTAGGTTTGTGATCGAGCTCACTACCACTTGAGCTACAGACGCTCAGTCATATATAGAGTACAGTTAACAAAAACATGAGAAATGTTATGTGTACTATATGAGTTATTCTGTGAAACAAATTGTTAGCAACAAATTATTATAGAAGAAGACTGATACATTGTTTTACTTCGTCTTCTTCTTCAAAAAGCTTCACATCGACCACTTGTTAATCACTCTGTGTAATTTGTATGTGATCTGAGCCTAAGAACGTTTGTAGGTTGTGTCAGTTATGCGCCTATAAGTAGACCAGCACATCAGATTTCTGCAATGTTTTTTACTAGGGTAGCTCCCTAGGTTCTAACACCACAGTGAGAGATAGAACACACCAACAACCCATATCAAATATTATAAGGAAACGAAGGTGGAAATATTTAGGTCATGTTCTTAGATCAGACGAAAAGAGACTAAATCGAAAAGTCCTTATGTGGTCACCAGTTGGGAAAAGAAAACATGGAGGACCAAAGACCACTCTTCGAAGAACCATCCAACAAGAAAGTAAACTATTGGGATGTAAAACCATACAAGATCTCCAACTGCTAGCAAAGAATCGTATCACATGGAGATCTAAAACCTCTGCCCTATGTGCCGCCTTTGGAACGAAAGGAACAAACTAACTAACTAAGCTCCCTAGGTCCTGCATTAGCCGCCTCTTACGACATGCCTTGTAGGTTGCAGTGGTACTATTCTTTGCTTCTCTTGCAGGCCCCGGTGCCACACAGGCGTATTGTTATAGAAGAAGTCTAATACATACCAAAAATATCCCTTGTAGGTTGCTTCTCTTGCAGGCCCCCAGTACCACACAGACGTATTGTTATAGAAGAAGTCTAATACATACCAAAAATATCCCTTGTAGGTTGCTTCTCTTGCAGGCCCCCAGTACCACACAGATGTATTGTTATAGAAGAAGTCTAATACATACCAAAAATATCCCTTGTAGGTTGCTTCTCTTGCAGGCCCCCAGTACCACACAGACGTATTGTTATAGAAGAAGTCTAATACATACCAAAAATATCCCTTGTAGGTTGCTTCTCTTGCAGGCCCCCAGTACCACACAGACGTATTGTTATAGAAGAAGTCTAATACATAGAAAAAATATCCAGGAAGAAATTGTCTTTCCCAACTTTAATTATATGATGTAAAAAACTGTATTACAAGTAAATTAAATTTAGAACGCACTGATCAAATATAGCTGTACAAACATTGTGTACATGTACATGACAACAAATATTGATAACTGGTTTTCTTTTCTCTTCACAGAATTAGTTTCCTGTGTTGGCAGATTTTTTTCTTCTGAATCTAAAAACATTTATAAGAAAAGGTGTCCATATTTTTGGACTAGGCTACGTCATCTAATAGGTTGAAAACCTCTGCTGAATTAGATAAAAATACGGCCGAGTGGTTACCGGGGCCCAAATTTGGGGTGTAAAGAATAGAACTACTGTTACCTGCCACACATGTTGTAAGAGGCGACTAAAGAGGTTTGGCTGAAATCGGATGCACATGTCCTAAACGTGTAGAAGTCTATGCGTTTAGGGGCCTACCAAACCAATGGGCAACGTATACACGTTCTTGACAAAGATCAAACTTATCGCAGAGTGATTAAAATTGGTCGTAAAGAACGAACGCAAAGAAGAAAAATAAAAAAATAAACCAAAGATTAAAAAAAGTGTGGTCAAATCATCAAGAGATACTCTGATCTTCATTTAATAATTAGGTTTGATGATGATGATGATTATCTGATGATGTTGATTATCTGATGATGTTGATTATCTGATGATGTTCATTATCTGATGATGATGATGATTATCATGATGTTGATTATCTGATGATGATTATCTGATGATGATGATTATCATGATGTTGATTATCTGATGATGATTATCATGATGTTGATTATCTGATGATGTTGATTATTTGATGATGTTGATTATCTGATGATGTTGATTATCTGATGATGTTGATTATCTGATGATGTTAATTATCATGATGCTGATTATCTGATGATGATTATCTGATGATGATTATCTGATGATGTTGATTATCTGATGATGTTGATTATCTGATGATGTTGATGTTGATTATATGATGATGATGTTGATATCTGATGATGATTATCTGATGATGATGATGATGATTATATGATGATGTTGATTATATGATGATGATGTTGATTATATGATGATGTTGATTATCTGATGATGATTATATGATGATGTTGATTATTTGATGATGATGTTGATTATATGATGATGTTGATTATTTGATGATGATGTTGATTATATGATGATGTTGATTATACGATGATGATGTTGATTATCTGATGATGATTATCTGATGATGTTGATTATCTGATGATTTTGATTATCTGATAATGATGTTGATTATCTGATGATGATTTTGATTATATGATGATGTTGATTATCTGATGATTTTGATTATCTGATGATGATGTTGATTATCTGATGATGATGTTGATTATATGATGATGATTATCTGATGATGATGTTGATTATATGATGATGATGTTGATTATCTGATGATGATGTTGATTATCTGATGATGCTGTTGATTATCTGATGATGTTGATTATCTGATGATGAGGACAATGATTATCTGATGTATATTTACTTCCACTCATCACCAACATAGTACTCAACAAATATTTAGAAAAACATCAACTCTTCCACCCGTATCATTCCACTGTTAGAAGAACTAGCAGAGCTGATCAATACAGCCGATGTTAGTGTACATCATGCAACCATATATTAGTGAGATGATGCTGCTGCTGCTACTGCATGAAACATACCAACTTATCGATCACTGAGCTGGTAGCTATAACGCATGTTAACTAGACCATGTTTGTCTTATTCCCGGGACTCTTGAAACATTTTCATCGTCCTATCCTTGTCTACCAAAAATACTTAATCTGTTTTGGTTACAACTATCTTTTCTTTTAAATAAAAAAATCTGGTCATTAACATATCAACATTTGTTATATAATCACGATAACAACCATCATCATGTGTACTGATGAATTATCTATTTAATTATCATATCTTGATTGATGACCATCGTCATGTGTACTGATGAATTATCTATTTAATTATCATATCTTGATTGATGACCATCGTCATTGCACTTCCAGGGATAAGCATGTAATGTGCTCTGATCTCTTGCAGACACCAGCAAGATCTTAGAGACAGTGAACGAGCTTCCAGCGGAGGTGAGCCACCCCCCATCTTCCCACAAAAGAACTTTTGTTAAAATGATATAAATGTAGGAACTTTAGTTTTGATTTTTTTCCCTTTCCCCGGCAGTGGTTTTTTTCCCTTTCCCCAGCAGTGATTTTTTCCCTTTCCCGGCAGTTGTTTGTTTCCTTTCCCCGGCAGTGGTTTGTTTCCTTTCCCCGGCAGTGGTTTGTTTCCTTTCCCGGCAGTGGTTTGTTTCCTTTCCCCGGCAGTTGTTTGTTTCCCTTTCTCCCGGCAGTGGTTTGTTTCCCTTTCCCCGGCAGTGGTTTGTTTCCCTTTCCCCCGGCAGTGGTTTGTTTCCTTTCCCCGGCAGTGGTTTGTTTCCTTTCCCCGGCAGTGGTTTGTTTCCCTTTCTCCCGGCAGTGGTTTGTTTCCCTTTCTCCCGGCAGTGGTTTGTTTCCCTTTCCCCGGCAGTGGTTTGTTTCCCTTTCCCCCGGCAGTGGTTTGTTTCCTTTCCCCAGGTAGTGGTTTGTTTCCCTTTCTCCCGGTAGTGGTTTGTTTCCCTTTCCCCAGGTAGTGGTTTGTTTCCCTTTCTCCCGGTAGTGGTTTGTTTCCTTTCCCCGGTAGTGGTTTGTTTCCCTTTCTCCCGGCAGTGGTTTGTTTCCATTTCCCCCAGGTAGTGGTTTGTTTCCCTTTCCCCCGGCAGTGGTTTGTTTCCCTTTCTCCCGGTAGTGGTTTGTTTCCCTTTCTCCCGGCAGTGGTTTGTTTCCATTTCCCCCGGCAGTGGTTTGTTTCCCTTTCCCCCGGCAGTGGTTTGTTTCCTTTCTCCCGGCAGTGGTTTGTTTCCTTTCCCCGGCAGTGGTTTGTTTCCCTTTCTCCCGGCAGTGGTTTGTTTCCCTTTCCCCGGCAGTTGTTTGTTTCCCTTTCTCCCGGCAGTGGTTTGTTTCCCTTTCCCCGGCAGTTGTTTGTTTCCCTTTCCCCCGGCAGTGGTTTGTTTCCCTTTCCCCGGCAGTGGTTTGTTTCCTTTCCCAGGTAGTGGTTTGTTTCCTTTCCCGGTAGTGGTTTGTTTCCCTTTCCCCGGCAGTGGTTTGTTTCCCTTTCCCCCGGCAGTGGTTTGTTTCCTTTCCCCGGCAGTGGTTTGTTTCCTTTCCCCGGCAGTGGTTTGTTCCTTTCCCCGGCAGTGGTTTGTTTCCTTTCCCCGGCAGTGGTTTGTTTCCTTTCCCCGGCAGTGGTTTGTTTCCCTTTCCCCGGCAGTGGTTTGTTTCCCTTTCCCCCGGCAGTGGTTTGTTTCCTTTCTCCCGGCAGTGGTTTGTTTCCTTTCCCCGGTAGTGGTTTGTTTCCTTTCCCCGGCAGTGGTTTGTTTCCTTTCCCCAGGTAGTGGTTTGTTCCTTTCTCCGGCAGTGGTTTGTTTCCTTTCCCCAGGTAGTGGTTTGTTTCCTTTCCCAGGTAGTGGTTTGTTTCCCTTTCCCCAGGTAGTGGTTTGTTTCCCTTTCCCCGGCAGTGGTTTGTTTCCCTTTCCCCCGGCAGTGGTTTGTTTCCTTTCCCCGGCAGTGGTTTGTTTCCTTTCCCCGGCAGTGGTTTGTTTCCTTTCTCCCGGAAGTGGTTTGTTTCCCTTTCCCCGGTAGTGGTTTGTTTCCTTTCCCAGGTAGTGGTTTGTTTCCTTTCCCAGGTAGTGGTTTGTTTCCCTTTCCCCGGCAGTGGTTTGTTTCCCTTTCCCCCGGCAGTGGTTTGTTTCCTTTCCCCGGCAGTGGTTTGTTTCCTTTCCCAGGTAGTGGTTTGTTTCCCTTTCCCCAGGTAGTGGTTTGTTTCCCTTTCCCAGGCAGTGGTTTGTTTCCCTTTCCCCCGGCAGTGGTTTGTTTCCCTTTCCCGGCAGTGGTTTGTTTCCTTTCCCGGCAGTGGTTTGTTTCCTTTCCCCGGCAGTGGTTTGTTTCCCTTTCCCCGGCAGTGGTTTGTTTCCCTTTCCCCCGGCAGTGGTTTGTTTCCCTTTCCCCGGCAGTGGTTTGTTTCCCTTTCCCCCGGCAGTGGTTTGTTCCCTTTCCCCCGGCAGTGGTTTGTTTCCCTTTCCCCCCGGCAGTGGTTTGTTTCCCTTTCCCCGGCAGTGGTTTGTTTCCCTTTCCCCCGGCAGTGGTTTGTTTCCTTTCCCCGGCAGTGGTTTGTTTCCTTTCCCCGGCAGTGGTTTGTTTCCTTTCTCCCGGCAGTGGTTTGTTTCCCTTTCCCCGGCAGTGGTTTGTTTCCCTTTCCCCCGGCAGTGGTTTGTTTCCTTTCCCCGGTAGTGGTTTGTTTCCTTTCTCCCGGCAGTGGTTTGTTTCCCTTTCCCCGGCAGTGGTTTGTTTCCCTTTCCCCCGGCAGTGGTTTGTTTCCTTTCCCCAGGTAGTGGTTTGTTTCCCTTTCTCCCGGTAGTGGTTTGTTTCCTTTCCCCGGCAGTGGTTTGTTTCCTTTCCCCGGCAGTGGTTTGTTTCCTTTCCCGGCAGTGGTTTGTTTCCTTTCCCCGGCAGTGGTTTGTTTCCCTTTCCCGGCAGTGGTTTGTTTCCTTTCCCGGCAGTGGTTTGTTTCCCTTTCTCCCGGCAGTGGTTTGTTTCCCTTTCCCCGGCAGTGGTTTGTTTCCTTTCCCCGGTAGTGGTTTGTTTCCTTCCCGGCAGTGGTTTGTTTCCTTTCCCGGCAGTGGTTTGTTTCCTTTCCCCAGGTAGTGGTTTGTTTCCCTTTCCCGGCAGTGGTTTGTTTCCTTTCCCCGGCAGTGGTTTGTTTCCTTTCCCGGCAGTGGTTTGTTTCCTTTCTCCCGGCAGTGGTTTGTTTCCTTTCCCCGGCAGTGGTTTGTTTCCTTTCCCCCGGCAGTGGTTTGTTTCCCTTTCCCCGGCAGTGGTTTGTTTCCCTTTCCCCCGGGTAGTGGTTTGTTTCCCTTTCCCCCGGCAGTGGTTTGTTTCCCTTTCCCCAGGTAGTGGTTTGTTTCCTTTCCCCGGCAGTGGTTTGTTTCCTTTCCCCGGCAGTGGTTTGTTTCCTTTCCCCGGCAGTGGTTTGTTTCCCTTTCCCCAGGTAGTGGTTTGTTTCCTTTCCCCGGCAGTGGTTTGTTTCCTTTCCCCAGGTAGTGGTTTGTTTCCTTTCCCGGCAGTGGTTTGTTTCCTTTCCCGGCAGTGGTTTGTTTCCCTTTCCGGCAGTGGTTTGTTTCCCTTTCCCCAGGTAGTGGTTTGTTTCCCTTTCCCCGGCAGTGGTTTGTTTCCCTTTCCCCCGGCAGTGGTTTGTTTCCTTTCCCCCGGCAGTGGTTTGTTTCCTTTCTCCCGGCAGTGGTTTGTTTCCCTTTCCCCGGCAGTTGTTTGTTTCCCTTTCCCCGGCAGTGGTTGTTTCCTTTCCCCGGCAGTGGTTTGTTTCCTTTCCCGGTAGTGGTTTGTTTCCTTTCCCCGGTAGTGGTTTGTTTCCTTTCCCAGGTAGTGGTTTGTTTCCCTTTCCCCAGGTAGTGGTTTGTTTCCCTTTCCCCAGGCAGTGGTTTGTTTCCCTTTCCCCAGGCAGTGGTTTGTTTCCCTTTCCCCAGGTAGTGGTTTGTTTCCCTTTCCCCGGCAGTGGTTTGTTTCCCTTTCCCCCGGCAGTGGTTTGTTTCCTTCCCCCGGCAGTGGTTTGTTTCCTTTCCCCGGCAGTGGTTTGTTTCCTTTCCCCGGCAGTGGTTTGTTTCCTTTCCCGGCAGTGGTTTGTTTCCCTTTCCCCGGCAGTGGTTTGTTTCCCTTTCCCCGGCAGTGGTTTGTTTCCCTTTCCCCCGGCAGTGGTTTGTTTCCTTTCCCCGGCAGTGGTTTGTTTCCTTTCTCCCGGCAGTGGTTTGTTTCCTTTCCCCAGGTAGTGGTTTGTTTCCCTTTCTCCCGGCAGTGGTTTGTTTCCTTTCCCGGCAGTGGTTTTTAACCTAATCTTATGACATTTCAACTGCCAAGAGTTCTTTTACGTGCTCAACTTGATGAATTGTATGATAAGAGGACCACCACCAGCTGCACCACCGAGGTAAACAGCTATCACCAATATTGGTAACAGGTAGATCTTGATAACAGGTAAAGTCAAACATCAGATTGTGAATGTTATTATACTGGTGGTACCACGCCTAGCTTTTTAGATAGCGATAAAATGTGAGTACGTGTCCACTAGTAGCACTTTCTTCCTCACATGTTTGACTCAATGTTTAGTCATTCATGTTTACATTATAGAAAACGAAATGTTTAGTCATTTATTTTTACACGGAAAACGAAATGTTTATTAGCACTGACTGACAGTGAAACATTTATCAACAGAAGTTGATATGGGCAAATGTCATCTTTTCTGTAGCCTTTTGTTAGTGCGACGACTACACTCACTGACAGAAGAAGGAGAAAAAAGGAAGATAATGTTTTTGTTATAAAGTAATAAAGTGTGTGTTAGACTCGTACTTGTCTTTCACGAACCGCATACGAGGGTAATGTGATCCACATCACACCCGTTTTTACTTTAAAGTGTTTCTCTGGTACCCATTCATGATTCAATTGAGGCTGGATCGACCTGAGAACCGTTGCGACTGGGGAAAATCCGACTTCAACTGTCGATTTCGAACCTGGATTACGCGTATACAAAGCAAATGTATTGACCACTGCGCTATCGCGGCTTTGTCATGTTAAAAGTTAAATATGAAACGTTTCCTGTCATTATGTCTTGGCTCACACAATAATTCAATATGAAAGTAGTCGTCTTAGCTGGCTCACACAATAATTCAATATGAAAGTAGTCGTCTTAGCTGGCTCACACAATCATTCAATATGAAAGTGGTCTTAGCTGGCTCACACAATCATTCAATATGAAAGTAGTCGTCTTAGCTGGCTCACACAATCATTCAATATGAAAGTAGTCGTCTTAGCTGGCTCACACAATCATTCAATATGAAAGTAGTCTTAGCTGGCTCACACAATCATTCAATATGAAAGTAGTCGTCTTAGCTGGCTCACACAATCATTCAATATGAAAGTAGTCTTAGCTGGCTCACACAATCATTCAATATGAAAGTAGTCGTCTTAGCTGGCTCACACAATCATTCAATATGAAAGTAGTCGTCTTAGCTGGCTCACACAATCATTCAATATGAAAGTAGTCGTCTTAGCTGGCTCACACAATCATTCAATATGAAAGTAGTATCAAAGTTATACAAATTAAACTCATAATAATTGTTGTATTTAGTAAAATTACAAAAACGTTATTCAAGGCCATTCGTTATAACTTGGCGGTAGAAGCAGAAAGTCGTCTGCTGTAGTGTGCGTCTCAACACAACAATCACAATATGGGACATCATTCGTGTCCGCTCAAAGAGAAACTTTCAAACAATGCACATGATTATTATAACACATGAATAATTATCTACTTACCAAAGCAGTCAGGAAGGAACAATGCTGCTGACATAAATACACAAACTATGTACGCAAAATCCATGTTGTTCACAAAAAGTCAGTCATTCAGAGCGTATATAATAAAATCGAGACGAAACTTGTGTAGTATTTGACGACTATGATGATCTGTACGATGCGCAAGCCAGCGAGCAGAATGGTTAGTAGAATCACAGTTTTGCTTGGCGGGGTCTACTTTCAGTTATAATCACAGTGCTACTTTTTTACTTCCGCCGCGTACTTTTTCTCAGTTTTAAGCTTGTGAAATAAATTAATTATTTTATTCAGTTTTTGCTTATTTTCAATTATGTTAGAAAAGTTATTATTTAATTTAGAAACGATATTTCGAATTTAATGAATGTATTTGATGGATGTTCTAGCGAGGTTTTGCTAAAAGTAGAGAGTGTATGAATACAACTGAGCTCCTGGATCGAAGAAGAGATGGCCTTGCGCTATAGATCGGCGCATATCATTGACCAGGAATAAACATGTAAACACGTCTCACGAAATGCATATTATGTATTATTTTCAAATATCGCACAATTAATTCAATAACTAATGGTTATTTCGTTAATATTGCAAAAAAAAATGTTGAAATGATGTTCTCAAACATACACACACATACACATACTGCAATCTGTTTAGAGATATCAGACATAAAGAATGTATAATCAATGATCAAGTCTTGACCTTTAGCCAAATACAAGAGATACGCACACACGCGCGCGCGCGCGAACTCAACTCGTCTTTATTCTGTATTTCAGGTATTTCTTAATTTGATGGCAGATGTTACCACAGCATGCATAACACTCATAATATGTTTACCAAAAATAGGATATTGGGGTATTTATAATTTCTGAGAAATGTTCAGATACTTGGTAAAGATATTGGGAATCCGAAAGTTGGTGAATTGCTCTTAACATGAACAAATCCGATATTTTTTACAATTTCTTCAAAATTGATGTTTTTGCTTACTGTATTAGCTTAAGAAGTAGTGAACTCGATCACAACCCAATTATACCTGGTTCAAAATCCGCGGTGGGTAAGTTTGAAAGAAAATTCGTTTCCCTGGGATATTTCATTATCAAGGTGCGTATCCTTTATAGGACGTTGTTCTCTTTGCAACGCATCTGAAATTCACTCTGTCTCTAGCCAGTTCACCCACTTCACAGATGGTCATATTCATGGTTTCTTTAATATCTTGTAGACATCTTCTTCTTCGTCCTGGCACCCTGCCCTCTAATATTGTTCTCTCCAGGCCATCGTGACTCTTGATTTTTAATTTGTCTGTATAGTATGTTGTTTATCATCCAATTCTCTTTAACATTCAGATCTTTCAGGACATCAGTGTTCTTTTTTTTCTGTCTATGGATTCGTAGGATTTTTCTGTAGCATTTAGTTTCGAATGACGTGATTTTCGTTCTTGTTGTTTGTGTAAGGGTCCATGATTCACAACCATAAGTAACTGTTGAGTACCTATTATAAGTAACTGTTGAGTACCTATTATAAGTAACTGTTGAGTACCTATGGGTCTGCCCGGCGTGCAGTGACGTCAATTTAGTAACAATAACCAAGTAGTCAGAGAAATGTCTGGTCAACCACTAGTGACAACTGTTATAAGAAAGAGAAGATGGAGATATGTTGGGACACCTTGAGGAGAAATGTCTGGTCAACCACTAGTGGCAATTGTTATAAGAAAGAGAAGATGGAGATATGTTGGACACACCTTGAGGAGAAATGTCTGGTCAACCACTAGTGGCAACTGTTATAAGAAAGAGATGATGGAGATATGTTGGACACACCTTGAAGAGAAATGTCTGGTCAACCACTAGTGGCAATTGTTATAAGAAAGAGAAGATGGAGATATGTTGGGCACACCTCGAGAAGAAATGATCAACGAATATCAAAGCAGGCATTGAAGTGGGATGCAAAGGATTCAAGAAGGAGAGGTCGACCTAAGGAGACCCTGAAACGAACTTTTCTGAGAGAGGCAAGAAATATCGGTCTCAGTTTCATGGATGAGATTGAGCAAGTTGCCTAGGATAGAGCGGTATGGAGAAATTACTTGCAGGCCCTATGCAACGTATAACGGTACGAGAGGAATTATTATTATTAAGTAGCCACTGGAAAAATGAATGTTCTCAGTATTTTTAATTTTAATATTTTGCTGGTGCTTTGCCACATGTTCTTCATACTGATCGCTATTGCCACATGTTCTTCATACTGATCGCTTTGCCACATGTTCTTCATACTGATCGCTATTGCCACATGTTCTTCATACTGATCGCTATTGCCACATGTTCTTCATACTGATCGCTATTGCCACATGTTCTTCATACTGATCGCTATTGCCTTCTGGGTCGACATTTTTTTTAAAAATTGTTTATTTGGATGTTATTTTACTTTGTCAGTTGACATTATTTTGGGATTTTACGAAATGTAAAATAGACATCACCGTTCAGAAAGCAATGGCAAACTACTGAACATATAAGTGGTGTCTAGAAACAAAATACTGCTCGTTTAGTTTATGGTTGATGGCTACGTCATGTAAAGGATATGCCACAATTTTAAAATTTGCGTAATTGCACAACAGATAGACAAACAGGTTCTCAGTCTCCCTAGCAGATAGACAAACAGGTTCTCAGTCTCCCTAGCAGATAGACAAACAGGTTCTCAGTCTCCCTAGCAGATAGACAAACAGGTTCTCAGTCTTCCTAGCAGATAGACAAACAGGTTCTCAGTCTCCCTAGCAGATAGACAAACAGGTTCTCAGTCTCCCCAGCAGATAGACAAACAGGTTCTCAGTCTCCCCAGCAGATAGACAAACAGGTTCTCAGTCTTCCTAGCAGATAGACAAACAGGTTCTCAGTCTCCCTAGCAGATAGACAAACAGGTTCTCAGTCTCCCTAGCAGATAGACAAACAGGTTCTCAGTCTCCCCAGCAGATAGACAAACAGGTTCTCAGTCTCCCCAGCAGATAGACAAACAGGTTCTCAGTCTCCCCAGCAGATAGACAAACAGGTTCTCAGTCTCCCTAGCAGATAGACAAACAGGTTCTCAGTCTCCCTTGCAGATAGACAAACAGGTTCTCAGTCTCCCCAGCAGATAGACAAACAGGTTCTCAGTCTCCCCAGCAGATAGACAAACAGGTTCTCAGTCTCCCCAGCAGATAGACAAACAGGTTCTCAGTCTCCCTAGCAGATAGACAAACAGGTTCTCAGTCTCCCCAGCAGATAGACAAACAGGTTCTCAGTCTCCCCAGCAGATAGACAAACAGGTTCTCAGTCTCCCCAGCAGATTTCCGTGGCTTGGTGATTAAATCCTCACTTGTACTATCCCTCATGCATTCAGCTCTGCTTGTTTGTACTTCTATTTCTTCTTCTTTTCCAACGTTTTCAGACATCGATTTGTATGCTTTTAAAGTAGTTAGTGGTCAACCGAAGTCCATGTACATCTCCATATAGCTTGTCTTGTACTGACATCAAACCGGAGTCCATGTACATCTCCATATAGCTTGTCTTCTACTGACATCAAACCGGAGTCCATGTACATCTCCATATAGCTTGTCTTGTACTGACATCAAACCGGAGTCCATGTACATCTCCATATAGCTTGTCTTGTACTGACATCAAACCGGAGTCCATGTACATCTCCATATAGCTTGTCTTGGACTGGTATGGAGGTTGGCCATGTGTTTTCTCTCTGTTCACTGTATGTCGGACATTCTTGCAGTATGTGTGTCTCTGTCATCTTGCTGGTGCACATGTACATATGTCAGATGGGCCTATTTTGTATTTGTTAAATAGATGGTACCGCAGCCTATTGTGCCCTGTTCGTAGACGAAAAATGACCACCTGTTCTTCTCTACTTAGTTGTTGGTATGCATCATCCTATTCATGACCTGGTGAATCCACCAAACTCCCAAAGCGCTGGATAAATTCAACATTTATTTCAGTGTCTTCATCCAAGATGCGGTCGCTAAGCTAACGTAAAGCGTCCCCTATTCTTACACAGGAAGTTCTCAGCGGCAGTGCACGAACTCCGTAGCACCAGCGAAGGTCCCAATGTAATTTAGAAGATGTGGAAAATAATTTGTAGGAATTTATTTTTTAAACATAATAATGAATTTCCTCGACTTTTCAGCATTCTCTTTTCAATTTTGAGAACTGACAAGGGTTATTTTACGTGCTCAACTTAAACACAGGACCTACGTTTTGTCGTCCGTCTCCGATAGGACTATGAACTCGATCTCACCTACTCAGGGATCTCTGGATAAATATCCAGATGGCTCATGAGGGAGCGAACCCAGTACCTTTGAAACGTGATGCGAGCACCTAAACTCTACGTCACAAATACCCAGGGCCGTGTCGTGCTATGATACAGGGAAGTGGCCGCATCAGGCGGCACTGTAAGGGGGCGACATAAGTAGCAAAATCAAAATTGAAGGTTATTTTAAGGAAAAAGCATTTAGGGGGCGATATTTCGAAGACTTGCATCATACTGAGAAAATATACCACACGGCCCTGCAAAGACCCCCGGGTGAATTAACTGACAAGTACCGGATTCCGTTGAGTTATTTAACGAAAAGGTCATAAAAGATATTAATTATATCGTTCATCTTTATAGTAACAATACTGGGAGGGAGAAGGAACATCACGTGATTGATTAGTGCGTAGATATGTGCCTGCTCTACCCGTCGTTGTCGTCTGCCAAATAGTAGCAGTCGCACAGATCAGCAGACGAGGAAGTCACTCTTATAATATTTACTATCGGTCAAAGTTGAATCGTGTGTAGGGGAAAATAATTGTCTACTTCAAATGTTGCTTCAGTTTTCTGTTTGTTTAAAAGTTATTTCACTGTGCGTCTATTTTAGAGTTTATTGTTGAAAATTTCTAACATAACAATCGACCACGTTGAGTCGGTAGGTAAGGCAAAGGTCACTTTTGGTGTAAAGTTAGGGAGATAAGTAGAAACTCTAACGCCTGTTGCAGTTGATGTTATGTTAGATTAGCAATAGTAGTGTTATTACTTATTAGTTACTCAAAGTTACCGACCACTGTCATGTTAAATACACAGTGAACGCTACATTGTCTAACTTAATGTTTTCAGTTGAAAATGATATCAGTTAAAATCTGATTAACGAACTTTGTTTGACATCAACAATTCTATTAAATCGTGTGTAAACAAAACAGAGCAGACGACTGAGACTAAATAATAAAATACATCGAAATTATTCACAGAATTCAGTTTGGTTGTGGTGTTAAACTGAGAAAAAACTTATGTAGATTTCAGAAAGGATTCGCAAGTACCATATAATCCAACAAGTGAAGTAGTCTGGCATTCTCGTAAACCTGTGTAGTATCATAGTCCATAACAAATAACACTCCAACTTAGAAGAGACTAAAGTAAACATACAAATTATAATAATGAACAATACAATGTGATGATTATAGGCCTACTGACTGGGTACTGAGATGTAAACGTTTAAATAATTAGAACTACTATATAGTCTAGTGGTAAGGGAGTATTCAGCAAAAATGTGAAGAAATATGTTGTTAATGAATATCAAATAATAAAATGAGATGTGCAGCTGCTAACATAGTTCAGAAAGTTGGATTTTTGTCAGCAATTATACTTCTTCTATTGAGTTGCTTTGATGAAGGTATGTAGTTAGTTAATCTCTTTCTTTCTCTTACACCCACACGCTAACACCATACAGCAATGTGTCAGCAATCATACTTCTTCTATTGAGCTTTGATGAAGGTATATAGTTAATCTCTTTCTTTCTCTTACACACATTTGCACACACACAAACACCAAAACGTGTGTCTTATGACCCCAATCCCATCAACACATACATTGCAAATATATATGTGTATAATACTGTATTAAATGTGTTGTTTTGACAATAATGACTGCAATATAAGAGAAAATTTATCAACAAGTTCAATTGTGTTAAGTGCTCAGGATATTCAGCTCAAATGTGAAATCAATCATGTTGTATGGCTCAGAAATGTGGCGAGTTACACAAAAAAATTAAAAATAAAGACTTTTATCAACAAATGTCTCTTGGATTCATGGACTAAGATGAAAATAAGAAAAGTGGCAAACACAGATCTGTGAATAAAAACAGTGCAGAAACCCATGATGAGGACAAGAAAATGGTGGTTGGTCAGGCATACCCTTTGGAAGACACAATCAAGTGTCACTAGACAAACAGCAGAGTGGAACCTACAACGGAAGTAAAAGGGATGCCTAAACAAACCCAGAATCAGTCTTCTTGAATCTGAAGAATATCTGATTTTTCTGGGTGGCCATAAAGAAAACAAGGCAGAGATCAAGGAAAAGAAGACAGCTGATGATGCAATCTGCTCCATGAGGAGCAGAGAGAAATAATAATATGTTGAGTTGTTGAGTAAAAATAATCCTAGCAAAATATTTGTGAAAGTTGCAAATTGAAGATTTTTCTTAATGTAGAAACTATTTGTATTGATGTTTTGCAAAAAACAGTGTACTGTCTGCACCCCAGGTGGTGCTAGTGAGTCTCTTAATCATGATGAGTCTTTGAGATGCTTTCTCTTATTGTTGTTAATGTGTTCTGTCATCCTAATTTTCTGTCTAATTTTATTTCCTACGTATTGACCTTTTTTCAGCGTTGTCCAGTTTATTTAGTATATAAAGGTTCTATGGTTTGTTTTGGGTGTTGATAGTATACACATTTTTCTTTGTTCATTCATTGAGAAACTGCTCCATAGGTTACAATATGTTGATATTAATGGCAAATTTCTGTCATTAAGTTTGTCAAGTAAGTATAGGGTATTTCTCTTTTCATATGATCATAGTATCAACAAAAGGCTTTCTGTATGTTTAGAAGGGATGGGAGTGTCATTATGAAGATCAACAAAAGGGCTTTATGTATGTTTAAAGGGATAGGAGGTAGTTGATGAAGATCAACAAAAGGGTTTTCTGTATGTTTAGAAGGGATGGGAGGTAATTGATGAAGATCAACAAAAGGGCTTCTGTATGTTTAGAAGGGATGGGAGGTAATTGATGAAGATCAACAAAAAGGGCTTTCTGTATGTTTAGAAGGGATGGGAGGTCATTGATGATCAACAAAAGCGTTTCTGTATGTTTAGAAGGGATGGGAGGTCATTGATGATCAACAAAAAGGGCTTACTGTATATTTAGAAGGGATGGGAGGTAATTGATGATCAACAAAAAGGGCTTACTGTATATTTAGAAGGGATGGGAGGTAATTGATAAAGATGAGAAAAAGGTGTGGCTAAGGCAGAGCCTTCCTCCAGGGTTCTCTTGGAGGACACTGTTTCACTAAGACATGTTCCAATGATCCTGTTTTGGAGAAAAACTTTTCATCAACAGGCTACTAATTTTCACTTTTTGCCCTTTCTAAGAGAGACTAGCCCACCCCAACTCTGCTGAATGCAAAGTCAGTAACAGAACACACCTTGTAAACCTCCTACTGTTCAAATAATGTTTGTCCTAAATTTGATAAAATATTGACTGATCATTGTGGTCTGCAGCAGTTAAATTTTGCAGAGGTGACCAAACTATCATAATTAGGGCATCACACTCCCTACTTTGAGTGCAGAAGTTTTAATACAACAGTAACATGTGAAATATTGTTTGAGGGCAGAAGTTTTAATACAACAGTAACATGTGAAATATTGTTTGAGTGCAGAAGTTTTAATACAACAGTAACATGTGAAATATTGTTTGAGGGCAGAAGTTTTAATACAACAGTAACATGTGAAATATTGTTTGAGTGCAGAAGTTTTAATATAACAGTAACATGTAAAATATTGTATGGATCCCTGGGGAGCTGGGGTCAGATGATATTGCATGATATTAGTTTTTGTCAATTTATATTTTAAAACGTGAGTTCTCGATACAGTTGTAACTAACAACTTTAGTTGCAAACTTGCATTGTTTAATGTTGGTAGGAATAAAGTCTGAACATTGTTTGTTGCAGGAATTAGTGCCATGTTAGATGATCATGAGATTTCTCTAGAAGCTGCCAATGTTCAACTAACAATACACATCCCAGACAATGAGATAGCTAACTCTGCTAGTTATATCTTGATACGACTTGACAGAGGTACAGGCCATGATCAGATAGAAGTGATATTTCTAATGAAAGATGGTCCAAGTGTCACAGATCTCTTCAAGGACAGGCTGACTGTTACACTAACAAATAGAAGAAGAGTTGATATGTTGTTGAGAAATGTTTCTGCTCTATCTTGATGCTAGGCATATTTAGGAGTGTTTTTCTCTAGCTCAAGCAAAACTATCTATTCCAAACTAGTCAGCTGCTTATTGTCAATCCAGTAGTAGCTAATGCTACCACAAGTTCAGACTTGTTGTAGCCTCTACACATTTACCATCTTTCATTCCTCTACACACACATTGTTTGATATGTCACTACACACACAGTCAGTACTTGATATGCTACCACACACAGTTCAGTATTGAATAATGTCACCACACAGACAGTCATTACTTGATATGTCAGCAACACACAGTCAGTATTGATATGACTCACAAACAAGTCGGTGATATGTTCCACCACACAGTCAGTGCTGTGAATTTACCACACACACAGTCGTACGAAGTCCCAACACAGTCAGTACTGATGAGTACCAACACATGCTTGGTACAACGGCCGGCGTGATGCTGACCACACACCCATCGTGTGCCGACGGTCAATGAAAAATACAGCCTAACACTGTATTGACCTATATACCACAAGTTATGAAAGGGTTCCTTTTAAAGTATGGGGTGATCGGTGTATTTTCCAAAGATCCCTTGTCTCAGTGTAGGTGAGATCAAGTTTCCAGTTCTATTGGATACAGACTACTATAAAACCTAGGTCTAGTGTTCAAGTTTAGCACATAAAAGAACAATTAACAGTTCTGTCAGTGGCTGTCCATACTCCATTCTAGAGAACAGTACAGAGCAAAAGCCCCAAAATCCAGGTGGAGACACAAACAATATACCCATCAGTCTTGTCTAGAACTGAGATATATAACATCATAGAATGGATGCTGTCAGTACTACTGATACAGACATAATCTGTCTTGTATCCACCTATTTCCCCACTCTCTTCCAGGACAATAATAGACATTGAAAACTCTGAATTCATTGAGGCAACACAAACAATGTATGTCCCAAGTTGAACTAACATTTTTCTAATCTGGAACAGTCTTGCCGCAGCATAAACAGCTCTTTGACTCAGATCTCATATACAAGAAAGTGGTTAAAAAGTGGTTAATGTTGAGTGAATGAACAGGTCGTGCCTAGTATACAGTGAGGAGAATGTCATGGGCTAGGGAGGCAAACATGCACTTACTGCCTACCTTCCTCATCATCATCAAGGTGCTTATCCTTT
This sequence comes from Arion vulgaris, assembly GCA_020796225.1. Lineage (NCBI taxonomy): Eukaryota > Metazoa > Mollusca > Gastropoda > Stylommatophora > Arionidae > Arion > Arion vulgaris. The sequence continues at coordinate 22,363,871 of CM036777.1, read as the reverse complement.
AGCGGACGTTGCTCTCTTTGCAGCACATCTGAAATTCACTCTTGTCTCTTGCCAGTTCACCCACTTCGTCAATGGTTATATTCATGGTTTCTTTAATATCTTGTAGCCATCTTCTTCTTGGTCTGCGTCCTGGGACCCTACCCTCTGGTATTGTTCTTTCCAGGCCATCGTGACACTTGATGTGACCAAAGTATGTAATTTTTCTGTATAGTATGTTGTTTATCAGCCAATTCTCTTTAACATTTAGTTCTTTCAGGACATGTGTGTTCTTTCTTTTTCTGTCCATGGTATTTTTAGGATCTTTCTGTAGCATTTAGTTTCGAAGGACTGGATTTTCGTTCTTAATTTTTGTGTAATAGTCCATGATTCGCAACCATAAGTAGCCACTGGGAAAATGCATGCTCTCAATATTTTTAATTTTAGTATTTTGCTGGTGCTTTGCCACATGTTCTTCATTGTGTTTAACTTCTTGATTGCTATTGCCAATCTTCTTGAGATCTCTTTGGAGCAGTCACCGTTTTGTTAATTATTGAGCCCAGATATTCGTAGCTCTCTACACATTGGAGTTCTTCATTGTTTATTTGGATGTTAGGTGAGCCTTTTGCTTTGTCAGTTGACATGATTTTTTTTTTTTTATTCAAATATAGATGTTGATCTTCACTATGTTTCTTGGTCGTCATGATTAGGTTTTCCAAACCTTCTTTGCTGGTGGATAATAATACTGTATCGTCTTCGTATCTAAGCTCTGGTTGCATTTGCCACCTATAGTGAGAGGGTCGTAATTCACATAGTTGGCATCGTCTTTTACATTCCTCATGATGTTCTCCGCATATATGTTGAATAAGTATGGTGACAAAATACATCCCTGTCGTACCCTTTTGAATCTCGAACCATTCAGCTATTTCACCTCCTATTTTAATGGTTTGCCTGTTGTTCGTGGTATAGAGATTCTATTTTTGTCTATTGTCTATTCCCAGGTGGAAGATGTAGTTGGTTGTCCACTCTTGCCGTTAGCGTAGGGATGGGAGCTTTAATTTGCGTTCTAGGGCTAGATGAGTTGCCCTTGTTGTGTTGTATCCGTGTTTATGTAGTGTGGTCTTGATATTGTCTATCCATCTTTTTCTTGGTCTTCCCTTAGCTCTAGTACCCGATCTCTTTTTATTGTATGCTGTTATTGGTGGTTGGTTGTATTTCATTCTCATTAAATGTCCAAACCACTGCATTTGTTGTCTTTCGATGTATTCGATGCATGAAGTTATTTCCACTCTGCTTCTGATGTCTTCATTTCGTAGTCTGTCTTTCCTGGTGACTCCCACTGCTTCCTCAAGCATTTCATTTCACACTGGTGAGCTTTCTGTGATGTGTTGCTGTAAGAGACCAAGTTTGGCACTGGTAACAAAGTGTTGGTAGGAAAATACTTTTATCATCTGTCTTTTCACTTCCATCTTGATCTTTGGGTGTTGTAGTAATGGTGCCAGTTGGTAGGCCACTGCATGCTCTATGAGTTGTATTATGTGTGTTGGAAAGTGCATGTCTTTCAGGATGTTCCACATTTTCTGGTGTTGTGAATGGTCGAAAGCCTTGCTATAGTCTATGAAACATGCATACAGGTCTATGTTGTATTCTCTGCATTTCTCGATAATGAGTCTCATGCTACAAATATGATCTAGTGCCTCTACCTTTTCTGAAACCTGCTTGTATTTCGTGTATTTCATCTTCTAATTTTGGTTCCATCCTCTTCATTATAATTGTTAGTAGGATTTTGCTGGCATGACTTATAAGGGCAATAGTTTTGTAGTTGGTGCATAGTTTCATGTTCCCTTCTTTGGAATAGGTATTCTTCTTCTTCTTCTGCGATCTCTGGTCATGCGCTTAATTTACTGTGGACCACAAACTGGGCAGACAGCTTCAGGTCTGTCAGGTTTCCCCAAAGCTTAGTTTTCAGGTCGACTGGGTGTGGCCACATGTTGCTTCTCAGCTCACACAGAAGAGGACAGTCTTGCAGGATATGCTCTGGTGTCTGTTCTGCCTGCTGACACTGGCAGAGAGCTGTTTGACTTATTCCTAGTCTGTATAAGTGTTTGTTGAGTCTGCAGTGTCCGGTGCGTAGTCGAAATATAATGACCTGGTCTGTTCTGCTTAGGTCTTTGAGGGAGTCTTTTCCATAATCATATCCAGTGTTTGTCTTCCAGTCTACTGCAGATTTTCTCTGTATGAGGGTTTTGACCTCTTGAAAAGACAAGGGTTGTAAATTTGCTCTTTGGCACTGCCCTCCTTAGCTAAGACATCAGCACTCTCATTGCCTGCAATGCCACAGTGAGATGGAATCCACTGCAAGTGAATTTCTGCCTTTCTGAAAGCTGAGCAAGTTCTCTTTGTAGTTTGAATAGGTATAAATACTGACCTTTTCCATTCCTTTGGCCAGGAGGAGCTATTCCATATCTTTGTGCACTATTTATGATATATCCGAACACTAGCCTCCCCACCTGCTTGAATCAATTCCGCTGGTATATCATCGCACCCTGGTGCCTTCCCTCTCTTCAGGCTTTTGATGGCCAGGCGCACTTCATCCAACATGGGCTCTGGTTCTGTCTCTACCTTCCTCGGGCTAAACATAATAGAATGTGGTACGCTCTCATTTATCTGACATGGGCAAGTCTCAGACACTGCAATGAGTTTGAGAATTAGGCATTAAGTTTGGACGTGCCAGACAGTGTCATCTTCGTGGTAGAGAGAAGATATAGTAATCAACTTCTCATGGGTAATGGTGAGCAAATGGACTTTATGATGGCTGTTGCCTGCAGAAGAGGACAGAGCACAAATGGGAATGCCCAATGTGCCATGATGTCATAGACTTTCAGAAAGCATTTGATAGTCTTCATCGTTCTACTCTCTGGGAGATTCTTAAGACCTCGGCTTCAGGAAAAGTACATCAATATTATAAAAGCCTTCTATTCTGAAGCATCCTGCTGTGTAAGAGCAGATGCAGGAAACTCAGACTGGTTCGCAGTCAATTCGGTGTGAAGCAGGGCTGCGTGATGTCACCTATGCTTTTGGGATAGCTATAGACTGGATCATGCGCAAATGCACCCAAGATGATCAACTAGGCATCAAATGGCTTAATAACAGCAGACTATTTGATCTTGACTTTGCCGATGACGTGGCCATATTGAATTCAACCACACAAGCAACCCACAAACTAACGAGCAATCTTTGCACACTTGCAGAACAGATTGGTCTCCAGATTAATTCTGCCAAGACCAAAGTTATGGACCTCACAAACTCGACAGACAACATCGTAATAAATGGCCAAACACTGGAGAAAGTTGAACATTTTACATATTTGGGTAGTAAAGTGTCAAACAACGGAGACACGATGAAAGAAATAAACTCTCGTATTGCTATAGCAGCTAGTGCCTTCACTAAATTAACGAATATCTGGCAATCTCAAGACCTTAGTATATGCACAAAAGTTAAATTATTTAGGTCATGTGTGATTCCTGTACTGACCTACGGTTGTGAAAGTTGGAAATCAACAAAGAAAATTGATAAGAAACTGGACAGCTTTGAGAATAAATGTCTACAAAAATTATTAAAAGTAAAATGGAGTGATTTCGTTTCTAACAACACAGTGAGAGATAGAACACACCAACAACCCGTATCAAATATTATAAGGAAGCGAAGGTGGAAATATTTAGGTCATGTTCTTAGAGCAGACGAAAGAGACTAAATCGACAAGTCCTTATGTGGTCACCAATTGGGAAAAGAAAACGTGGAAGACCAAAGACCACTCTTCGAAGAACCATCCAACAAGAAAGTAAACTATTGGGATGTAAAACCATACAAGATCTCCAACTGCTAGCAAAGAACCGTATCACATGGAGATCTAAAACCTCTGCCCTATGTGCCGCCTTTGGCTCGAAGGAATAAACTAACATGACGTCAATTGCATAACATAACATAATCACCGAGAATCAAATGTGCTGGGTGGAAAGGGGCTACATAACACAACAGCTCAACTAAAGCTGTCAACTAGCAGCACAATATATTTAGATTCTTTGACTTAAACCATATACAGGTCTCACAATGGAGAGGGGGATCCATTAAGGGCTGCTCATATTGAACAAAAAAGATTTTCTTATCACATGTTAATCAACATTCATCATGTTTTTTTTAACAGCAGTTAAACATCCATTGCAGGCAAACCTGACCCCCCTACAGTGAAAGTATTGCCGTCATCCACTGCTGTAGTAGGTTCAAGCCTACATCTTGTTTGTCAGACACATACAAGGAGCCTGCCCTCCGGCCATGGACTGACATCACAACTATATTGGTATGATGAAAGTGGCACATACTTGGACCCTTATCTAACTGATAATCAGAGGGTATGTTAGTTTGTGTGTATTCTATCTATCACTATCTCTTCTCTCTATCTGTCACCTTCACACATCTATCTATGACCTCTATATGCCACCTCCACCTTTTGATATGTTCCCTTCACCTGTCTATCAATCACCCCCAACTGTCTATAAATCACCTTCACCTGGCTATCTGTTCCCTTCACCTGTCTATCAATCACCACCACCTGTATATCACCTTCACCTGGCTATTGTTCCCTTCACCTGTTATCAATCACCCCCAATTGTCTTAAATCACCTTCACCTGGCTATCTGTTCCCTTACCTGTCTATCAATCACCCCCAACTGTCTATAAATCACCTTCACCTGGCTATCTGTTCCTCTCTATCAATCACCTTACCTGGCTATCAATCACCCCAACTGTCTATAAATCACCTTCACCTGGATATCTGTTCCCTTTACCTGTCTATCAATCACCACAACTGTTTATAAATCACCTTCACCATGGCTGTCTGTTCCTTCACCTGTCTATCAATCACCACACCTGTTTATAAATCACCTTCACCTGGCTATCTGTTCCCTTCACCTGTCTATCAATCACCCCCACCTGTCTATAAATCACCTTCACCTGGCTATCTGTTCCCTTCACTGTTATCAATCACCAACACCTGTTTATAAGTCACCTTCACATGTCTGTATGTTCTCTTTACCTGTCTATCAATCACCACACACTGTTATAAATCACCCGACCTGGCTATCTGTTCCTTCATCTGTGTATCAATCACCACCACCTATTTATAAGTTACCTTCACATGTCTATATGTTCTCTTTACCTGTCTATTCATCACTCACCTTCTACTAAATCACCTTTCGCTTTATATGTTCTCTTCACCTATATCACCCCATCATCATCAAGGCAGTATCCTATAGGACTTGCTTCTTTAGCCCACATCGAAATTCACTCTGTCTCTAGCAGTTCACCACTTGAAGATGGTCATATTCATGGTTTCTTTAATATCTTGTAGCCATCTTCTTCTTGGTCTGCCTCTGCATCCTGGGACCCTGCCCTCTAATATTGTTCTCTCTAGGCCATCGTGACGCTTGATGTGGCTAACGTATCTAATTTTTTTTCTGTATAGTATGTTGTTTATCAGCCAATTATCTTTAACATTTAGTTCTTTCAGGACATCAGTGTTCTTTCTTTTTCTGTCCATGGTATTCGTAGGATATTTCTGTAGCATTTAGTTTCGAAGGACTGGATTGTCGTTCTTGTTGTTTGTGTAATGGTCCATGATACACAACCATAAGTAGCCACTGAAAATGTGCCAATATTTTAATTTTAATATTTTGCTGGTGCTTTGCCAATGTTCTTCATTGTGTTTAACTTCTTGATTGCTATTGCCAATCTTCTTGAGATCTCTTTGGAGCAGTCACCGTTGTTGTTAACTATTGAGCCCAGGTATTTGTAGCTCTCTACACATTGAGGTTCTTCATTGTTTATTTGGATGTTAGGTGAGCCTTTTGCTTTGTCAGTTGACATGATTTTTGGTTTTGGTATTCAAATATAGATGGTCTTCACTATGTTTCTTGGTCATCATGATTAGGTTTTCCAAACCCTCTTTGTTGGTGGATAATAATACTTTATCGTCTGCGTATCTAAGCTCTGGTATGGATTTGCCGCCTATAGGGTCCATAAATCCACTCATCCCCACCTGTCTATCAATCACCTTCACCTTTCTATCAATCACCTCCACATGTCTAACACATTCACCTTTATCATTCTAACCTATTGAAGATAACACAAGCGACGATGATATTGTTTTATATACCGATGGGCTTGTTCAGCGTAGTGAGAAGTCAGACTGGGGTTTCTTGGCTAGCATGCATGGTAGGGTTGTTGCAGAGTGAAGTGGAGCATACAGGACAACTACTTCCAATATGAGGATAGAGGTTGAGGCAGTTATTGCTGCACTCCATTGGCTTTTTTTGGAATTCAATGTACTTTAGCTATTGTTGTATCTGACTCTCAGTTAATGCTTCAGAAGAGCCAAAATGTCAGGGTGCAGTGTGAGTGGATGTTTTGAGGTTTCCAACTTCCAGAGGCTTGTGTTGATCTACTGTGTTGGGCATGCAGGTGTTTGTGGCAATGAGAGAGCAAACAAGCTTACATCAACAACATTGATTGTTTGGGAATTGAAGATGGATAAGGGGGATGTTCTTTGGTCTCTTAGCGACTGCAAGAAGACACTAAAATAGATGTAAATCGAACCAGCGATTTAGGGAGTTTAAAGTTACCAGTAGTGAAAGTAGAAATGGATGCCTGTGGGGCAGAGTGAAGAGTGTGTTTAACCAGTGAGCCGGAGGAACCATCAGTACGCATACACTTTGACATCTGTTGGGGAAGACTGAGCACCTATGGGTCTGCCTGGTGTGCAATGATGTCGGTTAAGTAACCAATAACCAGTTCTGAGCTACTATCACTCCCACCTCTCTTTCCTAATTACCTATAACTACTCTCCAGATATCCAAACCCCCATCTATTTCCACCAAATCCTAGTAACCTTCCCTGTATCTTTTATCACCAACTGCACATTCTCTATTACCATAACTACTCTAGATATCACCTCCATCTTACTACCATCTGTACCTTCCTGTTTTATCATCAATCTGCACATTTCTATTACCATAACTACTCTAGATATCACCTCCATCTTGCTACCATCTGTAACCTTCTATTTTATCATCAACCTGCACATTCTCTATTACCATAACTACTCTAGATATCACCTCCATCTTACTACCATCTGTAACCTTCCTGTTTTATCACCAAACTGCATCTAATTTGTATCTCGATCAAGTACCTTCATGATTTGCTTTATGTTGACGGTAGAATTTTGATTTTTAGCATACAGGAGAGTCTGCAGTAGCTCACACCGCTATAGTGGCAACTGTTTGTTGAAGGTGATCAGGTTGCTACAGGAGGAGATAACTTATTGTGACCCATAGTACCTATTTGGCACTGTGTTGAGGGTGGTCTATGATAACTTGGCTACAGGAGACTCATAGTACCCATATTTGGCACTGTGTTGAGGGGTACGAAGATCTTGTCAGAACTTCACTTCTCACTCTCTATATCGCCATCTGATGGTTGTTTTAGCAAAATAAAACTAGTGAGATGTGTAAACTATTAATTGCCATCTACTTCTGTATGTCAGATTCACATTAACGAAGACAACCAACTTGTGATAGAACAGCTACGACGTGCAGACAGTAGTCTCAAAGTTTACTGTACTTCAGCAGACAACACTGGAGATGTAACAACAAGAATTGTGTCTGAACCTAGCACTATCTTTCAAGTCATGCCAGAATGTAAGTTATTGATCTTTAGTCTATAGCAACATCAGTATACACTCTATAGCAACAGCTGTATACACTCTATAGCAACAGCAATATACACTATAGCAACAGCAATATATACTCTATAGCAACATCAGTATACACTCTATAGCAACATCAGTATACACTCTATAGCAACATCAGTATACATTCTATAGCAACAGCTGTATACACTCTATATCAACAGCAGTATACACTCTGATAAAGCCCTTGTGTGTGATGTGGACTGATAATTGTCTATGTTATGGCTTCCATTTCTGCTTTATTATTTGTGTAGTGTTTACCTGTTGTCTATGATATTCTCTATTTGTGATATATATATAGTGTCAGTATATAGATTACCTGTTGTATATGATATTTGTGATATACATAGTGTCAGTATATTAAAAACTGAGTACCCCTTATTTAGGACGGTATAGAACAGGTAGGACGAGAGACTGAGGAATTTAATGGCCGCATTGTTAATGCAGTCACTGTGAAGCTGTTCAGGTTAGGATTTTTCATTTATGCCCACCGCCCATGTGGTACCAAGGCCCACAAGGGAAGCAAAGAATAGTACCACTGCAACATACAAAGCATGTCATAAGAGGCGACTGATGTAGGACCTAGGAAGCTACCATAGTAAATAAAAAACATCGCAGAAATCGGATATGCTGGCCTACTTGTAGGTGCATAACTGGCATAATCGCTCTTAGGCTCAGATCACATGCAAATCACACAGAGTAGTTAACAAGTGGTGGATGTGGAGCGTTTGAAAAAGACTTATGCCCACAACAGAACAAAATCCTTGGCCTTAATGTGAATTGAACACAGATCTCTCCCATGCTCTAATCCATTTGTCCAGACTCCTCCACATAATTTGTCTGAATCTTGTCTTCATCTGTTTCAGATGGACCAACTGTGCAAGATATTCAGTCAACACCAGAGTTTGAGATTGACCATGTTGTTCACAAGAGTATTGGTCAGTCCATATCTTACAGATGTCAAGCACAATGTGTACCATCATGTCAGATAATGTGGATGTATAGACCTTATGGTGGAGCTGCAGGGTATGTTCATTTTGTAATATTTGCAGTTGATGAAATGTCATTTTGATGTTTGTTTTATGCTATGATCTGCTCAAACCATGCATCTCTACCAATTCAAGTAGTAGCATGTCCCCTACAGAACATCACATTCATCATAGTCTGCCTGAAAAGCTATCTCTCTCTTATAAGTTTTCCTGCCTCTTCTAGCATCGTGTTAAAGGTTTCTTTGATGTCCTGCTGCCACCTTCATCTTGGTCGTCCCCTGCTTTGTGCTCCAGGAACTATGCCTTCCATTACCTTTCTCTCCAAACTGCTGTGGTGATTAATGTGACCAAAATATTTCATCTTCCGATATGCAGATCTTGTAGGATGTCTTTCTTTCTTCTCTTCTCTGTCCAGGGTGTACTAAGAACTTTTCTGTAGCACATTACCTACTTTTCTATAGCATGTCAACCAGTAGCTGATAATTAGACTTGAAACCGCGGAGTGTGGTTGCGATATCAAAGTTGATAACACACCACACTAGTGACAACTTGCTGTGGAAGTTCTGTGGTTCAAGGTCAGCTTGGGCCCATAATTTCTGGTGTGGTCACACAATACAAGAAACCTTGATCCTTAACTTGGGGGATCTAAATTTCAAGTATCTTTCGTGTCAAAGTAAGACTCAGCTGAATGTCGAGTGACACTATTTATAAGGAAAGCAAGCCTTCACGCAAAACATCGGTTTTAGGTACCATGACTATGCCTGAATTCATAGCAGACAAACAATTTTAAAAAATCAATGGAGTCAACTGTGATTGAAATTAGTTGTGTGATAGGGCATCTGATAGTTTGATGGAGCAAACACTCTTTTACCAACAACAACTGTGATTCAAATTAGTTGTGTGATAGGGCATCTGATAGTTTGATGGAGCAAACACTCTTTTACCAACAACAACTGTGATTCAAATTAGTTGTGTGATAGGGCATCTGATAGTTTGATGGAGCAAACACTCTTTTACCAACAACAAATGTGATTCAAATTAGTTGTGTGATAGGGCATCTGATAGTTTGATGGACCAAACACTCTTTTACCAACAACAAATGTGATGGGACCTCTGACTTTGTGTGGGCAGCAAATAAAAGGGAACTGTACCTGGAGTCTATGCTTAAAAAATGTTACACTATACATTAAGTCTACTACGAAAACGAGAGCCTAGTTGCCTGACAATGCGAGAAATACAGAGTGTGAAAGAAAAGCTCAGTCTCCAAATGAAGGAACATGATAAAGGTAAGAGAGCAGTTCATCTATTTGGGTAGCAATGTTTGATTACATGGGAGATTCCAACAATAAAATTATGCTATGAATTGTCAAAGCAACATCAACTTTTAATAGTCTCTAGAAAATATGGAGCTGCGAGTTGTATAATTTTAAATTAGGGATTTTTAATTCAAATGTTGTATCATTCCTAACATATGCCAACAAGAGTTGGAAAATGAATAAAGATATAGAAAGTTGAATGCATATGAAAATAGATGTCTGCAAAAAATATTGAACATAAAGTTGAAGGAATTCAGGAGAAGTGATGAAATCAGAGAAATGTCTGGTCAACCACTAGTTCTTCTTTAAACGTTCCATATTGACCACTTGTCAACCACTCTGTGTGATTTGTTTGTGATCTGAGCCTAAGAGCAATTGTACATTGTGCCAGTTATGCACCTACAAGTAGGCCAGCACATCCGATTTCTGCGCTGCTTTTTATTTACTAGGTAGCATCCCTAGGGCCTACATCAGTCGCCTCTTATGACATGCATTGTAGTTTGCAGTGGTACTATTCTTTGCTTGTCTTGTGGGCCCTGGCACCACATGGACGAACCACTAGTAACAACTGCTATAAGAAAGAGAAAAAGAAATGTTGGACATACCTTGACAGGATCAAAGAATCACAAAGCAGGCATTGAAGTGGGAGGCAAAGGGGTGTTGTAGGGGGATGGTCCCTAATGACGTTGTAGGGGTTAGTCCCTAATGACGTTGTAGGGGTTAGTCCCTAATGACAAACCATGACGAGTTTGAGTGTCAGGATGGCCGTGGTATGACAGTAATGTATAGGGTCTACCCCTACCGACGACCTTTAATTGATGATTGAAGTAGATAGTCCACCCCTATGCCGACGTGAGAAGACCACCATTGATTGTCGATGGCTAATATTGGGTGGTATGCCCATTGTCGTTGGAGGCATGTTTGATTGGTATCCCTGCCTTCATGTCAGTAGTGGTTCTAGTTTTATGTCAAGATGGTCGCAGCTTGATTGTAATGGTTCTCGGTCTCCGGTTTATGGTTGATGGAGTAAATCTCTTTCTTGATGTGTATATTATCTTCACTTACCATTTCAGTTATAATGATAATAATGAGAGTACGTTCCCTTTATTATATTTCATCCCTCTGTACGTGTTGTCCTGCCATATATCCTCTCCTATGTATATTCCTCCTTCAGTACATTTTTGTCCTGTTATTGTATATGCTTTCCTGACGTGAATGATCCCTCTGTTAAGTTATTTAACCAATTGTAATTAAACAGTACTCATTCCAAGACGACACAACATAGTGGACAACCATGTTATTTTATCAACTCAGATATTTATTGATGTATCACAGACATAGGTAAACACGTCTGTTCATGTCGAATGCATTTTTGGTCTCCTTTGTTTACTAATTGTTCCTAGCAACTGTTACTAAACCGTCACTATTTTACTACACAAAAGCGTCATGTCTCGTAGTTATGTGTTGCACTTCTACATAGAGAGTACAACACATAGTCTCAACTATTAAATAATCTAATTATACTACACTAACTATCTGGCTAACTGTCCATTCCTCCGCTGCCATCTGGGAACTATGACACCCCCTGGAGACCTCGCCAGTCCCTGACGCAACTTCCAAGAAAAATCGCACAGGTAGTGTTCAGTAGGGTGATTAGAGTGGTGAGAGCTGAAAGGGAACAAGTCGCCTCATGTGTTAACGTGGCTCCACAACAACTAACTATAGCAGCCAACCATGGTGAAAAGAAAAGAAAATCTGACGGGATCTCAGGAAGACCCAGCTGAACAGCTAAATGGGAACTAGTCACCACACGTCGTTGAACGTGACTCGTCAACTGGTCATAGGTGACCATGGTTAACAACAACAGTAAACCCTCTGTGCTCTTGTGCTGAAACCATGGTAATAGAAATTAATCAGCATAATTATAATTAATCTGGAAAATATGCGCCTATGATTCCGATGCGACCCAACAGCATAACACTTGGCCAATGTGAGGTGGCTGTACTGGACATCCATTCCTCACATGAGGTAGTATGGGTTTGATGGCAGCTTGCATCAGTATGTCACTAACACTATGTCTTTCTTGCATGTCAGAGTCTTGTCACACTATCTGAAATCTCAAACAAAAACACAAGTTACAAATCGAAAAGGAAAAAAAACATATATATAACGTTAAACTTCTCACGTTATATGTCCTCCTCGAGGTAATATTAACCAATCCCCAAACCCAGGGGAAATAATAAACTCCCAAGATTTAACATATGACCAATGAATATGGAACGACTTATATATGATGCCTAATTAACAACATCATATATTAATATTAACCAACCCCCAATCCCAGGGGAATAAATAATCCAAGAATCCAAAATACTCGGATCGACATCATATAACCATAGATAGCATGAACTGTGAAGAGTTAATGTCTTCCATCAACATCAACCGACGTCTAATATCCCCACCATTATCAAATATCAAATAATTAAGTGGGGTGATTATCAAATATCTCCCACCATTTGGGAGTGATCAAAAATATCACATTTCAACCTCTAATCGCAAAGAAATCAAATTAATCCTCCCAACATTTGGAACAACATCATAATATCATCGACAGTAAAACTGTCCAACAACCACATCGGGGTTATTTTCTAGACCCCCTATAAGAGTGTATTGTCAATCCACAATTGTCCCAATGAACACGGCTTTTGTTGGAATAATACCATTTTACCAGGATATCCTCAGGAGAGGAGACATTATAAGCAGATAGCTTATAAATTATATTCATGAATTACTCAGAATTCTCACATCTTTTGATGTGGCGGCCAGATATCATCAGCCGAGATTGGCTCGCATCATTAATGGGGACTATAACATAATAGCCCGATTGAACATCGGGTGTCTGTACTACTCGGTACACCTGTTGGGAATAAAGGTTTCCTAATTTATTGACACCCCTACTATGGTCTATTCGCCTGCGTACCATACTATCCAACGGTATAATATCAAATTTTCCTTGTTTAATGTCTGCTTGTTTATGGAGACTAGCCAACCTGTCGCTGACCTCCCTATGAGCCTCCGTTAATCTCTTTTCAGGACAGACCAAATAGTCTTTCTCTGCATCGTCAGGATGAAATAAATCTTCGATGATAAAATTTATAGGTAATTGAGGATGTCTACCAAAGAGTAAAAAGTATGGTGACCACCCAGTAGAAGTATGGGGAGTAATATTGTACCCTAACACTATATTAGGTACATGTCTAGACCATTCCACTTTATCCGACTCCTCTAATGAACGGAGCATAGCCAACAATGTCCTATTAAACCTTTCGATATGGCATTCCTCGCGGATTATATGTGGTGGTCTTGGATTTTTATCCCATACCTTTGACAGAGTTCAAGAACAATGGAGGACTCAAACCCTTTTCCTTGGTCCAAGTGAAATTTACTGGGTATCCCAAAGTCTGGGATCCATCTACTCTGTATGACTTCTGCCACTGTTTTTGCAGTTTGGTCAATAGTAGGAGTAGCGACCACATACTTAGTAAACACATCAGTCATAATCAAGATATGTTTAAACCCATAGGAACATAGTCATGCAAATAATGTGCAGTGAATGTATGTATATATATATAGAAACAAATACTCACTCTAATCACATGTAATCATCTACATAGCATGTAAAGAAGTATAAACACATCACACAGTGTCGAAAGTCATCATCTCAGCAAAGCTGATCGCTGAGTTTCTAACTGCATTGAGGCACCATCAGGCAACCCATCACCGAGCCAGTGAAATGAAGTGTCCAATCGGAGGTTGGCGTCGAAATATTATAAAAATCAGTTCAGATTGTAACAAGTGTCATGTCCTAATACGATTGAATGAAGGATGAGACGACTTGAGAATGAAGATCCAGAATGTCCAGTAATAATGAAGATCTAATAAATGTCATTGTACGCTGGGCTCTATATGGTGGATTGAAGAAGTTTCATAGTGATAATAAACTATCCGAACCGGGGGAAGTCACACCGGTCGTTCGGCCAGAATGAAGGTCTAAGAGAGGTTCCTATACGGTGAATTGAAGAAGGAAAGTACTGGGAACCAGAGAAACATTAAAAACGTAATGTGTACTCACATAAGTCTGGTCCACCTGGGCTGATGTTGTTTTATTCTGACATCACTTGTTGTAGGGGGATGGTCCCTAATGACGTTGTAGGGGGTTAGTCCCTAATGATGTTGTAGGGGGTTAGTCCCTAATGACAAACCATGACGAGTTTGAGTGTCAGGATGGCCGTGGTATGACAGTAATGTATAGGGTCTACCCCTACCGACGACCTTTAATTGATGATTGAAGTAGATAGTCCACCCCTATGCCGACGTGAGGAGACCACCATTGATTGTCGATGGCTAATATTGGGTGGTATGCCCATTGTCGTTGGAGGCATGTTTGATTGGTATCCCTGCCTTCATGTCAGTAGTGGTTCTAGTTTTATGTCAAGATGGTCGCAGCTTGATTGTAATGGTTCTCGGTCTCCGGTTTATGGTTGATGGAGTAAATCTCTTTCTTGATGTGTATATTATTTTCCCGGATTGGGTCGGACATTGACATTTGCAGATGATATCTTAATATATAGGACTGGGTCAGATAGCGAGAGATGGTTGACGACATTCAGAAAACATTGCATACCATCTCGGGTTGGTGTAGAGAGTCTCGCTCTCAGGTCAATCCTGAAAAAGCGTGTATGTTATGGTGCTCGTTGAATAATCACATCGTCAAGGCTGACCTACCCTGTGTAATCTTTGATGAACATACCATCGAGCGCAGAGACAGGCTTCGCTATCTTGGAATAACCTTTATCATCATTACACTTGGTGAGTAACCATTTGTACTCTGATCTCTTTCTTACACAGGGAGATTTCAGCTGCATTGCCTGGGCAGCTCAGCGAGATCTGGCAAGTCAGGGTAGTAAACAAATATAGTGTCATAAATTATGCAAATTGAAAGCAATGTTTAATGTCACATGCCTGTTTAAAACATGTTTTATTTCATTTCAGATGAAAACACCATCATATTTTTCTGTGTGCAATTCTATAGGTGTGCAATTGTCGTGTGTGCAATTGTCATGTGTGCTTCTTCTTCTTCGAACGCTGCATATCGACCACTTGTCAACCACTCTTTGTGATTTGTATGTGATCTGAGCCTAAGAACGATTGTACGTTGTGCCAGGTACATGCCTACAGGTATGTCGCACATCCGATTTCTGCGACGCTTTTTATTTACTAGGGTAGCTTCGCTAGGCCCCTACCTCAGTCGCCTCTTAGACATACTTTGTAGGTTGCAGTGTTACTATTCTTTGCTCCCTGCAAGACCCGGCAACACACGGGCGGTTGTGTGTGCAATTATGTGTGTGTTCAGTTCTCTATCTGTGCAATTATTTGTGTGTTCAGTTCTCTATGTGTGCAATTATTTGCGTGTTCAGTTCTCTATGTGTGCAATTATTTGTGTATGCAATTGTTTGTGTGTGCAATTATTTGTGTTTTCAGTTCTCTATCTGTGCAATTATTTGTGTATGCAATTGTTTGTGTGTGCAATTATTTGTGTTTTCAGTTCTCTATCTGTGCAATTATTTGTGTATGCAATTGTTTGTGTGTGCAATTATTTGTGTTTTCAGTTCTCTATCTGTGCAATTATTTGTGTATGCAATTGTTTGTGTGTGCAATTATTTGTGTTTTCAGTTCTCTATCTGTCAATTATTTGTGATGCAATTATTTGTGTTTTCAGTTCTCTATCTGTGCAATTATTTGTGTATGCAATTGTTTGTGTGTGCAATTATTTGTGTTTTCAGTTCTCTATCTGTGCAATTATTTGTGTATGCAATTGTTTGTGTGTGCAATTATTTGTGTTTTCAGTTCTCTATCTGTGCAATTATTTGTGTATGCAATTGTTTGTGTGTGCAATTATTTGTGTTTTCAGTTCTCTATCTGTGCAATTGGTTGTGTGTGCAATTGTTTGTGTATTCAGTTCTCTATCTGTGCAATTGTTTATATGTACAATTATTTGTATGCAATTGTTTATGTGTGCAATGGAACCCCCAATTTTCTATCCATACGCGGCCGGAGCTGGGATATTGACATGATTTTTGATCAGGATTAGAAAAGTACAAATGTGAGCCACGTTAGTCCCTGTAGCAGAAGTGAGGGCATGTAGCAGAAGTGAGGGCAGTGCCTTAAACTGTTTGCAGGCTGACATGTTTAGTGACATCATCTGTGGCAGCAGACTTGGCCAATAGCTTGTCGTGGGACTCGGCGCCTGGTAAGCAGGCGACCAATCGTTTATTTGTGTGTGATGGGAGGGTAGGGAGGGCGGGGGGTGATACAAGTAGTAACGGGGAAAACCTGCAGGTGGTATGTTATGCTAGTACCAAACTTCATTTGGGGAGGGGGAGGAGGAGGAATACCTTATCATGAGATGCATGCCACATGCAGGCAATCAGGAATACTGTATATCTTCTTCTTCTGCTTCTGCCTTTGTGTTGCAGTATCATTAACCCTTCCATTCCGTAATTGTACTTGTGTATGGGTGCAGTTATATGGCAATCATCATCAAAAGCTTGTCCTTCCGGAACCAGGCTCCATGATAGCAGTCCTGAAAACTCATGTCTGTGCACTTTACCGGCATTAGCAGCAGTCATTCTCAGATCCTCAGTGACATCTTGCACCTATCGTCTTCTAGGTCTTCCTCTCATTCCTCTTCCAGGCACCATTTCCTACAAAATTATATTCTCTAGGCACTCAAGTTGTTTGATGTGTCCGAAATATTTAATTTTTCCGATTTCTGGACGCTTTTTATTTACTAGGGTACCTTCCTAGGCTCCCACATCAGTCGCCTCTACGACATGCCTTGTAGGTCGCAGTATTAATATTCTTTGCTCCCCTTCAGAGCCCCAGCAACACACAGGTGGTATCATTTATCTTCCTGTTTCCCAACGTGGCCCACGCCACAGGGGCATTTTCATTGTTTCATTTTCATTTTCAGGGGGCAATGGACTCAGTTCCATCATCATCATCATCAGGTGCCGAATTATCTCCACATCGAAGGTTGGCTGCAATGAATCTCCAGCATTCTCTGTCTTTCGCCTTGGTGTTACACACTGCCAGACTGTAACCTGTCCATTTCTTAAAGTTTCCTCCCACTTATCTCTCGGTCTTCCTCTTGCTCTTCTCCCCTCAACTTTCCCTCTAGTAAATGTTTTATCATGGTGTCATGTCTTTTATGTGCCCAAAATACTTTACTTGTCTGAATTTTATTTCTCTTAATAATTGTTTCTTATGCCTAGTTTTCCTAAAACTTGTTTATTTGTCTGTTTTTCTGTCCATGAAACTCTGCTTATTCTTCTATATATCCACATCTCAAATGCATCAATTCTGTCTTCTAACTGCTTGTTCATTGTCCATGTTTCCGAGCCATACATTAATATAGGATATATATAGCATTTGATCATTCTCATTTTTAGCCTGTTTGTGATTTGTTTGGATGTCAGTAACTTTCTAATACTATTGAAATTCTCCTGGCCATTCCTATTCTCTTTTTCTTCTTCTTCTTTGCGTTCGTTCTTTACGACCAATTTTAATCACTCTTTGTGATATGTTTGATCTTTCAAGAACGTGTATACATTGCACATTGGTTTAGGGCCCTTAAACGCATAGACTTCTACATGTTTAGGACATGTGCATCCGATTTCATCCAAGCCTCCTTAGTCGCCTCTTACGACATGCATGGCAGGTAACAGTGGTTCTATTCTTTACACCCCAAATTTGGGCTCCGTAACCACTCAGCGATTCTCTTTTAATTTCTGTTATACATCTGCCATCATCTGTTATCATCTGACCAAGATATAAGAAACTTGTTACTTGATGTATTAATTCTCCATGTATTTTTATATTCATTTTAGGTTTCTTCATTTCCTTGTTACCAATGGACTCGTCAGGGTTTTAACTAATGTTCATGATGTTGCAAAACTGATATATCGGTTTTTGGATATCTTGACAAAAACGAATGTTGCTACACAATCACGTTACTAAAGTTTAAATAAAATCTTCAGGAAACCAAAAAGTACTTATATCTAGGTACATTTCTACCTTCTTGTAACAAAGATTTCTCAGCGGAAAGTTTGTGTTATTGTGTTCAAATCAAGTAATAAACAGTCCGACATTTGCCAACCTTGTCATGAATACCAAAATGCATTTATGGAGTGCAATCTTGAGTATTGTTAGCTCAAATTATAACTTGTGATAGTCATGAAGAAGATTTCAATGATGGTAATAGAGACATGTTATTGTTTATGTAGTACAGTATCATGTGAGTATTGATGTAGTGAAGTATCATGTAAGTATTGATGTAGTGAAGTATCATGTAAGTATTGATAGTTGTAATTGTAAATCTAAAGTGGTAATTGCTTGTTGAGATAATGCGCGCTTACATTTCTAATTACGTCATCGTTATTTATAAGAGAAAATAATATTTTGAATTGTATTATTCTCAATATCTCGCCCGTGTGGTGCAAAGAATAGTACCACTGCGACCTACAATGTTGTCAAGAGGCGACTGATGTAGGCCATAGGAAGCTACTCTTAGTAAATAAAAAGCCGCTAAATCAGATGTTAGCCTACTTTTAGGTGCATAACTGGCACAACGTACAATCGCTCTTCGACTTAGATCACATACAATTCTACAGTGTGGTGAAAATTGCTGATATGGAGCGCTGGAAGAAGAAGATTCTCAATATCTTCCTTATTAAAATAGTCAGATGAGTGTAATGTCTGATAAGTGACCATCACTATTTTTCTACCAGTAAATATGTTACGATCAGGTAGTAGTATGTCTCAATGTTACGACTCAGTAAAAAACGTAATTACAAAGTACTGTAGTTTTACAAATTACAAAAAATGACAAAATACAGCAAAAGTTTCGACCAACAGATTTTTTCAAGCAAACGAACAAACAGGGGTGACAAATTAAAATGAAACACAAATGGACGACCAAATACAAACGTATCTAAGGAAAATCTGGAATAAAAACGAATAACGAAATAAATGTAACACAAAACACAATAAAAATTAGAAATAAAGAAAATGAAACATCTAGTAAAAATAACCCGGAATACATGTATCGATATATTTACAGATGTTTATTGTTTTTTCCTTCATTTCTAGTTCTTCATGTTTCTTGTATCATATCACAGTTTTTCATGTTTCTTTATTATATCACAGTTTCTTCATGTTTTTGTATCATATCATAGTTTCTTCATGTTACTTGTATCATATCAAAGTTTCTTCATGTTGCTTGTATCATATCATAGTTTCTTCATGTTGCTTGTATCATACCATAGTTTCTTCATGTTGCTTGTATCATATCACAGTTTCTTCATGTTACTTGTATCATATCATAGTTTCTTCATGTTACTTGTAAACATATCACAGTTTCTTCATTTCTTGTATCATATCACGTTTTTTAGTTACTTGTATCATATCAAGTTTCTTCATGTTTCTTGTATCATACCACAGTTTTTTATGTTACTTGTATCATATTACAGTTTTCATGTTGCTTGTATCATACATAGTTTCTTCATGTGTTGTATCCAAACATAGTTTCTTCATGTTGCTTGTATCATATCATAGTTTCTTCATGTTTCTTGTATCATATCACAGTTTCTTCATGTTTCTTGTATCATATATCAGTTTCTTCATGTTGCTTGTATCATACCATAGTTTCTTCATGTTATGATCATATCAAGTTTCTTCATGTTGCTTTACATACCAGTTTTCATGTTGCTTGATTCTATCATAGTTTTTTATGTTTCTTGATCATATCACAGTTTCTTCATGTTGCTTGTATCATATCACAGTTCTTCATGACTGTATCATACCAAGTTTCTTCATGTTACTTTTATCATATCATAGGGTTTTTTCATGTTACTTGATCTATCACAGTTTCTTCATGTTACTTGTATCATACCATAGTTTCTTCATGTTGCTTGTATCATATCATAGTTTCTTCATGTTACTTGTATCATATCACAGTTTCTTCATGTTGTTTTTATCATAACAATAGTTTCTTCATGTTTCTTGTATCATATCATAGTTTCTTCATGTTTCTTTTTATCATATCATAGTTTCTTCATGTTACTTGTATCATATCAAAGTTTCTTCATGTTGCTTGTATCATATCATAGTTTCTTCATGTTACTTGTATCATATCATAGTTTCTTCATGTTACTTGTATCATATCATAGTTTCTTCCCTGTTGCTTGTATCATATCAAGTTTCTTCATGTTGCTTGTATCATACCATAGTTTCTTCATGTTACTTGTATCATATCATAGTTTCTTCATGTTACTTGTATCATACCATAGTTTCTTCATGTTGCTTGTATCATATCATAGTTTCTTCATGTTACTTGTATCATACCATAGTTTCTTCATGTTACTTGTATCATACATAAATTTTTTCAAATTTTGTATCAATCATAGTTTTTTCATGTTGCTTGTATCATACACAGTTTTTTCATG
Organism: Arion vulgaris; assembly: GCA_020796225.1. NCBI lineage: Eukaryota > Metazoa > Mollusca > Gastropoda > Stylommatophora > Arionidae > Arion > Arion vulgaris. Next base: position 22,343,224 of record CM036777.1, on the reverse strand, counting down.
TTACTGTATCATATCATGTTTCTTCATGTTACTTGTATCATATCATAGTTTCTTCCCTGTGCTTTATCATACCATAGTTTCTTCATGTGCTTGTATCATATACAGTTTTCCATGCTGTTGACATATCATAGTTTCTTCATGTTACTTTAAATACCATAGTTTCTTCCATGTTACTTTACATATCATAGTTTCTTCATGTTACTTGTATCATATCATAGTTTCTTCATGTTACTTAAATACCACAGTTTTTCCCTGTTGCTTGATTATATCACAGTTTCTTCATGTTGCTTGTATCATATCATAGTTTCTTCATGTTGCTTGTATCATATCATAGTTTCTTCATGTTGCTTGTATCATACCATAGTTTCTTCATGTTGCTTTTATCATATCATAGTTTCTTCATGTTGCTTGTATCATATCATAGTTTCTTCATGTTGCTTGTATCATATCACAGTTTCTTCATGCTGCTTGTATCATATCACAGTTTCTTCATGTTGCTTGTATCATATCATAGTTTCTTCATGTTGATTGTATCATATCACAGTTTTCATGTTACTTGTATCATATCATAGTTTCTTCATGTTGCTTGTATCATATCATAGTTTTTTCATGTTGCCCTTTATCATATCACAGTTCTTCATGTTGCTTGTATCATATCATAGTTTCTTCATGTTGCTTGTATCATATCATAGTTTCTTCATGTTGCTTGTATCATATCATATTTCTTCCCTGTTTCTCGTATCAAAAACCACAGTTTCTTCATGTTACTTGTAAAATATCATAGTTTCTTTTATGTTGTTGTATCATATCATAGTTTCTTCATGTTGCTTGTATCATACCACAGTTTCTTCATGTTTCTTGTATCATATCACAGTTTCTTCATGTTGCTTGTATCATATCACAGTTTCTTCATGTTGCTTGTATCATATCATAGTTTCTTCATGTTGTTTTTAATAATCACAGTTTCTTCATGTGCTTGTAATCATACCACAGTTTCTTCATGTTGCTTTGTATCATATCAAGGGTTTTTCATGTTGCTTGTAAAAATCACAGTTTCTTCATGTTTCTTGATCATACCAGTTTCTTCATGTTTCCTGTATCATATCACAGTTTCTTCATGTTGCTTGTATCATATCATAGTTTCTTCATGTTGCTTGTATCATATCACAGTTTCTTCATGTTGCTTGTATCATACCACAGTTTCTTCATGTTGCTTGTATCATATCACAGTTTCTTCATGTTGCTTGTATCATATCACAGTTTCTTCGTTGTTTTTATCATACCACAGTTTCTTCATGTTACTTGTATCATATCATAGTTTCTTCATGTTACTTGTATCATATCACAGTTTCTTCATGTTACTTGTATCATATCACAGTTTCTTCCATGTATTGTATCATATCACAGTTCTTCATGTTTCTTGTATCTATCACAGTTTCTTCATGTTACTTGTATCAACATAGTTTCTTCATGTTACTTGTATCATATCACAGTTTCTTCATGTTACTTGTATCATATCATAGTTTCTTCATGTTACTTGTATCATACCACAGTTTCTTCATGTTACTTGTATCATATCACAGTTTCTTCATGTTGCTTGTATCATATCAAGTTCTTCATGTTACTTGTATCATACCATAGTTTCTTCATGTTGCTTGTATCATATCACAGTTTCTTCATGTTGCTTGTATCATATCCAGTTCTTCATGTTACTTGTATCATATCATAGTTTCTTCATGTTGCTTGTATCATATCACAGTTTCTTCATGTTGCTTGTATCATACACAGTTTCTTCCATGTTGCTTTTTAAATTTTACAGTTTCTTCATGTTGCTTGTATCATATCATAGTTTTTTCATGTTGCTTGTATCATATCATAGTTTCTTCATGTTGCTTGTATCATATCACAGTTCTTCATGTTTTCGACATATCAAACGTTCTTCATGTTTCTTGTATCATATCAAGTTTCTTCCCGGTTGCTTGTATCATATCATGTTTCTTCCATGTGCTTGTATCATATCACAGTTCTCATGTTGTTTGTAATCCGTTTCTTCATGTTGCTTGTATCATATCAAGTTTTCCATGGCTTGTATCAATCATAGTTTCTTCATGTTGTTGTATCATATCACAGTTTCTTCCCTGTTGCTCGTATCATACCACAGTTTCTTCATGTTACTTGATCATATCAGTTCTTTCATGTTACTTGTATCATACCACAGTTCTTCATGTTGCTTGTATCATATCATAGTTTCTTCATGTTACTTGTATCATATCATAGTTTCTTCATGTTTCTTGTAATTAAACATAGTTTCTTCCCTGTTGCTTGTATCATATCACAGTTTTTCATGTTGCTTGTATAATCATAGTTTCTTCATGTTGCTTGTATCATATCACAGTTTCTTCATGTTGCTCGTATCATATCACAGTTTCTTCATGTGTTGTATCATATCAAGTTTCTTCCATGTTGCCGTATCATATCACAGTTTCTTCATGTTACTTGTATCATATCACAGTTTCTTCATGTTACTTTTTATCATATCATAGTTTTTTCATGTTACTTGTATCATATCACAGTTTCTTCATGTTGCTTGTATCATATCATAGTTTCTTCATGTTGCTTGTATCATATCACAGTTTCTTCATGTTACTTGTATCATATCATAGTTTCTTCATGTTACTTGTATCATATCACAGTTTCTTCATGTTACTTGTATCATACCATAGTTTCTTCATGTTACTTGTATCATATCACAGTTTCTTCATGTTACTTGTATCATACCATAGTTTCTTCATGTTACTTGTATCATACCATAGTTTCTTCATGTTACTTGTATCATATCACAGTTTCTTCATGTTGCTCGTATCATATCATAGTTTCTTCATGTTACTTGTATCATATCATAGTTTCTTCATGTTGATTGTATCATATCACAGTTTCTTCATGTTACTTGTATCTACCTAGTTTCTTCATGTTACTTGTATCATATCATAGTTTCTTCATGTTGCTTGTATCATATCACAGTTTCTTCATGTTGCTTGTATCATATCACAGTTTCTTCATGTTACTTGTATCATATCAAAGTTTCTTCATGTTGCTTGTATCATATCACAGTTTCTTCATGTTGTTGATCATATCACAGTTTTTTATGTTGCTTTATATATCATAGTTTCTTCATGTTACTTGTATCATATCATAGTTTCTTCATGTTTCTTGTATCATACCATAGTTTCTTCCCTGTTTCTTGTATCATACACAGTTTCTTCATGTTGCTTGTATCATACCATAGTTCTTCATGTTGCTTGATCATATCATAGTTTCTTCATGTTACTTGTAATCATATCATAGTTTCTTCATGTTACTTTATCATATCATAGTTTCTTCATGTTACTTTGTATCATATCATAGTTTCTTCATGTTACTTGTATCATATCATAGTTTCTTCATGTTACTTGTATCATATCATAGTTTCTTCATGTTACTTGTATCATACCATAGTTTCTTCCCTGTTACTTGTATCATACCATAGTTTTTTCCCTGTTGCTTGTATCATATCATAAATTTCTTCATGTTGCTTGTAATTATATCATAGTTCTTCATGTTGCCGTATCATACCATAGTTTCTTCATGTTGCTTTTTATCATATCATAGTTTCTTCATGTTGCTTGTATCATATCATAGTTTCTTCATGTTTCTTGTATCATATCACAGTTTCTTTTATGTTGTTGTAAAATATCACAAAATTTCCAAGGTTGTATCATATCATGTTTCTTCATGTTTTTAATATATCACAGTTTTTTCCCTGTTACTTTTATCATATATAGTTTCTTCATGTTGCTTGTATCATATCATAGTTTCTTCATGTTGCTTGTATCATATCACAGTTTATTCATGTTGCTTGTATCATATCATAGTTTCTTCATGTTTTTATATATCAAGTTTCTTCCCTGCTGCTTGTATCATATCACAGTTTCTTCATGTTACTTGTATCATACCATAGTTTCTTCATGTTGTTTGTATCATACCATAGTTTTTTTCATGTTGCTTGTATCATATCATAGTTTCTTCATGTTACTTGTATCATATCACAGTTTTTTCATGTTGTTGATCATACCACAGTTTCTTCATGTTGCTTGTATCATACCAAGTTTCTTCCATGTTGCTTGTATCATATCATAAGTTTCTTCCATGTTGCTTGTATCATACCACAGTTTTTCATGTGTTTAATTACATCATAGCTCTTCCCGTGCTTGTATCAATCACAGTTTCTTCCCTGTTGCTGTATCATATCACAGTTCTTCAGTGCTTGTATCATATCACAGTTTCTTTCATGTTGCTTGTATCATATCATAGTTTCTTCATGTTGCTCGTATTTATATCACAGTTTCTTCATGTTGCTTGTATTCTATATCAGTTTCTTCTGTTTCTTGTATTCATCATAGTTTCTTCATGTTGCTTGTATCATATCAAGTTTCTTCATGTACTTGTATCATATCACAGTTTCTTCATGTTGCTTGTATCATATCAAAGTTTCTTCATGTTGCTTGTATCATATCATAGTTTCTTCATGTTGTTTGTATATATCACAGTTTCTTCATGTTGCTTGTATCATACCACAGTTTCTTCATGTTGCTTGTATCATATCATAGTTTCTTCATGTTACTTGTATCATATCATAGTTTCTTCATGTTACTTGTATCATATCAAGTTTTCTTCATGTTACTTGTATCATATCATAGTTTCTTCATGTTACTTGTATCATATCATAGTTTCTTCATGTTACTTGTATCATATCACAGTTTCTTCATGTTGCTTGTATCATACCACAGTTTCTTCATGTTGCTTGTATCATATCATGTTTCTTATGTTACTTGTATCATACCATAGTTCTTCCCTGTTGTTGTATCATATCATAGTTTCTTCATGTTACTTGTATCATATCACAGTTTCTTCATGTTGTTGATCATATCACAGTTTCTTCATGTTGCTTGTATCATATCACAGTTTCTTCATGTTGCTTGTATCATATCATAGTTTCTTCATGTTACTTATATATCACAGTTCTTCATGTTACTTGTATCATATCATAGTTTCTTCATGTTACTTGTATCATATCACAGTTTCTTCATGTTGCTTGTAATATATCATAGTTTCTTCATGTTGCTTGTATCATATCATAGTTTCTTCATGTTTCTCGTATCATACCACAGTTCTTCCCTGTTTCTTGTATCATATCACAGTTTCTTCCCTGTTGCTTGATTATACACAGTTTCTTCATGTTGCTTGTATCATATCATAGTTTCTTCATGTTGCTTGTATCATATCACAGTTTCTTCATGTTACTTGTATTTATATCATAGTTTCTTCATGTTGCTTGTAAAATATCATAGTTTCTTCATGTTGCTTGTATCATATCCCGTTTCTTCATGTTGCTTGTATCATATCACAGTTTCTTCATGTTGTTTGTATCATATCATAGTTTCTTCATGTTGCTTGTATCATATCATAGTTTCTTCATGTTACTTGTATCATATCATAGTTTCTTCATGTTGCTTGTATCATACCACAGTTTCTTCATGTTGCTTGTATCATACCACAGTTTCTTCATGTTGCTTGTATCATACCATAGTTTCTTCATGTTACTTGTATCATATCATAGTTTCTTCATGTTGCTTGTATCATATCATAGTTTCTTCATGTTGCTTGTATCATATCACAGTTTCTTCATGTTACTTGTATCATACACAGTTTCTTCCCTGTTGCTTGTATCATATCATAGTTTCTTCATGTTGCTTGTATCATATCACAGTTTCTTCATGTTGCTTGTAAACAATCATAGTTTCTTCCATGTTGCTTGTATCATATCATAGTTTCTTCATGTTACTTGTATCAAACATGTTTCTTCATGTTGCTTGATCATATCATAGTTTCTTCCATGTTACTTTGTATTCAATCTAGTTTCTTCCGTTGCTTGTATCATACCAAGTTTCTTCATGTGCTTGTACATATCACAGTTTCTTCATGTTGCTTTTATCATATCACAGTTTCTTCATGTGCTTGTACATACCATAGTTTCTTCCATGTTTCTTGTATCATATCACAGTTTCTTCATGTACTTGATCATATCACATTTCTGTTACTTTTTATCATACCATGTTTCTTCATGTGCTTGTATCATAACAAGTTTCTTCATGTTGTTGTATCATCCCTAGTTTCTTCCCTGTTGCTTGTATCATATCATAGTTTCTTCATGTTGCTTGTATCATATCATAGTTTCTTCATGTTGATTGTATCATATCAAATTTCTTCATGTTACTTGTAAACATATCACAGTTTCTTCATGTTACTTTACATACCACAGTTTTTCCATGTTACTTAGTACATATCATAGTTTCTTCATGTTGCTTGTATCATATCACAGTTTCTTCATGTTATTTGTATCATACAAGTTCTTCCCTGTTGTTGTAATAATCACAGTTTCTTCATGTGTTTTTTATCATATCATAGTTCTTCATGTTGCTTGTATCATATCATAGTTTCTTCATGTTACTTGTATCATACCAAGTTTCTTCCATGTACTTGTATCATACCATGTTTCTTCATGTTGTTTGTATCATATCATAGTTTCTTCATGTGTTTGATCATATCATAGTTTCTTCATGTTACTTTATCTCATAGTTTCTTCATGTTGCTTTGATCATATCAAATTTCTTCATGTTACTTGTATCATATCACAGTTTCTTCATGTTGCTTGTATCATATCACAGTTTCTTCATGTTGCTTGTATCATATCATAGTTTCTTCATGTTGCTTGTATCATATCACAGTTTCTTCCCTGTTACTTGTATCATATCATAGTTTCTTCATGTTACTTGTATCATATCATAGTTTCTTCATGTTACTTGTATCATACCATAGTTTCTTCATGTTACTTGTATCATACCATAGTTTCTTCCCTGTTACTTTGTATAATCATAGTTTCTTCATGTTACTTGTATCTATCACAGTTTCTTCATGTGCTTGTATATATCACAGTTTCTTCATGTTGCTTGTATCATATCATAGTTTCTTCATGTTTCTTGTATCAACCATGTTTCTTCATGTTGCTTGTATCATACCATAGTTTCTTCTGTTGCTTGTATCATATCATAGTTTCTTCATGTTGCTTGTTATATATCATAGTTTCTTCATGTTACTTGTATATATCATAGTTTCTTCATGTTGCTTTTATCATATCACAGTTTCTTCATGTTGTGAAACATACCATAGTTTCTTCATGTTGCTTGTATCATATCATAGTTTCTTCATGTTACTTGTATCATATCATAGTTTCTTCATGTTGCTTTTATCATATCACAGTTTCTTCATGTTGCTTGTATCATATCACAGTTTCTTCATGTTACTTGTATCATATCACAGTTTCTTCATGTTACTTGTATCATATCATAGTTTCTTCCCTGTTGCTTGTATCATATCATAGTTTCTCCTGTTGCTTGTATCATATCATAGTTTCTTCCATGTTACTTGTATCATACCAAGTTTCTTCATGTTTCTTGTATCATATCATAGTTTCTTCATGTTGCTTGTATCATATCATAGTTTATTCATGTTGCTTGTATCATACCATAGTTCTTCATGTTGCTTGATCATATCATAGTTTCTTCATGTTGTTTTTATCATATCACAGTTTCTTCATGTTGCTCTATCATACCAAGTTTCTTCATGTTGCTTTGTATCATACCATAGTTTCTTCATGTTGCTTGAATCATCATAGTTTCTTCATGTTTCTTGATCAACCAAGTTTCTTCATGTTGCTTGTATCATCACAGTTTCTTCCAATGTTGCTTATCATACCATAGTTTCTTCATGTTGCTTGTATCATACCATAGTTTCTTCATGTTTCTTGTATCATATCATAGTTTCTTCATGTTGCTTGTATCATATCATAGTTTCTTCATGTTGCTTTTATCATATCATGTTTCTTCATGTTGCTTGTAAACAACCAAGTTTCCATGTTGCTTGTATCATATCAAGTTTCTTCATGTTGCTTGTATCATATCACAGTTTCTTCATGTTGCTCGTATCATACCATAGTCTTTTCCATGTTGCTTGTATCATACCATAGTTTCTTCATGTGCTTGTATCATATCAAGTTTCTCATGTGTTTTTATCATACCATAGTTTCTTTATGTTTCTTGTATCATATCACAGTTTCTTCATGTTGCTTGTATCATACCATAGTTCTTCCCTGTTGTTTTTATCATACCATAGTTTCTTCCCTGTTGCTTGTATCATATCATAGTTTCTTCATGTTGTTGTATCATACCATAGTTTCTTCATGTTGCTTTTTATCATATCATAGTTTCCCTTTATGGCTTGTACTATCATAGGGTTTTTTCATGTTGCTGTATCAATCACAGTTTCTTCATGTTGCTTGTATCATATCATAGTTTCTTCATGTTGCTTGTATCATACCATAGTTTCTTCCCTGTTGTTGATCATACCATAGTTTCTTCATGTTTCTTGATTATATCATAGTTTTTCATGTTGCTTGTATCATATCATAGTTCTTCATGTTGTTTTTATCATATCATAGTTTCTTCCCTGTTGCCTCGTATCATATCACGTTCTTCATGTGCTTGATCATGATATCAGTTTCTTCATGTTGTTGTATCATACCATGTTTCTTCCTGCTGCCGTATCATATCAAGTTTCTTCATGTTGCTTGTATCATATCGCAGTTTCTTCATGTTGCTCGTATCATATCATAGTTTCTTCATGTTGCTTTTTATCATATCATGTTTCTTCATGTTGCTTGTATCATATCATAGTTTTTCCCTGTTGCCGATCATATCATAGCTTCTTCATGTTACTTGTAATAATCACAGTTTCTTCATGTTGCTTGTATCATACCACAGTTCTTCCCTGTTGCCTCGTATCATACCACAGTTCTTCCCTGTTACTTGTATCATATCATAGTTTCTTCATGTTGTCATCATATCATAGTTTCTTCCATGTTTTTGTATTATATCATAGTTTCTTCATGTTGCTTGTATCATACCACAGTTTCTTCATGTTGCTCGTATCATACCACAGTTTCTTCATGTTACTTGTATCATATCATAGTTCTCATGTGCTTGTAATCTATCATAGTTTCTTCATGTTGCTTGTATCATATCATAGTTTCTTCCATGTTGCTTTGTATATATCAAGTTTCTTCATGTTGCTTGTATCATATCACAGTTTCTTCATGTTGCTTGTATCATATCACAGTTCTTCTGTTGCTTGTATCATATCACAGTTTCTTCAGTTACTGTATCAATCACAGTTTCTTCATGTTTCTTGTATCATACCAAGTTTCTTATGGTTTTTATCATATCACAGTTCTTCATGTTGTTTGATCAACCACAGTTTTTCATGCTGCTTGTATCATTCATAGTTTCTTCATGTTGCTTTATCATACCATAGTTTCTTCATGTTGTTGTATCATATCACAGTTTTTCCATGTTGCTTGTATCATACCACAGTTTCTTCCCTGTTGCTTGTATCATATCATAGTTTCTTCCCTGTTACTTGTATCATATCATAGTTTCTTCCCTGTTGCTTGTATCATATCATAGTTTCTTCATGTTATTGATCATATCACAGTTTCTCATGTTACTGATCAATCATGTTCTTCATGTGTTGATCATACCACAGTTCTTCATGTTACTGCATCATATCATAGTTTCTTCCCTGTGCTTGATCATATCAAATTCTTCCATGTTGCTTGTATCATATCATAGTTTCTTCATGTTGCTTGTATCATATCACAGTTCTTCTGTTGCTTGTATCATATCACAGTTTCTTCATGTTGCTTGTATCATATCATAGTTTATTCATGTTGCTTGTATCATATCATAGTTTCTTCATGTTACTTGTATCCCTACCATAGTTTCTTTATGTTGCTTGTATCATATCACAGTTTCTTCATGTTTCTTGTATCATACCACAGTTTCTTCATGTTGCTTGTATCATATCATAGTTTCTTCATGTTGCTTGTATCATACCATAGTTTCTTCATGTTGCTTGTATCATATCACAGTTTCTTCATGTTGCTTGTATCATACCACAGTTTCTTCATGTTGCTTGTATCATATCATAGTTTCTTCATGTTACTTGTATCATATCATAGTTTCTTCATGTTGCTTGTATCATACCACAGTTTCTTCATGTTACTTGTATCATATCATAGTTTCTTCATGTTACTTGTATCATATCATAGTTTCTTCATGTTGCTTTTTATCATACCCAAATTTCTTCCCTGTTACTTGTAAAATATCAAGTTTCTTCATGTTGCTTGTATCATACCACAGTTTCTTCATGTTACTTGTATCATATATCAGTTTCTTCATGTTGCTTGTATCATATCATAGTTTCTTCATGTTTTTTGTATCAAAATCATAGTTTCTTCATGTTTCTTGTATCATACCACAGTTTCTTCATGTTGCTTGTATCATACCACAGTTTCTTCATGTTACTTGTATCATATATCAGTTTCTTCATGTTGCTTGTATCATATCATGTTTTTTTATGTTACTTGTATCATACCATAGTTTCTTCATGTTGCTTGTAATATATCATAGTTTCTTCATGTTGCTTGTATCATACCACAGTTTCTTCATGTTACTTGTATCATATATCAGTTTCTTCATGTTGCTTGTAATTATCAAGTTTCTTCATGTTGCTTGTATCATATATAGTTTCTTCATGTTGTTGTAATATAAACATAGTTTCTTCATGTTGCTTGTATCATATCAAGTTTCTTCATGTTACTTTATCATATCACAGTTTCTTCATGTTGCTTGTATCATATCATAGTTTCTCCCTGTTGCTTGATCATACCATAGTTTCTTCATGTTGCTTGTATCATATCATAGTTTCTTCATGTTTCTTTGTATCATACCACAGTTCTTTCCCTGTTACTTGTATCATACCATAGTTTTTCCATGTTTCTTGTATCATATCATAGTTTTTCATGCTGTTTTGTATCATACCACAGTTTTTTCATGTTTCTTTTTAATTCATATCAGTTTCTTCATGTTGCTTGTATCATATCATAGTTTCTTCATGTTACTTGTATCATTCATAGTTCTTCATGTTTTTTGTATCATATTTATAGTTTCTTCATGTTGCTTGTATATATCACAGTTTCTTCAATGTTTTGTATCATATCATAGTTCTTCATGTTGCTTGTAATATATCATAGTTTCTTCATGTTACTTGTATCATATCACAGTTTTTTTTCATGTTGCTTGTATCATATCATAGTTTCTTCATGTTACTTGTAAAATATCATAGTTTCTTCATGTTGCTTGTATATACCAAGTTTCTTCATGTACTTGTATCATATCATAGTTTCTTCATGTTGCTTGTATCATACCACAGTTTCTTCATGTTACTTTGTATATATCACAGTTTCTTCCATGTTACTTGTATCATACCATAGTTTCTTCATGTTGTTTTTACATATCACAGTTTCTTCATGTTGCTTTATCATATCATAGTTTTCATGTTCTTGTATCATACCATAGTTTCTTCATGTTGCTTGTATCATACCATAGTTTCTTCATGTTACTTGTATCATATCATAGTTTCTTCATGTTTTTTGTAATCATACCACAGTTTCTTCATGTTGCTTGGGATCATATATCAGTTTCTTCATGTTGCTTTTTTCAATCATAGTTTTTGTTACTTGTATCAACCATAGTTTCTTCCCTGTTGCTTGTATCATATCAAGTTTTTTCCCTGTTGCTTGTATCATACCACAGTTTTTTCATGTTACTTGATCATATCAAGTTTCTTCATGTTGCTTGTATCATACCAAGTTTCTTCATGTTGCTTGTAAACATATATCAGTTTCTTCATGTTGCTTGTATCATATCATAGTTTCTTCATGTTTCTTGTATCATATCACAGTTTCTTCATGTTACTTGTATCAAAATCAGTTTTTTCATGTTGCTTGTATCATATCATAGTTTCTTCATGGCTTGTAATTTAACCAAGTTTCTTCCCTGTGCTTGATCAATCATAGTTTTTTCATGTTACTTGTATCATATCATAGTTCTTCCAAAGACTTGTATCAATCAAGTTTTTTCATGTTGCCTGTATCATATCACAGTTTCTTCTGCTGCTTTTTATCATACCACAGTTTTTCCATGTTGCTTTTATCAAACACAGTTTCTTCATGTTGCTTGTATCTACCACAGTTTCTTCATGTTGCTTGTATCATATCACAGTTTCTTCATGTTGCTTGTATCATATCATAGTTTCTTCATGTTGCTGTATCATACCATAGTTTCTTCATGTTACTTGTATCATATCAGTTTTTCATGTTACTTGTAAACATATCATAGTTTCTTCATGTTGCTTGTATCATATCACAGTTTCTTTTATGTTACTTGTATCATATCATAGTTTCTTCATGTTGCTTGTATCATATCACAGTTTCTTCATGTTGCTTGTATCATACCACAGTTTCTTCATGTTTCTTGTATCATATCACAGTTTCTTCATGTTACTTGTATCATATCATAGTTTCTTCATGTTGCTTGTATCATATCACAGTTTCTTCATGTTTCTTGTATCATATCATAGTTTCTTCATGTTGCTTGTATCATACCACAGTTTCTTCATGTTGCTTGTATCATATCATAGTTTCTTCATGTTGCCTGTAAAATTTCTCACAGTTCTTTCCCTGTTGCTTGTATCATATCACAGTTTCTTCATGTTGTTTGATCATATCAAGTTTCTTCATGTGTTGTAATTCATATCAAGTTTCTTCATGTTGCTTGTATCATATCACGTAGTTCTTCATGTTATTTTTATCAATCATAGTTTCTTCATGTTGCTTGTATCATATCACAGTTTCTTCATGTTGCTTGTATCATATCACAGTTTCTTCATGTTGTTTTTATCATACCATAGTTCTTCATGTTTCTTGTATCATATCACAGTTTCTTCATGTTGTTGTATATACCACAGTTTTTTCATGTTGCTTTTTATCATATCACAGTTTCTTCATGTTGTTTTTATCATATCACAGTTTCTTCATGTTACTTGTATCATATCATAGTTTCTTCATGTTTCTTGTATCATATCACAGTTTCTTCATTTTTTTGTATCATATCACAGTTTCTTCATGTTGTTTTTATCATATCATAGTTTCTTCATGTTACTTTATAATCATAGTTTCTTCATGTTGTTGTATCATATCATAGTTTCTTCATGTTGTTGTATCATACCATAGTTTCTTCATGTTGCTTGTATCATATCATAGTTTCTTCATGTTTCTTGTATCATACCATAGTTTCTTCATGTTGCTTGTATATATATAGTTTTTTCATGTTGCTTGTATCATATCATAGTTTCTTCATGTTGCTTGTATCATATCACAGTTTCTTCATGTTGCTTGTAAAATATCACAGTTTCTTCATGTTGCTTGTATCATATCACAGTTTCTTCATGTTACTTGTATCATACCATAGTTTCTTCATGTTTCTTGTATCATATCATAGTTTCTTCATGTTGCTTGTATCATATCATAGTTTTTCCATGTTGCTTGTATCATACCAAGTTTCTTCATGTTACTTGATCATATCATAGTTTCTTCATGTTGCTTGTATCATATCATAGTTTCTTCATGTTGCTTGTATCATATCATAGTTTCTTCCCTGTTACTTGTATCATATCACAGTTTCTTCATGTTGCTTGTATCATATCACAGTTTCTTCATGTTGCTTGTATCATACCATAGTTTCTTCATGTTGCTTGTATCATATCACAGTTTCTTCATGTTACTTGTATCATACCACAGTTTCTTCATGTTACTTGTATCATATCACAGTTTCTTCATGTTTCTTGTATCATATCATAGTTTCTTCATGTTGCTTTTATCATATCATAGTTTCTTCATGTTGCTTGTATCATATCACAGTTTCTTCATGTTGCTTGTATCATGCCACAGTTTCTTCATGTTGCTTGTATCATATCACAGTTTCTTCATGTTGCTTGTATCATGCCACAGTTTCTTCATGTTGTATCAAAACACAGTTTCTTCATGTTTCTTGATCATGCCACAGTTTCTTCATGTTGCTTGTATCATATCACAGTTTCTTCATGTTGCTTGTATCATACCACAGTTTTCCCTGTTGCTTGTATCATATCACAGTTTCTTCATGTTACTTGTATCATATCATAGTTTCTTCATGTTGCTTGTATCATATCATAGTTTCTTCATGTTGCTTTTATCATACCACAGTTTCTTCCCTGTTGCTTGTATCATATCACAGTTTCTTCATGTTGCTTGTATCATATCATAGTTTCTTCATGTTGCTTGTATCATACCACAGTTTCTTCATGTTACTTGTATCATATCATAGTTTCTTCATGTTACTTATCATACCCACGTTTCTTCATGTTACTTGTATCATATCATAGTTCTTCCCGTCACTATCATACCACAGTTTTTCCCTGTTACTTGTATCAATCATAGTTTCTTCATGTTGCTTGTATCATATCATGTTTTTTCATGTTGCTTGTATCATATCATAGTTTCTTCATGTTACTTGTATCATATCACAGTTTCTTCATGTTGCTTGTATCATATCATAGTTTCTTCATGTTGCTTGTATCATATCATAGTTTCTTCATGTTGATTGTATCATATCATAGTTTCTTCATGTTACTTGTATCATATCATAGTTTCTTCATGTTTCTTGTATCATATCACAGCCTTCATGTTACTTGTATCATATCATAGTTTCTTCATGTTGCTTGTATCATATAATAGTTTCTTCATGTTGCTTGTATCATATCACAGTTTCTTCATGTTGCTTGTATCATACCACAGTTTCTTCATGTTGCTTGTATCATATCATAGTTTCTTCATGTTACTTGTATCATATCATAGTTTCTTCATGTTGCTTGTATCATACCACAGTTTCTTCATGTTACTTGTATCATATCATGTTCTTCATGTTGCTTGTATCATATCACAGTTTCTTCCCTGTTGCTTGTATCAATCATAGTTTTTCATGTTGCTTGTATCATACCATAGTTTCTTCATGTTGCTTGTATCATATCAAAGTTTCTTCATGTTACTTGTATCATATCACAGTTTCTTCATGTTATGTATAATCACAGTTTCCCTTTATGTTGCTTGTATCATATCATAGTTTCTTCATGTTGCTTGTATCATATCATAGTTTCTTCATGTTGCTTGTATCATATCACAGTTTCTTCATGTTGCTTGTATCATATCAAAGTTTCTTCATGTTGCTTGTATCATACCACAGTTTCTTCATGTTGCTTGTATCATATCACAGTTTCTTCATGTTACTTGTATCATATCACAGTTTCTTCATGTTGCTTGTATCATATCACAGTTTCTTCATGCTGCTTGTATCATATCACAGTTTCTTCATGTTGCTTGTATCATACCACAGTTTCTTCATGTTGCTTGTATCATATCATAGTTTCTTCATGTTGCTTGTATCATATCACAGTTTCTTCATGTTGCTTGTATCATACCACAGTTTCTTCCCTGTTGCTTGTATCATACTATAGTTTCTTCATGTTACTTTATCATACCATAGTTTCTTCATGTTACTTGTATCATACCATAGTTTCTTCATGTTACTTGTATCATACCATAGTTTCTTCATGTTGCTTGTATCATATCATAGTTTCTTCATGTTGCTTGTATCATACCACAGTTTCTTTTTATGTTGCTTGTATCATACCATAGTTTTTTCATGTTGCTTGTATCATATCACAGTTTCTTCATGTTTCTTGTAATAAACATAGTTTCTTCATGTTGCTTGTATCATATCATAGTTTCTTCATGTTTCTTGTATCATATCATAGTTTCTTCATGTTACTTTTATCATGCCAGTTTTTTCATGTTGCTTGTATCATACCACAGTTTCTTCCCTGTTTTGATCATATCAAGTTTCTTCATGTTTCTTGTATCATACCATAAGTTTCTTCATGTTGCTTGTATCATATCACAGTTTCTTCATGTTGCTTTTATCATAAACACAGTTTCTTCATGTTGCTTGTATCATATCACAGTTTCTTCCCTGTTACTTGTATCATACCACAGTTTCTTCATGTTTCTTGTATCATATCATAGTTTCTTCATGTTGCTTGTATCATACCACAGTTTCTTCATGTTGCTTGTATCATATCACAGTTTCTTCATGTTGCTTGTATCATATCACAGTTTCTTCATGTTACTTGTATCATATATCAGTTTCTTCCCTGTTGCTTGTATCATATCACAGTTTCTTCATGTTGCTTGTATCATATCATAGTTTCTTCATGTTTCTTGTATCATACCATAGTTTCTTCATGCTGATCACATTCTGGGAAGCCATGACTAGTCTTCCTTTTAAATTCTTACAATCTTCATTGTTGAGTAAAATTTTAGAGCCAAGATATTCCACATATGTGACCTTCTCAATGTCTTCATTATTGATGGTCATTTTAGGTTGACATTTTGCTTTGTCGATGGAGATGATTTTCACTCATGACTTAAAAACTCTTGTCGATGGAGATGATTTTCACCATGACTTAACACTCTTGTCGATGGAGATGATTTTCACTCATGGGTTTAACACTTTGTCGATGGAGATGATTTTTACCATGACTTAACACTCTTGTCGATGGAGACATTTTCACCCTGACTTAACACCCCTTGTCGATGGAGATGATTTTTACCATGATTTAACACTTTGTCGATGGAGATGATTTTCCACCATGACTTAACACCTTTTTCGATGGAGATGATTTTCACCATGACTTAACACCTTGTCGATGGAGATGATTTTCACCATGACTTAACACTCTTGTCGATGGAGATGATTTTCACTCATGATTTAACACTCTTGTCGATGGAGATGATTTTCACTCAGACTTAACTTTGTCGATGGAGATCATTTCACCATGACTTAACACTCTTGTCGATGGAGATGATTTTCACTCATGATTTAACACTCTTGTCGATGGAGATGATTTTCACTCATGACTTAACACTCTTGTCGATGGAGATGATTTTCACTCATGACTTAACACTCTTGTCGATGGAGATGATTTTCACTCATGACTTAACACTCTTGTCCATACAAAAGTGAAAATATTTGGGTTTTTTTACTTTTATTGAATTAGCCAGAAATATATTTATACCAAAAAAGTTTCAAAGTTTGTGGTCAAGAAAAGTGAAGGGCTGATACCGTTATATTTGTTTTTGTCGATCATAAAGTGAAGTGACTGATACCGTTATATGTGTTATTTGTTATTGTCGATCATTTGAAAATTCTATTGCTGATTTAAACGAAAGATTTTCTGATTTGAAACAAATTGATTTTCCAGCTTGATTGCAGCCAATGTTAGTGGATTTGTTTTGATATTTCAAATATGCAGTATCAAGAAGAACTCGCAGAAATGCAAAAAAGATGAGTCAGTTAAAAATCCATTTAATATAAAAGAGCCATGGCATGACTTGTGAGGAAACAGAAATCAAATATAAAATTCAAGCAAATGTACAAGAAAATTATTGTTACTGTTTCCACTTCATATTTAGTGAATGTAAATTTAGTGACATCACTGATTTGATATTTAGCTGAATGTAGATTTAGTGACATCACTGATTTGATATTTAGCTGAATGTAGATTTAGTGACATCACTGGGTTTGATATTTAGCTGAATGTAGATTTAGGATATCACTGATTTGATATTTAGCTGAATGTAGATTTAGTACATCATGATTTGATATTTAGTTTAATGTAGATTTAGTGACATCACTGATTTGATATTTAGTTTAATGTATATTTAGTGACATCACTGATTTGATATTTAGCTGAATGTAGATTTAGTGACATCACTGATTTGATATTTAGCTGAATGTAGATTTAGTGACATCACTGATTTGATATTTAGCTGAATGTAGATTTAGTGACATCACTGATTTGATATTTAGCTGAATGCAGATTTAGTGACATAACTGATTTGATTTTTAGCAGAATGTAGATTTAGTGACATCACTGATTTGATATTTAGCTGAATGTAGATTTAGTGACATCACTGATTTGATATTTAGCTGAATGTAGATTTAGTGACATCACTGATTTGATATTTAGCTGAATGTAGATTTAGTGACATCACTGATTTGATATTTAGCTGAATGCAGATTTAGTGACATAACTGATTTGATTTTTAGCAGAATGTAGATTTAGTGACATCACTGATTTGATATTTAGCTGAATGTAGATTTAGTGACATCACTGATTTGATATTTAGCTGAATGTAGATTTAGTGACATCACTGATTTGATATTTAGCTGAATGTAGATTTAGTGACATCACTGATTTGATATTTAGCTGAATGTAGATTTAGTGACATCACTGATTTGATATTTAGCTGAATGTAGATTTAGTCACATCACTGATTTGATATTTAGCTGAATGTAGATTTAGTCACATCACTGATTTGATGCTTAAAAAAAAAAAGAAATCGACTGTATGTAAGACAACGGAGAGACTTGAGACTGAAGTAAACTAAATTAGACCCTAACATCAAATTTCCTTGCAACATGCATCAAGTGCTAAGATCTCATCGAACCTGTGACTGTATCGAGAACGAGAAGACTTGAGACTGAAGTAAACTAAATTAGACCCTAACATCAAATTTCCTTGCAACATGCATCAAGTGCTAAGATCTCATCGAACCTGTGACTGTATCGAGACCCTAACATCAAATTTCCTTGCAACATGCATCAAGTGCTAAGATCTCATCGAACCTGTGACTGTATCGAGACCCTAACATCAAATTTCCTTGCAGCATGCATCAAGTGCTAAGATCTCATCGAACCTGTGACTGTATCGAGACCCTAACATCAAATTTCCTTGCAACATGCATCAAGTGCTAAGATCTCATCGAACCTGTGACTGTATCGAGACCCTAACATCAAATTTCCTTGCAACATGCATCAAGTGCTAAGATCTCATCGAACCTGTGACTGTATCGAGACCCTAACATCAAATTTCCTTGCAACATGCATCAAGTGCTAAGATCTCATCGAACCTGTGACTGTATCGAGACCCTAACATCAAATTTCCTTGCAACATGCATCAAGTGCTAAGATCTCATCGAACCTGTGACTGTATCGAGACCCTAACATCAAATTTCCTTGCAACATGCATCAAGTGCTAAGATCTCATCGAACCTGTGACTGTATCGAGACCCTAACATCAAATTTCCTTGCAACATGCATCAAGTGCTAAGATCTCATCGAACCTGTGACTGTATCGAGACCCCTAACATCAAATTTCCTTGCAACATGCATCAAGTGCTAAGATATCACATCAAATTTCCTTGCAACATGCATCAAGTGCTAAGATCTCATCGAACCTGTGACTGTATCGAGACCCCTAACATCAAATTTCCTTGCAACATGCATCAAGTGCTAAGATCTCATCGAACCTGTGACTGTATCGAGACCCCTAACATCAAATTTCCTTGCAACATGCATCAAGTGCTAAGATCTCATCGAACCTGTGACTGTATCGAGACCCCTAACATCAAATTTCCTTGCAACATGCATCAAGTGCTAAGATCTCACATCAAATTTCCTTGCAACATGCATCAAGTGCTAAGATCTCACTAAATGTAAGTCATGAATAATTACTAATAATGAAAATAATATTGAAAAATCTGTCAATAAAATTATTTCGTACTTGTATTTCAGTTCTCCATTATATATTTGGCAAATTTACTTCTTGTGTTTTCTCAACAATTTCCTAGTGATTTCTTCCTAAAACCCATCATTTCTCTCTCTTGCGTTCCCGGCCTAGACTGATGAACCAACTTTTATCATGAATTTTACCGTGGTTTTAAGGGACTGTTCCCCCGTACAGCTTTTCGCGAAGCTCTGTGTTTAAGGGCCATGTTTTTTTCTAATAACTGCTAACCGTTGACAGTCTTGCAGAACGTGTTCTGCCGTCATGTCCGCCTTTTCGCAGGGGCACAGGCTAGTTGTGCCAATCTTAAATTTGTGCAACATGTGTGCTCGGAGCTTGTTGTGACCTGTACGAAGGCGTAGTATGGCAACTTGTTGACTACGAGAGAGGCCATAGTATCCGTTACTGTTGGATTCAGTTTCTTTAGTGAACAATTCAATTTTGGGAAATTGACAATTGTTTGCATTTTATATAGGGTGGAGTGGGGGCATACGAATTTTGGAGGCTTTGGTGGGGCATGGCACAACAAAGGTTGGGAAACACTGATCTATTTGAAATATGTATCGATAACTTCCCACATTCTTGCAAACAGATCGATAACTTCTCACATTCTTGCAAACAGATCGATAATTTCCCACATTCTTGCAAACAGATAATACTTCAATTGTTTTCTTGAAATAATTGGGTTCTTCTTGCATGTAATGCAAAGAGGAGGTTTAGAGTATTTGGTAACTACAGGTAAAATTCAGGGAAGGAGAGATCGTGGAAGACAGAGGAAGAAGATGTTGGATGGTCTGACATCGTGGTTCGACAAAATATCGACTTCAAAACTGATTAACTGCACCAAGGAGAGAGAGAGAGAGTTGTGTAGAGACATGATCGCCTACTACGGTATGTATGGCACTTGATTGATTGAACAGTAACACAATGTGACTAACAAGTCAGATCTGTTATAAGATGTCTTCCAGAATTGTTGCATGGGAATTCCAGGGATATTGTGGCACCATCTCATCAACTAGTGATGAGGTTTCTTAGTTCAACTCTTAACCTATCTGTGATACGGTTCTTCCAACTTCCCTTTTTGTCTTCCTTCTTTCTGCTCCGTAGGTTACACAAGAATGAGAAGATGGTGGTACTACCCAGAGAAAACAACAATGAGAAGGTGGTGGTACTACTCAGAGAAAACAACAATGAGAAGATGGTGGTACTACTCAGAGAACACAACAATGAGGAGGTGGTGGTACTACCCAGAGAAAACAACAATGAGAAGATGGTGGTACTACCCAGAGAACACAACAATGAGGAGGTGGTGGTACTCCAGAAAACAACAATGAGAAGATGGTGGTACTACCCAGAGAACACAACAATGAGGAGGTGGTGGTACTACCCAGAGAACACAACAATGAGAAGGTGGTGGTACTACTCAGAGAAAACAACAATGAGAAGGTGGTGGTACTACCCAGAGAACACGATTTTCTTATTTTTCTTCTTCAGCGATCTCTGATCATGCGCTTAGTTTACTGTGGACCACAAACTGGGCAGTCAGCTTCAGGTCTGTCAGGTTTCCCCAAAGCTTAGTTTTTAGGCCGACTGTGTGTGGCCACGCGTTGCTTCTCAGCTCACCCAGGAGAGGACAGTCTTGCAGGATATGCTCCGGTATCTGTTCCGCCTGCTGACACTTGCAGAGAGCTGTTTGACTTATTGCTAGTCTATATAAGTGTGTGTTGAGTCTGCTGTGTCCAGTACGTGGTCGAAATATAATGAAGATCTTCTAATACAGACACGACTCACGTTATCATAGTTGGGAGAGAGGCAGACATTTTAGGAATGTCCTCGTTGTTGTTGTTTGTTTGTAGGTACAACTTAACAATACTAGGTACTAGTCAAGGACAGGTTTTCCTCCAGTTGCAGACAACTTAACAATACTAGGTACTAGTCAAGGACAGGTTTTCCTCCAGTTGCAGACAACTTAACAATACTAGGTACTAGTCAAGGACAGGTTTTCCTCCAGTTGCAGACAACTTAACAATACTAGGTACTAGTCAAGGACAGGTTTTCGCACAGTTGCAGCAAGTATGATGCTGGTACCTGGATACGTTAGCTATATGACACACATGCGCGTGAGGGCAAACACACACACACACACACACACACACACAGACATACATACAGAGAGAAACATAAATAAATATAGACCCATACACAAAGACCAACACACAAGGAAACCCATACAGTCAAACCCCCACACATAAAGACCCAGAGAGAGAGAACGACACACAGATAGAGGCTCATACACACAAAGACCCACACACTGAGAGCGACACACACTTACAAAACTCGCACATAAACACATACATAAAAAACACACACAGATGCACAATTACACACACACACACACACACATAAAATAACGCACACACAAAGATACGCAAACACAGAAAAACACAAAGACACACACACAAACTAATATCCACAAAGGCGTACAAACAAACACAAAGACCGACAGACATAAGACAGACACACAAAGACACACACACATACAAAGACTTACCTAGTAGCTACAATGTATCAATCTCGTGGCGCGAGGCACACACACACACACAATCTGGAGTTGGAAGATGAACAATTCTACCAGACGACGACGTGCTCATAGTACCAAAAGCTGGACTGTATCAGTTGTCCATACTGACATCATATGTCCACAGTTGTCCATACTGACATCATATGACCACAGTTGTCCATACTGACATCATATGTCACAGGTTTGTCTATCCATTGTCATGCATCATATGTCCACAGTCGTCCATACTGGCATCATATGCCCACACTTAAATGTTAGAATATTATGGACTCAATTTTGGATTGAATTATAGATAAGTATCCTGTCGATGCAAGAAGAGCACGGTCGCCTACTAGTTGTTTCACCCACACAGAATGTCGATGCAAGAAGAGCACGGTCGCCTACTAGTTGTTTCACCCACACAGAATGTCGATGCAAGAAGAGCACGGTCGCCTACTAGTTGTTTCACCCACACAGAATGTCGATGCAAGAAGAGCACGGTCGCCTGCACTTGTTAGTTGTTTCACCCACACAGAATGTCGATGCAAAGAAGAGCACAGGTCGCCTACTAGTTGTTTTACCCACACAGAATGTCGATGCAAGAAGAGCACGGTCGCCTACTAGTTGTCTTACCCACACAGAATGTCGATGCAAGAAGAGCACGGTCACCTACTAGTTGTTTTACCCACACAGAATGTCGATGCAAGAAGAGCACGGTCGCCTACTAGTTGTTTTACCCACACAGAATGTCTCCCACGACTTCTATATATCTCTTCATCTAGCATGTCCTTTACTCTGCTGCTCTCATCGCATCCCACGTGAAATACTCTAACCGGTTCTCCCACCTCCTTCTCCATCGTCGTGACACAATTAGATCTATATTTGTGCATCATCAAGGCGGACACGTTTGAAATGTAAAGGTCGTCATGAAATATCTGCATTTTGTGATAATGATCAAAATGGGGCACCATACATTTAGTTCATCTTGTTATGATACACAGGCTGATCTGACGTCAGCACTGGATACACGGCAGTGATATCAGACATTCCTTAAGTATATGTGTGGAATCGATACTGGGATATCAAACTAGTAATTATAGGGCATCGATACTTCAATAGCAAACACACTAGTATGATATCGATACTGTAATAGCAAACATACTAGTATGTGTACGATTTCTATACTGTGATATGGTATCGATACTGTAATAGCAAACCATATATTTACATTCTCGATAAAGAAACATACCAGTATTTATATGCTATCGATACCTTAGTATCAAACATCAGTGTACGTATGGTATCGATACCGTAGTATCAACCATATCAGTGTCTGTATCGTATCAATACTAGTATTAAAGTTATCAGTGCCTGTATGATATCGATACCGCAGTATCAAACTTAAAAGTGTATGTTATCGATACTGTACTATCAACCATATCAGTATATATATATGGTATCGATACCGTTATATCAAACATCAGTATAAGGATGATATCGATACCGTTGCAACGAACATAGTAGTTGTATGATATCGACAATGGAACCACGTATGATTATCTTTCACGAAACTGATGCACGCTTCACTCTCCATTCAAGTACTCTTCAGTTATGTTGAGATGCTCCCTATCAGATGACTACATCTGTAGACATAGATACCACCTGTGTTCCAAGTAACAGTAGAAGCAGCGGCATTGTTGTCGCTCGGGACCTGGAAGATACAAGAAGTAACAACACGTTAACAAGAGAGAGAGAGAGAGAGAAAGATTGATTGAAGATAGGATCATCATCATTGCACTTCGGTGAGTAACCATGTTTGCTCCGATTTCTTTCTTACACAGGAAGATCTCAACTCCACGAACACCGTAACACTGACATGTAGCTTCATAGTGGCAACCCATCTCATGGCAACCCATCTCATGGCAACCCATCTCATGGCAACCCATCTCATGGCAACCCATCTCATGGCAACCCATCTCATGGCAACCAATCTCATGGCAACCCATCTCATGGCAACCCATCTGATGGCAACCCATCTCATGGCAACCCATCTCATGGTTTAGACGAGCATACGAAATCCAACGCAAAGAAGAAGGATAACACGCCTCAGTGAAGCTATTTGTGTGAATAACTAGCTGGTTGGCTTCTCAGTGAAGCTATTTGTGTGAATAACTAGCTGGTTGGCTTCTCAGTGAAGCTATTTGTGTGAATAACTAGCTGGTTGGCTTCTCAGTGAAGCTATTTGTGTGAATAACTAGCTGGTTGGCTTCTCAGTGAAGCTATTTGTGTGAATAACTAGCTGGTTGGCTTCTCAGTGAAGCTATTTGTGTGAATAACTAGCTGGTTGGCTTCTCAGTGAAGCTATTTGTGTGAATAACTAGCTGGCTGGCTTCTCAGTGAAGCTATTTGTGTGAATAACTAGCTGGTTGGCTTCTCAGTGAAGCTATTTGTGTGAATAACTAGCTGGTTGGCTTCTCAGTGAAGCTATTTGTGTGAATAACTAGCTGGTTGGCTTCTCAGTGAAGCTATTTGTGTGAATAACTAGCTGGTTGGCTTCTCAGTGAAGCTATTTGTGTGAATAACTAGCTGGTTGACTTCTCAGTGAAGCTATTTGTGTGAATAACTAGCTGGTTGGCTTCTCAGTGAAGCTATTTGTGTGAATAACTAGCTGGTTGGCTTCTCAGTGAAGCTATTTGTGTGAATAACTAGCTGGCTGGCTTCTCAGTGAAGCTATTTGTGTGAATAACTAGCTGGTTGGCTTCTCAGTGAAGCTATTTGTGTGAATAACTAGCTGGTTGGCTTCTCAGTGAAGCTATTTGTGTGAATAACTAGCTGGTTGGCTTCTCAGTGAAGCTATTTGTGTGAATAACTAGCTGGTTGGCTTCTCAGTGAAGCTATTTGTGTGAATAACTAGCTGGTTGGCTTCTCAGTGAAGCTATTTGTGTGAATAACTAGCTGGTTGCTTAAAAGGCTCGTATTGTAGGGCTAGGCAACGGATGCTGTAATAAAGCTTGTATCGTAGGGCTAGGCCCCCCCCCTGGTGCCGTAATAAAGCTTGTATCGTAGGCTAGGACCCCCGGTGCCGTAATAAAGCTTGTATCGTAGGACTAGCCCCCTGGTGCCGTAATAAAGCTTGTATCGTAGGGCTAGGCCCCTGGTGCCATAATAAAGCTTGTATCGTAGGCTAGCCCCCTGGTGCCGTAATAAAGCTTGTATCGTAGGGCTAGCCCCGGTGCTGTAATAAAGCTTGTAACGTAGGGCTGTGCCAACTCCCCCTGATGCCGTAATAAAGCTTGTATCGTAGGGCTAGCCTGCCCTGATGCCGTAATAAAGCTTGTATCGTAGGGCTAGCCCCTGGTGCCGTAATAAAGCTTGTATCGTAGGACTAGCCCCCCGTGCCGTAATAAAGCTTGTATTGTAGGCTAGCCCCCGGTGCCGTAATAAAGCTTGTATCGTAGGCTAGGCCCCCTCCAGTGCGTAATAAAGCTTGTATCGTAGGGCTAGCTCCCCTGTGCCGTAATAAAGCTTGTATCGTAGGGCTAGGCCCCCTGGTGCCGTAATAAAGCTTGTATCGTAGGCTAGCCCCCGGTGCCGTAATAAAGCTTGTATCGTAGGACTAGCCCCCGGTGCTGTAATAAAGCTTGTATGTAGGGCTAGCCCCCTGGTGCTGTAATAAAGCTTGTATGTAGGCTAGCCCCCTGGTGCTGTAATAAAGCTTGTATGTAGGGCTAGCCCCCGGTGCTGTAATAAAGCTTGTATTGTAGGGCTAGCCCCCGGTGCTGTAATAAAGCTTGTATTGTAGGGCTAGCCCCCAGTGCTGTAATAAAGCTTGTATTGTAGGGCTAGGCCCCCGTGCTGTAATAAAGCTTGTATTGTAGGGCTAGGCCCCCGTGCCGTAATAAAGCTTGTATTGTGGGCTAGCCCCCAGTGCTGTAATAAAGCTTGTATTGTAGGGCTAGCCCCCGGTGCTGTAATAAAGCTTGTATTGTAGGGCTAGCCCCCGTGCTGTAATAAAGCTTGTATTGTAGGGCTAGCCCCCGGTGCTGTAATAAAAGGGTGTGTGGTTCGAATCCTGTGTTGGGTAAATTGTTTGTTACCGGAAGTAGATAATACTTGTACACTCGTCTATTTATTGATCATATTTACAGGTCAACATGCGCACGTGCACACGTCCTCTGTCTCTCCAACTTCGCCCTCTCTTCTCCTCTCTCTTCCCTCCCCTGCGTCTCTATCTCTTCTCTATCTCTTCTCTCTCTTCCCCTCTCTTACCTTCTCTCTCTTCCCCTCTCTTACCTTCTCTCTCTCTCTATCTCTTCTCTCTCTTCCCCTCTCTTACCCTCTCTGTCTTCCCCTCTCTCTCTTCCTCTCTCTCTCTCTCCCCTTCTCCCTCGTCTCTCTGACTGAATAGAATAAGAAAAAATATTTGTACCTTCCATCAAACTGTCTTATTTCTGGGGGGACTTGTTTTACCTGTTGTTCCAAACCGTAGAGCTAGGGAATAAAGTGGTACAGCAAGTCCAGGAGACTAGACAGAACTAGGCGGGCGTATATATCTATCTCACGTGTAGGCAGACAGACAGTCTGACACATAGGTAGACACAGACAGGTGATAGGCGTGGGAAACATGTCAAAGTGAAGACAACGTCAGATTATACAACTGCACATTCTAGTACTAATCAGCGTTGCGGTAATACGTCTTCATCAGTCAAAGAGAGAGAGTACGTGGATGCGTATGTATGCAGTGAGAGTGAGTGTGTGCGTGCAGTGAGAGTGAGTGTGTGCGTTCAGTGAGAGTGAGTGTGTGCGTGAAGTGAGAGTGAGTGTGTGTGTGCAGTGAGTGTGTGCAGTGATAGTGAGTGTGTGCAGTGAGTGTGTGTGTGTGCAGTGAGAGAGAGAGTGTGCGTGCAGTGAGAATAAGTGTGTGTGCGTAGTGAGAGAGTGCGTGTGTGTGCGTACGTGTGCAGTCAGAGCGTGTGTGTGTGTGTGCGTGTGTGCAGTGAGGAGTGGGTATTTTGTGTGCAGTCAGAGTGAGTGTGCGTGTGTGCGCAGTCAGAGAGTGCGTGTGTGTGTGCGTGCGTGTGCAGTCAGAGTGTGTGTGTGTGCAGTGACGGTGTTAGTGTGTGCAATCAGAGAATGAATAGGTGTGCGTGTGTGTGCAGTGAGGGAGAGAGTGCGTGTGTGTGCAGTGAGAGAGAGAGTGTGTGTGTGTGCAGGAGAGAGTGTGTGTAGTAGGGAAAGAGTGTGTGCAGTGAGGAGAGCGTGTGTGTGTGTGCAGTGAGGGAGAGAGCGTGTGTGTGTGCAGTGAGGGAAAGAGTGTGTGCAGTGAGGGAGAGAGCGTGTGTGTGCAGTGAGGGAGAGAGCGTGTGTGTGTGCAATGAGGGAGAGTGTGCAGTGAGGGAGGGAGTGTGTGCAGTGAGGTAGAGAGCGTGTGTGTGTGTGCAGTGAGGGAGAGAGCGTGTGTGTGTGCAGTGAGGGAGAGAGTATGTGCAGTGAGGTAGAGAGCGTGTGTGTGCAGTGAGGGAGAGAGCGTGTGTGTGTGTGCAGTGAAGGAGCGAGTGTGCAGTGAGGGAGAGAGTGTGTGTGTGCAGTGAGGAGAGGTGTGTGCAGTGAGGAGAGAGTGTGTGCAGTGAGGAAGAGAGCGTGTGTGTGCAGTGAGGGAGAGTGTGCAGTGAGGGAGAGAGTGTGTGCAGTGAGGGAGATAGCGTGTGTGTGTGTGTGCAGTGAGGAGAAGCGTGTGTGTGTGTGCAGTGAGGAGAGAGCGTGTGTGTGTGTGCAGTGAGAGAGTGTGTGCAGTGAGGAGAGAGCGTGTGTGTGTGCAGTGAGGAGAGTGTGTGCAGTGAGGAGAGAGTGTGTGCAGTGAGGTAGAAGTGTTTACAGTGAAGAAGAGATGTGTGCAGTGAGGGAGGAGGGGTGCAGTGAGGTAGAGAGTGTGCAGTGAGGAGAGTGTGTGCAGTGAGGAGAGAGTGTGACAGTGAGGTAGAAGTGTTTACAGTGAAGAAGAGATGTGTGCAGTGAGGAGAGAGTGTGTGCAGTGAGGTAGAAGTGTGCAGTGAGGGAGAGTGTGTAGTGCAGTGGGAGAGTGTGTACAGTGAGGAGAGAGTGTGCAGTGAGGGTGAGAGTGTGTGCAGTGAGGAGAGAGGTGTCTGTGCAGTGAGGAGAGTGTGTGCAGTGAGGAGAGAGTGTGTGCAGTGAAGGAGAGAGGTGTGTGCAGTGAGGGAGAGAGTGTGCAGTGAAGGTGAGAGTGAGTGGAGTGAGTGTGAGATGTGTGCAGTGAGGGAGAGTGTGTGTGCAGTGAGGAGAGAGTGTGTGCAGTATGGTAGAAGTGTGCAGTGAGGGGAGAGTGTGTGCAGTGAGGGAGAGGTGTGCAGTGAGGAGAGAGCGTGTGCGTTGCAGTAGAGGGTTAGTGTGCGTGTGGTGAAGTGGGGAGGAGTGAGTGTGCGTTATGTGCAGTGAGGGTGTGTGTGTGCAGTGAGAGAAGTGAGTGTGCGTGTATGTGCAGTGAGAGAGGTGAGTGAGGTGGTTGTGCAGTGAGAGAGTGAGTGTGCGTGTGTGTGCAGTGAGGAGGTGAGTGTGCGTGTGTGTGCAGTGAGGTGTTTATGTGTGCGTGTGTGTGCAGTGAGAGAGGTAGGTGGTTGTGTCAGTGAGAGTAAGTGTGCGTATGTGTCAGTGAGAGAGAGTGAGTGTGCGTGTGTGTGCAGTGAGGAGAGTGAGTGTGCGTGTGTGTGCAGTGAGGTGTGTTTATGTGTGCGTGTGTTGCAGTAGAGAGAGTAAGTGTGCGTTGTGTCCAGTGAGAGAGAGTGAGTGTGTATATGTGTCAGTGAGAGAGAGTGAGTGTGTATATGTGTACGTGTAGTCAATAGAACAAGATGTGGAAGGTCAGAACGGTGGATAAGGAACTACATGAAGAAGAGTCATACGTGGATACAAGAGAACGCTAACCAACATGAAGAACTGACGTCATCACGGTGGATACAAAGAAGAACGGCTAACCAACATGAAGAACTGACGTCATCACGGTGGATACAAAGAAGAACGGCTAACCAACATGAAGAACTGACGTCATCACGGTGGATACAAAGAAGAACGGCTAACCAACATGAAGAACTGACGTCATCACGGTGGATACAAAGAAGAACGGCTAACCAACATGAAGAACTGACGTCATCACGGTGGATACAAAGAAGAACGGCTAACCAACATGAAGAACTGACGTCATCACGGTGGATACAAAGAAGAACGGCTAACAACAGAGAAGCGTCATCACGGTGGATACAAGAAGACGGCTAACCAACTGAAGAACTGACGTCATCACGGTGGATACAAAGAAGAACGGCTAACCAACATGAAGAACTGACGTCATCACGGTGGATACAAAGAAGAACGGCTAACCAACATGAAGAACTGACGTCATCACGGTGGATACAAAGAAGAACGGCTAACCAACATGAAGAACTGACGTCATCACGGTGGATACAAAGAAGAACGGCTAACCAACATGAAGAACTGACGTCATCACGGTGGATACAAAGAAGAACGGCTAACCAACATGAAGAACTGACGTCATCACGGTGGATACAAAGAAGAACGGCTAACCAACATGAAGAACTGACGTCATCACGGTGGATACAAAGAAGAACGGCTAACCAACATGAAGAACTGACGTCATCACGGTGGATACAAAGAAGAACGGCTAACCAACATGAAGAACTGACGTCATCACGGTGGATACAAAGAAGAACGGCTAACCAACATGAAGAACTGACGTCATCACGGTGGATACAAAGAAGAACGGCTAACCAACATGAAGAACTGACGTCATCACGGTGGATACAAAGAAGAACGGCTAACCAACATGAAGAACTGACGTCATCACGGTGGATACAAAGAAGAACGGCTAACCAACATGAAGAACTGACGTCATCACGGTGGATACAAAGAAGAACGGCTAACCACAATCCGAAGAAGACGCATCACGAGTGGATACAAGAAGAACGGCTAACCAACATGAAGAACTGACGTCATCACGGTGGATACAAAGAAGAACGGCTAACCAACATGAAGAACTGACGTCATCACGGTGGATACAAAGAAGAACGGCTAACCAACATGAAGAACTGACGTCATCACGGTGGATACAAAGAAGAACGGCTAACCAACATGAAGAACTGACGTCATCACGGTGGATACAAAGAAGAACGGCTAACCAACATGAAGAACTGACGTCATCACGGTGGATACAAAGAAGAACGGCTAACCAACATGAAGAACTGACGTCATCACGGTGGATACAAAGAAGAACGGCTAACCAACATGAAGAACTGACGTCATCACGGTGGATACAAAGAAGAACGGCTAACCAACATGAAGAACTGACGTCATCACGGTGGATACAAAGAAGAACGGCTAACCAACATGAAGAACTGACGTCATCACGGTGGATACACGCAGAGGGATATCATCATCATCATCAAGTAGCTTGTCCCTTTCTCTTGTTTTTTTCCCGACTTGCCGCACCTATCGGTATGCATAACTTGCCCAACAACTGACATAGAGAATACCCTTTATTTTCTTCGTCTGATTATCTTCATTAACTAGCTTGTACCAGCACAACTTTACCACCCCAACAGTCCTCCGGAATTTCTCTCATAGGCCAGATGTCCTGCCTCTGCAGCCATCATGTTCAAACCATCAATTATATCCTAAATCCATCTTCTCCGTGGTCTTCCTCTTCTCCACTTTGCCGGTATGCCTCCTTCCATGGGGGTCTTCTCCAACTCTTCCTGTCTTTTTATTTATATGTCCAAAATATTTCAATTTTCTCTTTCTTATTTGTACCATCAGTTAGTTTTCTGAGTTCTTTCTGGATAGATCTATTTGTTCTCTTCTCTGTCCATGATATACGAAGGACTCTTCTGTAACACTTATATTCAAAAACACAATGTGTTTTTCCACTGTGGTATTAAATGTCCATGCTTCACACCCATACGTTGCCACTGGCAATATGTATGCTCCTGGTATGATATTCATATGACTCACTGCCATATACAAGTATTGGCTCTATATAGCATTGGATTACTCGTTTCCTCAACGACACAGACAAGGATTTATTACATCATACTTTTGTTCCTGTTCTGAAAGGCTGATTTCGCCTGTATGTATCTATGCATGAGTTCAGTGACAAGAGAAAAACAAGGCTGAGACAATTGAGCACAAAACAACTAATGAAATGAACTCACATAAGAACTGCAACTAAAAAAATGACATCAAACTAACTTGTAATCTATACAGATGTGGGCAATAGTTGTAGGCTCTTCTTGTCTTCCAGATAACACACTATTGCACATGTCTTCTAGCAGTTTCTCAACGTCCTAATGGGCTCTGTAGCTGCTGGGCTCTGTAGCTGCTAGGCTCTTTTGGATTCTATTGTATTGGTATCGGGGTGGTTTTATCCCATTCTCTGGGTATAATGCTTTCTTCCCAGCTGCAGTTAAAAGATTTCTAGTAATTTGTGTTTTAGCTTTACTTCCCAGTTCTATGAGTATTTCATTAATTATTCCGTCACTGCCTGGTGGTACCATTTTTTTGGTCTTCACTTCTTGCACAGTGAGTTTTGTCTTCAATTCTTGCATAGTGAGTTTTGTCTTCAATTCTTGCATAGTGAGTTTTGTCTTCAATTCTTGCATAGTGAGTTTTGTCTTCACTTCTTGCACAGTGAGTTCTGTCTTCAATTCTTGCACAGTGAGTTTTGTCTTCAATTCTTGCACAGTGAGTTTTGTTATCATGATTGATTGATTGATAGGAACATCATCATTGCACTTCATTGAGTAACCATGCGTGCTGGGATCTCTTTCTTACACAGGAAGATCTCAGCGACAGTGCACGAACGCCGTAGCACCGGTGAGGGTCCTCGATGTCATTTTGAAGATGGTGAAGATATTTTTGTAGGAATGTTAATTTAAATTTTTTCTAATGAATTTTGTCCGGGCAGCGGCTTTCCAGCCTGCTCTTCTCGATTTTGAATTGCCAATGGTTCTTTTGCGTGCTAAAATTGAACATGGGACCTATGTTTTATCGTCCGTCTCCTATAGGACTAGGAACACGATGTCACCTACACTGAGATCAGAGATTTCTGGACAAATATTCAGATTGCTTCACGGGGGAGTGAACATGGTACCTATGGCACGAGAGACAATATCCTAACCTCTACGCAACATAGACCCACTTGTTATCATAGGTTCCTCATAGGTTCCTCATGGGTTCCTCATGGGTTCCTCATAGGTTCCTCATAGGTTCCTCATAGGTTCCTCATGGGTTCCTCATAGGTTCCTCATAGGTTCCTCATGGGGCCATTGAATGTGATCATTGACCATTAGTTCTTCCTTACTGGTCTCCTCTGTTCAAGAACATCTATACAATGTCTTATGTCAAGTTCTTGCTACATGGATGGACGGATGGATGAATGCATGGATAGACGGATGCATGGATGGATTCATGCATGGATGGATTGATGCATGGATGACTGAATGGATGGATTGATGCATGGATGACTGAATGGATGGATTGATGGATGGATTGATGCATGGGTGGATGCATGGTGGATGGATGGATTGATACATGGATGGATTGATGTATGGATGGATGGATTGATGCATGGATGGATTGTTGCATGGATGGATGAATGGATTGATGAATGGATGGATTGATGCATGGATGAATGGAAGGATTGATGCATGGATGAATTGATTGATACATGGATGAATGGATTGATGCATGGATGGATTGATGTATGGATGGATGGATACATGGATGGATGGATTGATGCATGGATTGATGCATGGATGGATTGATGCATGGATGGATTGATGCATGGATGGATTGATGAATGGATGAATGCATGGATGGATTGATGCATGGATGGATGGATTGATGCATGGATGAATGGATTGATACATGGATGGATTGATGCATGGATGGATGCATGGATGAATGGATGGATTGATGCATGGTTGAATGGATTGATGTATGGATGGATTGATGCATGGATGGATGAATGGATGGATTGATGCATGGATGAATGGATTGATGTGTGGATGGATTGTTGCATGGATGGATGAATGGATTGATGAATGGATAGATTGATGCATGGATGAATGGATTGATGCATGGATGGATTGATGCATTGATTGATACATGGATGAATGGATTGATGCACTGATTGATACATGGATGAATGGATTGATGCATAGTGAACAAGTTGCCATATTTCGCCTCCGTACCGGCCACAACGAGCTCAGAGCCCACATGTTCCATAAATTTAAAATTGGCACAACTAGCCTGTGCCCATGCAATATGGCAGACATGACGGCAGAACACGTCTTGCAAGACTGTCAACGTTTAGCAGGTATACGAAAAGAGTACTGGCCACAACATACAGAGCTTCGCGAAAAGCTGTACGGAGTCCCTAAAAACAACAGTAAAATTCATGATAGAAGTTGGTCCATCAGTCTAGGCCGGGAACGCAAAGGAAAGGAAGGATTGATGCATGGATGGATGGATTGATGCATGGATGAATGGATTGATACATGGATGGATTGATGCATGGATAGATGCATGGATGAATGGATGGATTGATGCATGGTTGAATGGATTGATGTATGGATGGATTGATGCATGGATGGATGAATGGATTGATGCATGGATGGATGAATGGATAGATTGATCAATGGATGGATTGATGAATGGATGGAAGGATTGATGCATGGATGGATTATGATTGAATGGATGGATTGATGTATGGATGATTGGATGGATGGATTGATGAACAGATGGATGGATGCAAGGAAGGATGGATGGATGAATGGATAGATGGATGCATGGATGGATGCATGGATGGATAGATGCACGAATGGATGGATAGATGGATGCATGGATGGAATGATGCATGGATGGATGAATGGATTGATGCATGGATGATGAATGGATTGATGCATGGATGAATGATTGGATGAATCTGATTGATTGATGAATGGATTGATGCATGGATTGATGCATGGATGGATGGATACATGGATGGATGGATTGATGCATGGATAGATGGATTGATGATGCATGATGGATGCATGGATAGATGATGACATGGATGGATGGATAATGATGTGATGATGATGCATGATGGATGAATGATTGATGAATGGATGGATGATTGATGATGGATGATGATGGATGATGAATGAGATGGATGTGATGATGATGAATGATTGATGATAGATGGATTGATGCATGGATGGATGAGATAATGGATTTTGATGATGGATTGATGCATGGATAGATGGATTGATGCATGGATGGATTGATGCATGGATGGATGGATTGATGCATGGATGGATGGATTGATGCGTGGATGGATTGATGCATGAATGGATGGATTGATGCATGGAGTGATGCATGGATGGATTGATGCATGGATGGATTGATGAATGGATGGATTGATGCATGGATGGATTGATGAATAGATGAATGGAAGAATTGATGAATGGATGGATTGATGCATGGATGGATGCATTGATGGATGTATTGATGCATGGATGGATTGATGCATGGATGGATTGATGAATAGATGGATGATTGGATAGATTGGTGCATGGATGGATGAATGGATTGAATCATGGATGAATGATTGGATGGATGAGTGCATGGATGGATGGAAGCATGGATGAATGGATGGATGGGTGCATGGATGGATGAATGATTGGATGGATGGATGCATAGACGGGTGGACACACAGACACAATGTGAAGATACTCTATATTGACTAAACACTAGGTACCTAGTCAACACAGTTTGAGACGCCCTGATCTGATGAACACAAAAACCTAATCAACACAGTTTGAGAAGCCTTGCTCTGATGGAAACAAAAACCTAATCAACACAGTTTGAGAAGCCTTGCTCTGATGGACACAAAAACCTAATCAACACAGTTTGAGAAGCCTTGCTCTGATGGACACTAAAACCTAATCAACACAGTTTGAGAAGCCTTGCTCTGATGAACACAAAAACCTAATCAACACAGTTTGAGAAGCCCTGATCTGATGAACACAAAAACCTAATCAACACAGTTTGAGAAGCCTTGCTCTGATGAACACAAAAACCTAATCAACACAGTTTGAGAAGCCTTGCTCTGATGGACACAAAAACCTAATCAACACAGTTTGAGAAGCCTTGCTCTGATGGACACTAAAACCTAATCAACACAGTTTGAGAAGCCTTGCTCTGATGGACACAAAAAGACAAAAGGTGAGAGGCGAAGTAATTTTTTTTTTCTGAATTGAAAATTTAAAATAATTAAAACATTCTGCCCAACAAAAATTACAGACAAAGTTCTCACGCAATTGTCCAC
This sequence comes from Arion vulgaris, assembly GCA_020796225.1. Classification (NCBI taxonomy): domain Eukaryota; kingdom Metazoa; phylum Mollusca; class Gastropoda; order Stylommatophora; family Arionidae; genus Arion; species Arion vulgaris. The sequence goes on along the minus strand of CM036777.1, from coordinate 22,307,492 downwards.
CCCTTGCTTCCTCCATCTCCCTCTCTCTCTCACACACAATTGTCCACCCCTTGCTTCCTTCCATCTCCCCTCTCTCACAATCTATGATCATGTAATCGTGACCACGCACGCGATATGCTAATTAGGACGACTCATTTATTGATTTTCTTGCCACCCCCAGATCCCGTTCAGTTTTTCATAGAATGTGTGCACTTTTTCTTTTTTTTTTGCACTTTCTACAGCTAAGACTTGTCTGAGTGTCTGTCTGAACTATGTCTGTCCTTTTTGTCTGTCTGAACTGTGTATGTCTGTCCTTTGTCTGTTTGTCCTTTGTCTGTCTGAACGTTGTCTGTCCTTTTTGTCTGTCTGAACTGTGTATGTCTGTCCTTTGTCTGTCTGTCCTTTGTCTGTCTTAACTTGGCTGTCTGAACTTTGTCTGTCCTATGTCTATCTGTCCTTTGTCTGTCTTTTGTTTGTCTGTCTTTTGTCTGCCTGTCCTTTGTCTGGCTGTCCTTTGTCTGACTGTCCTTTGTCTGTCTGAACTCTGTCTGTCTGAACTTTGTCTGTATGTCCTTTGTCTGTCTGAACTTTGTATGTATGTATGAACTATGTATGTCTGAACGTTATCTGTCTGTTTTTTGTATGTCTGTCTTTTGTCTGTCTGTCTTTTGTCTCAACTGTGTATGTCTGTATGAACTATGTCGGTCTGTATGAACTTTGTCTGTCTGTCTAAACGTTGTCTGATTGAACTGTGTATGTCTGTCTGAACGTTGTCTGTCCTTTTTGTCTGTCTGAACTGTGTATGTCTGTCCTTTGTCTGTCTGTCCTTTGTCTGTCTTAACTTGGCTGTCTGAACTTTGTCTGTCCTATGTCTATCTGTCCTTTGTCTGTCTTTTGTTTGTCTGTCTTTTGTCTGCCTGTCCTTTGTCTGGCTGTCCTTTGTCTGACTGTCCTTTGTCTGTCTGAACTCTGTCTGTCTGAACTTTGTCTGTATGTCCTTTGTCTGTCTGAACTTTGTATGTATGTATGAACTATGTATGTCTGAACGTTATCTGTCTGTTTTTTGTATGTCTGTCTTTTGTCTGTCTGTCTTTTGTCTCAACTGTGTATGTCTGTATGAACTATGTCGGTCTGTATGAACTTTGTCTGTCTGTCTAAACGTTGTCTGATTGAACTGTGTATGTCTGACTGAACTTTGTCTGTCTGTCTGAACGTTGACTGAACTTTGTCTGTCTTTCTTCCCTTCTGAACTCTCTCTCTCTCTCTCTCGCGATCACTGCCCAGACCGATGTACCAGATTTCCCCATAAATCTCATTCATATTGAAATCTGATTCATGCAGTCTTAGCTTGGGTGTATTTCGTCACATCTTCAGCGCCATTGGGAGATTTAGTGCTTATCCTTCGGCGATGTGTCCGGTTTTAGCCAGCGTTTACTGGGTTCGCTCTCCGTCAGCCTTGGGCTGTCCCCAGCCGACCTATGCTATTTTCTTATAGGGTAGCGACCCTTAGACAATCTTCCCTACGCGGGTTGTTGAGCTTCATCTTCCCAGGATACCTGTCTTTTTTTGGGAGTACTTGGTTTGTCTGCCGTCCAGTTTTGTGTACGCCTAGCCTTTGATTGTCCCCAATCTCTGTAGTAGTAGTAGTAGTAGTAGTAGTAATAGTATCAGATGCAGTAGTAGTAGTAGTAGCAGTAACAGCAGCAGTAGTAGTAACAGCAGTAGTAGTAGTAATAGTAACAGCAGCAGCAGCAGCAGCAGCAGCAGTAGTAGTAGTAGTAGTAGTAGTAGTAGTAGTAGTAGTAGTAGTAGTAGTAGTAGTAGTGGAGTAGTAGTAGTAGTACGAGAAACCTGAAATATTTATCCTGCCCACATCAGGGCTGATAATCATCTAACAAAACAGTCCTCGATCAGTCATATCTTATCTTACCTCCACACAGTGATCTCCCCCCAGTCTCCCCCTTTCCTATGATGGCGAACAACAACAAGTATTGCTGTATTTCCTGATTTCATGTGGCTGACCACAGTGTGTGCTAGTGATTCTCAGTGAGGTACTAGTATTGTCACAGTGTGGGTACTAGTGATTGTACTAGTGATTGCCACAGTGTGGGTACTAGTGATTGCCACAGTGTGGGTACTAGTGATTGCCACAGTGTGGGTACTAGTGATTGCCACAGTGTGGGTACTAGTGATTGCCACAGTGTGGGTACTAGTGATTGCCACAGTGTGGGTACTAGTGATTGCCACAGTGTGGAGAGACCGTTGCCGTGTGTTTTAAAGGATTACGCAATAGAAGATCTATTTCTCCAATCATCTTCAACCGAGAGTAGAGAGCGAGGGCGGGGTGGAAGCGACCAAGACCAGAGGACATAAGAAATGACAAAGACGAAACAAGGTCCCTATGAGAGACATCATGAATCGTCCAGAGGTGTCATCACTTTTAACGGCGTGGGGAGGATGGTGGTGGGGAACACAATAGAATGTGCATCCCAGTGGGTGAAGAATATAGCTAGGTTACGCGGGTGTTTGTGTCGAGGGAGGGTACTGAGGGGAATATTGAACAAAAATATGTTATGATTCTGACACAATGTACTTTTAGATTTTAAAAGCGTCCTGCGGCAGGGATAAGGTGACGTCAGAGCAAGTGTGAGTATTATTGTGAGGACATCTGTGAAGTGAAACTAAGAAGGCATCTGTAGTGACCTTGAAGATGTTACCAGCCAGAGGATATAAGGATGTATTTTATGCAGTGGATAGATAGTGGATGTATTGTTGATGGTAGTGTGGGGTTTGGAAGTGGTGATGTGGGGTTTGGTAGTGGTGATATGGTTGATAATGGATGTATTGTTGATGGTAGGGTGGGGTTTGGAAGTGGTGATGTGGGGTTTGGTAGTGGTGATATGGTTGATAATGGATGTATTGTTGATGGTAGGGTGGGGTTTGGAAGTGGTGATGTGGGGTTTGGTAGTGGTGATATGGTTGATAATGGATATATTGTTGATGGTAGTGTGGGGTTTGGTAGTGGTGATGTGTATGATAGTGGTGATGTAATAATCTACAAACCGATGTAGTAATCTACAAACTGATGTAGTAATCTACAAACTGATGTTTTGTAATAATCTACAAACTGATGTAATAATCTACAAACTGATGTAGTAATCTACAAACTGATGTAGTAATCTACAAACTGATGTAATAATCTACAAACTGATGTAATAATCTACAAACTGGTGTAGTAATCTACAAACTGATGTAATAATCTACAAACTGATGTAGTAATCTACAAACTGATGTAATAATCTACAAACTGGTGTAGTAGTCTAGCAATATACATAGTCAACTACCAATTTCTGCACAAATCTACAAGCTTCGGTAGATTAAGTCATTTACCCCCTTCCTGCCCCAACTAGTACCCATTGTCCTTTAGCTAGAGGTAAGAGCATAAACAGTAGAGCGTAGACGACGACAGATATAATAAAAATTGGCAGACCAGGACAGGGGAAGAAGTAAGATTAGTTAGAGAGGGGAGCTAGTGCGAGCATCGGTCATCAACCAACCAACTAACCAACCAACCAACCAATCAACCATGACGCGTACTAACACCATGACACTATACAGCCACGCCGCAGTCTAGCTAGCAAGCGCATACAGGCGGCCCCTCGCGAACACAATCTTGCAGCTACACAAACATCCCGCCACGCTCGTCTGCCCTCGTTTTGCGTCCATTCTTTCTGGCCCTCGCGTCTGGCTCGTCCCGTAGGATGACTAGGACAACATTGATTATTCAAAGACTGCATTCTGTTCCTGCTGGCAGACGAGCGAGCATGGCTTGTCCTGCGAGAACAGCTTAAACAACACGATTGACCACTCGTGTGCTTGGCTAAATCCTCATGTTAGTCGTTGCTCCGCCTTGTGTCTATATCCTTCGAAAGGAAGACTGGGCAGTGTGAAATGAAAGTAAGCCAGAACTTGTTTCCCATCAAGCGTTTCTCTTAGTACTTGTACTATTTTAGTCGGCGTGTAAGTAGCGCTGAGAGAGTTGGAGAGGGAAGCGGATGTGTGATGGAAACATACAAATATCAAACCACGACAGAAGTGGATAGTGTAAGCTTGTTCTTCTTCTTCCAACGCTTCATATTGGCCACTTGTTAAACACTATGTGTGATTTGTATATGATCTGAGCCTAAGAGCGGTTGTGCCAGTTATGCACCTACAAATAGGCTAGCACATTCGATTTCTGCGATGCTTTTTATTTACTAGGATAGCTTCCTAGGTTCATATCTCAGTCGCCTTGTAGGCCGCAGTGCTACTATTCTTTGCTTCCTTTACGAGCTCAGGCGCCATACGGGCGATCTTGGAGATTTGAGTAGAATATAACTTGCAAGATAAGGTGCCATCTCCGTACTTGAGTAGGTTGTAATAGATCTACAAGAGATCTCCTATCGTAGCATGATGTCCAAGGATGTGTCTCTCTGTGTGGCGTAGAGGTCTCTGTGTGGCATAGAGGTCTCTGTGTGGCGTAGAGGTCTCTGTGTGGCGTAGAGGTCTCTGTGTGGCGTAGGGAGTCTCTGTGTGGCGTAGAGGTCTCTGTGTGGCGAGAGGTCTCTGTGTGGCGTAGAGGTCTCTGTGTGGCGTAGAGGTCTGTGTGGGGTAGAGGTCTCTGTGTGGCGTAGAGGTCTCTGTGTGGCGTAGAGGTCTGTGTGGCGTAGAGGTCTGTGTGGCGTAGAGGTCTGTGTGGCGTAGAGGTCTCTGTGTGGCGTAGAGGTCTGTGTGGCGTAGAGGTCTCTGTGTGGCGTAGAGGTCTCTGTGTGGCGTAGAGGTCTCTGTGTGGCGTAGAGGTCTCTGTGTGGCGTAGAGGTCTCTGTGTGGCGTAGAGGTCTCGTGTGGCGTAGAGGTCCTGTGTGGCGAGGTCTCTGTGTGGCGTAGAGGTCTCTGTGTGGCGTAGAGGTCTCTGTGTGGCGTAGAGGTCTCTGTGTGGCGTAGAGGTCTGTGTGGCGTAGAGGTCTGTGTGGCGTAGAGGTCTCTGTGTGGCGTAGAGGTCTCTGTGTGGCGTAGAGGTCTCTGTGTGGCGTAGAGGTCTCTGTGTGGCGTAGAGGTCTGTGTGGCGTAGAGGTCTGTGTGGCGTAGAGGTCTCTGTGTGGCGTAGAGGTCTCTGTGTGGCGTAGAGGTCTCTGTGTGGCGTAGAGGTCTCTGTGTGGTGTAGAGGTCTGTGTGGCGTAGAGGTCTCTGTGTGGCGTAGAGGTCTCTGTGTGGCGTAGAGGTCTCTGTGTGGCGTAGAGGTCTGTGTGGCGTAGAGGTCTGTGTGGCGTAGAGGTCTCTGTGTGGCGTAGAGGTCTCTGTGTGGCGTAGAGGTCTCTGTGTGGCGTAGAGGTCTGTGTGGCGTAGAGGTCTGTGTGGCGTAGAGGTCTGTGTGGCGTAGAGGTCTGTGTGGCGTAGAGGTCTCTGTGTGGCGTAGAGGTCTGTGTGGCGTAGAGGTCTGTGTGGCGTAGAGGTCTGTGTGGCGTAGAGGTCTGTGTGGCGTAGAGGTCTGTGTGGCGTAGAGGTCTGTGTGGCGTAGAGGTCTGTGTGGCGTAGAGGTCTGTGTGGCGTAGAGGTCTGTGCGTAGGGCTCTGGTGGCGTAGAGGTCTCTGTGTGGCGTGAGAGTCTGTGTGGCGTAGAGGTCTCTGTGTGGCGTAGAGGTCTCTGTGTGGCGTAGAGGTCTGTGTGTGGCGTAGAGGTCTCTGTGTGGCGTAGAGGTCTCTGTGTGGCGTAGAGGTCCTGTGGCGAGAGGTCTGTGTGTGGCGTAGAGGTCTCGTGTGGCGTAGAGGTCTGTGTGCGTAGAGGGCTGTGTGGCGTAGAGGTCTCTGTGTGGCGTAGAGGTCTGTGTGCAGAGTCTTGTGCAGAGGTCTGTGTGGCGTAGAGGTTGGAGGTTAGGTCTGCATTTCGTTCCAAAGATGTACAGTTCGCTCCTCGTGGAACATCGAGATATTTGTTCCTGTGGAACATCCAGATATTGTTCCTCGTGGGACATCAGATATTTGTTCCTCGTGGAACATCCAGATATTTGTTTCTCGTGGAACATCCAGATATTTGTTCCTCGTGGAACATCCAGATATTTGTTCCTCGTGGAACATCCAGATATTGTTCTCGTGGAACATCAGATATTTGTTTCCAGAGAAACTTGATCTCTATATAGTTTAAATCTAGTTCCTACCTATCGGAGACGAACGATAAAACGTAGATCCTGTGTTCAAGTTGAGCATTTAAAAGAACCCTTGACAGTTCAAAATCGAAAAGAGCAGGCTGGAAAGCCACTGTCCGGGAAAACTTCGATATAAAAAGATTTAAAATAAAATTCCTACAAAACATTTTTACCACTACAGTCATCTCCATATGATCCATCAGATGTTACACAGTATAATCTATCAGATGTTACACAGTATAATCTATCAGATGTTACACAGTATAATCTATCAGATGTTACACAGTATAATCTATCAGATGTTACACAGTATAATCTATCAGATGTTACACAGTATAATCTATCAGATGTTACACAGTATAATCTATCAGATGTTACACAGTATAATCTATCAGATGTTACACAGTATAATCTATCAGATGTGATACTATTCTACAGTATAACTTCAGATGTGATACTTCAAAGTGGGAGTTTAAATTATGGGTGGGTGGTGGGGGGTCCGATTGCAATGATGATTGTTCTATCAATCAATCTGTCATTGAAAAACTTGTAAAATCGCAATCGTCCTCTTTGCGTTCAAGGCACCACAATATGTGCTCAGTCCCTTGCAGGTGCGCATTAACTTCATTAATAGAACACTTACGTTGTAGTTTCAGAAACGGTTCCGATGTTGTCAACAATTCACAAATAGACCAGTCTTCAGCTGTGTGACTGAAGAATGAACTGTTCAGGGAGTTGGAAACTGTCCAGGGATGATGAAATCCAATTGACCCACATTACCAAGTTGCTACGTTTCATCAGATATAACATGAACTTTTCTTCCAGATTTCAAACTTTCGATTCTTCCTCGTTTTCTGAATACTGTCTTGGGTAAGATCATGTCCGTACTTTGACCAAGAGGTACCAAGCGCTAGATAATCTCAGGAAGATCCTGCTTCTCCCATGGCCAGATAAATGGAACACATATGAAACAAATGACTAAAGATATAGAAAGCAAATTGAATGCATTTGAAAATAAATGTCTGCGAAACATAATGAACATAAAATGGAATGAATTCAGCAGAAGTGATGAAATCAGACATGTCTGGTCTACCACCAGTGACAACTGTTATAAGAAGGAGAAGATGGAGATAAGTTTGACATACCTTGAGAAGAGATGTCTGGTCAACCACTAGTAACAACTGTTATAAGAAGGAGAAGATGGAGATATGTTGGACACACCTTGAGGAGAAATGATTAAATAATACCAAAGCAGGCATTGAAGTGGGATGCAAAGGGTTCAAGAAAGAGAGGACGTCATAAGGAGACCCTGAAACGAACATTGCTGAGAGATGCAAGAAATATCAGTCTCAGATCCAAAGAAGAGATTGAGTGAGTTGCACAGGATAGAGCGGTATGGAGAAATTGCTTGTAGGTCCTATGTAGCATATAAGGATACGAGAGAAATTATTATTAATTTTCTTAAAAATATGAAACAAAAGAACAACTTACAAACACATAGAGATACCACTATATAGCATTCGAGCGAAGAGCAAGAGCTCAAGTGCTATATAGCATTCGAGCGAAGAGCAAGAGCTCAAGTGCTATATAGCATTCGAGCGAAGGGCAAGAGCTCAAGCGTTACATAGCATTAGACCGAAGGGCAAGAGTTCAAGTGCTATATATCATTCAAGCGAAGGGCAAGAGCTCAAGTGCTACATAGCATTCAAGAGAAGGGCAAGAGCTCAAGTGCTACATAGCATTAGACAGAACGGCAAGAGCTCAAGTGCTACATAGCATTAGACCGAAGGGCAAGAGCTCAAGTGCTACATAGCATTAGACCGAAGGGCAAGAGCTCAAGTGCTACATAGCATTAGACCGAAGGGCAAGAGCTCAAGTGTTACATAGCATTCAAGCGAAGGGCAAGAGCTCAAGTGCTACATAGCATTATACATAACGGCAAGAGCTCAAGTGCTACATAGCATTAGACCGAAGGGCAAGAGTTCAAGTGCTATATATCATTCAAGCGAAGGGCAAGAGCTCAAGTGCTACATCGCATTCAAGTGAAGAGCAAGAGCCCAAGTGCTACATAGCATTCCACAGAAGGACAAGAGCTCAAGTGTTATATAGCATTCAAGCGAAGGGCACGAGCTCAAGTGTTACATAGCATTCGACAGAAGAGCAAGAGTTCAATTGCTACATAGCATTCGAGCGAAAGGCAAGAGCTCAAGTGCTGCTGGTTTATTGAGCAAGAAGAAGATGGATACAAATTGTCAGTAGTTTGTCCATCATGGTTTGATTGATTGATTGAGTGATTGATTGATTGTACCAACCTCATCGCACTTCGGTGAGTAACTATATGTGCTTCAATCTCTTTCTTACATAGAAAGATCTCAGCGGCAGTGCACGAACTCCGTAGCAATGGCAACAGTCCCGATGTAATTATGAATCACAGCCCACCCCTTTTACTCAGTCACCATTTCTAGTAATTTCTTCCTTCTCCTTCATCAACATGTTACATGAATGTCTTGTTGTTACGACCGTGTTGATCAACATGTTACATGAATGTCTTGTTGTTACGACCGTGTTGATCAACATGTTACATGAATGTCTTGTTGTTACGACCGTGTTGATCAACATGTTACATGAATGTCTTGTTGTTACGACCGTGTTGATCAACATGTTACATGAATGTCTTGTTATTACGCCGTGTTGATCAACATTTACATGAATGTCTTGTTGTTACGACCGTGTTGATCAACATGTTACATGAATGTCTTGTTGTTACGACCGTGTTGATCAACATGTTACATGAATGTCTTGTTGTTACGACCGTGTTGATCGACATGTTACATGAATGTCTTGTTGTTACGGCCGTGTTGATCGACATGTTACATGAATGTCTTGTTGTTACGACCGTGTTGATCGACATGTTACATGAATGTCTTGTTGTTACGGCCGTGTTGATCGACATGTTACATGAATGTCTTGTTGTTACGACCGTGTTGATCGACATGTTACATGAATGTCTTGTTGTTACGACCGTGTTGATCGACATGTTACATGAATGTCTTGTTGTTACGGCCGTGTTGATCGACATGTTACATGAATGTCTTGTTGTTACGACCGTGTTGATCGACATGTTACATGAATGTCTTGTTGTCACGGCCGTGTTGATCGACATGTTACATGAATGTCTTGCTGTTACGGCCGTGTTGATCGACTTTCAGAAACCATACCACCAGTGTGTTGCCGGGGCTCGCAAGGGGAGCAAAGAATAGTAACACTGCAACCAACAAAGTATGTCGTAAGAGGCTAGTGAAGTAGGAGCCTATGGAAACTACCCTAGTAAATGAAAAGCATCACAGAAATCGGATGTGCTGGCCTACTTGTTGGCTCATAAGTGGCACAACGTACAATCGCTCTTAGGCTCAGATCACATACAAATCACAAAGAGTGGTTTAACAAGTAGTCGATATGGAGCGTCTGAAGAAGAAACATAACTACACACTCCATCATTATTCAATCTAAAGCAATATCACATTTAATATAACCATAATATTTCCATTCCCCAAACATGATATTGTCCGGGGTCTCTGTGTCTAAGTGGTTACGCCCTCGCCTTGTGTTCCGAAAGTCATGGACTCGAACCGCGTCGTTCTGTTCTCTTATGCCTTTTTCCCTGAGATCCCTAGGATTGTTGCCAGAGCTACGGAGTTTGTGCTTTGTGCAATAATCTCGGTAGATGGCGTCCCATTTCTGCAGGGAGAGACTGAGCTATATGGAGTAATACCCGGTACAATGAAGTCAATCCCTCCGCTTGAGACCCGTCTAGATGTTGTTTATAAAACTTAATGTTCTTCCATGTTTAGATCTGATAGAATTTCTATAGTTTATTTTCTTTTTCTTGTCTTTCTCGTATATGGGCTACCCCAGTCAGTCTTTGGGGCGTAGATGTTAGGTGATGGTCTCTCGTGCCAAATGTACCAGGTTCGCTCCCTTGTAGAGCCATCAAGATTTTTTTAAAGAGATCCTTGTTCTCAGTATAGGTGAGATCGAGTTCCTGGTCCTATCGGAGACGGACGATAAAACGTAGGTCCCGTGTTCAATTTGAGCACGTAAAAGAACCCTTTGCAGTTCAAAATCGAGAAGACCAGACTGGAAAGCCGCTGCCCGGGCGAAATTCATTAGTAAAGATTTTCTTTTAAATAAACTTCCTCCAAAAAATATCTTCACGATTTGAAAAAGTAGATCGGTGATCCTCGCCGGAGCTACGGAGTTTGTGCACTGCAACTGAGAACTCCCTGTGTAAGAAAGAGGTTGAAGCACACATGGTTAATCACCTCAGTGCAATGATGATGGTCCTATCAATCAATCAATCAACTTCTATCAATAGATCTGACAACTCAAAGAATGAAAATTGATAGCTAGTATCATACTGGCAGTATTTATAAATTAGAAATATAAATTGAGAATCAAGCGTGTACATCTAGTACATAAATCGTACATACAACTACGGTATTCTATAAATGAGAGAAACGCTTTATTACTTACTTACCGAAACCACTAGCGTCCATGACGGCTGGCGCCATTTATTCCCAGTGAAAAATGGATGCATGTGACGTCACGTCATCAAGGAAGCTGTGGAATGCACAAACAGATAATGGCGTCATAACAAATACAGTTGTCATAGCAACGAGATGGCGGGGTAACATTGATGCTATTTGGTAAACGCAAACTTTTTGTGTTCATTGAATTTGGGGTACACTTGTGATTGATTGATTGATTGATTGATTGATAGGAACAACATCATTGCATTTCGGTGAGTAACCCATGTGTGCTTCGATCTCTTTCTTACACGGAAGATCTCAGCAGCAGTGCACGAACTCCGTAGCACCGGCGAAGGTCGCCGATGTAATTATGAATATGGTGAAGATATAGAGTAAACTTGACATATTGTGTTTATATTGTATGGTAAACTGCCAGTGTGTTGTCGGCGCTCACACGGGGAGCAATGCCACCTACAAGGCATGCGTATGAGTCGACTGAGGTATGGGCCTAGGAAAGCTACCCTAATAAATAAAAAGCGTTGTAGAAATCGGATGTGCTGGTCTACTTGTGGGCGCATAACTGGCACAGCGTGCATTCGCTCTTAGGCTCGGATCACATATAAATCATACAGAGTGGGTAACGTGTGGTCGATATGGAGCGTACGAAGAAGGAGAAGAATACTGTGACTCCAAAAAATACAGAGTCACAGATGAGTCAGAACTAGTATGACTCTCCATAGACTCCCAGAGTGCACAGTTCGGTGACTATATTTTATTCATAACTTCATTTTCGACGTTCCGTCTTGTGACTGCCCTCTCTGAAACTCCTTCAGAACGGAACCATACCGAGCTACGGAACCATACCGAGCTAACGGAACCATACCGAGCTAACGGAACCATACCGAGCTAACGGGCCATCCGAGCTAACGGAACCATACCGAGCTAACGGAACCATACCGAGCTAACGGAGCCATACCGAGCTAACGGAACCATACCGAGCTAACGGAGCCATACCGAGCTAACGGAGCCATACCGAGCTAACGGAACACGTCATTACGCAACCACATTCAAATAATTCTTGCTTCCAATTCTTCAGGGGAAACAACAGATGTTGAAAATACGATTATTACTAAAACTAGCTTATAGATCATCCTATTCTTCCGCTCCCCCAGCAATCCATGACTGAAAATTGACATCTTCGGGTCCCCAAATATATTACCTCGACCACCGCTCGTCAAATATATTACCTCGACCACCGCTCGTCAAATAATCAGCCCAGTAATAAATACCCTTGCCGATATGACTATAATCCGTTGAACATGACATAAAAACTCCTGAGACATCAGAATACTTCAGAAAACATTTCTCTGTCATCTTCAATATACAGTGACAAATCGTGACATATCCTTTAATAGAACGAAGCCATCAACCATAGTGTCAACTAGTTGTTGATTTTCTAAGCAATACTTATATGTTTAGTAGTTTGCTATTGCTTTCTCAACGGTAAGATCTACTTTTAGCTTTTGTACAAATTAAAGGAATTTGCTTGCAAACTTGTCCACCGCGTAGTTTGAACCAGGTACGCTTGTATTGTGATCGAGCTCACTTCCGCTGAAGTTACATATGCCCACACAATACAGTAGAACCTCGACTAACTGGCACCGTCCGGACCTGGGCTGTGACGGATAACCGAATAGATGGATAACATCATCATCAGGTGCTGTAGGCGATCATGGATCTCCACAAATCTCTGTCTCTGGTGTATTTACTATCATCTCAGATGTTGACGCTCTACCGTGGAATGAAGTCAGGCCATCCAACATTTTCTTTCTCTGACTTCCTCTGTCTCGTCTACCCTTGATTTTACCGGTTGTCACAATGTGTTCTAAACATTCCTTTCTCATCGCATGCCAGAAAAATGATGACTGCCTCTTTCTTATATTGATGATAAGCTTTCTCTGTGTCTTGATCTCATTCAACACCTCAACATTTGTCATTTTAGCAGTCCATGGGATTCTCATCATTCTTCTATAAAACCACATCTCTGTGGCCCTCAGAGATTTTTCGATCTGTTTGTTTATTGTCCATGACTGGCATCCGTATGTGAGTATTACTTCTATGTAACACTGTATAACTCTCATTCTGGGGGGTCTCTGTGACTGAGTGGTTAAGCTCTTTGCCTTGCGAGTCGAAGGTCGTGGGTTCGAATCCGGACCGCGGCCTTCTGTTCACGAGTGCAGTTTTTCCAGGGACCCCTAGGATTGTTGCCGGAGCTACGGAGTTCGTGCTTTGTGCAATACTCTCGGCAGGTGACGTGCCATTTCTGCGGAGAGGACCGAGCCATGTGGGGTAAAAACCCGGTGCAATGAAGTCAGTGGGATGCAAAGGGTTCAAGAAAGAGAGGTCGACCTCGGGAGACCCTGAAGCGAACTTTGCTGAGAGAGGCAGGAAATATCGGTCTCAGTTCCATGGAGGAGATTGAGCGAGTTGCCCAGGATAGAGCGGTATGGAGAAATTACTTGCAGGCCCTATGTAACGTATAACGGTACGAGAGGAATTATTATTATTATTATTAATGAAGTCAATCCTTCGGCTTTAAAATCCTTTTAAAAGTCTCATTCTGATCTCAATTGACAATAACTTGTTGCATAGACGGATAACAGAAATCTTTTAATAAATATGTACGAAAAAGGGGGAGACTGTAGTAAAACTTGGTAAAATAGCGAAACACGTAAATACAAAGTACTATAGTTTTACAAAATACAGAAACAGTGATGATAAACAGCAACGTTTCGACCAAAAGCCCTTTAAAAAAGCAAACGATACAACAGGAGTGACGAATATCAAAGAACACTACATATGGACGATTACATACGAAAACATTCAAACGTTCCTAATGAAATCTGGGAATAAAAACGAATAACGAAATGAGTGCAACACAAAACTAGAAGTGGAAAAGAAGAGAGACAATAAACAATCAAGTGAATATATAACTTATATAAATGAAGCAAATACACATATAGACTACAAGGCAGGAGATGAGAAAGTACTAAGAAGCATAGGAATGTAATGTGTTGAGTCCAAGAGGCCGCAATGTACCATATAACGAAATAAAACGGTTCTCCAGAGCAAATCGACTACGATCATCAGAGGAACATGATCGGATGGCTGTGACCTGGACATCGCAAGCTCCTGAATGGCCAGTATCATTGAAATGAGTGGCTACAGGGTCACAGAGCATTGGCGTATATCGCGCAAGTATTGGACGAATCGGTCACTAAGCCTCTTGCCTGTCTCACCAATATATGCTTTGTTGCACCGCTTGCAGGTGATGGCATAGATAATATTACGGACTCGCACGTGGAACTGTCTTCAATAACAAACATGGTTTTTGAAAAAGACACAGTGCGGGTCTGTATTACATAAGCAAACGCATTGCAGCTTATGTTTTTGTGTTGCACTCATTTCGTTATTCGTTTTTATTCCCAGATTTCATTAGGAACGTTTGAATGTTTTCGTATGTAATCGTCCATATGTAGTGTTCTTTGATATTCGTCACTCCTGTTGTATCGTTTGCTTTTTTAAAGACCTTTTGGTCGAAACGTTGCTATTTATCATCACTGTTTCTGTATTTTGTAAAACTATAGTACTCTGTATGTGTTTGGCTATAATACATATGTACAGTAACGCGATTTCACTGCGGGCGGGGGCTTGGGACGAAAATAAAAATTCTTTAAAAGTGAATAATACATCTTCTTCTTGGAACGCTCCATATCAACCACTTGTTAACCACTTTGTGTGATTTGTATGTGATCCAAGCCTAAGAGCGATTGTACCTTGAGCCAGTTATGCGCCTACAATTAGGCCAGCAATCAGATTTCTGCAATGCTTTCTATTTACTAGGTAGCTTCCTAGGGCATACATCAATTGCCTCTTACGACATGCCTTGAGGTCACAGTGGTACTATTCTTGACTTCTCTTGCGGGTCCCCGGCACACCGCACGGGCAGAATAATACATACATATTGTATTTAATTTGACAAAACCAGATTAATATCAACTTCAATATAAGACTAGTCATGTACAGAAATCTATTGTAATACTAGAAACCAACATTACTTTTAAATAATTTGTCATCTCCTTCTGTTACTTTTTGTTATATACGATGACGGATAACATAGACAAGATTCACCAACATCAACATAAGAAAGAAAGTTGGCACAGAACCTTGTTTGAATTACATTGAGAAACAAAGTCACCAACATCAGCATAAGAAAGAAAGTTGGTACATAACCTTGCTTGAATTACATTGAGAAACAAAGTCACCAACATCAGCATAAGAAAGAAAGTTGGCACAGAACCTTGCTTGAATTACATTGAGAAACAAAGTCACCAACATCAGCATAAGAAAGAAAGTTGGTACATAACCTTGCTTGAATTACATTGAGAAACAAAGTCACCAACATCAGCATAAGAAAGAAAGTTGGCACAGAACCTTGCTTGAATTACATTGAGAAACAAAGTCACCAACATCAGCATAAGAAGAAAGTTGGCACAGAACCTTGCTTGAATTACATTGAGAAACAAAGTCACCAACATCAGCATAAGAAAGAAAGTTGGTACATAACCTTGCTTGAATTACATTGAGAAACAAAGTCACCAACATCAGCATAAGAAAGAAAGTTGGCACAGAATCTTGCTTGAATTACATTGAGAAACAAAGTCACCAACATCAGCATAAGAAAGAAAGTTGGCACAAAACCGTGCTTGAATTACATAGATAAACAAAGAATGAAGTGGTTTGGCCACTTAATAAGAATGCATCCAAACTCCACAGTATACAGAGTATTCTACAACAGAACATCAGGTAAGATAGCGAAAGGAAGAAGACCACGGAAAAGATGGTTAGATGGCGTAGCAGAATCCTGTGAAAGAGCAAAAATAACAATCACCCAAGCCACCAGAACAGCGCAAGACAAAACAGAAAACCACGACATTGGGTAACAACCCGGTAGCAGTGTGACGACATTGGGTAACAACCCGGTAGCAGTGTGACGACATTGGGTAACAATCCGGTAGCAGTGTGACGACATTGGGTAACAACCCGGTAGCAGTGTGACGACATTGGGTAACAACCCGGTAGCAGTGTGACGACATTGGGTAACAACCCGGTAGCAGTGTGACGACATTGGGTAACAACCCGGTAGCAGTGTGACGACATTGGGTAACAACCCGGTAGTAGTGTGACGACATTGGGTAACAACCCGGTAGCAGTGTGACGACATTGTGTAACAACCCGGTAGCAGTGTTACGACATTGGGTAACAACCCGGTAGCAGTGTGACGACATTGGGTAACAACCCGGTAGCAGTGTGACGACATTGGGTAACAACCCGGTAGCAGTGTGACGACATTGGGTAACAACCCGGTAGCAGTGTGACGACATTGGGTAACAACCCGGTAGCAGTGTGACGACATCGGGTAACAACCCGGTAGCAGTGTGACGACATTGGGTAACAACCCGGTAGCAGTGTGACGACATTGGGTAACAACCCGGTAGCAGTGTGACGACACTGGGCAACAACCCGGTAGCAGTGTGACGACATTGGGTAACAACCCGGTAGCAGTGTGACGATATTGGGCAACAAACCGGGTAGCAGTGTGACGACATTGGGTAACAACCCGGTAGCAGTGTGACGACATTGGGTAACAACCCGGTAGCAGTGTGACGACATTGGGTAACAACCCGGTAGCAGTGTGACGACATTGGGTAACAACCCGGTAGCAGTGTGACGACATTGGGTAACAACCCGGTAGCAGTGTGACGACATTGGGTAACAACCCGGTAGCAGTGTGACGACATTGGGTAACAACCCGGTAGCAGTGTGACGACATTGGATAACAACCCGGTAGCAGTGTGACGACATTGGGTAACAACCCGGTAGCAGTGTGACGACATTGGGTAACAACACGGTAGCAGTGTGACGACAAAAGAAAAAAGAAGAATACGGATAACATAGACTGACGGTTAAACAAGTGACGGTTAAACAAGTGACGGTTAAACGAGTGACGGTTAAACGAGTGACGGTTAAACAAGTGACGGTTAAACAAGTGACGGTTAAACGAGTGACGGTTAAACGAGTGACGGTTAAACGAGTGACGGTTAAACAAGTGACGGTTAAACGAGTGACGGTTAAACAAGTGATGGTTAAACGACTGACGGTTAAACAAGTGACGGTTAAACGAGTGACGGTTAAACGAGTGACGGTTAAACGAGTGACGGTTAAACGAGTGACGGTTAAACGAGTGACGGTTAAACAAGTGACGGTTAAACAAGTGACGGTTAATGGAGGTTTTACAGTAATGTTAAATTTAATCTTATAACAACCCACTTTCTTTATTATATCAAAAAACAAACAAAAACTAAACGCTTTGTTTCAAACATAACATTTCTTCAATCTTATTTCTAAAATCCTTGTCTAAATCCTATCTTCAGTTTTGTTGTCAAAAACTGTCTTTCTGAACTCCGATGGGAGATTCGGTATAACATGGGAGCAGTCTTAGAGTTTCTCTGTACACTAATCTTATTTTTGTCATTACTTCTTCGAGAACATTTGCAAGTAGGATGTCACATTTTCATGATGATGATGTCTGCTGTAGAGTGTGGAAAATATCTCTTTCTATAGAACTTGTCACAGAATGCTATTGGTGACAGCTTTCTCTAGCCACAGCCAACTCTAGATAACTAGGCCAGACAACTGACCGAGGAATCCCTGACCTAGATCAGAGAAGGGGGCTGGAAATTATATATGTTTGATATAACACTGCTAGCTTTTTTGCAATTTTACTAAATTCTGTGAGTCTATGGTTATTTATTGTGACAAATATTCTAATTGATATTCCTTATTGTTAAACTGAACTTGTATATAATACTAACTTTGATTTACAACTTGATGTTAATTTAAATGAATTCTTATTTAAACAATGACTTGTGAATTGAGTACGTGGTGTAGTTGTTAGTCTGTTTACGATAATTACTATACTGAGTAGTCCTAGTTAAACGACTGCTATAATAATAGTGTGGTTCCTGCTTAAACTACTGTGTTGGAAAACTGTATAGCTTGGTTAACTGACTTAATCAGTGTTGAAATCTGTATAGTTAAACTGAACTTTTTCATATAGCTTCTTATTGTTGAAACTAACGTTGCTTTCTACTAATGTTGAAACTTATGTTACTCTTGTCTAAGTCTCATTTTGTTTGTGTAAACAACTTTATATTGGCATCTGTTCTAGCTTCTCATTGTTAAACTTATAGTTGGCATTGTCTAGTCCTATGTGTTACAAACTTTACATAATTGTATTCAGCTTCATGTGTTGAAACTTTATACTCTGTTAGCCTCATGTTGGAACTTTATAGTTAGCTGATTATCTATGTTTGACTATAATATTGGCTTTCTCTAGTCTCCTCTATGTTGGACAACATTTGATATTCCTTATTAGTTACTCAACTTGTTGGAAAACTTTTGATTTAGCATGCTTGTGAACTTAATTTTAATGAATTCTCTACAACTCATGGATTGAGGCACTTTAGTTGGCTCTGATTTCTACTCTTCATGGGAGTCGGAAAGCCATTTTTTAGTTGGCTCTGCTCTAGCCTCTCATGTGTTGGAAAACTTTATAGTTGGCTCTGCTCTAGCCCTCATGTGTTGGAAAACTTTATAGTTGGCTCTGCTCTAGCCCTCATGTGTTGGAAAACTTTATAGTTGGCTCTGCTCTAGCCCTCATGTGTTGGAAAACTTTATAGTTGGCTCTGCTCTAGCCCTCATGTGTTGGAAAACTTTATAGTTGGCTCTGTTCTAGCCCTCATGTGTTGGACAACTTTATAGTTGGCTCTGCTCTAGCCCTCATGTGTTGGACAACTTTATAGTTGGCTCTGCTCTAGCTCTCATGTGTTGGAAAACTTTATAGTTGGCTCTGCTCTAGCTCTCATGTGTTGGAAAACTTTATAGTTGGCTCTGTTCTAGCCCTCATGTGTTGGAAAACTTTATAGTTGGCTCTGCTCTAGCCCTCATGTGTTGGAAAACTTTATAGTTGGCTCTGCTCTAACCCTCATGTATTGGAAAACTTTATAGTTGGCTCTGCTCTAGCCCTCATGTGTTGGACAACTTTATAGTTGGCTCTGCTCTAGCTCTCATGTGTTGGACAACTTTATAGTTGGCTCTGTTCTAGCTCTCATGTGTTGGACAACTTTATAGTTGGCTCTGCTCTAGCTCTCATGTGTTGGAAAACTTATAGTTGGCTCTGTTCTAGCCCTCATGTGTTGGAAAACTGTATAGTTGGCTCTGCTCTAGCTCTCATGTGTTGGACAACTTTATAGGTGGCTCTGCTCTAGCCCTCATGTGTTGGACAACTTTATAGTTGGCTCTGCTCTAGCTCTCATGTGTTGGAAAACTTTATAGTTGGCTCTGCTCTAACCCTCATGTGTTGGAAAACTTTATAGTTGGCTCTGTTCTAGCTCTCATGTGTTGGACAACTTTATAGTTGGCTCTGCTCTAACCCTCATGTGTTGGAAAACTTTATAGTTAGCTCTGCTCTAACCCTCATGTGTTGGAAAACTTTATAACAAAAGTAATTTCTTAGAAATCTAACAATCAGCAATGAGAAATTCTAATAGCAAAAACTGGCAGCAAACTCGGTGCCTATCTAGACATTTGTTTTTCATTCCTTCCTTTCGTTCGCTTGAAATATTGTCTATATATTCAATATTGTCTCTTTTATCCTTCCTTCCTTTCGTTCGCTTGAAATATTGTCTATATATTCAATATTGTCCTGTATCCTTCCTTCCTTTCGTTCGCTTGAAATATTGTCTATATATTCAATGTGTCTCTTGTATCCTTCCTTCCTTTCGTTCGCTGAAATATTGTCTATATATTCAATATTGTCTCTTGTATCCTTCCTTCCTTTCGTTCGCTTGAAATATTGTCTATATATTCAATATTGTCTCTGTATCCTTCCTTCCTTTCGTTCGATTGAAATATTGTCTATATATTCAATGTTGTCTCTGTATCCTTCCTTCCTTTCGTTCGATTGAAATATTGTCTATATATTCAATGTTGTCTCTGTATCCTTCCTTCCTTTCGTTCGCTTGAAATATTGTCTATATATTCAATATTGTCTCTTGTATCCTTCCTTCCTTTCGTTCGATTGAAATATTGTCTATATATTCAATGTTGTCTCTTGTATCCTTCCTTCCTTTCGTTCGCTTGAAATATTGTCTATATATTCAATGTTGTCTCTTGTATCCTTCCTTCCTTTCGTTCGATTGAAATATTGTCTATATATTCAATGTTGTCTCTTGTATCCTTCCTTCCTTTCGTTCGATTGAAATATTGTCTATATATTCAATGTTGTCTCTGTATCCTTCCTTCCTTTCGTTCGATTGAAATATTGTCTATATATTCAATGTTGTCTCTTGTATCCGTCCTTCCTTTCGTTCACTTGAAATATTGTCTATATATTCAATGTTGTCTCTTGTATAAACTTCACTATCTTGTGTAGCTCACACATAGGTCTGTGTAGTTTTCTGTCCAGTGTTTGTTTCACTAGGCCAGTGAGTTTGTCTCAGTGTATCATATATTAGATGTCACACAAATATCGCATGACGATCTGGTCCAACTACACACAATCGCTTTACAACATTATACTACAAAACAGGATTCGAATATCCACAATCCAGCAGCACATACATGGGAGTCCATAGATTAAGACGGAGGGGGTTTAGAGACCAAGTGCTACCCCAAGTGCTACCCCAAGTGCTACCCCAAAAGTCATTCCTAAAAATTGGATCTTTTGCTGAAACAGTTTAACTTTAGCTGCTAAGGACGTGTATATACGTTTTTCCTATTCACTGCTAAAGACACGTTAACACGTCTGTTATTATCTCTTCTCTGTGGGCTAAGGACGTGTTAACACGTTATACATTTCTACTGTCACTGCTATAGGCAGGCGTTCATTCCCGTTTGTGTCCTAGAAACAAAGAGTAGCTATTTTTAGATTCATCTTCGGAAAGTATGTAGCAGCGAAAGAGTTAATGAGAATCTGGTCTTCTCCATTTCCGTGTACTAACTTCTTCACCCACTAGGTAGACACTTCTTCACCCCTAGGTAGCACTTCTCACCTGGTAGGCACTTCTTCACCCCTAGGTAGGCACTTCTTCACCCCCTAGGTAGGCACTTCTTCACCCACTAGGTAGGCACTTCTTCACCCACTAGGTAGGCACTTCTTCACCACTAGGTAGGCACTTCTTCACCCCCTAGGTAGGCACTTCTTCACCCACTAGGTAGGCACTTCTTCACCCACTAGGTAGGCACTTCTTCACCCACTAGGTAGGCACTTCTTCACCACTAGGTAGGCACTTCTTCACCACTAGGTAGGCACTTCTTCACCCCCTAGGTAGGCACTTCTTCACCACTAGGGAGGCACTTCTTCACCACTAGGTAGGCACTTCTTCACCCACTAGGGAGGCACTTCTTCACCACTAGGGAGGCACTTCTTCACCCACTAGGGAGGCACTTCTTCACCCACTAGGGAGGCACTTCTTCACCACTAGGGAGGCACTTCTTCACCCACTAGGGAGGCACTTCTTCACCCACTAGGGAGGCATTTCTTCACCCACTAGGGAGGCACTTCTTCACCCACTAGGGAGGCACTTCTTCACCCACTAGGGAGGCACTTCTTCACCCACTAGGGAGGCACTTCTTCACCCACTAGGGAGGCACTTCTTCACCCCTAGGGAGGCACTTCTTCACCACTAGGGAGACACTTCTTCACCCACTAGGAGGCACTTCTTCACCCACTAGGAGGCACTTCTTCACCCATTAGGAGGCACTTCTTCACCCCTAGGAGGCACTTCTTCACCCACTAGGAAGCACTTCTTCACCACTAGGAGGCACTTCTTCACCCATTAGGAGGCACTTCTTCACCCACTAGGAGGCACTTCTTCACCCACTAGGGAGGCACTTCTTCACCCACTAGGGAGGCACTTCTTCACCCACTAGGGAGGCACTTCTTCACCCACAGGAAGACATAAGTCCGCAACCAAGGCCATCCAAGTCCTCCTATCCAATCTCTCCACTCTCTCCCCATTTTCTTGCATTTCGTCTCCAACTCCTACATCCAAGTGTTCATGTTTGCTTCACCCCCATCTTATTCCTCGGGTGGCGAGCTATGTCCTTGAGTTCATCTTATTCTTCGGGTGGCGAGCTATGTCCTTGAGGAGTTCATCTTATTCCTCGGGTGGCGAGCTATGTCCTTGAGGAGTTCATCTTATTCCTCGGGTGGCGAGCTATGTCCTTGAGGAGTTCATCTTATTCCTCGGGTGGCGAGCTATGTCCTTGAGGAGTTCATATTATTCTTCCTCGGGTGGCGAGCTATGCATTTCATTGGTTGCGCTTTCTGTAACTATCTAGTGTTTTCTACAGGGTGTGGTAGCTAGCTCCACGACTTTCCTCCATAGTCGCCTCTCACGTCAAGCGGGGAAGGTAACAGTGGTACTATTCTTTACACCCCTGTGGGCTCCGGTAACCACTCCATAAATGAAAAACCCTAACATAAAAGCTTCATGGCGATTACACTAGCCATGAGACCATTAAATTCATTTGCCCCATCCCTAGAAAAACTTGTGTAGACGCCCACGAACACATACAAGAAAAAAATGTTGATTATTTCAAGCAATGGTAGAAATAATTAACAGATAACAAAATGCTCTAATGTAATCTAATCACCATTACAACATCGGCGTTTCTCTCCAACTAGAAGTAAGGTTCATCATGAATCATCATCAAGTAGCTTGTCCCTTCCGGAACTTGGCTCCCATAACAGCAGTCATGAAAAAATCTCTGTTCTGTGCAAGATGACCGGCATCAGCAACAGTCATTCTTAGATTGTCAATCACACATACACTAACGAAACAAAACATGGCATCATGCACGAAGCTTACAGAGCAAGCTATGGGGAACTCTCGAAGAACTCCAACTGACATGCAGCGTCATAGAGGCAATTCATCTCATGGTTTAGATGAGAATACGAAACTGAACGCAAAGAAGAAGATCGTGAAGGACATCTAGTACCCATCATCTTCTAGGTATTCCTCTCATTCTTCTTCCAGGCACCATTCCCTCTAAAAGTATCTTCTCTAGGCACTCGTGTCGTTTAATGTGTCCTAAATATTTAATTTTCTTTGATTTTATGCTCTTAAAAGCAAACTCTCTTTAATATCAAACTGTTGCAAAACAGAAGCTCTGTCCATGATATTGTAAGTACTCTTCTGTAGCCTTTGCACTCAAATACATTAATGATCTCCGCGGTTTTGTCAATTGTCCATGTCTCACAACCATATGTTGCCAAGGGAAAAACGCAGGCTCTTAAATACTTTTCTCTGAATTCACCAAGGATAGCTCAGACTAAATACATCCTTCCAGTTTAGTATCTCACGCGAGAAAGAGAGAGAGAGAGAAAGAGAGAGAGAAAGAGAGAGAGAGAGAGAGAGAGGACAATCATCAGGTTCCCCATCTAATCGGTCGGTTGGTTGGTCTCTGGTAAATACTTCCGGCAAGGGAAGCAACTTTGACTATGCCCTCCTTAGTCAAGGGAGCTAACAAGCATGAGATTGTCAATAGAGGGAGATAATTAATGGCTTGCTCAAGATGGTGAATGAAAGATTCAAAAAGGTGGTGGTTTCTGGCTTCACAGATCACGGCATCCTGTTACTCGGCAACTTTCTTTCAAACATATGATTGGTTGACTGATCGATACACTACCAACCTTCAGCACTATCAACGTCTCAACCAATAAGTCTTCGTCAAACCAAAGCATTCAGAAATGAGCAATGTGTAGTTCGTGTTAGTTCAACTAAAGCCCGACAAATCGTTGCTATCCTGTACACAGTGTGGACATCTACTATCCTGTACACAGTGTGGACATCTACTATCCTGTACACAGTGTGGACATCTACTATCCTGTACACACACAGTGTGGACATCTACTATCCTGTACACAGTGTGGACATCTACTATCCTGTACACAGTGTGGACATCTACTATCCTGTACACAGTGTGGAAGTCCACTGCCATCTCCACGAAAACAAAGCTCAAGATATTCATCTCAAATGTGAAATCTGTGTGTTGCTGTATGGCTCAGAAACATGGCGAGTCACCACGTTAAATACAAATAAGATTCAGACCTTTGTCAACGGATGTCTTCGACGGATTCTCAGACTGAGATGGTATGATAGATTCTCAGACTGAGATGGTATGATAGATTCTCAGACTGAGATGGTATGATAGATTCTCAGACTGAGATGGTATGATAGATTCTCAGACTGAGATGGTATGATAGATTCTCAGACTGAGATGGTATGATAGATTCTCAGACTGAGATGGTATGATAGAGTTGCAAACACAGATCTGTGGATAAGAACCAGACAGGAACCCATGATGACCCAGGATAAGAACCGGACAGGAACCCATGATGACCCAGGATAAGAACCGGACAGGAACCCATGATGACCCAGGATAAGAACCAGACAGGAACCCATGATGACCCAGGATAAGAACCGGACAGGAACCCATGATGACCCAGGATAAGAACCAGACAGGAACCCATGATGACCCAGGTCAAGAGGAAAAAATGGCTATGTGTAGGGCATACCCTACGGAAGACACAGTCGAGTGTCACTAGACAAGCACTTGATTGGAACCCGCAAGGAAAACGAAAAGAGGAATGAAAAAGGAAGGCAGAAAGAAAGGAAAGAAAGAATGAATGAGGGAAGAAAAAAAGGAACAAAATAAAGGAATGAAGAGAACATGTAGTGATTAAGAAAGAAAGAACTGAAGAAAGGAAGAACTGAAGAAAGGAAGAACTGAAGAAAGGAAGAACTGAAGAAAGGAAGAACTGAAGAAAGGAAGAACTGAAGAAAGGAAGAACTGAAGAAAGGAAGAACTGAAGAAAGGAAGAACTGAAGAAAGGAACAATAAAAAAGGAACTACGAGAAAAGGAAGGAAAGACTGAAGAAAGGAAAGCAGTAAGGAAGGAATTAATGACTGAAGAAAGGAAAGCAGTAAGGAAGGAATGAATGAATGAAGAAAGAAAGGCATGAAAGAACGATGATAGGAACTGAAGAAGGAAGAAACAAAGAGTAAAGGAAGGAAGGGGCGAAGAAAGGAAGGCAAGTAAAAGGTAAAAAAACGAACAAAGAAATGGAAGAAGTTGGAAAGGGCTAATTCTATAGCAAACTAGGAAGAAGATAAAGAGGATGAAGAAGGAGGAGGAAGCTGAGAAGAAAAGTAGTGAACTATACGAGATATAACTACCGGTGACTTACGGACACTTACGGACACTTATGGACACTTACGGACACTTAAGGACACTTACGGACACTTACGGACAACTCAAACTGATGGTATCAAACATCAAATGTGGTACGTACGATCTTGCAACAGAGATAGTAGATGCAATATTGTCGCCTATGCTCCTCATTCTTCTAGTCCACTCTGAACGTGTTCTTCGTATCAGAATCCATTTGTTGATCCCCGAAACCTTAAACCTCGGCTGAGAGTCATTAAACGGTAGCCTGGTGTCGTGGCGTCATCACGTGAGTAGGTCATTACATGAACACTGTTGGGCTTCTGCATGGGGCAGAAGAAAATCAATTTTGTCATGTACCTCGTCGTCAGTTACATCATAGTCATACCACTAGATTACTCATTTATAGAGCAAGTACATAGCTCATTTATAGAGCAAGTACATAGCTCATTTATAGAGCAAGTACATAGCTCATTTATAGAGCAAGTACATAGCTCATTTATAGAGCAAGTACATAGCTCATTTATAGAGCAAGTACATAGCTCATTTATAGAGCAAGTACATAGCTCATTTATAGAGCAAGTACATAGCTCATTTATAGAGCAAGTACATAGCTCATTTATAGAGCAAGTACATCGCTCATTTATAGAGCAAGTACATAGCTCATTTATAGAGCAAGTACATAGCTCATTTATAGAGCAAGTACATAGCTCATATATAGCAGTAGGATCATCATCATCAGGTGCTGTGCCGGCTGGCGTAGGAGATCATGGATCTCCACAAATCTCGGTCGTTGGTGTTTGCTATCAACTCAGATGTTGACGCTCTAACGTGCCATGAAATCAGGCTATCCAACATTTTCTATTTCTGTCTTCCCCTGTCTCGTCTACCCTCGATTTTACCGGTTGTTACAATGTGTTCTAAACCTCCTCCTCATGAAATGCCTGAAAAATGATGACTGCCTCTTTCTTATATTGATGATAAGCTTTCTCTGTGTCTTGATCTCATTCAACACCTCAACATTAGTAATTTTAGCAGTCCATGGGATTCTCATCATTCTTCTATAAAACAACATCTCTGTGGCCCTCAGAGATTTTTCTGTTTGTTTATTGTCCATGACTGGCATCCGTATATCAGTATTGCTTCTATGTAGCACTGAATAACTGGCATCCGTATATCAGTATTGCTTCTATGTAGCACTGAATAACTGGCATCCGTATATCAGTATTGCTTCTATGTAGCACTGAATAACTCGCATTCTGATCGGGATTTACAAGGATTTGTTGCAGATAATGCTTCTCATTTTCAGGAATGATGTTTTCGCTTGTCCTATTCTGCTCTTTATTTCTGATCGGCATCTGCCATCTGATGTTACCAGAACTCCGAGGTATTTAAATTGCTGCACTTGTCTTAGATCAGTCCCATTTACTGTGATGGTGCATTTTGACAAAATCAGTTTTTTTATATGATCATAACTTCTGTCTTCTTAATATTCAAACTGAGTTCTTTGTTGTTACTTTCTATCACAACCTTATCAACTAATTTCTGGAGCTCCATCAGCAGTAGGATATTACCCATTTATAGAGTAGTACATTGTCCATTTATATTCCAGTAAGACATTACTCATTTATAGCGGCAAGACATCGTTCATTTATAGAACAGTACATTGCCCATTTATAGAACACTACATTGTTCATTTATAGAGCAGTATATTACTCACTTATAGAGCATGTACATTACTCATTTATAGAGCAGTATATTGCTCATTTATAGAACAGCACATTACTAACTTATAGAACAGTACATTACTCACTTATAGAGCCGGTACATTACTCATTTATAGAGCAGTGCATTACTCATTTATAGAACACTACATTGTCCATTTATAGAACAGTACATTACTCACTTAGAGAGCATGTACATTACTCATTTATAGAGCAGTACATTACTCATTTATAGAGCAGTATATTACTCATTATAGAACCTGTACATTGTTCATTTATAGAACAGCACATTGTCCATTGATAGAACAGTTCATTATTTATTTACAGCCACGTGAAATGTTCACTCTGTTTGAAAGTATGTGAGATCGGGTATCTAGTCCTAACGAAGACGTATGATGTCATGTAGGTTGCTGGTTCCAGACGAACACGCAAAAACTAAAACAAATCTGATAAGAACGATTTTCTGGACAACACTATGTTACCAGTGTCAGACATGGCCAATAACAGCAGCTAATGAGCGGAAAATCATAACGACAGAGATGAGGTGTTTTAGAAGAGTTGCAGGTGTGACAATAAGAGACAAAATTAGAAATGAAGAAAGCAGAAGAAGACTGGATGTGAAACCAGTCATCCAATTCATAAAATAACAACAGATTAAACAGATACCAGCAGTGATGGACGTGCGATGTCTACAGATACCATCAGTGACGGACGTACGATGTCCACAGAAAGCAAACGTACACGCGAGTACGACATAAAACTACAGACAGAAACTGTACAACAGCTGTTAGGACATCGAGGAGAAGACTGGATTGATTGAGTGAGTGATTGATTGATTAATATGACCATCATTATTGCTCTTCAGTGACTAGCCATCGCTGCTTCCACCTTTGTCTTACACAGGGAAGTCACAGCGGCAATGCACGAAATCTTTAGCAGCGGCAAGCAAGCGTCCCAGGTGGAATTTTGAAAATGATAACAGTTTTGAAGAAAGTTTATTTTAATTATTTCAATGAATTTTGTACAACCAGCGACTTTGCAACATACTCTTCATAATTTTCAAATGATGAAAGTTATTTATGTGTTTAACATGATCAATGAACCTTGACTGTATCGCCCATCTACGCTAGGACTAGGAACTTGATCTCACCTACATTGACATCAGAGGTCTTCGCCGTTCCAAACTTTGAGAAGCGCTGATTTCAAAAATGGCGTAAAATGATTGGATCACGTTTGACCTCGTCAAGATGGGCCAGACAGGTCGACAGGCAGGATTAAAATGAAGTCTTAGAGGATCAAGATGGTGCCACAGTAGTAGGAAACTAGGGTGACACGTCATGATATGACGTATGTGTGGCGTCATGGTATGGAGTATGTGTGGCGTCACTGTATGGAGTATGTGTGGCGTTATGGTATGGAGTATGTGTGACGTCACTGTATGGAGTATGTGTGACGTCACTGTATGGAGTATGTGTGACGTCACTGTATGGAGTATGTGTGACGTCACTGTATGATATATGTGTGACGTCATGTGTAAAGTATGTGTGACGTCATGGTATAAAGTCGCCTGTGTGCTGCCGAGGCTTGCAAGGGGAGTAAATAATATTAACACTGCGACCTAGGTCAGAGACGATTGAGGTAGAGGCATACGGAAGCTACCCTTGTAAATATAAAGCGATGCAGAAATCGGGTGTTCTGACCTACTTGTAGGCGCATAACTGGCACAATGTACAATCGCTCTTAGGCTCAGATCACATACAAATCACAAAATGTGGTTTAACAAGTGGTCGATATGGAGCGTTTGAAGAAGAAGAATGGTATGAAGTATGTGACGTCACGAAATGAAATAAAGAGCGAAGAAATAACTGAAGATGTACAGGAATACAAGAAGGAATAACTGAAGATGTACAGGAATACAAGAAGGAATAACTGAAGATGTACAGGAATACAAGAAGGAATAACTGAAGATGTATAGGAATACAAGAAGGAATAAAGTACGCTTAAAAAGTACAGTAAAACATGAACAAACATACAAACACACCAACAATGACACACACACACACACATACCTGTTTCTTATCCCTTGTTCGCTAAGACCACAAGAGCATGGTCTCCGTTTCGTGGTATAGAATATCTCCTATGAAAACGGCTTAAATAAATTTCCTGTGTTGATTTCTGTTGCAATTTATTTTAAGTTTGATATATATATTGTTATTCCCTGGCCATCAGTTGTGTGATACGATACAGCCAGTGGGACCAGGACACCAGTCCCAGTATGTCCAGGACACCAGTCCCAGTATGTCCAGGGCACCAGTCCCAGTATGTCCAGGGCACCAGTTCTAGTAGGTCCAGGTGGTATTGTTTTTTGCCTCTCATTAGGTCACTTGTAACATCTGAAAGAAGAAGATATCAAGTCACAGTATTGGGTATACATGTTCTTTCATGAGACAGAAGAACCACGCACATACACGCATACTTGGGCGGCAATTCATACATATAGAAGGGGGACAAGATAGAAACACTTGGTGAGATGACGATAGAAAGGTAAGGTGACGGTAGAAATAGTAGTAGTAGTAGTAGTAGTAGTAGTAGTAGTAGTAAGTAGTAGTAACAGCAGTGTAGTAGCGTAGTAGTAGTAGTGCAGTAGTAGTCAGTGAGTAGTAGTAGAGTAGAGTAGCAGTAGCAGTAGTAGAGGTAGAGCAGTAGTAGTAGTAGTAGTGAGTCGCGTAGCAGTAGAGTAGTAGTAGTCGCAGTAGCAGTATAGTAGTAGTAACAGCAGTAGTAGTGCAGTAGCAGTAACAGTAGTAGTGTAACAGCGGTAGTAGTAGCAGTGCAGTGAGTAGTAGTAGTAGTAACAGCAGTGTAGTAGCGTAGCAGTAGTAGTAGTAGTAGTAGCAGTAGTCGCAGTAGCAGTAGTAGTAGCAGTAGTAGTAGTAGTAGTAGTAGTAGCAGTAGTCGCAGTAGCAGTAGTAGTAGCAGTAGCAGTAGTAGTAGTAGTAGTAGCAGTAGTAGTAGTAGTAGTAGTAGTAGCAGTAGTGGTATTAGTACAAAATTATTTTAAATCCTTTAGTGTTCCTTATATTTTCTCTTAACCCTCAAAGTACCCAATTTTCCATTAAGGCTATGCTCTGTGAACTTAACAAAACCCACTCCAAACACAGCCGTAACGTCTTAGCGCCTACTTGTTGGCGTCAAAGCTTCATAAACACAATGTTACCAACTTGAACAGTTCATCATTAGCAGCGATACCAAAAAAAAGCCAGATATTATTGTGCAAGAATATCGGTTGAAAAATATCATATATAATCAATAAAAACAAGATTAAAAAGTTTACAAAAAGAAACAGACTGGCAAAAGATGATATACGAGTATATACCTCCATCCAACCATCGACTGAATATTTTCGAAGATTCTAAAGTCGAATATCAATTTGACAAGCTGCCATATCAGCGGTTTTTTAAAAATTGTTACTGTCAATATAAGAAAGAGGCAGTCATCATTTTTGGGCATGTGATGAGGAGGGGAGGTTTAGAGTACATTGTGACAACTGGTCAAATCGAGGGTAGACGAGACAGAGGAAGAGAGAGGGGGAGAAAATGTTGGATAGCCTGACTTCATGGCATGGTAGAGCGTCAACATCTGAGTTGATAGCAAACACCAACGACAGAGATTTGTGGAGATCCATGATCGCCTACGCCAGCCGGCACGGCACCTGATGATGATGATGACTGTCAAACACAAAATATGATTTGGTTTACAGAGATATAAAAATCTGGGTATTCATTAAATTTATCTTTGTTTAATGTCTACTTCTGCGTTCTCACTAGATTGAGATTTCAGATTCTCTCATAAAGGCTACCGTCTGCCTCAGATTGTCAGCCACGCCATACAGTTTGTCTTCTGCGTTCTCACTAGATTGAGATTTCAGATTCTCTAATAAAGTCTACCGTCTGCCTTAGATTGTCAGCCACGCCATACAGTTTGTCTTGGATGCTGGTGTAAGTGGGCCACCTCTTTCTTCTCAGGTCTGCATACTGGGGGCAGTTCTGTAGGATATGTTCTGTTGTCATACTGCCAAGCCACAGGTTATTGGTGTATATCTGGAATTTAGTGTACAGGTGGTGTCTCATTCTGTTGTGACCCGTCCGGAGGCGAAGTATGACAGTCTGGTCACTTCTGGACAGTTGGTAATGTCCATCATCCTTGTGTTTTGGGTGTTTGTTCTCCTTCTTTGCTTGTAGTACACTCTGACGATGGTTTTTGCTTCTTCCTAGCTGACCAGGTTGTCATCTTGAGGCATTCCTACTCCCTCTTTAACCAGTCTGTCAGCATCTTCATTTCCATTGAGCTTGCAGTGTGAGATGATCCACTGGATTAATACACTCTCGGAAACGGGACAACTGGGCAGATAGACAAATAGACAGAAAGAAAGCCACACTGAGATAGAGAGAAAGGCGGGCGGGCGGGCGGGCGGACTGACTGACTGACTGACTGACTGACTGACTGACTGACTGGCTGACTGGCTGACTGCGGACTGGCGGCGGCGGGCGGGCGGGCGGGCGGGCGGGCGGGCGGGCGGCGGGCGGCGGACGGCACGGACGGACGGACGGACGGACGGACGGACGGACGGACGGACGGACGGACGGACGGACGGACGAACGGACGGACGGACGGACGGACGGACGGACGGACGGACGGACGGACGGACGGACGGACGGACGGACGGACGGACGACGGACGGACGGACAGACAGACAGACAGACAGACAGACAGACAGACAGACAGACAGACAGAACAGACAGACAGACAGATAGATAGATAGACAGACAGACAGACAGACAGACAGATAGATAGATAGATAGATAGATAGATAGATAGATAGATAGATAGATAGATAGATAGATAGATAGATAGATAGATAGATAGATAGAAGATAGACAGAAAAGTTATATAAAACAAACAGCAGAAAATAACCACCCGTGTGTTGCCAGGGCTCACAAGGGAGCAAAGAATAGTAACACTGCCACCTACAAGGCATGTCGTAAGAGGCAACTAAGGTAGGAATCTAGGAAGCTCCCCTAGTAAATAAAAAGCCTCGCAGAATTGGGATGTGCTGGCCTAGTGGTAGGCGCATAACTGACACAACGTACAATCCTCAGATCACATACAAATCACACAGAGTGGTTTAACAAGTGATCGATATGGAGCGTTTGAAGAAGAAGAAGAAGAAGAAAGAAAATAACAAAATCATGAAGGAACTAAAGAAAAGACAAAACATTATGAGAGAATTGAATAAATGAGCAAGACAAAAGGACAGAATAAAAGAGAGACAAGAAACAGGCGAGCCATCAATCTGGCAGAATCTAGGTTCTGTTGCATACATCACGGGGCTGGCATAGAGAGAAAGACAAAAACACGGGTCCAATTTGGAAAACTGGCACCAATTGTGATTAATGGTGGCCAAGTAATGTTGTTAGAGCACAGACCTTGCACTAGAAATATACAGGGATCGTTACCAGGAGACATGGGCACTGACAAAAGAACAAGTAAGGAAAATGACCAACTGTGAACTGAGATGCTTGAGGAAAGCGGTCAATAAAACAAGAAGAAACCATATAAGAAATGAGGCGCCCGAGTGGTTACCGGGGCCCAAATTTGGGGTGTAAAGAATATAACCACTGTTACCTGCCACGCATGTCGTAAGAGGCGACTAAGGAGGTTCGATGCACATGTCCTAAACGTGTAGAAGTCTATACGTTTAGGAGCCTACTAAACCAATGTGCAACGTATACACGTTCTCGGCAAAGATCAAACATATCACAAAGAGTGATTAAAATTGGTCGTAAAGAACGAACGCAAAGAAAAAGAGAAGAAGAGAAATGAGGAAATTAGAAGAACAGTCGGAACAACACCCTGCTGTTAGATTCATTGAAAAACAGAGACTCAAATGGTTTGGTCACTTGGTGCGAATGAACCCGAATACACCAGTTGCAAGAGCGTACAACCTGAAAATAGAATCATCAAGAGGAAGGGGCAGACCAAGAAAAAGATGCACTGGTGGAGTTACAGACATCTTAAAGCTTCACAATATCAGAATATATGAAGCGACCGAGCGTGCACTATCCAAGCAGAAACCGATCATCAGTTAAACCTGGGAGATCTAACAGCAGACAAAAAGCAGAGAGCACAACTGAAACAAAGAGTTACCAGGAGCAGGCACATCACAGATGACCACGTTTTCAAGGCGATGTACGAAAGCCTACAGATCCGATGTGGTCAGACCGGATCAGATCAGATCTGGAGAAAACCGTGGGCAGACCGTGCAATAATACCAGGGTAAATGGGTGTAATATAGACCGTGGGGAGACTGTGCAATAATACCAGGGTAAATGGGTGTAATATAGACCGTGCCCCCCGCAACAGCCGTTAGTTCAGACGGGAAAACAAAAGTTACTGTTTAATGAGGGCTGGTTTTTGTATATGTTTGAAAGAACACTGTAAGCTTTTGTTACAATTGTACTGAAAGACATGTACTAATATTATTGATATTTCTTATTGCTAAACTGAATTTGTAATATAATGTAACCTTGATTTAACATGAATTTGTTACATAATGTAACCTTGATTTAACATGAATTTCTTACATAATGTAACCTTGATTTAACATGAATTGGTTACATAATGTAACCTTGATTTAACATGAATTTGTTACATAATGTAACCTTGATTTAACATGAATTTGTTACATAATGTAACCTTGATTTAACATGAATTTGTTACATAATGTAACCTTGATTTAACATGAATTTGTTACATAATGTAACCTTGATTTAACATGAATTTGTTACATAATGTAACCTTGATTTAACATGAATTTGTTACATAATGTAACCTTGATTTAACATGAATTTGTTACATAATGTAACCTTGATTTAACATGAATTTGTTACATAATGTAACCTTGATTTAACATGAATTTGTTACATAATGTAACCTTGATTTAACATGAATTTCTTACATAATGTAACCTTGATTTAACATGAATTGGTTACATAATGTAACCTTGATTTAACATGAATTTGTTACATAATGTAACCTTGATTTAACATGAATTTGTTACATAATGTAACCTTGATTTAACATGAATTTGTTACATAATGTAACCTTGATTTAACATGAATTTCTTACATAATGTAACCTTGATTTAAATGAATTGTTACATAATGTAACCTTGATTTAACATGAATTTGTTACATAATGTAACCTTGATTTAACATGAATTTGTTACATAATGTAACCTTGATTTAACATGAATTTGTTACATAATGTAACCTTGATTTAACATGAATTTGTTACATAATATAACCTTGATTTAACATGAATTTGTTACATAATGTAACCTTGATTTAACATGAATTTGTTACATAATGTAACCTTGATTTAACATGAATTTGTTACATAATGTAACCTTGATTTAACATGAATTTGTTACATAATGTAACCTTGATTTAACATGAATTTGTTACATAATGTAACCTTGATTTAACATGAATTTGTTACATAATGTAACCTTGATTTAACATGAATTTGTTACATAATGTAACCTTGATTTAAATGTTGTGTGGGGTTCTTACATGAATTATTCTTTATCTAACAAAACTGGAATGTGAGGTCACTGACGATTGTGGTCTGATTTCCTAGATATTTTACCTGAGTCCATCGGTCTTATGTTACCGGAGGCTACGTATAGACAAAGTTATGTATATTTCAGCCAGGAGAAAATAAATGATTACATATGAAAGAAGATGACTCTAGCTAGAGTTATGTATCTCGAAGATGACTCTAGCTGGAGTTATGTATCTCGAAGATGGCTCTAGCTGGAGTTATGTATCTCGAAGATGGCTCTAGCTGGAGTTATGTATCTCGAAGATGGCTCTAGCTGGAATTATGTATTTCGAAGATGGCTCTAGCTGGAATTATGTATCTCAAAGATGGCTCTAGCTGGAGTTATGTATCTCAAAGATGGCTCTAGCTGGAGTTATGTATCTCAAAGATGGCTCTAGCTGGAGTTATGTATCTCGAAGATGGCTCTAGCTGGAGTTATGTATCTCGAAGATGGCTCTAGCTGGAATTATGTATCTCAAAGATGGCTCTAGCTGGAGTTATGTATCTCAAAGATGGCTCTAGCTGGAGTTATGTATCTCAAAGATGGCTCTAGCTGGAGTTATGTATCTCAAAGATGGCTCTAGCTGGAGTTATGTATCTCAAAGATGGCTCTAGCTGGAGTTATGTATCTCAAAGATGGCTCTAGCTGGAATTATGTATCTCAAAGATGGCTCTAGCTGGAGTTATGATCTCGAAATGGCTCTAGCTGGAGTTATGTATCTCAAGATGGCTCTAGCTGGAGTTATGTATCTCAAAGATGCTCTAGCTGGAGTATGACTCAAAGATGGCTCTAGCTGGAATTATGGACTACATATCAATTGATTGGTTGCAGTGAACATATGATTGGTCAAATTTCTGGGAGTGGTCACAAGGAGGATGTGTACAGATATGGTCAAGGACTAGTGTGTGTGTGTGTGTGTGTGTGTGAAAACTGAAATAACAAGTGAACTTTACTCATCAAATAAAAGCAAGTAATTTATCTGACAATGGAAATCTAATGGAAACTCAATGCACATTTTTCAAGAAACAGAAGGGAACTTTTCACAGAAACAGAAGGGAACTTTTCAAAGAAACAGATGGGAACTTTTCAAAGAAACAGAAGGAACTTTCAAAGAAACAGAAGGAACTTTTCAAAGAAACAGAAGGAACTTTTCAAAGAAACAGAAGGAACTTTTCAAAGAAACAGAAGGAACTTTTCAAAGAAACAGAAGGAACTTTTCAAAGAAACAGAAGGGAACTTTTCAAAGAAACAGAAGAGAACTTTTCAAAGAAACAGAAGGGAACTTTTCAAAGAAACAGATGGAACTTTTCAAAGAAACAGAAGGGAACTTTTCAAAGAAACAGATGGAACTTTTCAAAGAAACAGAAGGGAACTTTTCAAAGAAACAGAAGGAACTTTTCAAAGAAACAGAAGGAACTTTTCAAAGAAACAGAAGGAACTTTTCAAAGAAACAGAAGGAACTTTTCAAAGAAACAGAAGGAACTTTTCAAAGAAACAGAAGGGAACTTTTCAAAGAACAGAGGAACTTCTCAAAGAAACAGATGGAACTTTTCAAAGAAACAGAAGGGAACTTTTCAAAGAAACAGAAGGAACTTTTCAAAGAAACAGAAGGAACTTTTCAAAGAAACAGAAGGGAACTTTTCAAAGAAACAGAAGGAACTTTTCAAAGAAACAGAAGGAACTTTTCAAAGAAACAGAAGGAACTTTTCAAAGAAACAGAAGGGAACTTTTCAAAGAAACAGATGGAACTTTTCAAAAAACAGAGGGAACTCTCAAAGAAACAGAAGGAACTTTTCAAAGAAACAGAAGGAACTTTTCAAAGAAACAGATGGGAACTTCTCAAAGAAACAAGGAACTTTACAAGAAACAGGAATTTAAAACGAAGAACTCGTCCGCCCCAAATCTGTTCTTCTAACGAATAATCTCTAAAATACCAACAATTTTAATTAGTGAATTCCGTTTGTCACTGAAGGCAGGATAAGCGAATCTCCACCAGTACAGTGACAAGACTTCCGGACGGCCATGACACACTAAAGGTCCGGAAATGAGGGTGTGAAACGACAGAGACCATTTGTGAAAGGATATTTGGTCCATCACCTTAGGGCAAAATCTCACATCTCTCTTATGTGACCTGTCCCAGTGGTTCTAAAATCTCACATCTCTCTTATGTGACCTGTCCCAGTGGTTCTAAAATCTCACATCTCTATTATGTGACCTGTCCCAGTGATTCTAAAATCTCACATCTCTCTTATGTGACCTGTCCCAGTGGTTCTAAAATCTCACATCTCTCTTATGTGACCTGTCTCAGTGGTTCTAAAATCTCACATCTCTCTTATGTGACCTGTCCCAGTGATTCTAAAATCTCACATCTCTCTTATGTGACCTGTCCCAGTGATTCTAAAATCTCACATCTCTCTTATGTGACCTGTCCCAGTGATTCTAAAATCTCACATCTCTCTTATGTGACCTGTCACAGTGATTCTAAAATCTCACATCTCTCTTATGTGACCTGTCCCAGTGATTCTAAAATCTCACATCTCTCTTATGTGACCTGTCCCAGTGATTCTAAAATCTCACATCTCTCTTATGTGACCTGTCACAGTGATTCTAAAATCTCACATCTCTCTTATGTGACCTGTCCCAGTGATTCTAAAATCTCACATCTCTCTTATGTGACCTGTCCCAGTGATTCTAAAATCTCACATCTCTCTTATGTGACCTGTCCCAGTGATTCTAAAATCTCACATCTGTCTCCCAGTGATTCTAAAACTAAATATATGAACAGTTCCCAACACCATGTTGTAGTGGTAGTAGTAGTAGTGGTAGTAGTAGTGGTAGTAGTAGTAGTGGTAGTGGTAGAAGTAGTAGTGGTAGTAGTAGTGGTAGTAGTGGTGGTAGTGGTAGTAGTAATGTAGTAGTAGTAGTTGTATTTGTAGTGGTAGCTGTAGTAGTAGTGGTAGTAGTGGTAATGGTAGTAGTAGTGGTAGTAGTAGTGGTGATGGTAGTATTAGTTATAGAAGTAGTGGTGGTAATAGTTCAGTAGTAGCTTTAGTAGTAGTAGCAGCAGTAGTAGTAGAAAAAGTAATGGTAGTAGTAGTAGTAGTAGCAGTTGCATCGGTAGTAGTAGTGGTAATAGTAGTGGTAGTAGTAGTGGTAATAGTAGTGGTGGTAGTAGTAGTAGCAATTGCAGCAGTGTAAGCTGTAGCAGCAGTAGCTGTAGTAACAGTAGCAGTAGTAATGTGGCAGTAGCTACGGTGGTGTGAAGCAACAGAGTAATGTCAGTTTGCTAGTGGTAGTAGTAGTAACATCAGCAGTAGATGTAGCAATAGTTGTAGTAGCAGTAGTAAATGTGGCAGTTGCAGCTGTAGCAATAGTTGTAGTAGCAGTAGTAAATGTGGCAGTTGCAGCTGTAGCAATAGTTGTAGTAGCAGTAGAAAGGGATGCAGCGACAGTAGAGCAGGAAAAAGCATTAGTAATAAGAATGAACATTCGTACTGTAATCTTCCTCTCTTGTATGTTAGATAGTGTCCATGTTTGATAACTTCAACAGAGGATTGATATCAATATACTATTTATAAACAGTCTTTCAACTTGCATGTTTGTTGATGTACTTCGTCTAAAGGATTTAAAGCCAGCGGGTTGTCTTCATTGCACCGAGTTGTCTTCATTGCACCGAGTTGTATTCATTGCACCGAGTTGTCTTCATTGCACCGAGTTGTCTTCATTGCACCGGGTTTGATTCCATTGCACCGGGTTGTCTTCATTGCACCGAGTTTGACTCCATTGGGCTCGGTCATTCTACGCAGAAATGGAATGTCATTTGCTGAAAGTATGGTCTCCGGTAACATAATGCCGACTAGCTCAGACGGGAAAAGCAAAATTCCTGCTTAATGGGGGCTACTTTTTATAAGTGTTTGAGAAAACACGGTAAGATTTTTCTGCAATTTTACACAACTCTATCAGTCCATGGTTATTTACTGATGAAAAATATTCATAATACTGATATTCCTGAGCTTGAAACTGAATTTGTTACATAATATTGATATTCCTTAACTTGAAACTGAATTTGTAACATAATATTGATATTCCTTAACTTGAAACTGAATTTGTAACATAATATTGATATTCCTTAACTTGAAACTGAATTTGTAACATAATATTGATATTCCTTAACTTGAAACTGAATTTGTAACATAATACTGTAACATAATAACATAAATGTTCAACTCTTGCTTGGACGTGACGACAATTTAATATGAAATGTTAAACTCTTGCTTGGACGTGACGACAATTGAATATGAAATGTTAAACTCTTGGTTGAACGTGACGACAATTGAATATGAAATGTTCAACTCTTGGTTGAACGTGACAACAATTGAATATGAAATGTTAAACTCTTGGTTGAACGTGACGACAATTTAATATGAAATGTTAAACTCTTGGTTGAACATGACAACAATTTAATATGAAATGTTAAACTCTTGGTTGAACGTGACAACAATTGAATATGAAATGTTCCAACTCTTGGTTGAACGTGACAACAATTGAATATGAAATGTTCAACTCTTGGTTGAACGTGACAACAATTGAATATGAAATGTTAAACTCTTGGTTGAACGTGACAACAATTGAATATGAAATGGTAAACTCTTGGTTGAACGTGACGACAATTTAATATGAAATGTTAAACTCTTGGTTGAACATGACAACAATTTAATATGAAATGTTAAACTCTTGGTTGAACGTGACAACAATTGAATATGAAATGTTTAACTCTTGGTTGAACGTGACAACAATTGAATATGAAATGTTAAACTCTTGGTTGAACGTGACAACAATTGAATATGAAATGTTAAACTCTTGGTTGAACGTGACGACAATTGAATATGAAATGTTCAACTCTTGGTTGAACGTGACAACAATTGAATATGAAATGTTAAACTCTTGGTTGAACGTGACGACAATTTAATATGAAATGTTAAACTCTTGGTTGAACATGACAACAATTTAATATGAAATGTTAAACTCTTGGTTGAACGTGACAACAATTGAATATGAAATGTTCAACTCTTGGTTGAACGTGACAACAATTGAATATGAAATGTTCAACTCTTGGTTGAACGTGACAACAATTTAATATGAAATGTTAAACTCTTGGTTGAACGTGACAACAATTGAATATGAAATGTTAAACTCTTGGTTGAACGTGACGACAATTTAATATGAAATGTTAAACTCTTGGTTGAACATGACAACAATTTAATATGAAATGTTAAACTCTTGGTTGAACGTGACAACAATTGAATATGAAATGTTTAACTCTTGGTTGAACGTGACAACAATTGAATATGAAATGTTAAACTCTTGGTTGAACGTGACAACAATTGAATAT
Organism: Arion vulgaris; assembly: GCA_020796225.1. Taxonomy (NCBI): domain Eukaryota; kingdom Metazoa; phylum Mollusca; class Gastropoda; order Stylommatophora; family Arionidae; genus Arion; species Arion vulgaris. The sequence continues at coordinate 22,267,662 of CM036777.1, read as the reverse complement.
AAAATGTTAAACTCTTGGTTGAACGTGACAACAATTGAATATGAAATGTTAAACTATACTAGCCCGTGTGTTACTGGAGCTCACAAGGGGGCGGAGCAAAGAATAGTAACACTGCGACATACAAGGCATGTCGTAAGAGGCGATTGATGTAAGGGCCTAGGGAAGTTACCCAATTAAATAAATAACGTCGCAGAAATCAGATGTGCTGGTCTACTTGTAGGCGCATAACTGGTACAACGTACAATCGCTCTTATTCTCAGATCATATACAAATGACAAAGAGTGGTTTAACAAGTGATATGGAACATTCTAAGAAGAAATGGATGACAAATATACTAGTAAAGGATTTAAAAAAACAATTTGAAAGACATTACGACAGTGTCAACTACACTTAACTGTACCCACATGACTGCATGCGACCTCAGTCGACACTTAACTGTACCCACATGACTGCATGTGACCTCAGTCGACACTTAACTGTACCCACATGACTGCATGCGACCTCAGTCGACACTTAACTGTACCCACATGACTGCATGCGACCTCAGTCGACACTTAACTGTACCCACATGACTGCATGCGACCTCAGTCGACACTTAACTGTACCCACATGACTGCATGCGACCTCAGTCGACACTTAACTGTACCCACATGACTGCATGCGACCTCAGTCGACACTTAACTGTACCCACATGACTGCATGCGACCTCAGTCGACCACTTAACGCTGCTACCTCAGTCAACTCTGACCCATCGCATGCGACCTCAGTCGACACTTAACTGTACCCACATGACTGCATGCGACCTCAGTCGACACTTAACTGTACCCACATGACTGCATGCGACCTCAGTCGACACTTAACTGTACCCACATGACTGCATGCGACCTCAGTCGACACTTAACTGTACCCACATGACTGCATGCGACCTCAGTCGACACTTAACTGTACCCACATGACTGCATGCGACCTCAGTCGACACTTTACCGCTGTGACCTCACACTGTACCGACTGCATGCGACCTCAGTCGACACTTAACTGTACCCACATGACTGCATGCGACCTCAGTCGACACTAACTGTACCCACATGACTGCATGCGACCTCAGTCGACACTTAACTGTACCCACATGACTGCATGCGACCTCAGTCGACACTCTTCCATGACTCTGCGACCTCAGTCGACCACTACCATGACTGCATGCGACCTCAGTCGACACTTAACTGTACCCACATGACTGCATGCGACCTCAGTCGACACTTAACTGTACCCACATGACTGCATGCGACCTCAGTCGACACTTAACTGTACCCAAATGACTGCATGCGACCTCAGTCGACACTTAACTGTACCCACATGACTGCATGCGACCTCAGTCGACACTAACTGTACCCACATGACTGCATGCGACCTCAGTCGACACTTAACTGTACCCACATGACTGCATGCGACCTCAGTCGACACTTAACTGTACCCACATGACTGCATGCGACCTCAGTCGACACTAACTGTACCCACATGACTGCATGCGACCTCAGTCGACACTTAACTGTACCCACATGACTGCATGCGACCTCAGTCGACACTTAACTGTACCCACATGACTGCATGCGACCTCAGTCGACACTTAACTGTACCCACATGACTGCATGCGACCTCAGTCGACACTTAACTGTACCCACATGACTGCATGCGACCTCAGTCGACACTAACTGTACCCACATGACTGCATGCGACCTCAGTCGACACTTAACTGTACCCACATGACTGCATGCGACCTCAGTCGACACTTAACTGTACCCACATGACTGCATGCGACCTCAGTCGACACTTAACTGTACCCACATGACTGCATGCGACCTCAGTCGACACTTAACTGTACCCACATGACTGCATGCGACCTCAGTCGACACTTAACTGTACCCACATGACTGCATGCGACCTCAGTCGACACTTAACTGTACCCACATGACTGCATGCGACCTCAGTCGACACTTAACTGTACCCACATGACTGCATGCGACCTCAGTCGACACTTAACTGTACCCACATGACTGCATGCGACCTCAGTCGACACTTAACTGTACCCACATGACTGCATGCGACCTCAGTCGACACTTAACTGTACCCACATGACTGCATGCGACCTCAGTCGACACTTAACTGTACCCACATGACTGCATGCGACCTCAGTCGACACTTAACTGTACCCACATGACTGAGCACTCGATGGCACTGACTGACACAGCAAAGATTGTATGAAAGAAGTTAGAAGAGACTAGACATGACCTCCGAGAGTGGTCAGCATGAAGAAACTATGGCACGACACAAGCAAAGATTGTATGAAAGAAGTTAGAAGAAGACTAACCATGACTTTCCAGAGGGTGGTCAGCATGACAGAACTATGGCACGACACAAGCAAAGATTGTATGAAAGAAGTTAGAAGAAGACTAGACATGGCTTTCCAGAGAGTGGTCAGCATGAAGAAACTATGGCACGACACAAGCAAAGATTGTATGAAAGAAGTTAGAAGAAGACTAGCCATGACACTCCAGAGAGTGGTCAGCATGAAGAAACTATGGCACGACACAAGCAAAGATTGTATGAAAGAAGTTAGAAGAAGACTAGACATGACACTCCAGAGAGTGGTCAGCATGAAGAAACTATGGCACGACACAAGCAAAGAAACAAAAGTAAGACTTCTGATCGTTGAGAACATGCATATTCACTGTGACAACATATGGATATGAATTGTGGACTATAACACAAACATTAAAGAACAAAATTGAAGCTTTTAAAACAAGGTGTTACAGAAAGGTTCTTAGAACATCCTGGACAGAGAAGAAACAAAGACATCCTACACAACCTGCATATCAAGGAACATTGGCTCATAAATAACAGAGTGTCCCGGAAGATGAAATATTTTGGCCACGTTATACGTCACAGTGGTTTGAAGAGAATGGTAATTGAAGGCATGGTTCCTGGAGTACGAGGCAGAGGACGACCAAGACGAAGATGGCAGCAGGACATCAAAGAAACCTTGAACATGACGCTAGAAAAGGCGGGAGAACTTGCGCTAGAGACAGAGAGCTTTTCAGGCGGGGCTGTGAGAAAGTGACATTACGCAAGGGACATGCCTCTACTTGAAAGCATTAACACAATCGATACAATTGACCACTACATCGGAGCACAAACAAATCACACTACCAGCCACTACAGCGGCTTTCAACATTGATCCATTTCTTTGACTTTGTAATAAATCTTCCAACTTATTATTATTTTGTTTGCTATCATCATCTTCTTCTTCATCTCAGATGTTGACGCTCTTCTGTGCCATGAATTTAGGTTGTTCAAAATGTTTCTCTCTCTCTCTGTCTCTCTCTCTTCTGTCTCTTCTGTCTCTCTCTCTGTCTATGTCTCTCTGTCTTGTCTCTCTCTTCTCTCTCTGTCTCTCTCTGTCTCTGTCTCTCTCTCTGTCTCTCTCTGTCTCTCTCTTCTGTCTCTCTCTGTCTCTCTCTGTCTCTCTCTGTCTTCCTCTGTCTCGTCTCCCTTTGATTTTACCGGTTACCACAATGTGTTCTAAACCTCCCCTTCTCATCACATACCTGAAATATAATGACTGCCTCTTTCTGAGATTGAAAATAAGTTTTCTCTATGTCTTACTTCATTCAACACTTTAACATTTGTCATTTTATCAGCCTATGGGATTCTCATCATTCTTCTGTAAAATCACATCTATGTGGCCTCCAGAGATGTATCTGTTTGTTTACCGACTAAAATTCGTATTCTGATCTCAATTGTCTATCTGTTTGTTTATTGTCCTTGTCTCACATCCGGTAGAGTCAATTTAATTGATCAAAAATTAATCAATCGATCAATAAATTAATCAATCGATCAATAAATTAATCAAATATTCATCCTCATCAAATAGCTTGTCCTGAGCAGAACTTTGCCACCCCACCCCAACAGTCCTCCGGAAGTTCTCTCTCTCATAGGCCAGATGTTCTGCCTCTGTAGTCGTCATGTTTAAAACATCAGTTACATCCTGAATCCATCTTCTCCGTGGTCTTCCTCTTCTCCCTTTTGCCGGTATGCCTCTTTCCATGATGATCTTCTCCATCCCTTCATGTCTTCTTCATCATCAAGGTCTGTATCCTTTATAGGACGTTGATCTCTTTGCAGCACATCGGAAATTCACTCTGTCTCTTGCCAGTTCACCCACTTCGTCGATGGTCATATTCATGGTTTCTTTAATATCTTGTAGCCATCTTCTTCTTGGTCTGCCTCTGCGTCCTGGGACCCTGCCCTCTAGAATTCTTCTTTCCAGGCCATCGTGACGCTTGATATGACTAAAGTATGTAATTTTTCTGTATAGTATGTTGTTTATCAGCCAATTCTCTTTAACATTTAGTTCTTTCAGGACATCAGTGTTCTTTCTTTTTCTGTCCATGGTATTCGTAGGATCTTTCTGCAGCATTTAGTTTCGAAGGACTGGATTTTCGTTCTTAATTTTTGTGTAATAGTCCATGATTCACAACCATAAGTAGCCACTGGGAAAATGCATGCTCTCAATATTTTTAATTTTAGTATTTTGCTGGTGCTTTGCCACATGTTCTTCATTGTGTTTAACTTCTTGAATGCTATTGCCAGTCTTCTTGAGATCTCTTTGGAGCAGTCACCGTTATTGTTAATTATTGAGCCCAGATATTCGTAGCTCTCTACACATTGGAGTTCTTCATTGTTTACTTGGATGTCAGGTGAGCCTTTTGCTTTTGTCAGTTGACATGATTTTTGTTTTTGTGTATTCAAATATAGATGTTGGTCTTCACTATGTTTCTTGGTCGTCATGATTAGGTTTTCCAAACCTTCTTTGCTGGGGGATAATAATACTGTATCGTCTGCGTATATAAGCTCTGGTATGTATTTGCCGCCTATAGTGAGAGGGTCGTAATTCACATAGTTAGCATCGTCTTTTACATTCCTCATGATGTTCTCCGCATATATGTTGAATAAGTATGGGGACAAATTACATCCCTGTCTTACTCCATTTTGAATATCGAACCATTCAGCTATTTCGTCTCCTATTTTAATGGTTGCCTGTTGTTCGTGGTATAGAGATTCTATGAGTTGTATCATGTGTGTTGGAAAGTGCATGTCTTTCATGATGTTCCACATTTTTTGGTGTTGTATATGGTCGAAAGCCTTGCTATAGTCTATGAAACATGCATGCAGGTCTATGTTGTATTCTCTGCAATTGTCGATAATGAGTCTCATGCTACAAATATGATCTCTAGTGTCTCTATCTCTTCTGAAACCTGCTTGTGTTTCGTGTATTTCATCTTCTAATTTTGTTCCATCCTCTTCATTATAAGTTTTAGTAGGATTTTGCTGGCGTGACTTATAAGGGCAATAGTTCTGTAGTTGGTGCATAGTTTCATGTTCCCTTTCTTTGGAATAGGTATAAATACTGATCTTTTCCACTCCTTTGGCCAGGAGGAGCTATTCCATATCTTTGTGCACAGTTTATGATATATCCGAACACTGGCCGTGTCTTCTTATATGTCCAAAATATCTCCATTTTCTTTTTCTTATTTGTAGCATCAGCTGATAAAGAGCAACACTTATTATTCATCGATCAAGAAAAGGCATAGATAGAATGACAGAATAGATAGAAGTATTCCATGGGAAACACTAGAAAACTATGGGATCAAGGGACAACTGCTAGACAATAGCAGATCAATATACATAAATAGCCACAGTGGGGTAAAAACAACAGACGGAATGACAGACCCATTCGAAACAAAATCAGGAGTAAGACAGGGTTGTGTGCTCTCACCTCTTCTCTTCAACATATATATAGACAGAATAGTGAAAGAGGCACAGTGCGAAAAAGACCTTATTGACATAGACAATGATCACGACGACTAATTAAACAACCAAATCAACGAATTGCTTTTGCGGACGACCAAAGTTTAATCTATGAAGATGAAGATCAGCTACAACATCACATGAATTCATTGCTAATAGCATGTAGAAAGTACATCATGAAAATCAACAGACAAAAGACCGAGACCATGAAAATCAGCAGAACACCAAGCCAAGCAAACATACAAATAGATACCAGAGTAAAGCGAGTTTCTGAATTCAAATATTTAGGCAGCATTTTCACACAGGATGGAAAACTAGATAGAGAAATAGAGACAAGGTGTCAAAAAGCAAATGCAGTGACCTACCAGCTGGCACCATTACTACAACACCCAAAGATCAAGATGGAAGTGAAAAGACAGATGATAAAAGTATTCTCCTACCAACACTTTGTTACCAGTGCCAAACTTGGTCTCTTACAGCAACACACCACAGAAAGCTCACCACGTGTGAAATGAAATGCTTATGGGAGACGGTGGGAGTCACCAGGAAAGATAGACTACGAAATGAGGACATCAGAAGTGGGCATAACTTCATGCACCGAATACATCGAAAGACAACAAAGGCAGTGGTTTGGACATTTTATGAGAATGAAATACAACCAACCACCAATAACAGCATACAATAAAAAGAGATCGGGTACTAGAGGTATAGGGAAGACCAAGAAAAAGATGGATAAATAATATCAAGACTACACTACATAAACACGGATATAACACAACAAGGGCGACTCATCTGGCCCTAGAACGCAAATTAAAGCTCCTATCCCTACGCTTAACGGCAAGATTGGACAGTCACACTGATACACAGAACTACATCTTCCACCTGGGAATAGACAATAGACAATAGTAGCACCAGCCAGTTTTCTTTGATTTTGAGTTCTTTCTGGATAGATCTATGTGCTCTCGCCTCTGTCCGTGATATACGAAGGACTCTTCTGTAACACTTATATTCAAAAGCACATATATGTTTTTCCACTGCTTTATCAAATGTCAATGCTTTCACAGCCATATGTTAGTCAACAAAAATATCATTAATTTCTTGATGTACCAATCTTCAACTTTACTCAATAATCAATTATTGTGCAACTACAAGATAGTGTTTTCTATCTGCTCTCCCGCCTGACGTCTACATCATCGCGCCAGCCTGGGGTTATTTTTAGCAGCGTCAAGGTCACAGTCAAGCCCCGCCCATTTCGTGCTTTGCCGAACAGCGCGCGCGGACGAATCTTTCTGAGCGGGTTTAATATGTGGAAAACAGAGGGTGTCAGGGTATGCGTTGGACTGGCTAAGAAAGTTCCAAAAAAGAGGGTGTTATTTTGTGACAATTTGAACAGCTTACAAAACTATTGATTTCAACCGAATATCTGTTAGGACGTATTGACAATGATGTGCCGTGCCGGCAAGCGTAGGTGAACATGGTTCTACACGGTCGTATATTCTGAGAATTGAATATCAGTTCTGATGTTGATATTTGTCCGTGCCATGAGTTGGGACTGTTCTTTGTTGTATTGTGTCTTCTTCTTCGTCCTTCGTCTCTAGTATTATCTATATAAGGAAAGACTGCAGTAAAACTATGTAGCAATGGCGAAACACGTAAAAACAAAGTATTGTAGTTTTAGTTAGTTAGTTAGTTTGTTCCTTTCGTGCCAAAGGCAGCACATAGGTCAGAGATTTTAGATCTCCATGTGATGCGGTTCGTTGCTAGCAGTTGGAGATCTTGTATGGTTTTACATCCCAATAGTTTACTTTCTTGTTGGATGGTTCTTCGAAGAGTGGTCTTTGGTCTTCCACGTTTTCTTTTCCCAACTGGTGACCACATAAGGACTTGTCGATTTAGTCTCTTTTCGTCTGATCTAAGTACATGACCTACATATTTCCACCTTCGATTCCTTATAATATTTGATACGGTTGTTGGTGTGTTCTATCTCTCACTGTGTTGTTAGAAACGAAATCACTCCATTTTACTTGTAATAATTTTCGGAGACATTTATTCTCAAAGCTGGCCAGTTTTCTTTGTTGATTTCAACTTTACAACCGTATGTCAGTACAGGAATCACACATGACCTAAACAATTTAACTTTTGTGCATATACTAAGGTCTTGAGATTGCCAGATATTTGTTAATTTAGTGAAGGCACTAGTTATACAAAATACAAAAACAATGACAATACACAGCAACGTTTCGACCAAAAGGCCTTTATCAAGCACATGACACAACAGAAGTAAAGAATTTCACTTTTTCGCCACTAGGAGGCATAGGTCCGCGAGCTAGGACTTCTAAGTCCGCCTATACAAGAATACCTTAGAGATGCTCCATTTTCTAAGTCCGCCTATAAGAATACCTTTAGAGATGTCTCCACTCTCTTTCAATTTCTCGCATTCCGTCTCCAACTACAGTCCCCAGGTGTTCCTGTGTCTTCCCTTATATCAGGTCGGTTCATGAGTCTCTTATTGGGGGGTCCTTCTTCTTCATCGGGTGAGGAGCTATGCATTTTCTTGCATGTGCTTTCTGTAGCTATCTAGTGTTTTCTACTGGGTAGGGTAGCTAGCCCCACCTCGTTAGACACCTATAACGAAATGCGTGGCAGTTAACAGTGGTTCTATTCTTTACACTCCTAAATTGGGTCCGGAACCACTCGTGCGGTATTGTGCCCATTGATGTTGTTGACTGTCGCCGCATATTCTAAACCATTTCTCGCGATGTATCAGGAAAACTTTTTTATTTTATTCTTGATCTCGTTTTGATGTTGCTTCTCTGTGGTTAAGTGGTTAAGTGGTTAAGCCTTTGTTCTGCATTACGAAGGTCGTAGGTTCGAATCCGCACCGCGACGTTCTGTTCACAGGTACACTTTTTTAAAGAGATTCATATGATTGTTGCAGGAGCTACGGGGTTCGTACTTTGTGGAATAATCTCGGTTGGTGGTTTTTCCATATCTGTAGAGAGGGACCGAGAGAGAGGGACCGAGAGAGAGGGACCAAGAGAGAGGGACCAGAGAGAGGGACCAGAGAGAAGAGAGGACCGAGAGGACAGAAGGAGAGGGACCGAGAGAGAGGGACCAGAGAGAGGGACCAGAGAGAGGGACCGAAGAGAGAGGACCGAGAGAGAGGGACCAGAGAGAGGACGAGAGAGAGGGACCGGGGAAAGAGGGACAAGAGAGGGGCCAGAGAGAGGGACCGAGAAGAGGACCAGAGAGAGGACCGAGAAGAGGGACCGAGAGGGGAGGGACCGAGAGAGGGAGAGAGGACCGAGAGAGAGGAAGAGGGACCGAGAGACAGAGGGACCGAGAGAGAGGACCGAGAGAGGACCGAGAGAGGGACCGAGAGAGAGGGACCGAGAGAGAGGGACCGAGGAGAGGACCGAGAGAGAGGACCGAGAGAGAAGGACGAGAGAGGACCGAGAGAGAGACCGAGAAGGACCGAGAGAGGACGAAGAGACCGAGAGAGAGGGACCAGAGACGAGAGGGACCGAGAGAGAGGACCGAGAGAGAGAGGACCGGAGAGAGAGGACCGAGAGAGAGAGGGACCGAGAGAGAGGACCGAGAGAGAGGGACCGAGAGAGAGGGACCGAGAGAGAGGACCGAGAGAGAGGGACCGAGAGAGAGGGACCGAGAGAGAGGGACCGAGAGAGAGAGAGGACCGAGAGAGAGGGACCGAGAGAGAGGACCAGAGAGAGAGGGACCGAGAAGAGGACCGAGAGAGAGGGACCGAGAGAGAGAGGACCGAGAGAGAGGGACCGAGAGGACGAGAGGGACCGAGAGAGGACCGAGAGAGACCGAGAGAGAGGACCGAGAGAGGGACCGAGAGAGAGGGACCGAGAGAGGACCGAGAGGACCGAAGAGAGAGAGAGGACCGAGAGAGGGACCGAGAGAGGACGAGAGGACCGAGGACCGAGAGAGAGGACCGAGAGAGAGAGGGACCGAGAGAAGGGACCGAGAAGAGAGGGACCGAGAGAGAGAGGGACCGAGAGAGAGAGGGACCAAGGGACGAGAAGAGGACGAGAGGACCTGGAGAAGAGAAGCAATCTCGAGGACAGGAAGTGTGTGTGTGGGAGTGTTTAGACAGTGTGTAATTGTGTGTATGTTTAGACATGTGTGTGTGTGTGTGTTTAGACAGTGTGTGTGTGTGTGTGTTTAGACAGTGTGTGTGTGTGTGTGTTTAGACAGTGTGTGTGTGTGTGTGTTTAGACAGTGTGTGTGTGTTTAGACAGTGTGTGTGTGTGTGTTAGCAGTGTGTTGTGTTTAGACAGTGTGTGTGTGGTGTTTAGACAGTGTGTGTTTGACGTTGTTTGCGTTGTTTTCTTATCAACCAAGTTCACGAATCTTTGCGATCTGTGGTTTGCGCTGAGAACATGAGTACGTTGCACAATCGTTAGGCCACTACGGTATGTAGAAACAGACACATCCGAATAAACGTGTTTTGATAATGAACGTATTCTATGCAGATGTGTCGTCCAACATATGAGAAAGAGATCGGAGGAGCACACATGGTTACTCAACCAAGTGGAATGCTGATGTGTCGTCCAACATATGAGAAAGAGATCGGAGGAGCACACATGGTTACTCAACCAAGTGGAATGCTGATGTGTCGTCCAACATATGAGAAAGAGATCGGAGGAGCACACATGGTTACTCAACCAAGTGGAATGCAGATGTGTCGTCCAACATATGAGAAAGAGATCGGAGGAGCACACGTGGTTACTCAACCAAGTGGAATGCTGATGTGTCGTCCAACATATGAGAAAGAGATCGGAGGAGCACACATGGTTACTCAACCAAGTGGAATGCTGATGTGTCGTCCAACATATGAGAAAGAGATCGGAGGAGCACACATGGTTACTCAACCAAGTGGAATGCAGATGTGTCGTCCAACATATGAGAAAGAGATCGGAGGAGCACACATGGTTACTCAACCAAGTGGAATGCTGATGTGTCGTCCAACATATGACAAAGAGATCGGAGGAGCACACATGGTTACTCAACCAAGTGGAATGCTGATGTTTCGTCCAACATATGAGAAAGAGATCGGAGGAGCACACATGGTTACTCAACCAAGTGGAATGCTGATGTGTCGTCCAACATATGAGAAAGAGATCGGAGGAGCACACATGGTTACTCAACCAAGTGGAATGCTGATGTGTCGTCCAACATATGAGAAAGAGATCGGAGGAGCACACATGGTTACTCAACCAAGTGGAATGCAGATGTGTCGTCCAACATATGAGAAAGAGATCGGAGGAGCACACATGGTTACTCAACCAAGTGGAATGCAGATGTGTCGTCCAACATATGAGAAAGAGATCGGAGGAGCACACATGGTTACTCAACCAAGTGGAATGCTGATGTGTCGTCCAACATATGAGAAAGAGATCGGAGGAGCACACATGGTTACTCAACCAAGTGGAATGCTGATGGTCCTATCAATCAATCAATACGAGGAATAGAGAAGCTGTCCCCAATACCATTCTGTGACAAGTTCTATGGAGAAGCTGCGTCACCAGTACCATTCTGTGACAAGTTCTATGGAGAAGCTGCGTCACCAGTACCATTCTGTGACAAGTTCTATGGAGAAGCTGCGTCACCAGTACCATTCTGTGACAAGTTCTATGGAGAAGCTGCGTCACCAGTACCATTCTGTGACAAGTTCTATGGAGAAGCTGCGTCACCAGTACCATTCTGTGACAAGTTCTATGGAGAAGCTGCGTCACCAGTACCATTCTGTGACAAGTTCTATGGAGAAGCTGCGTCACCAGTACCATTCTGTGACAAGTTCTATGGAGAAGCTGCGTCACCAGTACCATTCTGTGACAAGTTCTATGGAGAAGCTGCGTCACCAGTACCATTCTGTGACAAGTTCTATGGAGAAGCTGCGTCACCAGTACCATTCTGTGACAAGTTCTATGGAGAAGCTGCGTCACCAGTACCATTCTGTGACAAGTTCTATGGAGAAGCTGCGTCACCAGTACCATTCTGTGACAAGTTCTATGGAGAAGCTGCGTCACCAGTACCATTCTGTGACAAGTTCTATGGAGAAGCTGCGTCACCAGTACCAGTCTGCGAGAGGACCTATGAAGATATCAATAGACTTAAACTGACCCCCGCTTTTATTCAATATCACAATAGAGCCATCTATTCCTAACAACGACATACTTGGGAAAGACAAACATAACCCCTTTAAGACAAGTATACACACTTTTGAGACACGCACCTGTGTAAGACAGCCTCAACTGTGTAAGACAGACACACTTATGTAAGACAGCCTCACATGTGTAAGACAGACACACCTGTGTAAGACATCCACACCAGTGTAAGACGCACACGTCTGTGTAAGACAGATACACCTGCGTAAGACAGACGCACCTGTGTAAGACAGAGACACCTGCTTAAGAGAGAAGCAAGTGTGTTAAACACCTATATAAGACAGATACCCCTTTATCAGCTAGGCCCATTGTTAAGACTTCCAAAAATCTCACTGACAGCTAAACAACAAATGATCAACAGCATTTTCATGCCGACTTTGTGTTACCAGAGCCAAACATGGACAATGAGCAAAGCGCAGTTGCAACAAATAACTACATGTTAAATGCGGTGTCTAGACAGGATCACCAACATCAGCATAAGAAAGAAAGTTGGCACAGAACCTTGCTTGAATTACATTGAGAAACAAAGAATGAAGTAGTTTGGCCGCTTAATAAGAATGTATCCAAACTCCACAGTATACAGAGTCTTCTAAAAGAGAACATCAGGAAAGAGGGTGAGAGGAAGACCACGAAAAAGATGGTTAGATGGCGTAGCAGAATTCTGTCAAAGAGCAAAAATAACAATCACCCAAGAACCAGAACAGCACAAGCCAAAAACAGAAAACCACGACCCTGAGCAACAACCTGGTAACAGTTCTTTCTTTCTTTCTTTCTTTCTCGAATCCTGTATGCCTCACAGCGTCAGGTCAGGAAGAGATTTCTAAAACGGGCCCTAGGATGCGCTTCGTAGATAGTCTCTTTCGTCGCCTCTGTTATCTCTGAGGTCCATCTTTGCGTGGCCGGCCTTTTGCTTTGTACCCATTGTATCGGAGCAGCATTGCTCTTTGGGGTGCACTGTCTGATGGTAATCTGCTTACGTGACCGAACCATTTAATTTGTTGTTTCTTGATGAAGTCTAGTACTGATGTTGTACCCACTTTTTCCTGATGTCTTCATTTCTCAACCGGTCTCTTCTTGTTACACCCAGCATTCTGCGTAGACACTTCATCTCTGTTGTGACTAGTTTTCTTCTATCGTTTATTGTCAGCGTCCAGGTTTGGCACTGGTAACATAATGTGGGAGAAAGATTGTGTTGAACATTGCTCTTTTTGTGTTCATGGTGACGTGTTTGCATCTTAAAATTGGCGCCATTTGCCCTATCATTTGATTTGCTTTGTTGCATCTGTGTTGAATTTCATTAGTTATTCTTCCATTTGCTGAAAAAATGCTTCCCAGGTATGTGAAATCTTTTACTTGATTTAGTTGGTGATTATCGATGGAGATGTTGGTAGTGTTTTCCTCTCTGGCGAATGTCATTACTTCTGTTTTGTCGATGTTTATTCTCATGTTGTATTCGTTACATGCTAACTGGAGTCTGTTGATGTGTTGTTGTAGCTGTTCTTCTGTTGTTGATATGATTGCCTGATCGTCTGCAAAAAGAAATTCATTTAAGAGTTCTCCGAGGTTGTTTCCTTCGCTGGTGTTAGCTATTTTACAAATGTGGTCAATGTACGTGATGAATAGCAGCGGGGATAGTACGCAACCTTGTCTTACTCCTGACCCTACATGAAACATTTCTGATAATCATGTATTTGTTCTAATCGTACAATGGCTGTCAGTATAAATGTTCTTGCAAAGGTTGATTAGGTGTTCATTAACCCATAGGTTGTTAGTATTTTCCACAACTTGTGCCTATCTACGCGGTCGAACGCTTTTTCCTGATCTACAAATGCAACGTAAATGTTTGTCGGATTCGATAGTCCTTTCTACTAACTGTCTGAGGGCGAATATTGCGTCTGTACAGCTTTTGTTCTTCCTGAATCCCATTTGGGAGTCATTAAGCTGTGGCTCGATGATGTGGCGGAACCTGGTAACAGTGTGACGACAAAATAAGAAAAGACACATGAGAAAGACAGACACACTTGTTTAAGACAATCCTTCCCCCTCACTTCTTTCAAAGTACACGTACATCTCTATGATCCATAAATAGACCATGTACACATAAAGCTTACCACGTGTGAAATGAAATGCTTGAGGAAGGCAGTGGGTATCACCAGGAAAGACAGACTACGAAATGAGGACATCAGAAGCAGAGTGGGCATAACTTCATGCACTGAATACATCGAAAGACAACAAATGCAGTGGTTTGGACATTTAATGAGAATGAAATACAACAAACTACCAATAACAGCATACAATAAAAAGAGATCGGTACTATAGCTAGGGAAGACCA